>OZ020617.1:47245047-48445047 GCA_963971575.1 Liopterus haemorrhoidalis | reverse complement strand
AATGGATTATATAAAGTCTGTTTAGATTTAGGCGGAACTAGATTTTCAATTCTAGTTACTTTTACAGATTAAGTGAGGCTTTTTATAATTTTATTAAGCAAAAGCCTACTTTAAACCATAAAAGAAGAACTCATGACAACTTACAAAAATGAAAATTCCAGTTAGTGCCGCCTAAACGTTTGGAATTTTTTTCGAGTGATGTTTTTCCGAAGCCTGATTTTTGATTATTTTCAAAATGTTTTTTCGAAAGTTATCAAACTCTATGTATTCTAAAATTTCAATTTTCTAGGTCCGGCCGTTTAGTCACAATTTCTTTTATATCTACCTGTGTGTTTAGTAACGGGTGTTTTTTTTTAGAGGTATAGAACTTTAAATTGCAATAAAACAACGATGGATTATTCGATTGACATGAATTTTTTTTTATTCGAAAGATAATCTTGTGGCATTACATTAAATCATACCAACAAGACGGCGCAACATGTCACACAGCTCGTGCCACAATCGATTTATTGAAAGACACGTTTGGTGACCGCCTAATTTCACGTTTTGGACCTGTGAATTGGCCTCCAAGATCTTGTGATTTAACACCGCTGGACTACTTTCTATGGGGCTATGTAAAGTCATTGGTCTATGCGGATAAGCCACAAACGCTTGACCATTTGGAAGACAACATTCGCAGTGTTATTGCCGATATACGGCCACAAATGTTGGAAAAAGTCATCGAAAATTGGACGTCCAGATTGGACTACATCCGAGCCAGCCGTGGCGGTCATATGCCAGAAATCATATTTAAAATGTAATGCCACAAGATTATATTTCGAATAAAAAAAAATTCATGTCAATCGAATAATCCATCGTTGTTTTATTGCAATTTAAAGTTCTATACCTCTAAAAAAAACATCCATTATAAACAGACAGACATATGACGACAGTATAAGGGTGTCTTGATTATATACCTACGAAACCCTAAAATCGAAACTAATAATTTTTTAATAAATCTCACATTTCACATTTAATATATATTTTTTTATATATGAAGGTAGTAAAAGCGTTAAAAATCTTCCAATTCGAACTCAACACGATAATCTCATGTTACGAAAACAAAATAAAAAAGTCGTTGTTTATAAAAGTTGTCTGATTGGGATGTTTCCTGTCTCTAGACGTAAATTGAAAGAATACACAGAAGATTCTTTTATTTTTATGTCAATATAAGAAAAGCATAAAATATTTCATCTAGCAAATTTCAATTTGCAAAGACAAATCCGCTTCAGAGAGAACAAAGCAATTCCTAGTCATAGGATGTTCCTTTTGAAATTACATAAATTGTACATTTGAAGACTGAAGATAGAATATTGGTGTGAAATATGCATTGTAACACATTTCAGGATTTCGTATGTACAATTTATTTAGTAAGTCAAAGAGTTCAACAGAATGCCGAAACAATAATTTTGTCGAATTTGATCAAAAAGTCCGAGCGTATTATTCCGATTCACTTGAATTTGTATTGCTTTGAATTTTTCAGATTTATCAGATTTTCAAAAAGAGCTTCAAGAGCTTCAAAAACACGTGGTTTTTACGAGTTTTTGTCAAAATGTATGCGTTGGAGGCCGCCCAAGAGATTCAAAAACCTGTGGTTGTTACATGTTTTGGTCAAAATGCAAGTTAGGACTTTTTTTTGTCATCACTTGTATCTTGGAAATTGAGGACCTTTTTAGGGATTTGTAGGCATGACCACCAAAAAACCCTTATAACCTCTTATCATGAGTCTGTACGGTAGAAATTGTTGTCAAACGGCTGAACATAAAATTTGGCATACTAGTGCAACTTTTTGACCCACATATAGGAAAACCATAGAGAGTTCAAAAAAATACAGCGCGGGATTAATAACAAATAGTTATTTATTGGAAAAATAAATATTTTTTTTTAAATTTTTCGTGGTGTATCAAATGAAACCTCTTAAGGGTGCGCACAACCATACAGTTTCTTATACAAGACTAACAACCTGAAATAAAATTAGTAACAATCTATATATCAAAATTTTCAGTGAATTTTTATCTACCTAATAGGATATTTTTAATTGTAAAAAGAACTGTCATGTAATTGTAAATAAACAAATTGCGTTATAGACGCCATCTTGGAAACCATTCGACGCATATTTGTGTACTTTGCGGATTTAAATCTGTTATGTTTATATATTATTTCTTTTTTTATTATATTTTGTTACTTTTATTTATTACATTATCATGTTTGTATATTTATTTTTTTGTATACTACTTATTATTGCTGTGTTTATCACATTTATATGTTTGCTTATATTGTACCTGTCCACTTATTGGTTAATTCTGTTGGACAGATGTAGTCGAAAATAAAATAAAATAAAAAAAATAAAATAAAAATTGTAGCTAAAGCTCCATTCTACCAATATGTTTGGAGATATTTTGTTCTATTGTGAAAATTACTTATAGTTACTGTACTTGGTAATCTACTTTTACCGCCACCTCTAATCTGCCGCGGTTCTTAATATAGGTGCTGCAAATAAAAATGATTTATTATATGTAAAGAATACTTGTACCAAGTGGCATTTCATTATCATCAAGTATAATATTTTTCGACGAAGGCTCTAAACTATAAACAATCATGTCGAAAAAAATGTTGACGTATTATTTGAACATTTCTACACAAAACTATATAAATATAAAAATTATTTGAAAACCAAAAATATATTTAAAAAATTACAGAACATTGTTGTGTGATACCTATTATTAAGTTATTGAGCAATAACATTTTTACAATAATTTTTTCTACAGTCAAAAATATCCTATTAGATAGATAAAAATTCTGTGCAAAATTTGATGTATAGATTGTCACTCATTTTATTTCAGATTGTTAGTTTTGTATAAGAAACTAATAATCTCTGGGGGTGTACGTAGCGTTAATGCATCGATGCACAAACAAATTTTTATTTTTTTTATGGGGTTTTTGTCAATATAATGGCAAAAAACTTTTGTCCCCTACCCTATCTCCCAGAGAGGTTGAACTAAAAATCTGAACAAAATCTCAATAATGTACATTGATGGGAACCGGAATAGTTCAACAGGAAATTTTGATCAAATTGGTTTTACGCAAAATATTGATTTTTTTTTGTGTCGTCGAAAAAAAAATAATTTTTTACAATTTATTGTGTGGTATCAAATGAAAGCTCTTAAGAAGTAGATAAAGGAACGGGAAGTAGGGTTTTATTATTATTATTTTTTTTTATTTTAATACGATTTTTTCCAAAAAAGTACTAAAAAATCAGTGTCCCGTACCTTTTAACCCTAAGGGGTTAATTCAAAATCTAAAAAAAATTCTAAGCAATGTACAATGCTATGAACCGGAAACGTACTAGAGGGGTTTTTTATCCGATTTCGATTTTGGAAAATATTACAGTTTTTGTGTTTTTTTAATTTAAATTTTATTGTGGAATATTAAATGGAAGCTCTTTAAGTGCAGATTAAGGAACGGTAATTGATTTTTGAAATACATTTCATTTTGACTAAATTTTGCCAAGTATTAAGATTTTCGTTTAAAATCTTGGCTAAAATTTAAAAAAAATATTTGTATATACATGAATACACTTTGTTATGGTACGTAAATTTATTTTGCAAATATCGACTAGGAAAATAAATAAATAACTGACCAATTGCTGGTATTCCATTTCTACTAGAAAATCTGTTAGTTTTTCATATAGTCGCAATATAAACAATGTTTCTGTAGGCGTTATGCTCTTGCGTAACAAAAGATCGCCCGCAGTGTTGGCAGGTCTGGATTTAAATGATATTTTTGCAAAAAAAAATCAACCTGCAACCTTCTTATCATGCCTATTGATTTAAAACCAACTTGTAATTGTGTTACGTAGTGACAAGCATTAAATACCTACAAAACCATGAAATGTGTGAAAATGCACACTTCACATCAATTTTTTTTTTTCATCATCGCTTGTTTTTTGGAAAGTGAAGACTTTTTTTTCGTTATCGCTTATATCTCGGAAATTAGAACCTTTTTTTAGGTCATCTGTATTTTAGAAATTTTTATTTCTTCTGAGCCCCTCCCAAGAATAATTCCAGGGAGAACGCCTGGGGAGGACAGAATGGTTAGGAAGATTGAATAGCCGTCGACCAGTAGGGAGACCTCGCAAAAGATGGAGGAGTTCAGTTAACTAAAGATCTAACAGGTATTGGTATACAGGGACATGAAAAGACTTGACAAAGAACAGATCAAGATGGAGGATTTATGTGAGTGAGGCCAAAAGTCAACCTGACTGAGAGCGCCCAAAGAAGAAGAAGAATATTATATCTGTAGTTATTTGGACAACCTGGTTGAAAACCACTTGTAGAAGTGTTTCTTTGTCATACCTACAAATCCCTAAAATCTAAAAGCGTAACTGTATAATTTTCTGCTGAAGTTACCATTCCTGTTAAATCCTATTTTTTTTCATTTCAAAGTTCAATAGGTTGAACTTCGTGCAAATATCCATCCCTATTCGAGTACCTGACTGTTCTACACATAAAGCTTTAAATTCAACTTTGAAAGTTCTATAATTCCAAGTTCAACAAGAGTCTGATGCGGTAGTAAAACGTGTTAAGCCTTCAGAGGGTCGAATATTTCCCCCAATAAAATATATCTACTACTAATCGATATTGTTACGATCAAATAATAATATGGTAAACTCCACGACCCCATAATATGTTCTTTAAGCACATATTGTGTCATATGTAGCTCGAAATTTAAGTACTGGTCCGATTTTTATAGGGGAAAGTCTTCTGAAATGATTTTATGTCTCGTGATATAGAACACTATATCATAAAAATGTTTTATTATATTTTTTTCGGAAATCGGCAGTAAAGTAAGAGAAATAGTAAATAAGAACTAAATCGGCAACAAAGTAAATCATTTTTGTACGATATATTAAATTAAGATTAAGACTATGTCTCTGGAAATTAATCCAAAAGTTGCCTAAGTTTAGTTTAAAATCTTTTGTGGCGAATTTTAGTTTATATTCATGTTATACATTTTATCAAAACAAATGAAGTACTATTTTTACCGACCGCCAACATACAAGGTGTCTCAAAAGAAATTTTATATTTATTTAGCTTACTGCGTGAACGCAACGTATCCGAGGGGCGCGGGGGTTATGTCAATTGGTAGCCTGGCTCTTGGGAATTCACTCGCTATGGAGCGTTTCTCGGGAGCAGACCGCGCGTTATGCGTGCGAGAGTTTTACAAAAACGGTGATTCGGCGACTGTAGCGCGTAGAAAATTCTGCAGTATTCGAGGTTTTCGCCACTTAAATGATGCGCCAAGCATTCCTCTCATTCGACATTGGGTTAAAAAGTTTGAAGAGACTGGTACAACGCTGGAGAAATCAAAATCCGGGCGACCTAGGTCATCAAGAACGGTAGAAAACGTGGAGAATGTTAATCAGTCTGTTCGTGACGACCCGAAACTTTCAATTCGGAAGCGCGCAAGTGCTTTAAATGTGCATAGATCATCATTACATCGCATTATGCACAAAGACCTAAAGCTGCACCCCTACAAAATTCAATTGGTGCAAGAATTAAAGCCCCAAGATGCCAGTCAGAGGCTTAATTTCGTAAATCAGGTGATTGAGCGATTTTCAACGTTTACCAACATTTTGTTTTCGGATGAAGCTCATTTTCATCTTAATGGCCACGTAAATAAGCAGAACTGCCGCTACTGGAGTGCAACGAATCCGAAACGCAAACATCAGAAACCCCTACATTCGCCTAAAGTGACCGTATGGGCTGCGATGTCGGCGCGAGGAATTATCGGCCCTTACTTTTTTGAAGACGAAAGGGGGCGTGCAGTTACAGTGAATTCAGAGCGTTATGTGGAGATGTTAGACAACTTCTTGGTACCTGAACTGCAAAACTTTCCTGGCTATAACTAAAGAACATGGTTCCAACAGGACGGAGCAACTTCACACACGTCCAATATGTCTCGTGTTCGTGAAATTTTCTCAGGCAAATTGATCTCCCGGAGAGGTGACATAAATTGGCCTCCACGCAGTCCAGATTTAACCCCTATGGACTTTTTCCTATGGGGTTATCTTAAATCTAAAGTTTACGCCAATAAACCGACTTCACTGGCGCATTTGAAAGAAAATATCCGTCACGAAATGGCAGCCATCCCTGAGTCCACCTGCCGAGACGTCATAAGTAATTTTACTGTTCGATTAAATGAGTGCCGAGAACGCGAGGGTCTACATTTAGACGATATTATTTTTAAGAAATAAATCCCCAAAAAGTGTATTTTAATAATTAATAAACATTTTTTCTATATACGGCTTACTTTTTTTTTAATCGATCCACTAAATATAAAATTTCTTTTGAGACACCTTGTATATAAGGGAGGTATTGTGGTCATACCGATTTTGACATTTCGAGATTTCGATGGATCTCAACGAATTGAGGTCCCTACATAACGTTTTGACTATTTTTAGCATGATGTCTGTCGGTCTGTCTGTCCGTCTGTTTGTCTGTCCGTCTCTCTGTGTACACGTGCAGAGCAAATTCGGCTGAAAGGATTTTTATGAAACTTCATATTTAAGCTTCTGCCATCAATGGCACGAGTTGATCAACTTTTGGTAAAAATCGGTTGACTAAAAATGGGAGTTGACTCGTGTCGATTTTAAGATTTTTGTGAATATTTCACAACAGAAAAATATTTCGAAAAAAATTATTGAACAAAAGTTGCTATAAATACAATAACTAATAACTTGCTATAAAAGCAATAACTAATAGCTTTTATTTGATACGTTTTTTCATACTTATATGTAACGTTTCCATGGTCATGATAAATAATATCTTTGTTAGAAAATATTAGCCCAAGTTATTTCTACTCTGCTGCTAAATAAATACATTATTTTATATAAGAACTTTATGATGGTGGTCGGTCCTGTGGTGGCCACAGCTGATTTTTTATATAATATTTGTAAAAAAAAAGAAAAAAGAATTTAATTTATATGCACAACTGTTTATTCTGTAATAAAAGTTTTTTTTTACTGTATTTTTTTAAAGTATATTTTCTCCCATATTTAGTGTACAAATAATTTCTAGACGGGATAGGAGGGGTAGCGCAGAAGACAAAACTGTTTTAAAATGGTAGGATTCGCGAAATTACTCGGCAACAAGTGCTGGCCAAAAACGCTTTATTTTACAAAATACAAGTGGTGACCTTAAAAATAAATGTCACACTTCCAAAATACAAGTAATGAACTAAAAAAAAAGGTCATCACTTATATTTTGACAAAAAAAAACGAGTTTTTTTGAGCTGATGGGGGGGAGCACAAGCCCGTTATCCCCCCCCCCCAAGTTGTGCGCCTGCTTCACATGTGTTCATAACTGGCAGATTCTATATGCATTATGAATAATCGGCGGCCAATTTTCTTGTCTGAGCAACCTTATTATAAACTTGACGCGCTAAACTAATCAGAAGCTAGATCAGACAGCTCCTATCTCCTTATATATTGCATTCTTAAATGAAATAAACTATAGTTATATCGGAAGTAATTTTTTTGTTACCTTTATAAAAATGTATATCTTGTTCTTAGAAAATTAAAATAAAAAAGATTGTATTGATTATCTTAAGTACGTTTATCAAATCAAATATATAAAAAATTATAATGTTAATTTTCGTAACATCGTTTGAAGTATACTTTTTTGTTACCTTGAAAAGAATTTTATAATTTGCGATAAGATTTCATAGAATTTGTTTAAAACTTAAATAAACTGATAATGGAAAAAACAATGTTTCACTTCCCCGCTATTATTGCCCAATGACAATTAAATTAAAATATTTTTACATCAGAATTCCCAAATTGCACGTCAATTAATTATTTAAAACATCGAATTAATGAGTTTTTTTTTTTGTTCCCTAATGTCAAACAAAAAATGCGTGTTCAGCGATTTTCATCGCCTCAACAAACTGTTGAAGCCTTCGAAAACCATGTTTTTGAGATAATTACCGTCATTTTGTCGTCTGTCTGTCTGTCTGTTCGGTAAAAATTGTAGCGAAACGGCTAAACCTAGAGAGTTGAAATTTGGCATGCTTATACAACTCTTTGACCCGCACATAGGAAAAATACTAAAACATCTAAAAAACATACCCCCATAAAAATAGAAACAAATATGTGCTCTTCGAAAAAAAAAATATTTTTTTAAAATTCTGAGTAGGGTATCAAATGAAAGCCCTTAGTACGTGGATTAACGATCAAAATTTAATTTTTGTATTTTGAATTATTTTGATACGATTTTTACCAAAATTGTGCAAAAAAATGTTTGTCCCACACCCTGTAGCCCAGATGGTTTAAACTAAAAATGTGAAAAAATTCTAAGTAATGTATATTGGTGTGAACCGGAATAGTACAACAGGAATTTTTGATCAGATTATGTTTTCGGAAAATAATGCATTTTTTGTGTTTTTAACCAAAATATGTTAAATATTTAATTCGCTATGTAACCTAGCAGATACGTCAACGCTCATAGCGATGTGCGTTTAGTCATTGGTTTTCTAATTTGCTAAACAGTTAACTTGCAAACTAGAGTTCGAATCCTGTCAATTTTAATTTTTTTGTTTTTTTTTTTGCAGTTTTCTTTTGTTTAAATTATTTTGTAAAAATTCTAGTTATATTTTGGTAAATGTTGCATTTAATTTTTAAAAGTGTAAATTTAATAACCAGTGGGAAGTGTTGAAATTATAATTTAATTCTGTTTGATGTATACGAAATCAGAAGCCATAGGCGCAATTTTCAAAATCTTAATGAACCATGCTATGTAAAAAAAATACTGCACATATTTAGAAACTTAAATAATGGTATTAGGCATTCGAATTAAAATTCATAAAAAAATATTTTAACATAAAATTGGTTTTGGCATCCCAAATAATCATCATTCAGTTATTAAATACCTGCAAAACCCTGAAATGTGTGAAAATTCACAATTCACATCAATTTTTTAGTTTTTGTAAAAACTTTAAAGGTAGCCCCTCGTATTTTCGGCAATTCGGAGTTTTCAGACACACTTAATTTAACATTTTGACGAATAAGCAAGAAAAAATTGAGATAAAAACGGAGAAATGAAACCAAATTCCGGAGACTGAAGCCGCAGGACGGAAGAGAGACAGCATCACTACATTTGCTCATTCGTGCTCATAAAAATTCAGTATTTTCTGCGTTCATATGAAAGAGTATTAGGATTATTAACATAAAACTAACCCTTTTATTTCCTGGATTAAAGAATTTGTCATCCCTCTTCAAATATCAAATGAAATTTTTAACATTGCTTTTTATCACATAACCAAATTTCTGAAAATATAGAGATTTAAGCCGCTTGAGTATTCAGTAGGGAATGTGAAAATGTCACAGGATATCGCCTAGGGCCGGAAAAGGTTACTAGATGTCATTCGCACGTACAACTCGGAAAATTCAACGAAATAACAGGGACGTGCTTAAATTATTAATAGTTCTAAATATTGATCCAATTTGACAACTATTGGACCACAAGTTATTTATTATCAACACCATGAAATTTATTGCTACTCAAAAACGACCTACTTACTACAATATTCGGGTTAAACTCATCAAAATTTTAAACCTGGTTTTAGGGGAAATAATATTAGCTTGGGACCCATAACAGGACACCTAAAACTCAACAAGAATCCTAAAACTACTTTAATTTTAATGCATTGTATGTGGAATTTATTTACAAAACATGTCAGTAGGGAAAAGATCTGTTGGAAAGCTTAAAACATGGACCAGGTTAACTAAAAACTGTTTTGTTGTTTGAAAAGTTTATAGGGATTTTTAATGTAAATTAGAATACGATTTTTAGGGTTTCGTAGATATGACTAGAGATATTCGATTAAATTAGTAGAAAATAATCGATTAATCAATTACGAAATTTAAAATATATATATGTATATATATATATATATATACTCGCAGACAAAAAAATTTAAGTGAAGTGTGGATTTTCACACATTTCAGGATTTTGTAGGTATTTAATAAGTGTAAGAATTCGTTATTTGAGAACTAAGAGCTTCCATTTAATTTTTTTAAACAAAATTTAATTAATTTGTCAAATATCCCAGCGTTTTTTTCTGCATTTGCTTCGTATTCAAGTCTTCATTAGATAAATGAGAAATATTTTACAGCGGTTTCCAAAGTGGGGGGCGCGACCCCCTAGGGGGTCGTACAAGATTCACCAGGGGTGCGACCCCTGGATTTTCTACATTAGCTGTTATTAAAACAAAATATCGCGCACGGTTAATAGTGGAAGACGAAATAAGAGTGGCTCTTTCTTCATATAAACCCGAATTATATAATTTAACGAATTATGTGCGAAGAAACAAGCCCATACTTCACATTAAAATTGATTTTTATTATATTTTTAATTTGTATTACATATTTAATATTAATATAATTTATTTTTATATGATTTTCGTGATTTATGTTGTGAAAATAAATATTTAGGAATTAGAGAAACTATTTACATTACATATTTTTGCTACTTTTATGATTATTATTTCAATAAAGAAATTATTTACAAATTGTTTATAAATTTGCCAAAAACTGCCATATTTTTCAACAACACAATCTTATCAAAAATTCCTCTCGTACGGTATTTGAATATTAGTTAAGACTTGGAAATTGTTTGTTTACCCATGCTCACATCGTGAAATTATGACAGTTGACAGTTATATTTTGACATAAACAAAAGACAAAGACGCGTCAGCTGTAAGACCTGGGTAAAAAGACCGAGAAATTGTATCCTGTTTCATTTGCCTGGTCTTCAAAACCTAGGTTTTTTCTTTATACTATCACACGCACAAGACTTCGACTCGAATGCAAAGACTTTAATTTTCCAAGTTTAGACTTGAATAATAACTCTAGTGTGATAAGACCTTTATATTGATCTCGAGATGTGTTTTTTTTAACTCAATATTTTTCCTATATGTGGGTCAAAGAGTTGTATAACCATGCCTAATTTCAACTTTCTTTGTTAAGCCGTTTGGTTACAATTTCTACCGTACAGACCAGGCAGACAGATACATGAGGGACGTTATAAGGGTTTTTTGGTGGTCATATCTACAAAACCCTAAAAATGGGACTGTCTTAATGTTGTATTTTAAAGGCTGATAAAAAAATATTTAACCGTTTTACATGGAAACTATAAGTAATGGGAGGTAACAACAATATCTGCATAAACAAATATTTTTTGTTGCTAATTAAACAGGCTGTAACAATAAATAACGCAGGTTTGAACGAAGACTTAATATCGCATATTAAGTACATACATTTTAATACAAATAACTCATTGTTAAAATAAATTTTTGCCATTAGTTATCCTTTTTGGAGGTTTCTAAACTCCTACAAGTCTTTTATTTTGGCAATAAATTTAAAATGTGGTTGGAAGACGTTGTACGAGTTGCGCTATTACATGAAGATGGCCACAGTATTGGAATATCGATGGTGTTTTGGATGTAGCACTCTATTAATTACGTTATAAAGCGTCTTCAGCGAACAGCATCAACAAGCCACAACCGCTCGAAACTACTGATTCCTTACCTTAATTGTTCTACGCGATCGTGTCTGGTCTTAATTTTTCTCACACGTCAATTTACATTCTCACACGTTAATTTTTCTCACACGTCATTTCGAAGAAGATCGAATTTTGGCAATTTCATCAGGAACTGTCCAAAGACTATTCAGGAAACAAAAGCTTGTATCCAGAAGACCTGTAACTTGCCAGGCTTTTCTTGCAAATTATCGAGTTGGAAGATTGCCTTTCGTTCGTGAGCATTTGAACTGACTGGACGCAAACTATAGCAGTATATTGTGCAGAAATGTGGAGTGGTTGAGTTTAATTTACCAAATGTGGTGAAAACGAGTGCTTTGAATGCTAAGTAATCTAGGGACACTATTGAAAAGAAGAGAGCAGTCATCTACCGACCAGTGTTTCAACAATACAACTAATTAGTTTCTTGAAAATAAAATAAAGTTAATATATAATATATAAGTAAAATCTATTAATAACACTGGTCAACACAATTTTTGCTGACTTACATCTAAGACTTTTTTCTTACTAATTTGGTGCTGCTGAACTCAAATATCACATCCGTTTTTGATTATCACATCAGATTTTTGCACTACAACAAATAGATATTTTCGGCCAAATAATGCTTCTATCGTTTAATTTTAGACGTCGATACTGTAATTGGTACAAATTTGGCGAACAATACGGACTAAATAATTATAAAATATTCTTAAAATTTTATTTATAGTGCAAGAAAGAAAATGAGAACAGTTTTAATTACATTTTAATGCATTGGAGTGTTAAAATAAAAATACAAAATAATTTAAGGATTAAATGGTCGTTTGTAAGATCTTCTGGAGTGCACCATTCCCGATAAGTCTCTTTTAATACTCCAACAGTAGTCAGCCATCATGTGAGTATCCCACCTTCCTTGATAACGTCTCACCATCTCTTTTAAATCCTAATGGAAACGTTCACCCTGTTCATCAGTAACATCTCCAAGATTGACAGGAAATTTGTCAAGATGACTGTTTAAAAAATGAAGTTTCACGTTCATGTTGCACCCCAGATGATGATAATTTTCAATCAAATTTTCAACGACCTCCACATAGTTTTCGGCTTTTTTATTCCCAAGAAAATTTTTGATGAGCGCCACGAAAGAATGCCATGCATTCTTCCCTATATCATCCATATGTACAGTGAAATGTGGATCATTCACTAATTTTCTAATTTGTGGTCTGTCAAAAATGCCAGGTTTTAGCGTTCCTACGAAATATATTGGACAACAAGAACGAAGTTGAAATTAAAGTAGACGTATAGCAGAACGTGAAAAGATGAAAAAAGTCAAAATACGATAGAACAAAAATTTGTGATAGGCAGAAACTGTTAACATTTTTTAAATCAGCATCCCAAAATTAGCTAAAAACAAGTATCAGATGTAAGTCAGCAAATTTAAATTTGTTGACCAGTGTAATAAATTAATCGATTAATTATTAATTAATCGAAACCAAAAATATCATATGATTAATCGATTAACAGATACAAAATAATCGATTATTTCTTTCATTCCATTAATCGTTGCCATATCTAATTCCGGGAATTTCTTGATCATGTTTTACCTTACACCCTCAACAAGTTTAAATCCGTTAGTGTAAACACTTCCGTTTAAATCAATGTGTACTAACAAACTGCTACATTTTCATTAGTACGACACAGTAATTAAAACAGTTTTGTGTACGTACGTTGCCATCTGTGTTAAACTGGTATACATGTGAACAGTCTTAGTAGATAAAATATTGAAAACCCCATGGGTTTATCCATGAAAAGGGAAAATTAATAGCATTGAATAGGGTGCAAAAATTAATATTTACAGATATCTGAACACAAAACGTTATATCTCTTTAAGTCGGAAGGGTTGCTTCCCCTGTGTATGAGATAGTGTTATGACATCGAATTGCTTTCGAGTCTGGTATTTTTGATTCATTTTATGCGAATTTCTGATAATTACTTACAGTTATTACAGCACAAACTGATAAATAATATGGATCATTTGATTTGTATCTGTATTTTTATTAAAAATATTTAACATATGTATTTTAATGTTTTACTGATATAGAATGCATCTGCAAACAGTTAACTTTATTTATATGAACATGTTATTATAGTTAATTTAAAATATTTTTGAAACGGATGTTATAATTTTAGAGGAAGGAGAATATATTTTACAAATAATTAAATTGAGGTGAAGTGTGAATTTTCGTACAATTCAGGGTTTTGTAGGTATCTAATTAGTGACAACAAATCTTTATATATAAAAATCAATGTGTTTGTTTGTTTGTTGTTTGTCTGTCCTTTGTACAAACGGATGGACCGATTTTCACCAAATTTAGTACAAGGGGGTAAAATAATCCGAGGAAGGTTTTAGTGAGGGTTTCATTTTCGTCCATGTCCCCCTAGGGTAGGGTGACCATTTTCTTAAGAAAGCAATGCGGGACGGAGCAAAAAAAGGTCGTGATTTCCCAAATATAGAGTGAAGAGCAAAAAAAAGGTCCTCACCTCCCAAATCCAAGTGAAGAGCAAAAAAAAGGTCCTCACCACCCAAATCCAAGTGGAGAGTAAAAAAAAAGGTCCTCACCACCCAAATCCAAGTGGAGAGTAAAAAAAAAGGTCCTCATTTCCTCAAATGCAAGTTTCCTCAAACACAATGCGGGACAAAATGTTAGAATGCGGGACTTTTGCGGGACGTATATTAATGCGGGACAGTCCCGCAAAAAGCGGGACGAATGGTCACCCTACCCTAGGGGGGACAATTTTTCACTCTCCACGCAATTTCAATTCATTTCGTAGGCTAAATCTTAAGAGATATATTGGCATAATGTAGACATTAAGAGATATATGGACATAATGACGTTAATGTAGACAAAAATGTAGATCTTAACTAGACCGAAAAAAAATTTATGTGAAGTATGAATTTTCACACATTTTAGGGTTTCGCAGGTATATAATAAGTGTAGGTGGCATGCTGAGTGTGTAGAACAAATTTTGCTTTGTAGTAATCACGGCAAAATCAACGATATTTTTACAATAATTTATCTAATATTTATCTAACTTTATCTAACAGACATAATAATTTATGTCTGTTAATCTAAGAGCTTTAAAAACAAATTTTATGTTAAAATATTTTTTTGTTAATTTTAATTCGAATACCTTATACCAGCGTTTCCCAAAGTGTGGGTCGCCAAAAAAATTGTAAAAACACATAACAGATTTTTTTTGTACATATTATTTTTTTTACGTTAGTTAATCACTAGAATAGTGTGTATTTGTCCTCTTTATTACTATACTATATTCTTTATTACTATACTATACTCTTTATTACTATTTATTTCTATAAAGCTACTGCTTTAAAATAAAATTTGTTTTGTAAATAAATCTTTTTTTTTTCATAAGGTGGGTCGCGAAAAATTTTAAAACCTCGTACCGGGTCGCGGTCAAAAAAGTTTGGGAACCGCTGCCTTATACCATTATTTAGGTATCCAAATATGTGCAGTATTTTTTTTATATAGCAAGGTTCATTAAGATTTTGAAAATTGCGCCTATGGCTTCCATTGGTTGTTTTAAGTCATATGCTCCGCCCCTCTGGTTTCGTATACATGACATATAGAATGAAAATATAATTCCAACAATTCCAACTGGTTATTAAATTTCGCTCTTAAAAATTAAATGCAACATTTGCCAAAATATAACAAGGATTTTGACAAAATAATTTAAAGAAAATAAAAATGGAGAAAAAAACAAAAAATAAAATTGTCTCCTCTGCCTGGGAGCAAACCCTAGAATTCTGGGTAGCTAGCGAGTATGCTAACCATTAGACCATGATACGCCTTCTAGTCTAGTGTGTTACATAACTATAACTTTTGTAAATCGTCAACAAAAAAACACAAAAAATGCTTTATTTTCCGAAAACATAATTTGATTAAAAATTCCTGTTGTACTATTCCGGTTCACACCAATGTACATTACTTAGAATTTTTTCAGATTTTTAGTTTAAACCATCTGGGCTACAGAGTGTGGGACAAAATTTTTTTTGCACAATTTTGGCAAAAATCGCGTCAAAATAATATTTTGCAAAAATAAAATTTTGATCGTTAATCCCACGTACTAAGGGCTTTCATTTGATACCCTACTCAGAATTTTAAAAAAATATATTTTTTTTCCATGAGCACATATTTTCTTGTATTTTTTGGGGGATATGTTTTTAGATGTTTTAGTATTTTTCCTATGTGCGGGTCAAAGAGTTGTATAAGCATGAAAACTTTCAACTCTCTAGGTTTAGTCGTTTGGCTACAATTTTTACCGAATAGACAGACAGACGACAAAATGACGGTATAAGGGTTTTTTGCTCATACCTACAATACTTTAAAAAAGGTCCTCAATTCTAAAAAACAAGTGATGACCTAAAAAAAAGGTCTTTAAATACAAGTGACGATTTAAAGAAAAGGCCCTTACTTCTAAAATATAAGTGAGTGATGAAAATTTTCTCCAAGCATTTCTGGGGAGGGGCAACTGTAGTAGAACAAAATTCAAAAGTGTAAACAGTGCAGAGGACTATTTCGAATGATTTTAGGCTGTTTAGGCGCAAATATCCATCGTTGCTGTGCGCCAAAAATTATAACTAACTATTTCGAATCAGAATATTTTAATTAAGAATAATTTTAAGCTTTTTAATAACAAAATTCTTTTATTTTTCGTTTCTCGTAACTATTACAAATTCAGTTGTTAAAACATGGAATTATAATTTAGCAGTTAATTATTTATAATTATAAATTATTTAAATGTGTGAAACTATAACGAATTCTATATTTTATAAATGTTCATATTTTATTTATGAGAGATTAAACTGAAATTTAAATATAGTTAATTTAGAAATCAGTTTAGATTGCTTAACATACATGAAACAAAAAAATTATCACTTTTCTGTGTGGTAATATTAAATGAATATGCATTAATTCAAAATCTTGTTTCTGATTTTAGTTTTGTGAGATTTTTTTGAAAAACAAATAATAATACACGAAAACATAAACACGCACTCGTCAGTATATTGGTGCGGCGGACGGTAGATATTAAAGTGTTTATTATGGATACATATCGGCAGAGTGGATAAGAGACGTGATAAGAATGGGGACAAAATGGTAAAGTTGGTTTAGGAGAAAAGACTCGTCGCCTAGACGCAGAAATGGAGAATTTTTTAATAGAAGATTTATCAAGAATTGGTATCCAAGATATCTGGTCAGACATGGTAAACTATTGTCCGACAAAAATCCGACCTAAGAGTACAGTAAAGCAGCGTTTATAGCTCTAAATGTAATAGACAGTTTTAACGTTTAATTACTGCGTTCACAGCTATGAAAATTAATACGCAACGAATATTGTAACATATATGTTTTTCAAACCAATTACGATGGACTAAATACATTCATGTGACTTTTTAAGAACCAGCCATCAGTGAGATCTCATGGCGCTTTACAACACAAAACGTCCGAGACGAGCGTGTAAGTATGTTGTAAATTATAGCTTGCAAAGCCATCATACGTTTTATACGATTCGCGTATAAAACGTTTTTCGTTCTTTTTACCGACCGCCAACATATATAAGGGAGGTATTGTGATCATACCGATTTTGACATTTCGAAATTTCGATATATCTCCACGAATTGAGGTCCCTACATAACGTTTTGACTATTTTTAGCATGATGTCTGCCGGTCTATCTGTCTGTCTGTCTGTCTGTCTGTCGGTCTGTGTACACGTGCAGAGCAAATTCGGTTAAAAGGATTTTTTTATATGAGACATTTAAGACTTTGTGATGGCAGTCGGTCCTGTGGTGACCACAGCTGATAATTGGGATAGGTTTTTCATTTGTAGGGTTTTGTATGTCAGACCACCAAAAAACCCTTATAACGTCACTCATGTGTCTGTCTGTACGGTGGAAATTGTAGCCAAACGGCTGAACATAGAAAGTTGAAATTTGGCATACTTGTACAACTTTTTGACCCACATATAGGAAAACTATAAAGAGTAAAGAGAAAAATCAATTTTTTTATTGGATTTTTGCCAAAAATCAAATGAAAGCTCTTAGGACGTCGATTAAGAAACGAAAGTAGTTTTTTAAAATTCGTTTTTTTTTTAAACATGATTTTAACCAAAAAATGTGCTAAAAACGTTCTTGTCCTGTCCGCTTTTATCCAAACGGGGTAAACTAAAAATCTGAAAAAATAATAGGTAATGCACATTGATCTGAGCCGGAAACGTACGAGTGGAATTTTTGATCCGATTGCGTTTTTGAAAAATATTGCAGTTTTTGTGTTTTTGACAAAATCAATTATTTATTTAAATCATGGCGAAAGTATGTCTCGTAATGGTATGGATTTCTTGTATTTATGGCTAAGATAGTGTGTTTTTATTTAAACTAAAAATATTTTTAAATAAATAACAGCTGAGGACCGAGTTTTGTACACCACACTACACTCTATACTGTAGAGTGTAGTGTTCAGTTATTTTATTATACTGTTATATGTTGTGGTTCAACCTTTTGTTTGAATTACTTTAGATTTTTATTGTTAAGCTATCAAAGAGGAATAAATCATTTATAGTAATGAAATACTTATAAAACAAATAACACATTGTTAAGAGAACAAATATTCGTAGAGATCCAGTATTATGTTGGCTTCTTACACATATTAAATACCTACAAAACCCTGAAATGTGTGAAAATTCTCTTCTCATAAATTTTTTAAATCTAAAAAACCTACCATCTACACAACTAAAAGCCTCATGCGGCACGGGAACCGCCGGTTCACCACCACTGGCATAGTTACTTATATTTGTACTAATAATGCGCCAAAATTTACTGTTAGTTTCATTTCTAAAATTGCAACCCTTGAACTAAAATAGTGATAACAAAACTTACATAATCTTTGATATTAATTATTTGAATAACTTTTGTTACCAAACTATTTGTTGAATATAATGAGTGCTAGTTCAAATATTTGTCTTCGTAATAACTTATACAAATATTAAACTGTGACCATCTAAAAAGTATCAAGAGGTGTCAATAAACACGAGTAGAAAGATAACACTTCTGACAGGTAGTCAGACCACTTCGAACGGACGTTCTAGTAAATTATAGTGTCTTTGGTAAAATAACATGTTTTTACCTGAATTATAACAACTTCAATTTAGATAATAGTGTATTATCTTGTTTCCTATTTCCGAATAGGAATCAATTTACCTCTTGTGTAGATAAAAACAAAACAAAAATAATGTATTATATGCTCAAGTTTTGAAAGGATATTAATTGACAAGCTCTGCGGAAAAATACTACAAGTGACATTGAGAAAAGTAAAAAATTGTGTTAATAAAATCTGGTTCGAGTAAAGTTGCGTTCGGAGCTCTTAAATTAGTCGACTATAGACTATGACTTGTGCACTGTTGATTGTCACTACAAGTTTGTCATATAGTAACGCGAGCAATCGTTCAGAGCTCTAAATTTAACGCGTTATACGATGTCGATTGTAGACAGTTTTCCAAACCTTGTAGTTAGTGAGTTGTTTTAATGAGACAGACATATAAACACATTGGCTATCTCAGTCTACATCGTAGAGAACGTTTACTTTGTATGCCTTTACATAACCTAACAGCATATCATCGCGCCGATTACAACAAATCTCGCTCAAAATTACAAAGACGAACAGTAAAATAATCAATTTAGGTAATTAGATTAGGTTTAGTTAGTAAAAATGTAGGATAGTAGAAATAGGAAAACGATAATAGATAATAATTTACGAAGCCGCAGTAGTTGGTTTAAAGACACATAGATGTCGCACTATTCGTAACGCACTAATTTCCATTGCTGTAAACGCGGTCTTGAACTTGAAAACTATCTACTAAACTTATCCACAACGCACAGTGAACAGTGTACTAATTTAAAGAGCTCTGAACGCAGCTTCATTGTACTTTTCATAGTATTGTAACATGACTTTGTGATCTATAATTATTTAACGACAGTTCAGTGGGATTAACAACATGTGGCCACCAAAAAGGACAGCAGGCCATAAACATTAATGTAATTTACCTAGAATGGGCCGTATTTCTAATATTCAGGACTTCAGGTACAGGTTCACAGATAATGCGGATTAATTTCACTTTACCATTAAGTTACTTATATTTGGTATAAATAAGAAGAAACTAAGTTAATATGTGTAGTATTTTGATTGCTATCTTCCAAACAATATTTCAATTTTAAAATGTGGAGTTCTTTGAGTTAGAGCATGGAAACAACGAAAAGTATCGAGTTTGGTGAATTTTATAATGACGTAGAACCTGAACAAAGTGATACAGTAACAAAAAGTGAAGTGCGTAATCCAGTGGTTTCTAACCTTTCTGTACCTCCCTTTTTTATGATAAAATTATTGCTCCCCCCCCTTCAATTTCGTAACAATCTAATTTCACAAATACACACCTGATATTGTAATTTATTTAATGGGCTACAAGATAATATCAAAAAAAAAATACCATATTATGTATAAATATACATCAAATATTTATTATAAGTAATAATAATTTTAAATAGAAAAAAAAACAAATCTTACAAAAATAAATAAACTAGAATACATAATTAATAAAACATAATTATATTTTAATTGTGTGATGGTTGGGCTTGTTTTACAGCACACATTTTCTCAAACCATGTAGATATCGCTGTTCTTAGTTCCGTCATGCATATTGACATCTGACACTACCGATAGAGGCGCTACTGCATTTTACATCATGGCTGACTTTGGTAGGATATTTTTGACAGGTTCAATGGTATCTTCATGTGATATTTATTGAAACACACGGGAACTCACTCTAAAATGGTCTTTAACTGTCTTTCCACTTCTAAGAACATATTCCCATGCTTGTCTTCTATCCATAACTACACGTGCACCACCACGTAAATTCAGAAACACGTTTTTTTTGCCACGTTTCGGAACACGATGAAAACTTAGGTCTCTATCAAGACCTACTTTTGCATTGCAAAGATAAACACAACAATTCACGTTGCATTTAATTTTTTCTTGCAATTTTAAAGACATTTTTTTAAAAACTTGCTATGAAAACAATAGTAAACAAACTCGACTATCCTACAACCGTCAGTTTCTCAAAATCTCACTAGAGGCGCTTCAGTTATTGTCAGTTGACAATAAAGTTCTTTGTACCGCATATAGAAAAATACTGAGACTAGGAAAAAAAGAAAAAATAAGCAATTTTTTTTTTCTTATGCAGACTATATTCTACTGCGAGTTTGTTAATGGACCTTAAAAAAATGTGAAATTTTAATTTCATGCAATGTATAAAATTCATATTTAAATTAATACTCATTTTTATTTTGACGCGTTTACAGGTATAAATGTGTCAAAAAAATGTTTCACTTATTAGATGCCAACGAAGCCCATATATATGTAAAATTTAAGATGTTACATCAGTTATTTCTACCGAAAAGTATGTATGTAAATTTTTCATAAAAATTCCAAATAAATTTTATTTAATTTTCGTACATACTTTATCACTCTGTATAAAAGGAGAATGGTGTCAGTAGAACAAATAAAATATTTTTATTTTGCACAGTAACCCTCGTCATTGGAGGGTTCCTTATTCGATTCGGCCATTCGTAAAAATATATTCACAGGGATAATTTCATTTCATGGGGGTGAAAATAACATTTGGACCCTTGAGGAAAAAATTAAATTACCAGAAAGTATTCAGAATTTGCATAAATGGATCACATATTGAATTTCAAAATAACTTGGGTAAACAGATTTTGATGTGTAAAAATAAATTGTGGATTCTACATAGACCAGTGGTTCGCAACAAATCCAATATCATCCCGTAAGGGGCAGTTAAGACTCTTAACGTAGGGTTACCAACCGTCCTACTTTAGTAGGACATGTCCTACAATTTACCACCTGTCCTTCGTCCTACCTACTGTTAAAAAATATCGGAAATGTCCTACTTTATAATATTTTTGCTTTTGAAGACGCCTTTACCGCTGAGTCGACGTTTGCCGATGAACGCGATCTAGGCATAACGTTTTGACTAAATTTCTATGATGTCATTAAGGATAAAGCTTTATTAAAAAAGCAGGTATATCTAAAAAACATGATTTTATTAAAAAAAAAAGAAAATGTGAACGTCAACCAATAAACATATCTAATTATATTTTTTATTACCATATATATTTAAACTTGTTGTTAATTATTTATTGGTTGTTTCTTATTAATTATATACAAAGAAAATTTAAAAAAATTTCTTATGATTTATTTTATATTTTTATTTCTAAAATGTGATTTTGTTAAATATAAAGAAAGATGTGAACCAATAAACATATAATTTAATTTTCATAATAGTAGTATTACTTATTATTTATTGACTGTTTCTTGTTAATTATATGTTATGTTGGATCCCATAATAAGGCCTTTTTTCATAGTGAGGCCTTTTTGAAAATTTGTTTAATAATATAGAATCTATAATAAAATGTTTTTATAATATTATTAAACAATTTTTAAAAAAGGCCTCATTATGAAAAAAATGCCTTACTATGAAAAAATGGCCTTGTTATGGGATTTGAACTTAATTAGGTACCTATATATTACGTAGCACAATAAAAATTAAAAAAAAAAACAAAAAACTGTCCTACTGTGTCCTACTAAACCACTTTTTTTAGTTGAAATATCCTACTCTGTCACAAGAGACATTTGGTAACCCTATCTTAAGGGGGCGGTAAATAAAAAATTAATTTTCTAAATTAATAGGGCAATGTAAAACTATAATAGCTATTATAAAAAATCTATTCATATTAAAGTTTTAAGTTGTTGCATTATCCATATTTATTAGTTAATAGCTCGGAAACTTCATTATTATTGATCTACATTTTTATTTTTTGACAAATCGCCAGCTATCTTCAGGATTTGACTCTGCGACTTATTAATAGTCATCGCAAAACAAACCCTGATAGAAAATTGGAGGCGCTTGAACTTAAATGGTAAAATTATAGGAATCGACGGTATTCTAGGGATTAGCATTTTTTCGCCTGTACCGTAATCAATGTTACCATTATAATATTTGCCTCTATGTTGGTAAGCGTGTTCTATTACATTATTTTGGCGTGTTTTTGTTCCTCGGCAACATTTTTGGTGTACCTACTTTCAAAGTAAGAGCTTGAGGAGGTAATCCTGATGGGTTATATAATTCTGGAGTTCGACTGGATAGTGAATGGCATCTTGCTCATCTACAACCGTGCCAACAGACATGTCAGTACGGGAAAGAGATTTAAATTGACCCAAGATTATTTTCCCAGTAAAAATTTTCGTAATTTTGGAAATACTTAATTGATTTTAAAAATTCTTTCAACTCTTTACAAAAAAATTAATTACACCTCGAATACCTATTTTAATCTCTTTACAGTATTGCTCGAAATGCTTGTATTTAAACAGCAGTCAAATAAAAAATTAATGGCCGAATGACTTGAAACTTAGCAATATGTGTTTAACTCGAAAGGGGTAATTGTTTGCAAAAAAACACTGACCTAGTCAATTAAACAAAAACATCGTGTGCACATTTAATAAAATAATTTTAAAATTAACATAATTTTTAACAATCCATATCTTTCTAAAAATAGTAGTATAATCGTTAAGCAGTTGATTTCTCTTGGGTTGCATTTATTCAAGTATTTCAATCATATTTTTATTATCATGTTGGCAAACTTCCACATCTTTTCGCGTTTACAAGAATTGGTAGACGCTTTCAGGACTCCCTGTCGGAAAATGCAATTTCCATCGTATTTCCATTGCTGCTACTTATTTTACTTGTTATCACACACATAAATCGTTGAATAAAATGAAAGGCTCTTCATAAAACGCCAGATTTTTTTTTTTTCTCTCCCCTGAAAAATATTAACGTCATCCAAGGATTATATTTGAAGAAATATTAGGGTTGAAGATTAAATTTTAGCTGATTAAATGGTAGGATTAAATGTGTTTGAAATGCGGATTTTAGTGAAAAATGATGCTATTATTTTATATAAATTTGTTTTCATAATATTTTACAATACAAGTATACTGGATGCATCCAGTGATAAAAACATAATCATTTTAGTTTAAAGGGAGGGACAACAGTATAGTTTTCACAAGTTTCTTTTACAAAACTAACAATCTTAAATAAAATTAGTAACAATTTGTACATTTGCTGCGAATTAATTGTTTTAACAGTGGAGGCACAATATTTCAAAAGATATTCTATGCAATCTCATGCCTCAATAGCTCAATGGTTTAGAACTAAAGCGTCATATCTTTAGATTGCTGGTTTAAATCCCGTTGAGGTTTTATTATAATATCAATTTCCGAAGTTTTGTCTGCAAAAAGCTCATAAACTGCCTCCTTTAACCCTTCTTTACTGTTAAATTTTCTACTTTGAAGATCTTTTTTGAGTTGTAAAAAGAGGTAATAGGGAAGATGTGGGGACGGTGGCACACATTTTGGTTTTCTGTACATAACATCTTCAATTTTGAATTTTTTAAATAAATCTTTTCGCCACTTAATGCTTATAATGTCGTTGTTTAAATAACCTGTTAAAAATTAATGTCCTTATCACGTGCCATTTATAATTAATATTTTTGTTGACCTCTGCAATTGTGCCACTGTACCTATACGTGAGGGTACAGTGAAACAGCATTAGGGATACAGTGGAACAGTAAATATAATAGATATCTAAAAAATCTGTATATGTATTAATCATTTTTATCGAAACTTCAATTCAATGTCTTTAAAAATAAATCATCTGAAAGGTACTGAAAAATTAATAATCACATTTTTTGGAACAAACTACTAAGTAATTAAATAATGTATATAAATATATAAATGTAAATTTATTATTAATATAAAAAAATAAACTTTGGTAAGTTCCTTGGAAGCAGTAAGTTTTGATAGTTTTTATTTTAATGTTGATTATATTTCATTAAATTTACTGTAAAAATCAAAACGTCTAAACGGTGTTTTGTGCTACCAGATGGAGCAGGAGATGGTCAAACTTTTATCAGCTCTGATTTTTTAAATGTGAAATTTTCATTTGTTTTAATAAATTTAAAGTCGGTCGTTATTTCTATAATTTCCCCTATAGAGTGGCTCTTCATTTTATTCTTTCCGTATCCTTTAAATATTAAGGCATCTTGCCTTACTTTAATATCCTTGTTTACGTAGTCTGTCGAATCTGTATCACATTCAGAATCAACATTATCATTTGAGTTTGAATTCTCATCAATATTGACATCAGTATCAGACGTGTCTGAACTTACAAGATATCTTTTAATTTTCTGATCTTTTTTATTTTACGCAGCTTGGAATTATTCTTTTAAATCAGGGATGAGCAACCCGCGGCCCGGAGTACTTTTTCGTGCGGCCCGTCAAAGCTTTTGTCTGTCAAATTTCAAAAATGGCCATTAAATTACAGAAGATACATATATATTTTAAAGCTTAAATAAGAGCAATATAGAGCAATTGGTTGCAAAGAAGCAATTGCCAAACATTAAAATTTGTTTATGATTTTATCCCCATAATAATTATCTTTGACTGTTTTTTTATACCTAGCATTTCTATTATATGTTTTATTTGTGTATTTTTTTAAAAATAATTTTGTTATTTTGTTAATAAATAGATAATTTGTGTTTATCATCTTGTGTTCATATTTTAATAAATTTCGTATGCGGCCCGCAGGAAATTTTTAAATTTCTAGTTGGCCCGTAGTAAAAAAGGTTGCTCATCCCTGTTTTAAATCGTACCCACATACGTGGGTACAGTGGCTCACTGTACCACTGTATCCACATAACACGTGTGCCACTGTTAGCCTAACTCTATTTTCACGAACATTTTATCAAATATAATAAATGATATTGTCAACTGACAATAACTGAAGCGCCTCTAGTGAGATTTTGAGAAACTGATGGTTGTAGGATAGTCGAGTTTGTGACAAGCATGGGAATATGTTCTTAGAAGTGGAAAGACAGTTAAAGACCATTTTAGAGTGTGTTCCCGTGTGTTTCAATAAATATCACATGAAGATACCATTGAACCTGTCAAAAATATCCTATCAAAGTCAGCCATGATGTGAATGCAGTAGCGCCTCTATCGGTAGTGTCAGATGCCAATAGTTCAGAACATTAGTAATTGGTTTACACTGTAGACAAATGACCAATTTACAACATGTAATACAAAATTTCTTACTAAGTTAGTTGTGTGTCATTCAAATAAAAAATTTCTTGTTACAAAAAACTTTAATTTATCAACCTCAAATCAACATTTTCATCATAAATGGTGGGACTTAAATTTATAGACTCAAAATGTGGATAGTATAATTTCTCAGTACCAGAGGGGCCTATATATACCCAAACAGACACGAAAATATTCTATATTTCAAAGATATTTCAAATGTTCCACTGTACCAATTGTGCCACCGTCCCCACATCTCGCCTAGTTACTGTGGGCCAGGTCTTGGTTGAACGGTGGGTAGGGAAGCTTCTTGGAACCCACACTCCTTCACAGCAGCCTTGGCAATCGCAACCACGAAATGAAACGTCCAATTTATCCAAGTTCCGAAGATAATTTTGCTTATCTTCACAAAGAATTTCAA
The DNA here is from genome assembly GCA_963971575.1 of Liopterus haemorrhoidalis. Taxonomy (NCBI): domain Eukaryota; kingdom Metazoa; phylum Arthropoda; class Insecta; order Coleoptera; family Dytiscidae; genus Liopterus; species Liopterus haemorrhoidalis. The sequence continues at coordinate 48,418,735 of OZ020617.1, read as the reverse complement.
TTATTTTTAAAAAGAAAAAAAGAACTGCATATTAAGAAAAATTATACCAAGCGTTAATGACAATGAAACTAACATTTTCTGTAGCATCTAACTAAAGGTTCAACTAACTAGTTGTAAACTAAATTTAGTTGATAACTAATATAACAAGTTATTTAATTTCGGTATTATAAATCAAGACAGCCAACTAACTAACTAGTTTACAACTAAAATAATTTAGTCTCAAGATTTACCGGCCGAACGGTAAAGGACAATAATTTTATCTCATGTGCCGATGGACTCCAGTACTTCTGGATGTCACGGGTAAGGGTCCAAAAAAGACAGCAGGTCTCGCATTGTTGGTTTTGAACCAGAATTCGAAAAATCTGTGAATTAAACCACCATAGCCCAGTATTTATTTAATTATAATAATACTGGGTTTACTATGGTGGTTTGTTTCATAGTTTTTATACCTTAAACGGCCTTGAACTTTACCCCTCCCATTTAAAGTAAAAGTGGCGCAATATTCAAATAAACTTCATGTTTGTTGAAGCGATAAAATCTACTAATTATCACGAAAGATTGCTCGTTGGAACGCTAAAATAAAGTATATTTACCCCAAAAATTAACTGAAAATGTTAAAAGAAAAAATTTAATTACGTAAAAGATGTATTAGCATTATGAATAATAAATTTAATAACATGAGATTCGTGTTGATGTGGGTAAAAGCGTTTGAAACTTTTATTTAAAGGTAAATCTTGGATACCCCGATACTAACCAGATCAGAGTGGGGAATCTGGTTTATTTTTACAAAAGTAAACAGCATATACATTTGTCAATATAAGACAAAAAATAATAATAATAATAAATGGGAATTTTTTATTAAGAATGAATAGATTCAACCTAGAATCAAGTTTGTTTATTCGATATATCTACATAGGTTGTGCAAAAAATGAATGTCTCAACACATGAAAGTTTATGGAAACGGTTTTTGCGAATCTTTTCCTAGAACTAAGAAAATGTGGTACACATATTTACATCACACGCAGGACTCATGAAATATGCAGATACTTTTAAAACATTTTCGGTTTAAAATTGACACTGATCTAAAATTCATAGTTTTGAAAATTTTACGTAAAAAGTTTGGGTTTTTTTCAATTATTTATTGATGAAAGCTTTGAAGATTTATTTTTAATGCATCGTGCACAACTAACGAACGAAAATAACAAACATTTGTAAACAAGTAACTGGAAATACGCAAATTTTTCAACTACGTCATATCATATTTATCCTGAATGGGACATCAGTGATTTGGACAATTTATAAATTTGATTAAAACTTACAAAAAATCAATTTACAATAATAATTATATTCTTTTGTTTAGGCTATTCCAAATGTTTAGGCGGAACTAGATTTTGCAATCTAGTTACTTTCATCGTTTGAATCGTTCTTTTTGTTTAAGCTTTGTAAATCATACTTACAATAAACATGTTTTGGTTAAGGCTAATATCATTTTAAAATGTTATTTTCTTTATATTTTGATTTTTTGTGTCATTCTTAAGGGGGGGTATGGTCAGAGCAGCACATTTTATACCCATTTTCAAGATTTTTTTTTTAGAAAACTGTTAATAGTAACTTGATTGGGATAATACCTACAGTAAAGAACAACCTTTGAAGAGTATCCAAAAAAAAATTTATTGAAAAATATCGAAAATTAAGCTCGTGACATGAATTTGAAATTTTCGTTCAGGACAAAGGTTTGATTTGCGGTGAGACACATAACTAATGACTGGATCATCTAAAACAAAAAAATCAAAAATATTTCGTTAGTTTATCAGTTTCTTGAGGTAACGCTGTCGAGATATTTTATTTTTCTCCCGAGTTTTTTCAAATATCTAGATTATTTAATTTTTGGTATAAGTTTGCAGTCAAAAAAACGAAAAAAACGGAAATTTATTTTTCGAAATTTCTGTTTTCAGTTGTAAAAAATTCCATAAAAAAAAGGGAGAAAAATAAAATATCTCGACAGCGTTACCTCAAGAAACTCATAAACTAACGAAATATTTTTGGTTTTTTTGTTTTAGATGATCCAGTCATTAGTTATGTGTCTCACCGCAAATCAACTCTTTGTCCTGAACGAAAATTTCAAATTCATGTCACGAGCTTAATTTTCGATATTTTTCAATAAAATTTTTTTTGGATACTCTTCAAAGGTTGTTCTTTACTGTAGGTATTATCCCAATCAAGTTACTATTAACAGTTTTCTAAAAAAAAATCTTGAAAATGGGTATAAAATGTGCTGCTCTGACCATACCCCCCTCCCCTTAATACAAATTTCCCATTTATTTATTTTTTTGTCATTAAAATATGTAAAAAATATTTAATTTTGACATGTCATTCGTTTCCATGGTTTTAGTGTTGGAATTTTAAATTTTCACATATCAAACGTCAAACATGAAATAACCCAAGCAAGGATCTTTCTCGTGACAACCTAAAAGAACTAAATTCCCATTTAGTTCCACCTAAACATTTGGAATAGCCTGTACGTAAAATTATTTTTAACGATAAAGTACTAAACTGTATTAAAACGTTGCAAATTTTATGTAAAGTCTGGTATCAGATAGAGTGCAAAATCTTCCCCCTTCGTATGTTCCGTTTAGGGTGATATTTGAGATCATAGCACACTCTACAGCCCACAATTAATAGAGTATTTAGACCAGAGTATCTAAAAATGTTGCAGCTAGCTTTTGAACTCACTCAAATAAATCAACTAAAAATTTTAAAAGGTGACTATTCAGTGCCAAATATGAAATTTACGAAGTAAGAGTTTAGCCACGCCTATCAGGTCACGATATTGGTGCAATTAGAATAATGCAATTGTTTCGGAGTTAAAACTGCTTCCTAAAAACTTCTCCGTTATTATTGAATAGTTGGGGAGTTACAGGGAGACACCCTAAAACTTAAATCTTGAAATATCTATCTTATTATTGACTTAACAACAAAATCGTATATGACAAAAATTGTTTAGAAGAAAACATCAAATATTTTATATCTATGAACTTTTTCGATTGGAGGAATGTTTGTGGCGCTCAGGGGGAGGGGCACTATAATTTAAATCTTGAAATATCTCTTATTTAGTTTGCATGCAAAATGAGCAAAACAAGAACCGTACGGGCATGCCAGCTAGTTAGTTATAATTTCATATTGCCTTGATCGAACAACTTTTAAAGATGCTAGTGCTCCTATAAACTGTTACGTCTTTCAAGATTCGCAGTATATATTGTATTCCTTAAGCTCCTAAGAGAAACATTAGCCAACATTTTTAGCGCCCAGCATCTAAGGCTATGGACGCCAGTAAGAAAGTTTCACAACGTTTTGCGAACCACTGTTCGAAACATAAAATTGTTTTGCTTATTGTTTTCTTTTATAAAATGGTAATTGTTTAATGTAACCAACCTTTTAACTCTTAAGGCCGGTTTCGGAAAGCTTAGTTAACTTTAACAAAATAGTTAGTAAATGGTTGCTATGGTTACTTATGGAATTGTTATATTGTGAGCGTAGTTGTTCATTTGCTTAGAGTTTACTAAGCTTTCTGAAACCGTCCCTTAACAGTTCCAGCGATAATAATAGTATACAAATTAAAATGAACACCCTGTATAAAATATGAATTTCTGCTTACCCATCCTATTTTCCACTTTATATATTAAGTTACAAAATAGTCCCAAATTAGTTGTATAATTCAGTTTGTCAGGTGAAATTTACTAAATAATCTAATAACTGGAAAATTTCCCAAATACTTCTTATGTAAATTTCCTAATTAACCCTCTGGAAATTGATGGAAATTCCTGTGTAATATTTCTATGACATGGACACGAAAATATTTGACATGATAAAGTTTTGAAGTTCGACAAAACCTAATATTGAGAGGACCCAAAACACACAAACACACGTCAGGCATACATACACACAAACAGACAAACATACAGACACGAGAAAATGTGTCGTGAAAACTCTATTGATTGCACGTGGCGAGTGGTGTACTTCAACACTGGCGGAACGGCGAGAATTTTTTGGATTTTTACATTTCATTTATCATAATTCTACCTACAGATTTTTCAAATATGCATTCTGTTTTCTTCAGGCATGCCCAGTTATTTAGTTTAGGAAAAGAGCTGACTAAATTGGAACCCAAATAAAATCTCTCTGCAGCAAGCATCAAGCACAAAGGGTCTCACGAATTTTAGTACACTCATCTAGAAGTGAATTTTGAAATAATACGCAGCTAACAGAGAAAGTTCATTTTTTATGTTTTATATTGACAATACATTTATAATACAAGGTGTCTCAAAAGAAATTTTATATTTAGTGGATCGATTAAAAAAAAAGTAAGCCGTATATAGAAAAAATGTTTATTAATTATTAAAATACACTTTTTGGGGATTTATTTCTTAAAAATAATATCGTCTAAATGTAGACCCTCGCGTTCTCGGCACTCATTTAATCGAACAGTAAAATTACTTATGACGTCTCGGCAGGTGGACTCAGGGATGGCTGCCATTTCGTGACGGATATTTTCTTTCAAATGCGCCAGTGAAGTCGGTTTATTGGCGTAAACTTTAGATTTAAGATAACCCCATAGGAAAAAGTCCATAGGGGTTAAATCTGGACTGCGTGGAGGCCAATTTATGTCACCTCTCCGGGAGATCAATTTGCCTGAGAAAATTTCACGAACACGTGGCAGAGACATATTGGACGTGTGTGAAGTTGCTCCGTCCTGTTGGAACCATGTTCTTTGGTTATAGCCAGGAAAGTTTTGCAGTTCAGGTACCAAGAAGTTGTCTAACATCTCCACATAACGCTCTGAATTCAGTGTAACTGCACGCCCCCTTTCGTCTTCACAAAAGTAAGGGCCGATAATTCCTCGCGCCGACATCGCAGCCCATACGGTCCACTTTAGGCAAATGTAGGGGTTTCTGATGTTTGCGTTTCGGATTCGTTGCACTCCAGTAGCGGCAGTTCTGCTTATTTACGTGGCTATTAAGATGAAAATGAGCTTCATCCGAAAACAAAATGTTGGTAAACGTTGAAAATCGCTCAATCACCTGATTAAGCGAAATTAAGCCTCTGACTGGCATCTTGGGGCTTTAATTCTTGCACCAATTGAATTTTGTAGGGGTGCAGCTTTAGGTCTTTGTGCATAATGCGATGTAATGATGATCTATGCACATTTAAAGCACTTGCGCGCTTCCGAATTGAAAGGTTCGGGTCGTCACGAACAGACTGATTAACATTCTCCACGTTTTCTACCGTTCTTGATGACCTAGGTCGCCCGGATTTTGATTTATCCAGCGTTGTACCAGTCTCTTCAAACTTTTTAACCCAGTGTCGAATGAGAGGAATGCTTGGCGCATCATTTAAGTGGCGAAAACCTCGAATACTGCAGAATATTCTACGCACTACAGTCGCCGAATCACCGTTTTTGTAAAACTCTCGCACGCATAACGCGCGGTCTGCTCCCGAGAAACGCTCCATAGCGACTAAATTCCCAAGAGCCAGGATACCGATTGACATAACCCCCGCGCCCCTCGGATACGTTGCGTTCACGCAGTAAGCTAAATAAATATAAAATTTTTTTTGAGACACCTTGTATTATCATAGTATTGGTTCACACGGATACGCCAAAATCTGTTTACACCACAACAGTCACCATAGTAACCAGGTCTAGTTTCGTATTACAAATTGAGACGGATTATATTTAATATAGGGACATTTGTATTGGTATCTCTGAATAAAACGATGTTTACATTTGTCATTTAATAATACGTCTGTTGTGTTTTGATACTGACTTGTGTTCAAATATCTAACTTATAGTAATTTCTAACAACCTTTTTTTATTTAGTTTGTTGTTTATTTTGCACTTTTGTATTTACTTATATATTTTCTTATAGATTTTCTTATTCGATTTTGTGTGTACTGCATAGTTTTTAGGTTATATTCAACTTATTTTTATTTCTTTTCTTTGATCATATTTTTGGATTACATCAGTCCTTTGTAGGACTATTTTTGCCTATTAGAATATTTTATTTGTTTCTATTCTATTCTTCTTCTTATATTTTCATTTTATTTCGGTACAAGTGACAGCATACAAATATTACATTCGTTAAATAGATGAATGTAAACGTACTAAACCTGACGTCACATTTTTTGTGACGTTTCAAGTGACGCAACTGCACTGTTTCACCGATTTACCTATAGATAACATTTTTCAAATATTTTACCGACCGCCAACATATATAATGGAGGTATTGTGATCATACCGATTTTGACATTTCGAAATTTCGATGGATCTCCACGAATTGAGGTCCCTACATAACGTTTACAGAGCCGCAGTAAGGAAAACTTGCGCTAGGGGCAGAGCCGTGTTTTAGCGCCCTTGGTAAATAAAAACAAGGTCCTCACCTCCCAAAATCCAAGTGACGAGCAAAAAAAAAGGTCTTCACCTCTCAAAATCCAAATGAAGAGCAAAAAAAGGTCCTCATCTTCGCAATGGTGCCCCTTAGCACGCCCGTCAGCGCCCTTATCCTTAGTGTGCTAGGAAATTATCCACTATCGACAAGGAAAAACGTATTAAATTTAGAGATCTGAATGGTTTATCGCGTTACCATATGACAAACTTGTTGGTGACAACCAACAGAGTACAAGCCGTAATCTACAGTCCATTAATTTAAGAGCTGTGAATGCGGCTTTAGGGTTTGTTAATTATACTTGGTTAAACTTAGAGAGAGCAATAGGGGATACGCATAAAAATTATATTTCCTTAAAACTACATTTTTTTGATATGTTAATGTTAGTTATGTCACCTAACAAAACAAAAATCACATTTTAATTAATATTATAGCCAAATTTTTTAATTAAAATATTGTGAATTTGAAATAAGCCGACCACGGCGCGAAGGTTGTCGAGTAAATACGACTGAGTATGACGTCAAACGACTGGGGTTTGACGTTACAGATACAGCTGCAACATAATCTTTACGTGTGTATATTGTATTGTTCGAGAGTTTTGTATTTGTTTTTAAACAATTTTTCACGCATTTATTATTAAAATGGCAGATAAAGATTTTGTTAGGGCTCAGAGTGATAATTTACCCAACATTGATGCATTTATGCACACAACATAAAGTTTACTTTTTTCTGAAATATCGTTTTATTTCGCCACATAGCTTTCAGCCACAAATTTCGCCTTTTATGTTATTTTTCGCAATCAGGTAATGATATAAATTGTTTTTTTGGATTTCTATTTGAACTATTTGTGCATATCGGTACTAAACAATATTTTCGACTATGTTTCGAAGTACTGGGGCCTGGATCTTCCATATTTTATATACTTTAATATAAAATTTAATTCGGTAAACATGTATAAATTGTTTTTATAGAATTAAACTTTATTTTAATTAAAATCGCTCTAACTTTACATAACCTATAAAAGTTATACAAGCAAATAAGTTCACAAGACTATGTAAGCTGCACGCTGTACACTGGGTAGGTTAGTAGTGTACTGGTCACTTAGAAGGGGTGTGACGTCACACGTCGTTTTCGCGCGCTACATACATTTATAATTTATTTAAGACTTCAAATTAAAAAAAAAAAATGCAAAACTGTTTTTTTATGTTTATATGCAACAAGAGGAATATAATAAATAATTAAAATAAAATCATGCCTATCCCCTATTGTCCAAGGTAAACTCCACAGGAAAAGAAAACACTGTAGATGTCCAAATCGCTGGCTCGTTGTCATTGAAAACATGCCGCATGATGCGCTAGAATTAGCTGTAAAAACTGCACAAAATCACAACAAATGGAGGTTGCTTATAAAGAACTAGTTCCCTTATCTCAAACTGATTGATCACAAATCTGTTTGATGGTATGAAACGAAAGAAAAGCTAGCAAAAAGCTGCTCTTATATCTAGATTAATTTATCTCTTCATCTTTTGCGAGATCGTTCTGTTTTCAATATTGCCGTCATTTGTTCCTTTAGTTTTGCATCAATATTAAGATATATAAAACACTTTTTATAAAATATCGCCCTCCATATTTTTTGTCTCCCCTCTTTCGCCGTCAATGAAAGTACTCACATTTCCCTGCTCATCCTGTATATGACCCCAGTGCGACAAAAACTATCTACAAACGGCTTCCTACGCCCTCCTGGGGTGTAGCATACGACTGCATGCCCTGCGGAAAAAAAAACTGCAGACATCCCAACTATATTTCACTGTCACTCCAGTAAACTTTAGGACAAACTGTCCACTCGACCATTTAATACTCTTTTTTTTACAAAGAAATTACATATGTATTTGGCTTGCTTTAAATTTGATTGTATGAAATGTTAGTTAATTAAATTTAAATTAATTTTTTGTTAAATCTTTTTGTCTGTTGGGATGGGAAATTTATGCTTGAGCAAAAAACTAATGTTAGTTGGATGTTTTAAAATTACCCACAGTTAAAGTTTTAGCTTAATTAAGGCTATACTTTTTATTGTTGAACAACAAAACTATACTCGACGAGAATTTACATGACTGATAACGGTTAAAGGCTCACACTAATGCTGGATCGTGCATCGCATCGCAAAAATGTAAATTTTTTTCCACAAATCACTACTTATTGCACTTGTTTCGTCTTTAATTAATTGTACTACAGTCTCATTACCTTCCGAAACTAACTTTTTATAAACGTTCAGAATCAGAAATTTGCAATTTCTGACAAATGACATTTTTCTTTAGTAGCCACGTCCACGTTTTCGCATTCCACGTCAACATCCACATTTTCGCACTACAAATAACCTTGCACAGATTCACTATTTTCACTACAGAAATTAGGAATTTCTTTAAAATCAAATGGTCGCCAAAGAGCCATGTTGTTAATTATGCACGCTATGAACGTTGAAAATTAACTAACAAACAAGTGTAACAACCTCTAAAATTTAGAAACAATAGGATTATAATTTTGGAAAATATCCTTAATTGTTTTTAAGAAACTTCAATTGAACTACTGTTATAGTTCAATTATATATCTATTCCAGCGTTTCCCAAAGTGTGGGTCGCGACCCAGCACCGGGTCGCAGAATAATTTATCCGGGTCGCGCAAAAAATTGTAAAAATAATATGTACAAAAAAAATCTTTTGTACATATTATTTTTTTTACGTCAGTTAATCACTAGAATAGTGTGTATTTGTGCTCTTTATTACTATTTATTACTCTTTATTACTATAAAGCTACTGCTTTAAAATAAAATTTGTTTTGTAAATAAATGTTTTTCTTTTCATGAGGTGGGTCGCGAAAAATTTTAAAACCTCGTACCGGGTCGCGGTCAAAAAAGTTTGGGAACCGCTGATCTATTCTATTTAAATTTAAAATTCCCTTAATATCTCATATTCCTTTTACAGCATTAAGTCTCAGGAACACTGCTATAAACCCATTACCGCATTGTTAACCTGCTTAACAAGACCGGTAATTTCATTTTGGAAATTTTTAAACGTTCTCTCCAATGTAGACTAATATAGCCAATGTGTTTATATGTCTGTCTCATTAAAACAATTCACTAACTGTAAGTTTGGAAAACTATCGACAATTGACAACGTATATCGTGTTAAATTTAGAGCTCTGAAAGCAGTTTTACCCTAGTCAAACCAGCTCACTTGAATTAGGGATAACTCAAGTTAAAACAGTTAATTCGTTCTTTCGCAACTTGGGCCATTGGTGTTAATTCTTGTGATAATCCACAAAGGTAAATAAACTTAAACAGTCTCAATTCAATTCTCCTAATTTCTTTTGTAACTTTTCTTTCAAAAAACTTCACATTCAATTTAGAAATAAATTAAAAGTCTGAACCAAAAAACAAATAGCGTAATTGTATCTGAAAATCTTACGAAATAAAAACTCAATTCTAACAAAACTCTGTTAAATTTTTTGCGCTTTTTCATTCTGACATTTCAGTTTAAAGTTTTAGAGATAAATGTACAAAAGTAAGAAGAAACTGGGCGCATTCCATTTTTCTTAATGTTTCAGAGTTATTTAAGTTTTAACTTTAACTAAAATCTAAATGAACTTTAGGTATGCAGTCTTTTTTAACAAGATGGAAAAAATATATTACAAGAAATGGTTGGTTTAAGTTAACCAATTTAAAGAAATGAGAGCAAACTTCAGTTTAATTTAAAAGAATTAGAATAAATTTAGAGAGTAATATAAACCAAAGTGCTATAGTGGTTAGAGTGAAGATGAAAACATATCAACATTTGAACTCATTTTCCTTTCAATAGACGCCCCTTCTGGATCCACGCACCGTTGCATTCTGATCTTCACTGATCAAAGCACTCTAGGTTATCTTCAGTTGTCTCAAAAGCTCCGTCGTTTTCTTCTTTATCTCAGAAATTAACTCGAAACGGGTTTCCATAAGTGCAGATTTCACTTTAGGGGAAAAAATCGCATTAAGCTAAACTTGGATTATCAAAAGAAGTCAAGTCAAGGTCATCTTCGAATGTTCCAAACTAAGATTTTAGCCACGCCTATCAAAATCGGGCCAATGGCGTAGCATACATTTTTATCTTGAGGGCTTTTAAATCAGAAACATTTAACATTCTTTATTTTAAGTATTGGTTTCCATAATGTGATTAGTTGCTCCTTTGGATGGGAAGAGCTCTAAATCTTTTTGACAATAGTATGGCAAGTTCCTAATGATAAACCAGTCTCTTGCGACAGTGTACGTAGTGATGTAAAGTCCATTTACCATAACTATGAAATGATGTCACAGTTGAAAAACTTACCTTGTTGCCAATTCGTAAACTGTCAAAAAAAGTTAGGATATATCGAACAATTTCTAAAAATATATTGAAAATCTATATTTTATTCAGAATAGGGGATAGGCATGATTTTTTTTTATTTTTTTATTATATTCCTCTTGTTGTATATAAACATAAAAAACAGTTTTTAATTTTTTTTTTTTAATTTGAAGGCTTTAAAAAATCAAAAATGTATGTAGCGCGCGAAAACGACGTGTGACGTCATAATCCTTTCTAACTGACGCATGAGACTACTAGCCAATCCAGCGAACGGTTGTTTATGCAGCGAACATAGTCTGTTGTGAATTATTTGTTTGTGTAACTTTTATAGGTTATGTAAAGGAGAGTGATTTTAATTAAAATAAAGTTTAATTCTATAAAAACAATTTATACATGTTTACCGAATTAAATTTTATATTAAAATATGGAAGATCCAGGGCCCCAGTACTTCGAAACATTATCGAAAATATTGTTCAGTACCGATGTGGACAATTAGTTCAACTAGAAATCCAAAAAAACTATTTATATCATTACCTAATGGCGAAAAACAACAGAAAAGGCGAAATTTGTGGCTGAAAACTATGAGGCGAAATAAAACCGATATTTCAGAAAAAAGTAAACTTTATGTTCTGTGCATAAATGCATCAATGTTGGGTAAATTATCACTCTGAGCCCTAACAAAATCTTTATCTGCCATTTTAATAGTAAATACGTGAAAAATTGTTTAAAAACAAATACAAAACTCTCGAACAATACAATACACACACGTGTGAAGATTATGTTGTAGCTGTCTGTATCTGTGATGTGAAAACCCTATCGTTTGACGTCATACTCAGTCGTTTCTACTCGGCAACCTTCGCCCCGTGCTCGGAATATTTCAAATTTACAATATTTTAATTAAAAAATTTGGCTATAATGTTAATTAAAATGTGATTTTTGTTTTGTTAGGTGACATAACTAACATTAACATATCAAAATAATGTAGTTTTAAGGAAATACAAATTTTATGCGTATCCCCTATTAATGTAAATTATGATTCACAGCAGTTCTTTCTAACCGATTTGTCGCGAAATTTATGGTTTATATTATATTAAGTGTGTAATGTAGTATTAAAAAAAATAATAATAATAAATTTCAGTGTATAAGAATCATCAGAAATATTTGTTTTTAGAAATGTGTCGTGTTCTTTTAATACTTTTTATACAATTTACTTTAATTTTTCGCCTGGTGTCACATTGACACAGCGGGTTCGGGAAGCAAACGCGGAGTGTTCCGAGTCACACTGTTTAACTCCAGACCGCTCGAATAAACGCGTTTAGACCTTTTCTCGAACGCTCCGAGCTTGCTTCCTGAACTCACTAAATGATATCGGAAAGCAATGATAAAAAGTCAAATTTTTTATTATTCGAATAATAAAATTTAAATTTCAGATGTTAGATACAATTTTGTTTCGAATAATGAATATTCAAATATTATTTCCAGTCGAACAGTTTATTGCCGCTAGCTGCAAGTGTAAATTTCATGAGTACGGTAAAATTACTTTTCGTTTGCAACTGATGATAATAAATCGTTCCACGTAACAGACCTGTAGGTTAAAATTACAAAAAAAAAGAACGTAACAAATGTAAATAGAACATATTTTATTAATCATATATATATATATTTGTTTATCGACCAAGATACAAAATTAAATATTGTTTTTGTTCACTTACATTACAAATTATAAAACCTTTTAAAATATACAAACACAATATACAGATAAAAGTACGTTATAGAAATATCACCCAACATAAGAGACAAAACCATCCTTTGAGCACGGCTACTAAGAGCTTTGGGCATTTTTATTGCAATAAAATTTTAAAAAAATAAAATTTAACCTCACTAAATTCTACTACCTAAATGTCAACCTGACAAATAACGATAGAACAATCCAATTTCAAACTGACAACATTGAAAAAATTTACCAACATTAAATAAATAAATGTACTAACTGAGTTATGGATTGATGTTGATTAAAACATATTATACCGTTGGTACTTAAATTAACCAAGTGTGGCGTCATCTCATAGTTATCGTAAACCGACTTTAGTGGGTTGCTCGTTCATGCGTTGACGAACATCAATTTGAGATTTCGATGGATCTCCACGAATTGAGGTCCGTACATAACGTTTTGATTATTTTTAGCATGATACCTGTCGGTCTGTCTACCTGTCTGTCTGTCTGTCTGTCTGTCTGTCTGTCTGTCTGTCTGTCTGTCTGTTTTTATGAAACTTCATATTTAATCTTTTGACATCAATGGCATGAGTTGATCAACTTTTGGTAAAAATCGGTTAACTAGAAATGGGAGTTTACTCGTGTCGGTTTTAAGATTTTTGCGAATATTTCACAACAGAGAAATATTTCGAAAAAAATTATTTAACAAAAGTTGCTATAAAAGCAATAACTACCAACTTTTATTTGAGACATTTTTTGATAAAGCAGCATAAATTAAACGAGTACTTTGTGATGGCGGTCGGTCCTGTGGTGGCCACAGCTGATTTTTATAGTTATTTTCACATCGTCCACCATTTTGTAAACGACCCCCAAAATTTAATTAATTCTTAGGGGGCAGTATCACTTCCGTGGGGAACCACTGAACTAAATGAACACATGCGTTTAAAATTTCTTGGTAAATTATCCATTGTAAGATACCTCTTAATGTACCTTGCATTATTAATTAGAAGTCTATTTTAAAGCGAACATATTCAAAGAATCCGCATTCGTTCTACTATTTAGTTACAGGAAAAACAAAGTAGATCATATATTCAAATATCTCTTTGATCTAAACTACGCTGTACTAACAACAGTTTTCATTTGACATTCGGAATGCATTAAATAAAAAATTCGTCTGTAAAGTTCAGGAGAGACGGGACGTTTTATGCCGCAATAAAATCTTTTTTTTTTACTTTTTTTAAGGGATGACTGCGGTGTTGAGATACAGGGGTTTTACAAGTTAAAAAGTTATAGGGGGGACAGAACTTACATTTTTCATGAAGTTCTGTCAATGTGGGTTGTTGGAAAGATTTTAAGTTTGCAAAGTAAAAAAAAAAATAATGGTTAAAGTTTATGGTACATATTTCATATTTATTTTTGGGTTTAAGGAAAAAAGTTTTAAGTAAAAAATATGGTAATTTTGGTACAGATGATGTATTTGTATTAATTTTGAGGTGTAGGGAACTTGTAATATTTCAAACAAATCAAACTAACCTATACAAAGAAAAAGTATGATACGAAGTGTAAATTTTCACACATTTCAGGGTTTCGTAGGTCAACGGAGAATGTTAGATTTCTGTGATAAGTCGCGTCAAAATAAAAAAAATTGTAGTAATTAATTTAAAAAAAAAATCCAATATTCTAAAATTTAATCTGATCAATAATTCGAAGGGTATTATTTCGATTCACATCAGTGCATTACTCTGATTTTAAGGGTTTTTAAACAAGCCCCGCTGAAGATAAGATGGGGACAACAGTTTTTTTTGTTTGTATTTTGCATTCATAAGAGGCATTATGAAAGTGATTTGAGTTCTATAATAAGTTTCATTATGACACAATTCTTTATTTCATAAAATTGTTAATATAGGTATATTAACTTACATATTTTACAAAATAAAAATTAACAGCTACCATGAAAAATATTAAACTGTCAAACCAATTCGGCCAACCCCTACATTCACATACCAAATTTTCCAAACTAGAATGTTTTTGGCTGTATAATGCAATTTTTTTATTTTTAGACATGAAAAAGTAAGATAGAAAAAAAAATGGTTTAAAAAAATTACGCACTCGACTAAAATAGTATATTGTGCAACAACCGCGGAATATGTATTCTGCGCGTGTTGCTCACTATGCTTTTTCTCCGTTTACCATTTTTCAATAAATAAATAATCAAGAAAATACAATATAAATATGGTTAACAGCCATTAATGTGCGCGCAGCCAGTACGGGAATGAAAATTATCGGAAACTGCACATGCGCATTGCTGCGAATTTATACTTTCCTGCACATGCGCATTTGGGCGCATTTATCATTCCCGCATCGCCTGCGCGCGCAGGAAGGTTACATGCGAAATTAAGCTTATTTCCTGTCAACTAACAATATCGAAATGAGATAGTTCCATATTAGTCGTAGGAAAAACTCTTTTTCTAACTTCGACGTGTGAGGTTAAGTTATGCCTTATGAAACTTGTGTTATATTAAATTATTCTGATACTTTTTTGAAAAAATTCGTAAAAATATTTTTAATTTAATTTTGTTTGTTAATCTGTTCCGAATTACTCTGCGTTACTCAGATTTTTAAACCAGCTCCTTTGGGAAATAGGGTGTGGACAACAGTTTTTCTAAATTTTTTTGCCTTTTAGGGACCTGTTTGGTATGCCGTCATTTGAAAAACGTTGCTGTAGTGCAGTGGTTTCCAGTCTTTTTGTCTCCGCGAAACTTAGTATTACTAATGGGAAAAAATACGTTCCAGGAGAAAAATAAAAATATGTTGTTTAAAAAAGATGAAAAGAAAACAAGACACTGAATTCTAAAATTGTTATTAATAATTCACTCAAAATTAGTGTTATAAATGAACGATAGTTCATATTCTCACATACAGTAGTGAATCTTGGATATTAAAAAAGTAAAATGAAAGAAAAGTTCAGGCAATGAAAATGAAATTTTTGAAAATCGTGAAATGATGCAGTTTTCTTGACATTTTCTTAATTAAAATATTAGAAAGAATTGAACATCTCACGTGCTGAATAAAATCTCGAAAGAATAAGTGCTGTATAAGCCAAGAGAAGTTCGAGACCGAGGAAAACCAAGAAAAACATGGGCACCAGACCAGCCTGCACCGTTTAATCTGTGAATAATCTTTTAAATTGAACTTTTCATTTTTGATTTTATTTAGATTTCTTTAAACAATTTTTCGCGACCCCCTAGCTGCAGGGGCGTCGAGAGAAGGGGGTACTGATTACCGGGGGCCCAGGACACCATTCCTCTTTTTACAAATAACTATCCAATTTTATTATTTGTGTTTTTGTTGTATTTTTTTTTTTCTTCGGTAATTGTAATACGTAATAATAGGCGTTTACGTTTATTCAATCTACAAGATTGGTCAGATTGATCTGGTGACGTCACAAGATTAGTCGGATTGCTCGGATTTTGTTAACATTTTCGTAATTTTTTTTTTATGTTAAGTTATGTAGTGACGCCTGGTGACGGTGGCGCTAAGTGCAACTGTCAAATTTCTGTCGTTGATTACAACTGCTACCGCTTTTTTACAAATATGAGTTTATTACTAATAGAATTCTATCCCAAATGGCACTTATTTCGTTTATTTTGTTAAGTTATGCTTTCAACACATTCCAACTGGCGGTAAGATTCAATTTACCGGCGGTAACTCCCACCACCAGCAATCCATTAATCCCAGCAATCCTGCCAGATCATCGGATTGCTTGGAAACGCTCGGATTGCTTCGGCGGATCAATCTGATTGGCTAAAAATAAGCTAATGTTTACGCTCCGACTGACTTTACGAACGGTTTGGGAGCACTCGGATCGCTCGGATTAATCTGAGTGACTAAACGTAAACTCCTAATAATTAAAATAATAGTTTTTGTAAGTCCGAGCTCCAGACCCGATTTGATTACACACTTTGTTTATGTATATAGTCATTAGTTATCAATATTTTGAACCCCTATTAATGCCCCCTTTGGGGCTTTATTGTGCATGTGAATTGCTACAGCGTTGATAATGTAATAATAGATTGTTATTAATTTAATTTCAGATTATTAGTGTTGTATAACAAACCTATATTCTGTGAGGGTTATACTTACCGTTAACGTGGTTGAGACTAAATATTTGGCATAATACCTACTTTGATTTCAGTCTTAAATATGTTTTGCGGAATAAATTTCTCCTGTATCATGTATTATTATCAACTCAACTCGTCATTATCCATTTGTGACGAGTGAATTTTTTAAATTTATAACTTGTAATGTAAAAATATTTTTAGTAAAATAAAACTAGAGTGCAGGATGTAGTCAAGTTTTTAGTGATATTAAACATCTCATTAAGTATTTCTAGTTGCAAACTGATTCCCTTATATAGAAGTTATTAGGGAAACTGACTAGTTTATTGACTATTCTTGACTAAAACAAAGTCTTGCAAATAAAAACACATACCGTAACACCAAGTCAACGCACTTTAAGATTAAGTAAATAAGAATCAGTAATGAGTAATACTTCTTGTCCCAAATTATGGTATACAAACACTGGTACTGGTACTGGTACACTTATACTGGATTTTTTCTATGTTAACTTTATTTAAATTCCATTGAAATGTTTTAAATGAATTTAAACTTGAATTACACCTTATTTAAACTTAATTTTAACGAAATAAATAGAAAATATTTAGATGTTTTTTGAAGTTTATCGCACCACAGCCAAGTTGCTGCCGATCTTTCGTTAGCAGTAGCAGCAATATTCCACTCCGCTGATCAGTTGTCCATTGTTTTAATTTTTAGGGTTTTGTAGGTATGACCAAAAAACCCTTATACCGTCATTTTGTCGTCTGTCTGTCTGTCTGTTCGGTAAAAATTGTAGCCAAACGGCTAAACCTAGAGAGTTGAAATTTGGCATGCTTATACAACTCTTTGACCCGCACATAGGAAAAATACTAAAACATCTAAAAAACATATCCCCCTAAAAATATAAACAAATATATGCTCATCGAAAAAAAATATATTTTTTAACAATTCTGTGTAGGGTATCAAATGAAAGCCCTTGTTACGTGGATTAACGATCAAAATTTAATTTTTGCAAAATAAATAATTTTGAGGCGATTTTTGCTAAAATTGTTCAAAATTTTTTTTGTCCCACACCCTGTAGCCCAGATGGTTTAAACTAAAAATCTGAAAAAATTTTCAGTAATGTACATTGGTGTGAACCGGAATAATACAACAGGAATTTTTGATTAGATTATGTTTTCGGAAAATAACGCATTTTTTGTGTTTTTAAGTAAAATATGTAATATATTTAATCCGCTATTTAACATACTAAACGAGTGATCCTGTATAGCACAGTGGTAGTATTGTCGCTTAGTGAGTTGAAACTACTGTAAGAAACTGTGTTCGAATCTCGTCAATTTTTATTTTTTCAGTTTTTTTTTTTTGCATTTTTACATAATTATTTTGTCAACCTAACCTAACCAGTGGGAAGTTTTGAAATTATAATTTAATTCTATATTTGAAGGTATCAGAGGGCGAGGCTTATGATTTAAGCAACCAATGGAAGCCATAGGCGCAATTTTCAAAATATTAACGAACCTTGCTGTATAAAAAAAATACTGCACATATTTAGAAACTTAAATAATGGTATTAGGCATTCGAATTAAAATTCATAAAAAAATATTTTGACATAAAATTTGTTTTGGCATCCCAAATAATCATCACATAGTTAATAAATACCTGCGAAACCCTGAAATGTGTGAAAATTCTCATCAATTCACATCAATTTTTTGTCTCGGTGTGAATTACAATATTCTGAAGCCATTTTCCTTACTTGCATATATAATACTTGTGCCGAAACCGGGAAAACCTCCAGAGGACGTCAAGTCCTACAGACCCTTCAGTCTCTTATCAGTCGTAGCAAAAATCTTTGGAAAAGTACTTTTCAGAACGTCTTAACCCATTCTAACAGAATTAAGTTAATTCCTGGCTACCAATTTGGCTTCATACATAAACATAGCACGATAGAATAAATGCACAAAGTTGTAAAATCTATAAGCGAAGCACTTGAATGAAAAAATATTTGTTCTTCAGTTTGCCTGGACATTGTCCAGATATTCGAAAAACATGGTTTAAAGGATTATTGTAACAAATTAAAGAAAAATCTGCCCGATCCTTTTTATTGAATTTTAGTGGGTAACGATTATAGTTACCTAAACCTTATTTTTTCTGGAGTACCACAAGGTAGCGTACTTGGGCCAATTCTGTACCTTCTGTTCACTGCAGACTTACAATAACGAATGGCACAATCATGTCTTAATTAATTGAAATTAATATAAGATGCTAAAAACTTGTTATTCATTACAACTGTCAATAATTATAAAGTTTGCAGGAACGTATACCGTGATTTGGGAAAGAGGTAGTACCGTATTTTTCGGACCATTAGACGCACCTTTTTACGTTGTTTAAAAGGTGTGCGATGTTAGTGTGGATTCAGAGCGCATGAAAGAGAATCAACCAAGAAAATATAACAGAAATGAATACAGAATTAGCTTTCATTTCTGGAGGCCTTACAAGTCAACGAAGACCCTTGGATGTGTCGATTAATAAACCATTTAATAATTTTATGCGGGAAAAGTGGAACGAATGATAAAGCCAAATCATGATGTTACAACAACAGGATGTATGAAACGGACAATCTCGGAAGTACCTGGGTAAAAAAATCATGGGAAGGTGTAAAAGAAAAGACGATTATAAAGTTTTTTAAGAAATGCGGTATAAGCAAGGCATTAGATAGTATCGATGACTTGGTTTTTGAAGAGATTGACAACAATAATCTAGACCAGCGTTTTCCAAACTGTGCGCTGCGAAGAAAACCCAGGACCTTTCTTTTGCTTTTCACTTGAATTTGGGGGGTTAGGACCGTTTTCTTCTTCTTCTCTTCATGTGCTTTTGGGGATATAAATTTTATCAATTTACTTCATGACAGTCTTTCGTGGCGCTCATCAAAAAATTTCTTGGGAATAAAAAAGCCGAAAACTATGTGGCGGTCGTTGAAAATTTGATTGAAAATTATTATCATCTGGGGTGCAAGATGAGCGTAAAACTTAATTTTTTAAACAGTCATCTCGACAATTTCCTGTCAATCTTGGAGATGTTAGTGATGAACAGGGTGAACGTTTCCATCAGGATTTAAAAGAGATGGAGAGACGTTATCAAGGAAGGTGGGGATACTCACATGATGGCTGACTACTGTTGGAGTATTAAACGAGACTTATCGGGAATGGTGCACTCCAGAAGATCTTGAGAAAGAGAAAAGAGAAAAATTCCATGCCTGAACGGGATTCGAACCCGAGACTTTTGCAACGCAGAGCACATGTGTTACCACTGCGCTACGCCGGTCGTCTTACAAACGACCATTTAATCCTTAAAATATTTTTTATTTTAACACTCCAATGCATTAAAATGTAATTAAAACTTCTCATTTTCTTTCTTTCACTATAAATAAAATTTTAAGAATATTTTCTAATTATTTAGTCCTTATTGTTCGTCAAATTTGTACCAATTACAGTATCGACATCTAAAATTAAACGATAGAATCATTATTTGGCCGAAAATATGTATTTGTTGTAGAGCAAAAATCTGATGTGATACGCAAAAACTGATGTGATATTTGAGTTCAGCAGCACCAAATTAGTAAGAAACAAGTCTTAGATGTAAGTCAGCAAAAATTGTGTTGACCAGTGTTATATACGTGTTCTAGCTATTATAGGTGGTTCACGATATCAAAAGGTTTAAGTCATAAAGCTAGTAAAAAACCTTAACCTTAAAAAATAATCCTAAACCTTTTTATTGCATTAATACACGTATTTGTTAAGTATAATTTGCCTTTTATATGAAAAACAACAATTATAATTTTATTTATCAAGGGTTTTGATTAGTTTTAACTACTAATAAACAAAAACAAATAAGATTTTTTTTTGCTGCTATTGGTAGTATTAACGTATATTGTCTAAACATTGTCTCATAAATTTGGGGTGTGTTTTATCGTCTGTGGTCCGAAAAATACGGTAATTAATAAGTAAATAGCAACTTTTATTACATTGTATTGTAACCTTAGTGTCATTTAAAAGCTTCTAGGACATAAATAAACACAACATCTGCCTTCAAGTCTCCTCACCGATAAAATTCGTGTTAGAAAAAAAGTGTTCTAATTTTAGAAAGCCACATTTTCCTTGGATGAGCAATTCAGATCTTAAAATCTGTTTAATATTTAACCGCTCTTAAGTGAATATCCGCAAGGTAAATACATGAATTATTAAACAGGAAGTTAAGTCCCAATATTTGCGCCTGCTAAAAGAAAGATAACAAAAAAAAACTTATATATACGTAAGATGTAACATTAAAGAAAAATGTTTAACACGGGGAAGTGATAAAATTGTTTTGTTTTCTTATCGGGCTTTAAACATAATCTGAGTCACATTGTTTTATGAATGATTCTTTTGTTTATAAAATAATAAGTTGGTATAGGTTATGATGCATTGTATTATGAACTAACAAACATTTCGAAAAAATTAAATAACACGACGTAGGTCAATAAGTTCTTACAAAACAATACAAAAACACATTATTTTGGATTAATCCAATTTTATTTCTCAACATAATCTTGTTTTAGTTCGATACACTTCGCCAAGCATTTCTCCAACTTTTTCAAGCCATCCAAAAAGTAAGATTCCAAAAGGCCCTCAAAATAGGCATCTGTTTCAGCAATGACCACCTCGTTCAAAAAAACCCAGCGCGGGATAAATATAAACAAATAAGTACAGGTAGGACTCGTTTTACGCCGGTGTTACGTTCCGGCGTAAAAAAAATCTACGCAAAAAGAGTCCAAAATGTGAAATTCCAGAGACGGATTGACTTCAAATCTACATGTCATTGATGTATTTTTGTCTTGATATTTCAACGATTTTAAACATAGTTGCAAGTGTTTTGTATGAATACCACGAATTTCAAAACTTTGTTTTCAGGGACGGACCTATATACATTTTATTAAAATGAATTAGATATAAATGAAGCAAATAAATATTTATTCTTTTGTGCTATATAAATACAATACAACGATATGATTTAACAACAAACTTACAACTAACAAAACTAACAACAAAAAATTAATAATAATTTAACATAAAGAAAAATGTGATGTAGAAAAAAGAATACGATAATTATATTAAAAAATATATTTTACAAAATTATTTTTCTGTGAATTTTCTCTTTTTTTCTCGGAGGAGCTCTGCATACGGTGCCAAAGAAGATGCAACACTCCTCTTTACTTGCATACTGCGTTCACTATCATTATCGAGCTCACAAAGTTTTTCAGTAAGGATGTCTATGTTTGTCAAAATTCGTTCTAAAGCATTCTTCATGATGGTTGTAACAGTCGATGGAGGTAAATTGAGGTCCCTACAAACTTTTGGACGTGTTTCTCCATCTAGCATTCTTTTAATCACCTCCATTTTCTCTTGGTTTGTAATGGATCTTCGTTTTTTCTTAGCATTTAATTTAGGTGGTTTATTTTCCTTGTTAGAAGACATGGTTTGTGAAAAATTTATCTAATTTAAAAAAAATTTAATCACCTAAAAATTATAAAATACATTACACTATATATAATATATACTACACTATATATAATACAATAAATTATTACTTACAAACAACAAATTAAATTTACCTTAAGGAAAATTAAATTTGGCAGACGTATAAATTTATATAATATATTCTATATAATAACTGCAATAAACTCAATGTGCTGAATGCAACCCTGTACTGGCAAAATATTACTTAGCAATGATGTACTTTATTAACTGCGCGTGCGTAAAACCTCAGAACATCCCCGCTTCAACCACAGATTCGGCGGCGACGTCGACATACGACCCGGGCATTCAAGCGGCGTTATTTCGAGACCGGCGTAAATAAAACCGGCGCAAAATGAGTCCTACCTGTATTATATTTAGTAAACCAGTGGCGAAGGGAAACCTCCGCTATACTTGCCCTCCCATAAAAAAAATATATAAAAAAAATTTGATTCTTTGAAAAACAAATCTGTGGACGTAGATGCGAAACATCAAGCCTCTCCCAATAATACTGATGAATTGATACAAGCAGTAAACATAGCCTTTGATAATATTGCTCCCGAAATACTGGATAAAACGTTTCTACCACTTCAACAAGTTATGCTGGAAGCAATGAAGAACGATAGCTCCAATAATTTTAAGCTGACGCATATAGGGAAAGAAAAGTCTAGCAGCCAAGGGATCCCAATCTACTTTTTTGATAATTTTGCGTTCCATATTTATTTTCTTTTTCTACTACAAGGTGTCTCAAAAGAAATTTTATATTTATTTAGCTTACTGCGTGAACGCAACGTATCCGAGGGGCGCGGGGGTTATGTCAATCGGTAGCCTGGCTCTTGGGAATTCAGTCGCTATGGAGCGTTTCTCGGGAGCAGACCGCGCGTTATGCGTGCGAGAGTTTTACAAAAACGGTGATTCGGTGACTGTAGCGCGTAGAAAATTCTGCAGTATTCGAGGTTTTCGCCACTTAAATGATGCGCCAAGCATTCCTCTCATTCGACATTGGGTTAAAAAGTTTGAAGAGACTGGTACAACGCTGGATAAATCAAAATCCGGGCGACCTAGGTCATCAAGAACGGTAGAAAACGTGGAGAATGTTAATCAGTCTGTTCGTGACGACCCGAACCTTTCAATTCGGAAGCGCGCAAGTGCTTTAAATGTGCATAGATCATCATTACATCGCATTATGCACAAAGACCTAAAGCTGCACCCCTACAAAATTCAATTGGTGCAAGAATTAAAGCCCCAAGATGCCAGTCAGAGGCTTAATTTCGTAAATCAGGTGATTGAGCGATTTTCAACGTTTACCAACATTTTGTTTTCGGATGAAGCTCATTTTCATCTTAATGGCCACGTAAATAAGCAGAACTGCCGCTACTGGAGTGCATCGAATCCGAAACGCAAACATCAGAAACCCCTACATTCGCCTAAAGTGACCGTATGGGCTGCGATGTCGGCGCGAGGAATTATCGGCCCTTACTTTTTTGAAGACGAAAGGGGGCGTGCAGTTACAGTGAATTCAGAGCGTTATGTGGAGATGTTAGACAACTTCTTGGTACCTGAACTGCAAAACTTTCCTGGCTATAACCAAAGAACATGGTTCCAACAGGACGGAGCAACTTCACACACGTCCAATATGTCTCTGCCACGTGTTCGTGAAATTTTCTCAGGCAAATTGATCTCCCGGAGAGGTGACATAAATTGGCCTCCACGCAGTCCAGATTTAACCCCTATGGACATTTTCCTGTGGGGTTATCTTAAATCTAAAGTTTACGCCAATAAACTGACTTCACTGGCGCATTTGAAAGAAAATATCCGTCACGAAATGGCAGCCATCCCTGAGTCCACCTGCCGAGACGTCATAAGTAATTTTCTGTTCGATTAAATGAGTGCCGAGAACGCGAGGGTCTACATTTAGACGATATTATTTTTAAGAAATAAATCCCCAAAAAGTGTATTTTAATAATTAATAAACATTTTTTCTATATACGGCTTACTTTTTTTTTAATCGATCCACTAAATATAAGATTTCTTTTGAGACACCTTGTATTATTATGGGACAAATTAAATTCATCAACTGCTACTATTATTATGAGACAGAGGGAGTAGTATTTACTTTTCTTATCCAGCCTAGCCAATACATTATTCCCACACTACTTTAGGCCTCTTACACAATAGACATATTTATACCAACGTAAATACGTGTAAATCGCCATAATTGCGGGCCCCATCCGTCCCACGAGCCTTCGTTTGCCGACCCCAATAATTCTAAACCAACAGACTGAACCGTTGAACGAAATAGTCCTGAAAGAATGATCGCGGTTACTGGTTTATAAAGATCATCCTGATGTCAACAACCTTCATACGAAGGCAGTGTTTTTTTATTTTAGTTAAAAAAATATGTCATATTTCATGTAATCCTTTTTGTTTTATGTTCCAAAACAATTTATCATGAACTAAATTCTACAACATTTACAGAAATATTTTGACAAATATTGTTGCATGAGTTAAAACGTATTATATAATAAATGTTTTTATTTAATTTAGGGTTTAGAAAAAATCAGATAAAAAAAATCACGAAAAAAACGTCTGTAACACGCAGAGGAAAATTCGGAACGGAAATGACTTTTATCGATATCGGAAAATTAATAGGTTTAGGAACGCAAAGATCTTAATAATGATAGCAAAATGAAAAAGGATAAATATTATATATGTAATTATTGTATTTAAAACGAAGAATTATTAAGCAAAAGAAAAGGGTTATGTACACAATATGAAACATCTAAGGCCCAGTCTTTCCACCTTCAGGTAAACCTCTAGGTAACTATCTAAAAGATAGGGTTACGTGATACTTTCTGTGCTGAAAAAATGTCATCCCGTCTTTCAATACAAATTTATCTATCGGATAGTTATCTAACGTATAATGCGACTGACGTATTGAATTCACTGATTAGTATAGACATTTATTCAGCATATGAAGTTCCAGATAACCTTATCTGTTAGATAGTTACCTAGAGGTTTACCTGAAGGTGGAAAGATCGAGCCTAGAAAGTAAAAAATAATACTCCTGCATCTACGAGGGCTATCTTTTAAATTTTTACAAAAAAAAAAATTTTTTGAACAAACTGTTTTATTGCTTTTTAAAATATTCACCTTTAAGATTTATACACTTTTCCAGGCGTTCAAACCAATTCTCGAAACATTTTTTCCACTTTGAAGTTGGTATCTCAGAAACATGGGTTTCGAAGGCTTCAACAGCTTCTTGAGGTGATGAAAATCTCTGTCCGCGCATTTTTTGTTTGATTAGGGAACAAAAAAAAAGTCGTTAGGGGATAAATCAAGTGAATACGGGTAATGAGACATTAATTCGATGTTTTTCTCGTGTTTGACGTGTTGTGTGGGAGCTTACATTGTCATGATGAAGAATGATGCGACGTTTTTGGTTGTTTTTCCTGATTTTGCCGATGACTTCTGGCAAAAAAATTGTTGTATACCATTCAGTATTAACTGTTCTCCGATCCTCTAAAGGAATGGTTGCGACATGGCCAGTACAACAGAATAAACAAACGATCAATTTCTTGGAAGTTCTTCGTGAACGAACAACTTTTATGGATTTCGGTTCATCTTGGAAGACCCAAACAATGAATTATTGTTTAGTTTCCGGTTCATATGAATAAATCCTAGGTTGCATTTTTTTAGCGTTCCCTTACACCAATCAACACGAGCCTTTTTTGAGCTTCGGTCAAATTATGCGGAATCCATCGGGAACAGATCTTTTTCACAGCTAAATGTTCATGCAAAATAGAATATATTGCAGCCTGTGATATGCCAAAGGATGCCTCTATCTCAGGTTAAGTCACATGCCGATCTTCTTCAATCATTTTGCGCACAACATCGATGTTTTTTTGTATCACAACCGATTTTGATCAACCTTCACGAGATTCATCACTGACGGACGCACGACCACGACAAAATTCTGCAAACCAATTGTAAACAGTCTTTATTGATGGTGCTTCATTACCAAAAGTTGACCGAAGCAAATCTAAAACAAATAAAATCAATACTAAAATCGTAAAAAATCACCCAACGAAAACTTCACGAGTAATATCCATTTGTCACAAACTTGTTTTTTTTTAAACGCTCACAAACTACTCGGTCAATTTATAAGTTGCCGCTGATTTCACAATAACAAATGTCAAATTTTACGAATATAGTAATGACACATTTAATATTGCCATCTAGTGGTCGTTTGTAAAAACATAAAATGTAACCCTCGTATAGAGACAAAAACGTTACAAATGGTAGATACCTATGATAATCAATACCCAATGACATTTATTAATTATTTTTAGAAACAAATTTAAACATTTCTAAAAAGATTATTTCGTAACACTAACATAACCTGCCTTATTTTGTAAACATGCGTTTGGAGTAAAAATGACAGATAACGGTAATTCGGTCTAAGATACTTTGTAGCGATACATACTAATATATTGCAAAATAACAATCTTTTAATATCACCCTGTATATCTATACTTTCCCGTACTATATCTTGAATTTAATTATATTTTCCTTGGGTTTCATCAATTATTTTCCCAATTTTCTTGTTTACTTTTCTTAAGATTATATCTTAAATCCCGTTCTAATTAATTTTTGTTTAGGTATTGTTATTTATCTTGTACCTAATGAATTTTCTCAAAAATAAATAATGCCCCTAATTACAAGAGGATTAAGTTTACGTTTTTTTAACTTTTAATTAATTTTCTTCACAGTACAAATAATTTTAAATTTATTAAACAATGATCCCAGTAATAAAACAATATTTTCGTGACCCAGTTGTCTTTTATAATAGTATTATCTTGCTCTTTCTTCGTATTTTATAATCGAATTTCAGTTCATCGCTTTTTCAATTAGAAACTTGGACAAGTAGAAGGATTTTACGCTAATCGTGTTATTGTTCGCACTATTGTTCTTTTTAATTCTTTTAGTGAGCTTTTATACACTGATATTGAAGTTAAAAATCACATTTACGCTTTTAAATAATTTTATAATATCAAGTTGGTGTTGGATAAATAATATAAAAAGTAGTAATCCAAAATTATGTGAACAGGAATAGATCAACAGGAATTTTTAGTCAGATTATTTTTTCGAAAAATATCGCGTTTTTTGTTTCGTTAAAAATACTAATTATTTTTTTAAATTTTGTGATTATTCGTTTTTTAAATATTAATATATTTTTTTAATTTTATAATATTTCCAAAATTAAATGGATTCCGATTCCAATAATTACTGATAGTGTAACCATTATAGCTGCTGAGTTTATGGTTCTGTTAAAAATAGTTGCCAGGACTGTAATAATTAATTAAAATAAACCTGTTTTCATATATGCTATTTAGAATGAACTGTATATACTCACATGACATTTCTTCACATTTTTATCAGGCTTAGGCTAGCTATATTTGAATTATAAATACAGGCATATTTAAAAATCGTTTTGTTTTAAAGTCTTTATAGTCTATATTAAATACTTCAAATTTGCACAAACAAAAATCATTCGTTTTTTGCAACAAAAATAAATTCTAGCAACTTTAAGTAATTATACATATGGCTAACTTTGTATGGAAATTCTATTCCGTCTTCTTCCAACTTTTTTATTAAAAGATGCACAGTCGGCACTATATTTTTCGAATAAAAGTCGTATATTTTATTTATTATTGTTTTAGACATAAAACTATCTATTTTCTTGAAAACTTCTAAATCGGGTCGTTTTCGCTGCTGAATTTTGCCACGAACAATGATACGTTTAATTGTTCTGTATGGAAAACTAGTTAATTCCGCAGTTCTAAGTATAGATTTGTCATTACCTTCCGAAACTAACTTTTTATAAACGTTCAGTATCAGAACTTTGTAATCTTCTGACAAATGGCATTTTTTTTTAGTAGCCATGTCCACATTTTCGCATTCCACGTCAACGTCCACATCTTCGCACTTCAAATCACCTTGCACAGATTCACTATTTTCACTACAGAAATTAGGAATTTCTTCAAAATCAAATGGTCGCTAAAGAGCCATGTTGTTAATGTATGCACGCTATGAACGTTGAAAATTAACTAACAAACAAGTATAACAACCCCTAAAATTTAGAAACAATAGGATTATAAATTTGTAAATTTTTACTGTTACATCTATTTAATTTAAATGTAAAGTTCTCTTAATACCTCTTGTATTCTTTTTCAGGCAAGAAATCCTAGGATTACTGCCATAAACGCATTACCACGTTGTTAGGATTCTTAACGAGAGTGGCCATTTCATTTTGGAAATACTATAATGTCACTACTCAGTACTGTACTAGACTTCCAATTCTGTACATGACTTCTTAAGCTGATATCAGAGCTATATAAATTAGTTGACTATGCATTGTGCGCTATGGATATGTTTAGTAGATAGTCTTAACGTTGAAGGCTGTGTTTACAGCTCTGGAAATTAGTGTGACATCTGTTTGTCTTTAAACCAACTACGGTGGCTTTGTAAAAAGTTTATTATCTATTATCGTTTTCCTAATTCAGCTGTCCTAGATTTTTACTAAATAAACCTAACCTAAATTGATCAAATTTACTAATCGTCTTTGTAATTTTGGGCGAGATTGGTTGTAATCGGCGTGATGACATTTTTTAGGTTATGTAGAAGGAGATATATGTCTGTCTCATTAAAACAACTCACTAACTATAAGTTTAGAAAACTATCCGCAATTGACATCGCATAATGTATTAAATTAAACCATTTAGAGTTAAGAGCTCTAAACGGTTGTTCGCCGTACCATATGACAAACTTGTTAGTGACAAGCAATAATCCACAAGCTATAGTCTATAGTCGACTAATTTAAGGCTCTGGGCACACCTGAAATGTGTGATAATTCACACCACATCAATTTTATTATGATCTTTGGCCACGCCTCTATGATAAGCTATAAAATTGTTAATTCATTCTTGTGATCTTCTGATGAAAACTGAACTGAACACATGCAAATTTTTCAACTTTAACAATATTGTAAACCTAATATCACGTATTTAAATTTTCCTTTTGCATGTAAATCCATAATTTACGTTCACGCCATCAAAAGCAACTCTATTCACAAACTTTAACAAAATCTGTTTTACGGTTTTTTGATTCCTGATCCTTTTCATCTAAGCATTTCACGGATATTCTGTTATCATAAAAGTCCTAGCTCGTTCCAAATAACATTCCTGATATTTTGATCCTTTTTTATCCGAAATAAAAACTCGAAAAAGTTCCTTTATTGTAACAGTGTTAAGTTTACGGCTTTACAAACAAAATTTAGTTCTTAAGAAAGTTTTTTTTTCTTTTCGTATTCATGTTTTTGATGTTTAAAAGTAGGTTATATTATATTTTTTACACCATGTGTTGGGGTGGATTTAGGTATGGTAAAAAATTTAATATATATGCTACTTTTTCTTGTGTTATCAAGATAAATTGCTACTCCTGTTGTGCTTAAATTGAAAGTTATATTACGAAGCACTTACGAAGTTGTATAGCGAGTAAGTGCAGAGTTATAATAAAGTCAGTTTATTACTACATGTTACAAGTTTATATACTGTTTAAAACTACCGTAGAAGGAGCAGTGGCGTAGAATGAGAGGAATATATATTAATAAGTTGTGTTAAGCATTTATGGGCATTCTTACATACCTGGACGTACCGTAAATACTCTCACAATGTTTTCACTGAAATTCCATAATAGTCCAGTAACCTTGTCATGATTATGAGGCAAAATTTGCATCAAGTGGGGGTAGTTAGTTTCGTCATTTTTTCTTGTATGGGATATGCCTGAGATGCAAAATCCAAGTTTTCGACCTCGGCAGCACTCCGGAACACTTTTCAATTTCTCAAAAACTACTAAATTTTCGAACATTTTTCGGTTTCTTACCATTATGACCATAAAGGAACACGTTTTTGACAAACATTGTTCAATGCATTTTTAAACTAGATTAAATTTGCTACAATTTAAGACCAGAATGGGTTCAGTAGCTTCAATAGTTTCTGAGATACAGCTAACTTTCAACTACAATAGGAGTGTAACAGTTTTTCGACGAAAAAATCGATGTTTTTAAAAAGTTTTTTGCGAATAACTCGAAAAATATGCATTTTATCAAAAAAACTGTAGAAAGCAAAATTGTAGCTTTAAAAAAAAAAAACAAAATCCTTTTTTTATTATTTTTCTACGACCAATACGAACCGAGATACGGCATGTTAATGGTTAACTTTTGTTCGCCAAATGCATAATTTGAAAGATTCAAAGTCAAATAACAGGAAAAATTTGCATTTTTCGAAGAAAACTCATTGAATCTTTTTTAAAGTATTTGATTAGACCTTTCAAACAAAAAAAAAAAAAGTCTCTAGTATAAAAATTAAGCGACTTATGATCAAAATAAGGTCGGTACCTACTTTTTTCTACGAAAAAATCAGTGAAAACAACCCCCTATTTACCCCCCTAATTAAAATTGATCCTCACTCTTCTGTGGTTCTCTTCATATATGTATTTTCAGTACACCCAAGAAGTTTGACCAATTTAAAATGCCTAATTTTAGAAAAATTGGAGTATAAAGAAAAAACGATTTTTTGCGATTTCGTATTTTTCACCCTTTTCTTCAAAATATCTCCGAAATTACTGGAGATACGAAAAAAATGATAGAGCACTAAATTGTAGCTTTTTTAATGACTTTTTCCTGAAATTTCCCTGTGCATATATTTTCTACAGTGAATATTTGGCGAGATATAGCCGTTTAAAACCTCTATTTACAAGCGAACACCACCTTATTCGAGTCCTTCAAACTCACCTCATTTAAAAACTAAGGGATCTTAAGGAATTTAATTTACACAGTCTTATAGCTCTTGAAAAGCCCTACAAAATCGTTTTTGAAAAAACTTTCTATCACCAAAAATGAAGGAGCTATGTTTAAAAAACCAATAATTTTTTTTTCGAAACATCTACATAACCAGTATTTTCGGCAGCAATATAAGGTTCTGCAATGTTATTTTATAATTTTTGAAAATAAGGAGTAGTTTTCACTTCTAAAAATAAACAGTGCCCATGAGCATGATATAGCATACAATTTTCAAGTTTGGAGATTATTTCAAACTTTGAAAAGCTGTATCTCGGAAACTATTAAGACTACCGAGCCCATTTTGGTCTCAAATTGTAGAAAATTTAATCTAGTTTAAAAATGCATAGAATGATGTTTGTCGAAAACATGCTCCTTTATGGTCAAAATGGGCAGAAACCGAAAAGAGTGCGAAAATTTAGCAGTTTTTGCGAAATTCAAAAGTGTTCCGGAAGGCTGCCGAGGTCGAAAACTTGGATTTTGCATCTCAGGCACAACCCATACAAGAAAAAAAAAAACGAAACTAACTACCCCCACTTGATGCAACTTATGATGTACTAGGTTACTGGACTATAAGATCTTTTCAGTTTCTTTTAGTACATGGAGCGGTTGAAAAGTAATCGGCCTAGGCAAGAAAACACAACTTTTTCGGTAAAACACAATTTATTTCTCAATATAGTCTCCTTTTAAAACTATAATATAACACTTCACTCAATAAGTCTTTGGTCTGACATATATATGGCAACACTGTTGACCGACCCATATGATTTCTGGATAGTACCAACCTTCAAACGATACGTGTGAAATTTTCATGATATTCTGCCAATTAGTTTAGAGGTTACAGTTATTTTAGTGACTCCAGTTTTGAAATTTTCAACAGATTGGATAAAAAAGAATTTCGTGTGTTGATGAAACATTGTTTTTTGATGGGAAAAAATACTGTTGAAGCCAAACAGTGGCTTGATACGCGTTATAGAGACTCTGCACCAGGCAAATCAACTATTACTGATTGGTATGCTGAATTTAAATTAATTAATTAATTTAATTTTTTTTTAATTTTAGGAGCGTTGAAATGAATGTATCACTCTTGAAGGAGAGTATGTTGATAAAAAAAGTCGAATTTCTAAAAAAAAATTGTTTTTCTTAGTTAGACCGGAGACTTATCGAGCGACGTGGTATACTTCGTCCAACGATTCTCTAATTTTTCGATGCCCTCCGAATTAGGGATTGTAAACTTACCGACTTTTTCATTTACCGGTAATTCGGTAAATGAAAATTAAATTACCGGTTTACCGGTAATTTACCGAAAAATAAAATTAAGGTGATAAAAATATAAGTCATTTTGACTTCCATTTCATATTTTTTATTTCAAAGATATAAAATATAAAAAATATAAAACTAAAGTGTTATTCTAAAGCTAAACAAACTATAATAACTTTTAGAAACAGAATTAAAATAATACAAATTACATAAATACAACAAAAATAATATATATCTAGTACCGATTACCTAATACCATTTTAAAAAATAACTTCTCAAGAAACTTGAATTATTTAAAGTCTTATCTCCTAATTTTGATCTAATTTTTGTACAAAATAATCCAGATCCCGAGAATACCCTTTCTGATTCAACACTTCTTGGACGAATGGTCATTAAAGAAGTATAATCAAATACTATTTGAATATACTTCCCCGTACTTTTTCTTGGCGGAAGTACTCAAATTCTTTTTTACTATTTGTTTCCAATCTTTCGTGTTTTTTGCTTGTGGAACTGACACTTCTTGACATTCTGTGCGATTTACAGCGGCTCTCAAACCCAAAATAGTTTAATTTAAAATTGAACAAAAAATATCTCCCATTAAATTAATAATTAGGTATATTGTTACTTACACTTACCTTTTTTTACTACCGGTACATTTTTGTAATTTACCGGTAAATTTACCGAACGTTTTTTTGTCAATTTACCGGTTAACCAGTTAACCGGTAAACCGGTATACAATCCCTACTCCGAATAATACGATTTTTCGAAGTCCTTAAAATAGGCCTCTGTTTCAGCGATGACCTCCTCATTCGACCCAAATCTTAAGAGATTTCGGTAAGCCACCGAGCCATTTCTTCAAGTTTGGAAATAAATAATAGTCGCAGGGAGCCAAAGCTGGCGAATATGGTGGATTAGGAACCAATTCGTAGCACAATTCATAGAGTTTTTCCATTGCGACTGCGCACTTGTGGATCGGTGTGTTGTCTTGGTGGAACAGCACTTTTTTCTTCGCCAAATGCGGCCCCTTTCGCTTCAAATCGGCTTCGAATCGGTCCAACATAATATATGTCCGTGATCGTTTTGCCCTTTTTCAGGTAGTCGATGTGAATGATACCATGCACATCCCAAAAAACTGTAGCCATGACTTTGTTAGCCGACAGACCCACCTTGGTCTTCTTCGGCTTCGATTCGCCAGGAGCAGTCCACTGTTTCGACTGTTCCTTGGTCTCTGATGTGTTGTGATGGATCCATGTTTCGTCCACGGTTACGAAACTGTTCAAAAAGTCCTTCTTATCGTCTTGAACATCGCCAAACATTCCTTCGAAATGGTCAGACGATCGCGTTTGTTGTCGACTGAGAACAAATGCGGCACCCATCTAACAGAGAACTTCCTCATTCCAGCATATTCATACAAAATGTTGAGCACCCGTTCGGTTAAGATGCCCGCAGCCGCAGCTATCTCGCGCTTAGTCACTCTTTGATCGTCGATTATCAACCA
This sequence comes from Liopterus haemorrhoidalis, assembly GCA_963971575.1. Classification (NCBI taxonomy): domain Eukaryota; kingdom Metazoa; phylum Arthropoda; class Insecta; order Coleoptera; family Dytiscidae; genus Liopterus; species Liopterus haemorrhoidalis. The sequence goes on along the minus strand of OZ020617.1, from coordinate 48,384,892 downwards.
TTTCTGGAGTCGTGACCTCTATTGGACGGCCTGGGCGCTCTTCAAAAATGCTCTTACAACCGCGTTTAAATTCAAGTGTCCAATATTTAATTGTTTATATCGCAGGTGCAGAGATATTCGATTTTATACATTTTTGTATATATGTACCAGTAAACAATAACATCATTTCCATTAGCATCGTTAAAATGGATCCAGTGATGCCACCAGCCCAAATGGCACACCAAACTCTCACTCTAAGAAGATGAAGAGGTTGTTCGTATCAATCTTGGGTTTTCCGATCCCCAATAACGGATGTTTTGTTTGCAATTAATTGAATTATACAAGCAATATAAATGCTTGTGGAATTCTAAAGATAAGAGAATAAACACAACAAATCGTACGCCGATCTGCGTGGAACAATGATGAATAGGTAAACTCGTTTAGTGTAAACATCTCGAATTCTATACGGAAACAAGTGAACATTCCCGCGAATGTATTTTATCGCGTAAGCTCGCTGTATGTATTTTCCTTTCGGTCGAAAAATGTTACTTTGACAAAAAAGTTTATTTTGTGTAAATATTTAAGTTAAATACTACAAGAAGATTCAATTATAAATCTATCAGTTTTATCTGACATTCTCAAGTGTTTATTAACCCAGTATTTAGGGACACAAAAAAACAAATATTTATTTGATAAAGTGATAGCAAATAATACAATTTCAAAACAATATAACAAAGAATACAAAGATTAAATGGAGATAAACACGAATATATTAATACACATTTATCAGGTTTATGAAATATGAAAACAATTATTATCAACAATATTTCGTAAAAGAATATGTTTACAGTTATTTATGATCAAAAAGTATAGGATTACACCTTGTAATAATTGGAAATATGGAACGTTTCAAGTATCGACATTTTTAGATAAATTGTAATCGTTATTTGTTCAATTTTTCCTCTACACGCCTCAATATAATTATAGTATACAAAACTTAAACAAATTGGCCAAAAACCCGATTCAATAAATATTACTAGATTTCAAAATCTAGTTCCGCTTAAATGTTTGGAATAGCCTATATTTTATATTTTTGATGTAAAGTCAATAATAAGGGAGGTATTTCAAAAGTTTAGCTTTAGGGCGTCCCACCGTAATTCCCCAAATATTCATCTAAATGAAAAAAATTAATAGAAATAAAAGATTTGTTTTCTTATTAAACTATTTTTGTCATATATGATTTTGCTGTTAAGTCAATATTAAGGCAGATAAATGTAGTTTTTAGTTTTAGGGTGTCCCCCTGTAACTCTCCAAATATTCATCTAATTCAAAAATTGATATAAAGTGTGAATTTTCACACATTCGCAGGTATATATTAAGTGAAGGCGGCATGCTGAGTATGTAGGACAAATTTTGCTTTGTAGTAATCACGGCAAAATGAACGATATTTTTAAAATAATTTATCGTCTGTTAATCTAAGAGCTTTAAAAACTAATTTTATCTTAAAATATTTTTTTGTTAATTTTAATTCGAATACCTAATACCATTATTTAGGTTTCTAAATATGCGCAGTATTTTTTTTTTATGTAGCAAGGTTCATTAAGATTAAAAAATTGCGTCGATGACTTACATTTGTTGTTTTAAGTCATATGCTCCGTCCCTCTGGTTATGTATACATGACACATAGAATGAAAATATAATTCCAACAATTCCAACTGGTTATTAAATTCTACGCTCTTAAAAATTAAATGCAACATTTGCCAAAATATAACTAGAATTTGGACAAAATAATTTAAACAAAATATAAAAGGAAAAAAAACAAAAAATAAAATTGTCTTCTCTGCCCGGGAGCGAACCCTAGTTTGCTGCGTAGCAAGCGAGCAAGCTAACCATTAGACCAGGATACGCCTTTTAGTATAGTGTGTTACATAACTATAACTTTTGTACATCGTCAACAAAAAACACAAAAAATGCGTTGTTTTCCGAAAACATAATCTGATAAAAAATTCCTGTTGTACTATTCCTGTTCACACCAATGTACATTACTTAGTTTTTTTTTCAGATTTTTAGTGTAAACCGTCTGGGCTACAGCGTGTGGGACAAATTTATTTTTTTGCACAATTTTAGCAAAAATCGCATCAAAATAATTTATTTTGCAAAAATAAAATTTTGATCGTTAATCCACGTACTAAAGGCTTTCATTTGATACCCTATCCAAAATTTTTTAAAATATAGTAGTATATTTTTTAATTTGATGAGCACATATTTGTTTATATTTTTAGGGGGATATATTTTTTAGATGTTTTAGTATTTTTCCTATGTGCGGGTCAAAGAGTTTACAACTCTCTAGTTTTAGCCGTTTGGCTACAATTTTTACCGAACAGACAGACGACAAAATTACGGTATAAAGGTTGATTTGTTATACCTACAAAACCCTAATAAATGGGAAATTTGTATTAAGTATGACACAAAAAATCAAAATATAAAAAAATGACATTTTAAAATGATATTAACCTTAACCAAAAAATGTTATTATATGATTATGATTTACAAAACTCAAACAAAACTGCCAAAAAGCACGATTCAAACGATGAAGGTAACTAGCTTACTAGATCTAGTTCCGCCTAAACGTTTGGAATAGTGTTTATACCTTAGTAAAAAATAATAATTTGTGTTTTATTTTATTTATTTTATTTTATTTTATTTATTTTCATATGTAGATTTTATTATATTTTGACCATTTGTTGTAATTCGATTTAATAGTTATGTAAAATTTTCTTTATACTCTCAAAAATTGTAACATAAAATTATATATACACTATTATTACAGCTCTGATGAAGATTTAAAATATAAATCGAAATGTTAGCGAAGTTAAAATATTGTTTTAATTTCTGTCCAGTCCGAATCCCATTACTTCCTCACAATATTTATAATCTACGGACGTAACTCATCTAATTCTAGAAAATCATATCCTTTAAAATGAATGTAGAGTAACAGAGATAAATGGTATATAGGAAGAATAAAATAAATAAATGCATAAAACATTATTTGAACATATTTCACTCACTGTATGTATTTGCTAACCCCTCTCATATTACCATTCAATTGTTATTCGTAGTAAATTTTGTTAATCAGTCCCTAAATTTGAATATTAATTCAAATGTAACCAAATATTAATTAGCAAATATTCTGTTTCAGGTCATGTATTAGAATTTACTGTGGAGCCGAGAGACACGGTGGTTGTGTCCGGGAGTTCAGCAGTCCTCGATTGTGCAGCTACATCCAGTGAATTTCCAAAGTCCAAGATTATGATACAATGGAACGATCAGGATTTACAACCTGTTACTTTCATAGGTGACACTTACAGGTATGATTTATGTAACTGTACTTTGAACGGAGAATTTAATTGTCTCAAAATACTGTGTCAGTAATAATTAAGATGGTTTGATAAGATTTTTAAAGTATGAGACAAAGTACTTTAAAATAAAATTAATGGAAATTTTGCGTGTCACTATAGCAACAATTAAGATTATCATGATTTCGTATGTTTTTATTATATACATTTTTGCTATAACGAAGAGAAGGCTTTTGTTGTAATAGGGCTGTCGCTAGCAATCACCTGGACCGGGTTGCGTTACTACTTCTTCGAATAGGGGATAGGCATGATTTTTTTAAAAATTTTTATTATATTCATCTTGTTGCATATAAACATAAAAAACAGTTTTTAATTTTTTTTTTTTTTAATTTGAAAGCTTAAAAAAATCATAAATGTATGTAGCGCGCGAAAACGACGTGTGACGTCATACCCTTCTAACTGACACATGACACTACTAGTCTACCCAGCGTACATAGGGTTACATGACGAAATTTCACTGGACAAAATTACACGGGACAAAATTACACAGAAGAAATTACACATAGACAGAATTACACAGGGAAGAAATTACACAAGGACGAAATTACACATACGAAAATTACACTAAGACAAAATTACACATTTAATTTACTTTAATTTACACATACGAAAATTTTCTTCTGTGTAATTTTGTCCCGTGTAATTTTGTCCAGTGTAATTCTGTCCTGACACCCGTACATAGTCTGTTGTGAACTTATTTCTTTGTGTAACTTTTATAGGTTATGTAAAGTTAGAGTGATTTTAATTAAAATAAAGTTTAATTCTATAAAAACAATTTATACATGTTTACCGAATTAAATTTTATATTAAAATATATAAAATATGGAAGATCCAGGCCCCAGTACTTCGAAACATAGTCGAAAATATTGTTTAGTACCAATGTGCACAAATAGTTCAATTAGAAATCCAAAAAAATAATTTATATCATTACCTGATGACGAAAAACAACAGAAAAGCTATGAGGCGAAATAAAACCGATATTTCAGAAAAAAGTAAATTTTATGTTTGTGAAGACCATTTTAATGTGAGTACATATATTTTATAAATTATTTTAATAATAAATGCGTGAAAAATTGTTTAAAAACAAATACAAAACTCTCAAACAATACAATATAAACACGTAAACATTATGTTTTGTCTATATCTGTGACGTCAAACCCTTACAGCAAGGGTGTCAAATTAATTTCAGCATCGGGCCATTTTTCTAGCAAGTAAAATATACGCGGGCCGCACGTTATGTACAGGCTATTCCAAACATTTAGGCGGAATTAAATGGGAATTTCGTTCTTTAAGGTTGTCACGAGAAGGAACCTTGCTTGGATAATTTTAAGTTTAACGTTGGTATGTGAAAATTAAAAATTCCAACAGTGAAACCATAGAGACGATGACATTTATTAAAAATTTGAATACATTTTCACATATTTTGAAGACAAAAAAATAATAATAATAATAAATGGGAAATTTTTATTAAGAATGACAAAAAATTAAAATTATTGAAACGGACATTTTATAATAACAATCAATTTAATCTAGAATTTGCCATGTGAGTATGATTTACAAAGCTTAAACAAAATGACCAAAAGTCCAAATTAATAGATAAAAATTACTAGATTTCAAAATCTAGTTCCATCTCAACGTTTGGAATAGCCTATATTTATATTGTTACTTATTCTGTTTTTTATTTTCCTCCATTTTTCTGAATATTTATTTGAAGGAAGTAAGGAAATAACATTTAAATAATAACAATTAAATTTTGCCAAAATATTTGCTTTATCGAACAACAAAACAAAAACGGGTCGAAATCAGCGTAGTGGTACTGTACACAGCAGTTGCACCTATAGAAAAGTGGTATTTGAAAGCTCTGCTTACGAGAGTATTATTTAGAATCACGGCGAATCACTGATCTACCAACTATCGCACGGCTAACTGCAACAGTTATTGCCTGACTATTGGTTTTCCGCCCTTGCCGAAGTCTTGACGCCGCAGCCCGGAGAGCTTCTGTGACGAGGTATTTTCGTTCAAATAAATGGTTATACATACCATATGTAGTATAAAAAATTATTATAGTATAAGAAGTTGGGCCACTTAAATGCAAGTATTGGGCCGCATGCGGCCCGTGAGCCGCCAGTTTGACACCCTTGCCTTACAGTCTCAGTCGTATCTACTCGGCAACCTTCGCGGCGTGGTCGGCTTATTTCAAATTTACAATATTTTAATTAAAAAATTTGGCTATAATATTAATTAAAATGTGATTTTTGTTGTGTTAGGTGACATAACTAACATTTAAATATCAAAAAAATGTAGTTTTAAGGAAATATAAATTTTATGCGTATCCCCTATTAGGCTCGGACGTTCGGGTTTTGAAAGCTTTTTTTTTTTAATTAAGGAGTGCTTCGACAGCCATTAGCACCCCGGAACTTTTGGTTACATATACTTTACATACCGTATTATTCGGACCATAAGACGCACCCCAAATTTATGAGACAATTTTTAGAAAAAATATTTATTATTACTATAACTTGTACCAGCAATATTCTGTTCATTTTCACTCTCTGTACTATCACTCGTCTCGTTAATGTCACTGTTCGCATTATTTTCGTCTGAACTATTGTCAATCTCTTCAAAAACCAAGTCATCTTCGACACTATTCAATGCGTTGCTTATACCGCATTTCTTAAAAGACTTTATAATCGTCTTTTCTTTTACAGCTTCCAATGCATTTTTTACCCAGATACTTCTGAAATTGTCCGTTTCATACGTCTGTTGCTAACATCGTGATTTGCCTTTATCGTCCGTTTGTTCCACTCTTTCCGCATAAAATTATTTAATGGTTTATCAATCGACATATCTAAGGGTTGTTGTTGACTTGTAAGGCCTCCAGAAATGACAGCTAATTCTGTATTCATTTCTATTATATTTTCTTGGTTGATTCTGTTTTATGCGCTCTGAATAGGGGATACGCATAAAATTTTAATTTCCTTAAAACTACTTTTTTTTATATGTTAATGTTAGTAATGTCACCTAACACAACAAAAATCACATTTTAATTAATATTATAGCCAAATTTTTGAATTAAAATATTGTAAATTTGAAATATGCCGACCACGCCGCGAAGGTTGCCGAGTAAATACGACTGAGACTGCTGCGGTTTGACGTCACAGATACAGACTAAACATAATCTTTACGTATGTATATTGTATTGTTCGAGAGTTTTGTATTTGTTTTTAAACAATTTTTTACGCATTTATTATTAAAATAATTTATAAAATATATGTACTCACATTAAAATGGTCTTCACAAACATAAAGTTTACTTTTTTCTGAAATATCGGTTTTATTTCGCCTCATAGCTTTCAGCCACAAATTTCGCCTTTTCTATTATTTTTCGCCATCAGGTAATGATATAAATTGTTTTTTTGGATTTCTAATTGAACTATTTGTGCACATCGGTACTAAACAATATTTTCGACTATGTTTCGAAGTACTGGGGCCTGGATCTTCCATATTTTATATATTTTAATATAAAATTTAATTCGGTAAACATGTATAAATTGTTTTTATAGAATTAAACTTTATTTTAATTAAAATCACTCTAACTATACATAACCCAGGCTGTACGCAGTACACTGGGTAGGCTGTACATAGTTGGGGTATGACGTCACACGTCGTTTTCGCGCGCTACATACATTTATAATTTTTTCAAGCCTTCAAATTAAAAAAAAAAAATGCAAAACTGTTTTTTATGTTTACATGCAACAAAAGGAATATAATAAAAAAAAAAATAAAAAAATCATGCCTATCTCCTATTGATTCCACACTAACATCGCACACTTTTTAAACGTACCTGTACATTCGGAGCATAAGACGCACCCCAATTTTAAGACGATTTTTCTGCGTAAAAAGATGCGTCTTATGGTCCGAAAAATACGGTAATAATAATTCTTTATTGACCAAGTAAATTTGTACATTATACAGCTTTTAGTCAGTCAGATTGTTACATGATACATATTATAACTAGTTGTACATTTTGAAACTAATATTGTTAAACTCCTCGAAAATATATATTGGATTGCTAGGTAACACATTTTTATAGTCTTTTCGAAAACATTGAAAGGCGACGATCTAATGCTCATGGTTAATAAGTTGAAGAAACGAATAGAGAAATAATTCCAAGCGTTTCTAGATTTGTTGAGACGAATAAAATCAAAACGTATTTTGTTTTTAGAGCGCGTGTCATGCGTGTGTTGCGCACTAAAGGTATTATACTTGTTCCTATGCTTATATATGAATATAAGGAACTCGTATATAAATAAAGATGGTAGGGTCATTATTTTAAATTTCACAAAAACCATACCAGACACCAAAAAGTATTATTACAAGGGTTACCTTTTATGTTTTTACAAACGACCACAAGATGGCAATATTGAAATGTGTCATTACCATATTCGTAAAATTTGACATTTGTTATTGTGAAATCAGTGGCAGCTTATAAATTGACCGAGTAGTTTGTTCACAGAGAGCGTTAAAAAAAAACAAGTTTGTGAAAAAATTAATATTATTTGTGAATTTCGTTGGATGATTTTTTACGATTTTAGTAAAGGCCTAACTCAATAACAATGCATAGATTCGCTTCGTTCAACTTTTGGTAATGAAGCACCATCAGAAAAGACTGTTTACAATTGGTTTGCAGAATTTCGTCGTGGTCGTGCGTCCGTCAGTGATCAATCTAGTGAAGGTCGACCAAAATCGGTCGTGATTCAAAAAAACATCGATGTTGTACGCAAAATTATTGAAGAGGATCGGCATGTGACTTACCGTGAAATAGAGGCATCCTTTGGCATATCGCAGACTGCAATACATTCGATTTTGCATGAACATTTAGCTGTGAAAAAGATCTGTTCCCGATGGAATGGTATACAACAATTTGTTTGCCAGAAGCCATCGACAAAATCAGGAAAAACAACACAAAACGTCGCATCATTCTTCATCATGACAATGCAAGCTCCCACTCAGCACGCCAAACAATTAATTATTTGAAGGAGAAAAACATCGAATTAATGTCTCATTGCCCGTATTCACCCAATTTATCCCCTAACGACTTTTTTTTTGTTCCCCAATATCAAACAAAAAATGCGTGGCCAGCGATTTGCATCACCTTAAGAAGCCGTTGAAGCCTTCGAAAACCATGTTTTTGAGATACCAACTTCAGAGTGGAAAAAATGTTTCAAGAATTGGTTTGAACGCATGCAAAAGTGTATAAATCTTAAGGACGAATATTTTGAAAAGCAATAAAACAGTTTGTTCCAAAAAAAAATTTTTCTTTCTTAGTTTTTGTAAAAACTTAAAAGGTATAAGCTGTTCACTTTTCTAAGGACAAACCGGGTCTAGTTATTTTGGTTACTTTTATAGTGTAATACGAACTTTAAATCTCCATTAATATTCCTTACATTGTAAAACCGACTTTAGATTTATTGGTTCTGATACTTATTAAGAAAATTACATTTTTTATAATTTTTGAATACCAACATGACACAGTTTCAAAGGTGCAAACTATTGAAAACAAAATTTCTTCTTAGTTTGTTCTTACAAAAGTGAAGCAAAAGTTACAGCTTATAGCCCTCGTACGATGGCAACTTATTGTAGAGGTATTATGCTCCACGGGGTAGTACCAGGAACATTTATAGCAATCGCTACTAACTGTAAATTGTTTTGAACGGTTCACTTAACTCGCGTTTTGTTATGTCATTTGAAGGCTGAATCCTGCCAACATTTTATTCATAAATAACATCGTAGGTACCAGACAGTGCGACGCTGTATAAAAATAATATTTACAAACTTCTTAGTATTATAAAACTAATCTTTTTCAAGAAGACTTCGAAAAAAAGGTCAGTTATTATTTTACATGTGATTTCTAGAAATATTCTATATTTAGAAGTCATTGTTTATTATCTAAAAATGTTGAAACCAATTATTGTTAAAATCATTTTATATTTAATATGTGAAACAACTCACGTATTTCAAAAATTATGAGACAGCATGGCGACGCAAAATATTATCAGCGTAATTTTTGTACCTACCTATTGTTAAATATTGTATCTGATAATAGTTTTGTGATAAAAATTTTAACCTATAATTTTTGGCTTAACCGATTTTTTTTTATGGACATTGAACGTAAATTTTTATCTGTTTTTTTAAGTGCGGATGTTTACGTAATATAGATTAGATATTGAGTAAAAAAGTACACACGCCAAACCAGACAATTTGGCGACAGTTAATGGCAGCAAAATTGCAAATGGAATTTTTACCGTAATAATACTGGAAGATTAATGACGTATAGTATTTCCAAAAGGAATTGGCCACTCACTTACTGTTTCCAATAATGACTGACAGTATAACCATTATACCTGCTGAGTTTATGGTTCTGTTAAAAATAATTGCCAGGACCGTAATAATTTGAAATAAGGGGGTGAGGCAGGGCTGTCCGTTGAGCCCAACATTATTTAATGTATACGTAACTGACCTGGAAGAAGTGGTGGTTGGAAGGAAGAAGTATTGGACAATGGGGTACGCAGATGATCTGACTCTGATGGCAGAGAATGAGCAGGGACTAAAGAGGATGATGGTCAGAGCGGACAAGTACTTTAGAAGAAAAAAACTTGAGGTAAACAGAGATAAAACGAAGGTGATGGTGTTTGGAAAGGGGGGAGGAAAGAGAAAGAATATAAGATGGGAATGGTCAGGGACAGAAATTGAAGAGGTAAAAAGTATGAACTAACTCGGATATGTTCTAACGAGGAACAACAGAGCAGAGCAGCATGTTAGAGAAAGAATGAAGAAAGCAAGAATGGTTATGGGGAAGCTATGGAGTATAGGAGAGAGGAGGTTTGACGACGATATCAGGTGGAGGATGAAATTGTTTGACGGGATAGTGAAGAGTATCCTCATGTATGGAGTAGAGATCTGGAAATGGAAAGAATGGGAGATAGTAGAAAGGGTACAAGAGGGATACATGAGATGGATTATGGGATTAGACAGAACGACACCAGGATATATAGTGAGAGAGGAAATGAAGAGGGAAAAGCTGAGAGTGGGAGCCGAGGCGAGGGCGGCGAAGTATGAGGAGAAAATCAGAAGGGAGGAAAGAAGGAAAATATTAAGAGAATGCTGGGAAGAAAGAATGAAGGAAGAACAAAAAGGTAAACTGTCGAAATGGGGAGAAACAAGGAAAGAGTACTAATGGAGATGTGGGATGGACATAAGGGAAGCTGAGCGAAGGAGAAATGGAGGAAGAAACATAGTAGAAGAATTGAGGAGGAGAGACAAGGAGGTACAGGAGCAGGAAAGAACAGTAAGAATAGACAATTCAAGGAATGTGAAAAGGTATAGAGAGATAAGGACGGTAGGAATACCTAAATATTTGAAAGGGAGGAGAGGAAAGGTAGGGGGCAGAGTTAGAAGGATTGTCAGATTTAGATGTGGAAATGAAGAACGGAGTAATAGGTATTGGGCAAAACCAGAGGATAGGCTATGCAGAATGTGTAGGGAGGAGGAAGAATCCTTGGAACACCTAACAAAAAGATGTGTAAAGATGACAAAATGGTAGGGAGAGATAAAGGAGCTGTTGAGTGAAGAAGGAAAGGGAAAAAGGTGGGTGAGAGTACTCGAGGAAAGAAGGAAGGAATGCGGAGAGGTAAGACAGAACTGAGAACAGGAAGGAAGAGAGAGGCAAAGGAGGAGGAAAGAAAAGAGGGAAGAGAAGCGAAGAAAGAGGGGAAGAACAACTGGAGTCAAGAAGGAAGGAGACCGGAGACGGAAGCCGAAAAGAGAATAGGAAGAAAGAGAGGAACACTGGAGGAAGAATGTAGAAGAAGAAGAAGAAGAATGAAAGTCATAAAATGTATTATTTTATTATTATTATGATTATTTTTTCAAAGTACTGGTTAAAACCCTAAACGCCTCAAGGCCTAGGGTAAATAAAGAATTATATACATATATATATATATATATAATAAATAATATCATGGCCTACTCAGATGAGGATTGTTGTGTTAAAGTGTCAAATATTTCTATTTATCTTCCTTTGCTTAATCTTTTAACACTTCTTCGTACTATAGGCCAGCGTTAGCTAATCTTTTTTCATGGCGGACCGGCAAGTTTAGAAAGTAATGTGTATCGCAAAAGTTTTGTATTTTTTATTGCACTGACTTTTTAACCCTTTCAAGACTAAAGGTAATAAAATGTACCACTCACATCATGTTTTTGATATATGTATTGTTTATTGTGGAAAGTAATTATTATTGTATTTTATAAAATAACATAATTTTTTGTTTTAAAACTTGCACATAAAAATAATTCTGCGGATTCTTGGATATTTTCTCTGAAGTGAGGAACGTCCTATTTTTGAAACGTGTAACACAGATTTGTCTATGTTCCTTAAACGCTTATATATTTTATGTTGGAGGAGGGTTCAAACCACTGCCCCCCCCCCCTCCACTGGTCCTTAATATCAAACCGAGTTACACACTGAATTGCTGCGCTATGAAAAAATATCAGACTTTTCAATGGTCCGTGATGGTAAAATGGTTAAGAAAAACTATTCTGGTGAAACAGACTGTTTTAGACACAAATAGCCACTAACTAACTTTTATTTTTCTCAGAATCTCTCTTTCTACATCTCGCGTATCTCCGTCTTTATTTTCCTCTCGGTTTCTCTTTACACAATGATCACATTTCTTTTAAATCTTGGTACTCTGTCAAATATATTTGTTTTTTCGCCTCTCTTTACGAAATGTCTCGCATATATTTCTTGTATTCATCTTAAAACAGCGTCTATTCTTACCGTAAAATTAATATTTCAGTTCAATTTAAAAGATTGCCCCCAAATTTTATTTCAAGCGAAAAAAATACGCAGAACAGAATATATTTTAGTTAAAAATATTGCATATAAAATTCCAGACAAGTCTTAAAATCCCTTCCAGACGTCTCAAGACACCGTAAAATAGGCATGACTGTAAGAAAAAAAATAAGAGCCAAGAGATTCTTTCCAAATGTTAACTTTTATAATGCAAATGAACCTCCCTCAAGATTGACTTTCTGTCAGGAGACTTAATTTCAGAAATTTAATATTCTTTACGCATTCAGAGACTTTGTTAAGTTGGAGAACATTTATTCTTGCTTTCAGCGTGATAAAAAATGTGTAAATTTGTCTTAAATGTATTAAATAAAGTATAAAATGAATATTTAAAAGGTTGTATAAAATTATTACGCTATTTTTTTGTCTCTAAGGAATTCTATAAAGCCTGAAAAGCAACAAAAAAAAAGCATAAGTATCGTCCAAAGAATAAGATAGTTTGATTATTAGTAGTGTTAAGACATACTTAGCCTCTAAGCTAAATTTAATATGTTTTCATAGGCGTAGTTTTTAAAATTAAAATTTGGTATCTTTTAAAATAATTTTGGTCATTGATTTCCAAAAAATAAATTACATGCAAACTCCAATGTGAGGTTAAAATACGAGGGTCACCTTTTATATTTTTACAAACGACCACTAGATGGCAATATTGAAATGTGTCATTATTATATTCGTAAAATTTGACATATGTTATTGTGAAATCAGTGGCAGCTTATAAATTGACCGCGAAGGTTGTTGACAGTGAGCGTTTAAAAAAAAACAGTTTGTGAAATAAATGGATATTATTCGTGACGGTTTTCGTTGGATGATTTTTTACGATTTTAGTAAAGGCCTAACCCAACAACAATGCATAGATTCGTTTCGTTCAACTTTTGGTAATGAAGCACCATCAGAAAAGACTGTTTACAATTGGTTTGCAGAATTTCGTCGTGATCGGTTTGTCTTCCAAGATGAACCGAAACCCACAAAAGTTGTTCGTTCACGAAGCACTTTCAAGAAAATGATCGCTTGTTTCTTCGGTTGTACTGGATATGTCGCAATCATTCCTTTAGAGCAGGCTTGGGCAAATGGCGGCCCGCGAGCCGGATTAGGCCCGACCTGAAGTTCTATCCGGCCCGCGAAGCATTTTATAAATTATTGTGTCATGCAACAATATTACTGTCTGTCCAATATTCTTTCAAATTTTCATTCTTTCCAATTTTCTTTTAATTTTTTTTTTTTTAATTGCATGATAAATTCACGTTTTGGTTGACAGCCAAAATATTTGCCCACCCTTGCTTTAGAGGATCGGAGGACAGTTAATGCTGAATGGTGTACAACAATTTGTTTACCAGAAATCATCGACAAAATCAGGAAAAACAACCAAAAACTTCGCATCATTCTTCATCATGACAATGCAAGATCCCACACAGCACGTCAAACAATTGATTATATGAAGGAGAAAAAATCGAATTAATGTCTCATTGCCCGTATTTACCTGATTTATCCCCTAACGACTTTTTTTGTTCCCCAATTTCAAACAAAAAATACATGGACAGCGATTTTCATCACCTTAAGAAGCTGTTGAAACCTTTAAAAAACATGTTTTTGAGATTCCGATAAAAACATTAGAGTGGAAAAAATGTTTAGTGAATTGGTTTGAATGCATGCAAAAGTGTATAAATCTTAAAGGCGAATATTTTGAAAAGCAATAAAATAGTTTGTACACATTTTTTTTTTTTATTCCTTTACGCCAGTGTCTTAAAAAATCTTAAAACCGACACGATGAAACTCCCATTCCTAGGAAACCGATTTTTACCAAAAGTTGATCAACTCGTGCCATGTCAAAAGCTTAAATTTGAAGTTTCATAAAAATCCTTTTAGCCGAATTTCCTCTGCACATGTACACGGACCGACCGACAGACAGACAGACAGATCATCAGACATCATGCTAAAAATAAACGTTATGTAAGGACGTCAATTCGTGGAGATCCATCGAAATACCTCCAATACCAATACCTCCCTTATATATGTTGGTGGTCGGTAAAAAACTAGCGTTATAAATTTCTTTTTCTATGACTAGGTAGGTATGCCGCGAAATTTTTCTTCTTTGGAAAATATGCCACGAGAGTAAAAAGATTGGGAAACACTGCTATACGCGTTTTAAATTGCCTACCATGTTTTTAACTGCATAGAATTTTTAAATGAAAATTTGAAATGAAATCATATTTCACAATATGTGTATAACTGGTCGCTGGTCGTACAATTATATTTTTCTGGTTATTCGAGTTATTCAATAGAACCATTTGAAAATTTCAAAGCTAGGTGAAAATTTAATTAAAGCAATCAATTTACTATTTTTAGCCGCATTCTCCAAATATTTCAATAGTCTATTAAAAGCCCTCTATTGCTTCGTATATAAATACCATAATATTGATTTAATATTTTTGTTTTCAGATCTCAATTAACGAATGGTTCACTGTACATAAGCAGCGTAATCGAAGATCAGGGTTTAACAGGAGCCTACCAATGTAGAGCAGCCTTACCGAACGGCTGGTCCATAGTTAGCCGTACGGCGACTGTTTCTCTAGCAAGTAAGTTTATAAGATGTTTAATACCACGTCTGACGCCGGTAAATCGCTTGTTGAGAGGTTAAGACAATAATTGTCGCGTAATTACTCTTTGTTTGAAATCAATATAGGGGATTTTTTTTACAGCTGATTGAAACTCGTGGGTTTTGATAGATTAACAATAAGTAAACATCGTCATACTGATATGTGATATCTGATAATTCAATCAATAATAGAATAATATAATCCTCTATTTTTATTTATAACTATCTGGAGTACTCGTACGTTTTGTGTAATGCACATGCTGTAAACTTATAAGTGAGATATTTGAATTTCAATAGATAATAATCGTTTCCTTATTCTAAACTTTTCTTTTGCAATATTTTTGATGTTAAGTAAATAATAAGTGAGGTACCTCTCTCCATAGCTTCTCAAATATATATTTTACTAAAAACTGTGTATAGTCTATTTCACTATAAGATGAAGTGACTATCTACTTATGGTCCTAAACACAGTGGGTGGTAATTACAAATAACTCTAATCCCTTGTTTGTACCCATAAACTAACCAGAGACGTATCAGGTATAAATTACATTACACCATGTAATGACACAATTGTAACAAGAAATAAACATAAGATATCATCAAAATAAACTTTATTTTTATTATAAATACAATTAATTTATAGAACTTATAATTAAATTTAAAACATTACAATTAGTATTTAAAACATTACAATAAAATAAATTTTAAATTAAATAATGTTTAAGATAAAAAAAAAATCTTACAAGTCTAAATCATTCTCTGAATCAGTCTCTAAATTAATGATTATAGTACGTTCTATTTGAATATAACTGTCCTCAGTTTTAATAACATGATTTACACAATTTTTCCAACTATCTACAGGGATATTTTCCACTTCTTTTTTTATAAGATCTATCACAGTGCCGTTTAAAGAGGGAGAAACATTATTCCGTTTTATTCTCGCCTTTAACTGACTCCACATTTGTTCAATAGGATTGAATAAACAATAATACGGAGGTAGTCGTAAAACTGTGTGTCCTTTGCATTGAGCAATATTATCGCAAACATATTCTTTAGAAAAACTATAACTTTTTAATAATTTAATTAAATAATTTTTTTTATAACTTTCTTCAAAGTAAATATCATTTTTATATAAAAAGTCTTGGATTTCCTTCTTACTGTTTGCACTATTCGGTACTTTATTTAGTTGGCGACTATGGTAACTTGCATTGTCCATAACAATAACACTGTTAGCCGGTATATTCGGGAGTAATTTATTTTCGAACCAGTTTTCGAACATTTCCGCCGTGGTATCGTCATGGTAGTCGAGTCTAGAATCTTTGATATTTTTCGCAGAAAGCAAGAGTGCATTCGGTATCCATCCAGTTTCAGAATCACGAGAAGTGATCACTTCTCGTGATCGCTGAAGACGGAAACAGATTGTTGAGCAGTTTCCGAAACGTCCGAATTTATTTTTTATATTACTCTTGAAGTATTATATCTTTTTGATACTAATACTCATTATATTGTACTATTCTAGCCTAGTACTATCAGCAATGGCAAACGTCCAAAATAAAGGTGTCTGCATTGCACTATATCATCATCTTCTATCATGGTCACATAGTCATCTGCTTCATTTGCTTGCACAGAAGTTAATTGTTCGTTCCAAGGACGCCAAATTTTTCTAACACGTACTGAACTATTTAACACAAATCACAAGTTATGTGATAGAAAATTCAAAGCGAAGTGAAAAGATATTTAAAACATCTGCAACTTATACCTGATACATCACTGACTAGTTTATGGGTGCAAACAAGGGATTAGAGTTATTTGTAATTACCACCCACTGTGTTTAGGACCATAAGTAGATAGTCACTTCATACATTACTTTACATCGTACTCCCTCCGTTCCAAAATAAGTGTCCGATTTAGGAATTTTATTTGTTCCAAAATAACTGCCCAATTTCATAAAAAAAAAAATATGCAAAGGGATATATAATGTATATTTTCACAACTAAACTAAATGTGAGGAAGCTTGTAATCGTTGCCTCCTCTATGAAGCATGCTCAATTCCATACACTTCAGCAGTGTAATGAAATAATAGTCCAGTTTTTCCGCGGTTATTTCATCCCATGTTTTATGCACGGCTGCAATTAGTTCATCAATACTGCACGGGGACTCTTTGTGTTGTAATGATTGAATGGCGTTAAAGAAACCCAAATCGAGGACTAATTTTAATAAATAACTACTGATACATTTAATTTCATTATTTCAATATTCCATTAAAAAAAACTAAAATCGGACACTTATTTTGGAACGGAGGAAGTATATTTTATTAAAAACTACGGAGGTCATTTTTAGGGTTTTGTAGGTATGACCAAAAAAGCCTTATGCCGTCATTTTGTCGTCCGTCTGTCTGTCTGTCTGTTCGGTAAAAATTGTAGTCAAACGGCTAAACCTAGAGAGGCATGCTTATACAGTAATACCCCGTTACTCGACTGCCTCTTAGCTCGACGTTTTCGCCACTCGACGTAAATGTCGAGAGTGAGAGTCAACGGAAGCATCGCTATCCGACGCATGATCGAGTACCGATCACGTGATACCTATTTTGGTAAACAACGCAAAATGAACGCATGGCCAGCAGTTGGCGCCTAGTTATCTTGACGACAACAACTCAGATTTAGTGCAGCTATGAACTTTTTGTTTTTTGCTAAAATAAGTGATTTATATTTATAATTATGGGTCCAAAAGATAGAAATGCTAGCATAGCTAAAAGGAAAACATATACATATATGTATTTCCTTATATGTATATGTATATACAGTACCTAGACAAAGTATTATAACCACTTATTATGTTTTAAAAAATCATTGTTTTACACAAAATCAACAAAATAGTAATACACCAATTTTATTTTTATTTTGTATTTTATTAGTTCAAATTATTTTAGTACATTTATAAAATGTTTTTTAATATTTTGTGTTGCCCCCCTTTGCTTTTATTATTGCCGCAATTCTTGGAGGCATACTCTCAATACATGCCGTAATACAATATTCAATTTCTGGAGAGCCATGCCATACTTTTTTAATATTATCTATTAACTTGTTTATTAGTATTATTTAAATCATAAACAAGTCTTTTCAGGAGGTTCCAAACATTTTCGATAGGATTGACAACCGGCGAGTTACCTGTCCAGGACAAAATCGATACTTTTTGTTCTTGCAAATCAGTGTCATAATAAAAATTCAGGGTTGAAGATGTTTAAAATAGCTAATCTTTTAATAAATACACGATATATTAAAGAAATAAATAAAGTAGCATATGATTATATTTCGGCATTTTTAATAAACAGTTGTTTTTGTAAGTGGTTACAATATTTTGTCTAGGTACTGTATGTACATATGATTCCCTTTATTTCTTATGGAGAAATTCGACTCGCTACTCGACGCTTTTTCAGAACGAATTAACGTCGAGTAGCGGGGTATTACTGTACAACTCTTGAACCCGCACATAGGAAAAATACTAAAACATCTAAAAAACATATCCCCCTAAAAATATGAACAAATATGTGCTTATCGGAAAAAAAATATTTATTTTTTAAATTCTAATCAGGGTGTCAAATGAAAGCCCTTAGTACGTGGATTAACGATAAAATTTTCATTTTTGCAAAATAAATTATTTTGACGCGATTTTTCCAAAATTGTGCAAAAAAAAATTGTCCTACATCCTGTAGCCCAGATGGTTTAAACTAAAAATCTGAAAAAATTCTAAGTAATGTACATTGGTGTGAACCGGAATAGTACAAAAGGAATTTTTAATCAGATTATGTTTTCGGAAAATAACGCATTTTTTGTGTTTTTTTGTTATATTTAATACGTTATGTAACACAGTAAAGCAGTAAGCTTTCATAGTCTAATGGTTAGCCTTCTCGCTTCCTAAGTTGCCAACTAGGGTTCGCTTCCCATCTGGAGACAATTTTATTTTTTCTGTTTTTTTATTTTGTATTTTTGTTTTGTTTAAATTATTTTGTCAAAATTCTAGTTATATTTTGGCAAATGTTGCATTTAATTTTTAAAAGCATAAATTTAATAACCAGTGGGAATTGTTGAAATTATAATTTAATTCTGTTTCAATGTATACAAAATCAGAGGGGCAGAGCTTATGACTTAAAACAACCAATGGAAGCCATAGACGCAATTTTCAAAATCATAATGAACCTTGCTATATAAAAAAATAGTGCACATATTTAGAAACCAAAATAATGGTATTAGACATTCGAATTAAAATTAACAGGAAAATATTTTAACATAAAATTTGTTTTGGTATCCCAAATAATAATAATTCACTTACTAAATAGGTACGTGCGAACCTTGAAATGTGTGAAAATTCACACTTCATATCAATTTTTTTAATTTATTTTAGGTTTGTCAGGGTTTCAACAGGAACCACGTGATATAACAGTGTTTCCTGGACAAAAGGCGTACTTCGCATGTCGCGTCCAAGCCACACCGCCACCACGAGTTCGATGGATGAAAGATGAACGACCTTTACTTTTAGACGAATTACGAATGACCATACTGCCCTCTGGGGCGTTGGAAATTGATGAAGTGCAATTTTCTGATCAGGGAACCTACAGGTATATCATTACGTACAATTACTATAATATTAACACGCCCACAACACAAAAGTGTGTCACAATTACAGTAAAGTCCTGAATAAAGTTCAGGATAGGTTAGGTTGTTGATTTTAGAACTCTATAAAACATAATAATGAAACTGAATTTTAACATTACTGGAATGGCCCAATTCGTCATAATATTAAATTCGCGTCAATTGCCAGTACTCTCAAATTTTCAAAATTATAGTAAGCCCTGTACATATTCACTGCTCTAAAATGTGATCCTTAATAAAGTAAAGTTGGGTTTACACAGTTCAATTAATTGATCAATAAATTCATAAAGTTTTTTGTCAATTAATTATTGGTTACCATGGAACCAAAAGCATCAATTTATTTATCAATTTTTTTGAAAACTTTTACATTACCAACTGTAAAACATGTTGACATATTTATCATAATGAAAATTTATTATTAAATCATTATTATTATTGAAAAAATCTTCACAAAGTTACGAGCTGTGAACAAAAACAAAACAAATAAACTAGATGATGGTACAGAACATACCATATTACTTTTGAAGATCGGCATAAAACAATTATCCCGTATAACTATAATAACATTGTTAAACTACAAAAGAACTAGGGTTCATGTTTACAACCACGTTGTAAACAGTCAACGGTGAGTGGCGCATACATACGTTTAAGTACTATAAATAAGTATACTTGTTTTTGTTCATCCTTTAAGTAAGATGCGTAATGTGGAAAACTAATCCCTATGTATATGGGTTGACACGCCTAGTTATATCACTTCTATTGTAATTTTATGAGTTCCCTAACTTTTATTATTTTATTGCGATCTTCAAAACTAATATGGTATGTTCTATAAATTAGAACGTTTGAGGTTCTGTCACATTTGAAAACGAAACACAAACTATATATTTCTAGGTTATGCTACAACTAAATAGTTGGCAATAACTAAACAGATAAAAATATACCTAGAATTCCCTAAAAAATTGATGAAAAATAGAACTTAACTTATTCTATTTTCAAAATAAATTAATCAGTTTTTTTTGTCAATTATTAATCAATTAATTGACGAAATTTTTACACTTTATACACATCAATTAATTGAATGTCAACTTTTTCAATTAATTGATCAATAAATTGAATCGTGTAAAACCCACAATTTTATACAAAATATTTAGCAAGTGGCCATAATCATCCTTATACGGGAACTATGACTTCAATTGCCGGCGCACCCAAATATTCCCCGGTCAGATTTTACAAAAAATATGTTTTTAATTCCGATCAAATTATTCAAAAAGCGTAATTCTTAGCTAAATTTTGAGATTATTTCTAAGAATTACAGCAAAAAGTATATAATTAAGCTCATTTTGAGCTAAATTTGATTTTTTTTTTTTTTTTTTTTTTTTTTTCTTGTAAAACTCGGTTTTTTTAAATTATTTTTAAAAGCCTGATATAACTTATTTTTGCGAAAATTTTGTTAGTAAAGTCCCAAATTTTTACTAAACGTGGATTTTGAAAATGCAAACAACAGGTCTCTACATGTGACCATTTTCTTGAGATAGGAACATTCAAAATATAAAATTAGCCAATTTTATGTTTTCAAAATCAGTTGTCGCGACAACGTAAATAAAATTCATTATTTTCATAGTTCAAATAATACGATTTTTAACGAATTACTCACACTATTCAAGATATTACAATTTAACAAACCTGTAGCCGCAAGCGCTATAAAACGTTTTTTCTTGCCGTTGACCTTGCAAAAATGGGGTTTTGTATTGAACGGACAACCTCCTCTCTTATTAGTCCGTTATATCGAGGGTTTACTGTACTTTTTTTTTTACATTTTAGGTGCAATGCATCTGGTCTCAATCAGTACCGACTTAGCAATAAAGCAACATTAAGTATAAATAATGATTTAGAACTAGGTTCTAGTACTTCTGCACCTAGTTTTATAGCAGTGCCAAAATCACAAGAAGTTGTCGAAGGACAAACGGTGACATTAGATTGTGCCGCCAACGGGAATCCAAAACCACAGATCCATTGGTTGAAAGATGGTGTTAATATCGATATGGCGTAAGTTAATAATGTATTTTTTGCAAGTGTGGTAACTAATGTTTGTATTGTTTCAGGGACCTTGATAGTAGATTTAGTAAAGTTGGCGGTACTAGTTCCTTACAGATTACTAATATTCAGGAATCTGATGCTGGGACATATCAGTGCAGAGCTGAAAATAGAGAAGATAGTTTGGATGCTACAGCCAATATACAAGTACAAGTATGTATTGAAACATAAAATAATCGTTTCTCTATTTCAATATGTTAAGCAATAAATTTACCGAATCAACATTTTATAAAATTGCTGTTAAGTAAATAATCTCTCCCTAGCCCCCTAAATAATCCCCTTACTAAAAAATTCGTTGAAGAGAAAAAATACATTTTTGATGTAAAGTAAATACCCCGTAATATTCCCCAAATATTCATTCAATCGAAAAGTATATACAACAAAAAGATTCGTTTTTTCATTTTAAACCATTTTTGATTTATACATTTTTGCTGTTAAATCAATAATAAGAGAGATGCCGAGCCAATGGAGTAGCCGAGCTCGTTAAATCGTACAGTTTTAACTAGTTAAAACGGTCTAAATTGTGAGGTTGCTGGTTCTATTCCCTGTTGGTGATATTATTCGGGCGAGGATAATATGTTTACTTAACAACTATTCTCCTTCAACTACACCTATAGTACGTTCAAAGGTGAGTTTGCAGTACAGGGCATATGGAGTAGTTCTTTTTCATACTCTCTAATGGTTTACACAATGAAGCTATCCTTTTCCTGCTTGTCGATGTTGCCAGCTCTAAAACGCGGTGATCTGTGAAGACGCAGTATTCTACAAATGGCCATTTGTTTTTGTTGAGTGTTATTTTGAGTTTTATAAGAGTTGATTTTTGTAAATCATACGAGTTTTTCATATTATTATAATTGACACTTTTACCGCTCCCATTTGCCATAAGAGCTATACTGCAAACTCACCTTTGAACGCACTATAGAAGAAGGTGATGTACTTAAGAAATTAAAATAATTTAATAAGGATAGCTGTTTATTATTCATTGTAAATCGATGATTTAACATGTAAACAAATAAGGAAACTTTCACTTTACTCGTTTCGATCAGATGATTTACAGCGATCTCAGCGCGGCCATCGGTCATTGTTGGGCCCAATAGGTGCAACTGCTGTGTACACTGTACACAACAGTACACAGTAGAGGTCTGCACGGGCCTATTTTGGACTACCTTTACCCGGCCCGGCCCGTTTTGTTTCCAGTCCGGCCCGGTCCGAACGCGACAAAATTTAAAGTTCGGCCCGAATAAACCTCGTTAAAAAAATATTATGATACAAAAATTTACAATTTGTAATAATTATAAAACTAGAAATTAAAAAAATATATATATTTTTTAACGAAGGGAAAAATATATTATTTAACTCTTTGAAGTACCCTGGGACAAAATTTGAACCACATAAAAATAGACCTTTGTGGTACGTTGGGACAAAATTTACACCACTCAGATATGATTATATAGTTTTAAGGTACATCGGTTTAAATTAAGTCCCACCGATCGCTGGGCTTATAAAACAAGCGCATTCAGTTTACAAACATGTTTTCAATCTTATCATAGCAAAAATAAAAAATGTTTTAAGGTACAGTGGGATGAAAAGTAACCCACCCATTTTATGGCAATGGCATATATTATATTTTTTAATTTTTATAATAATTATTATGTTTACATATAACTAATAAAATAATAATTAGAAAATAATAAGTTTTTATAATTTTATTTCTTGTACCTCAAAGGTCTTTTCTATATTGAAATTCCCGTACTGCAAAGAGTTAAAGGTATTATTGTTCTTATCTGGCATGAGCCCGAATATAATACATGTCAGTCGGCCGGAACCCGGCCCTCGGGCCGGGTCGGGCCTGGGCCCACGGGCCAAGCCCGAGCCCGTGCAGACCTCTAGTACACAATACACAGCAGTACACTGTACAGTACCACTACGCTGATTATTATTTATTATTTAAATGATATTTCTTTACTTCCTTCAAATATATATTTAGAAAAATGTTTGAAAATGAAAAACAGAATGAGTAACAATATAAATACATATCATGCGGCCCGCGTAAATTTTACTTGTTAGGAAAATAGCCTGGGGCTGAATTGAGTTTGACACCCCTGCCGTATACAATCTGTTAATTATCCTGTTGTATCAATTTCCATGTAAAAATAAGTAATATTTACCTTTAAATATTGGCAAATGATTAATATCCTGTTAAAAAATCATATTTGTTTGCAATTGTTTCCAATATCATTTGTTCTAAAATTTATGTGTTCATGTATAATTGGTCCCATCTGCATGTTGCGAACATGTACAGTGTTTGGTCGACAGTTCGGTTGTAAATTGCGGTAACTGTGATTAATTACGCGGTAAATGCAGACCAATTGCTGATAATTACATAAATTAAAAATTAACCAATTTAATATTTGATGAAATAAGATTAACAGTCATGTGATTTAATATTATGCGTAAATAAATTGGTCATCTGTTTTGAAATTTGATATTATTTATTGATTATTTGTTATAGCTCAAACCAATATAGTCGATTTCTTTGCTTTAAGCGGAACTAAATTTTCAAATCTAATAACTTTTACCGATTGATTGAAATTTTTGATCATTTTGTTCAGCAAAAGCCCAATTCAATATATAAAAAGTTGACTTGAAAACTACTGACAACTTAATTGCAATTTGATTTTAAAAACGGCATAGTACGCTCGGAATTTTTAATCAGATTAGTTTATCGATTTTTTTTTTTTTTTATTGGTCAAAAAATGAATATTTATTTACCGACCGGCAACATACATATTGAGATTTCGAGATTTTGATGTATCTCCACGAATTGAGGTACCTACATAACGTTTTGACTATTTTTAGCATGATGTCTGTCGGTCCGTGTACACGTGCATAGCAAATTCGGCTAAAAGGATTTTTATGAAACTTCATATTTAAGCTTTTGACCTCAATGGAACGAGTTGATCAACTTTTGGTAAAAATCGGTTAAGTAGAAATGGGAGTTTATTCGTGTCGGTTTTAAGATTTTTGCGGCAGATGAAAGGTCGTAGATATAAACTATTCCAAACGTTTAGGCGGTACTAGATTTTAAAATCTAGTAATTTTTATCTATTAATTCGGACTTTTGATCATTTTGTTTAAGCTTTGTAAATCATACTTACATTGCAAATTCTAGATTAAATTGATTGTTATAAAATGTCTTTTTCATTGCATTTTAATTTTTTGTCATTCTTAATAAAAAAAATCCATTTATTTTTTTGTCTTCAAAATATGGAAAAATGTATTATTATTTTTGACATCTGTCATTCCATGGTGTCACTATTGGAATTTTAAATTTTCATATACCAAACATGAAACATGAAATAACCTAAGCAAGGTCCCATCTCGTGACAACCTAAAAGAACGAAATTTCCATTTAGTTCCGCATAAACATTTGGAGTAGCCTGTAGTAGATTAACAAACAAAAATTTATTTTAAAAAATATGTATTTTTTTAAGGCGATTTTCATCAAAAGTTAGCCGAAAAACTTTTGTCCACCGCCATATTTCTCGGAGAAACTGGGTAAAAAAAATAGTGCTTTCGAAATTTTTGATCAGGTTATTTTTTCGTAAATTACCGAATTTTTTGTTTTGTGCAAAAAATTTGTTATTTTTTTTTAATTAGTTTTTTAGTATAATTGAACATCAAATTAAAGGTTTTGAAGTGTAAATTATGGAACAAGAATTAAGTTTTAATAAGCTTTCTTTAATAAGAAAGCTTATGTGCGTAATATGTGCAAAAAAAATTTCTTTCACTTGTTAAATACCTACGAAAACTGAAATTGCTGCGACATATCGCGATCTTGAGTTTGAGACGGTTCTGGCACGTGTAAGTACGCGAGACAAAAATTAAGCTATTCCGCGCCACTTATTTTATTATATTATTCTGAGCAATCAAAGCTCAGCAATCGGAAAAGCTATACGCATGTTTGACCTCTGTTCTTAAAGACTCGCTGAGTTGCACTGACCGAATACTACTGCCTCACGGCCTCTGGTAGTGCATAAAAAAACCTTGTTTCCTTCTATAAAATTCTAGAACTTTCTCAATATTCTAGTTTCGCTGTCCATTTCGTCTTATATAGAAAACCTTATTTCCTTCTATAAAATTTTAGAACTTTCTCAATGTTCAAGGTTCGCTGTCCGTTTCAAGGCTACTGTATTCTTTAACAGGGCCGTATTCGTAAAAATATATTTGTATATCGACTCTCAGTTCATCGATCGGCATGACGATTTTCGACTAGTGTACCACGTTTTATTTTTCTCAGAATTGAACGTTTACGAAATTGTGTTCGTTAGAAAATTCGTTCGAAAAAAGAGTTTTAGAAAAGTTACTTATTTTCAATATTTATTTTTAGTATATTTCAACTAAAATTATTTTTACAAGACTTAAACTAAAAAAAAATCTACCGAAAAGGTATTTTCCTTGATGAGCAGCTTTTGGACAATTGACAAGACTCAACTTGATGTAGACACATTAAAAGTAATATTACTGATTAAACTAAATTATGAAGAAAACTGCGGATTTTTATAAAATGTTTCAAAGCAGAAAGAACAAATATGACAAATACGAACAAATATGGCAAAAATTCATTATTATTATAAAAAGACCTACCCACAAAGATCCGTAGTTCGCAAAAATATAAAAAGTTTTCTACTGAGTAATTTTAATGAATAAATTTTGAATTCATTTAAAAAAATACTGTGATTTTAATAATGTTCCTTTTAATAATAAAAGTTAAGTATCTGTGATTGAAAATTTTTTTTTATTATAAATTATAATTATTTATTGTACAAGGTGTCTCAAAAGAAATTTTATATTTAGTGGATCGATTAAAAAAAAAGTAAGCCGTATATAGAAAAAATGTTTATTAATTATTAAAATACACTTTTTGGGGATTTATTTCTTAAAAATAATATCGTCTAAATGTAGACCCTCGCGTTCTCGGCACTCATTTAATCGAACAGTAAAATTACTTATGACGTCTCGGCAGGTGGACTCAGGGATGGCTGCCATTTCGTGACGGATATTTTCTTTCAAATCCGCTAGTGAAGTCGGTTTATTGGCGTAAACTTTAGATTTAAGATAACCCCATAGGAAAAAGTCCATAGGGGTTAAATCTGGACTGCGTGGAGGCCAATTTATGTCACCTCTCCGGGAGATCAATTTGCATGAGAAAATTTCACGACACGTGGCAGAGACATATTGGACGTGTGTGAAGTTGCTCCGTCCTGTTGGAACCATGTTCTTTGGTTATAGCCAGGAAAGTTTTGCAGTTCAGGTACCAAGAAGTTGTCTAAAATCTCCACATAACGCTCTGAATTCACTGTAACTGCACGCCCCCTTGCGTCTTCAAAAAAGTAAGGGCCGATAATTCCTCGCGCCGACATCGCAGCCCATACGGTCACTTTAGGCGAATGTAGGGGTTTCTGATGTTTGCGTTTCGGATTCGTTGCACTCCAGTAGCGGCAGTTCTGCTTATTTACGTGGCCATTAAGATGAAAATGAGCTTCATCCGAAAACAAAATGTTGGTAAACGTTGAAAATCGCTCAATCACCTGATTTACGAAATTAAGCCTCTGACTGGCATCTTGGGGCTTTAATTCTTGCACCAATTGAATTTTGTAGGGGTGCAGCTTTAGGTCTTTGTGCAAATGCGATGTAATGATGATCTATGCACATTTAAAGCACTTGCGCGCTTCCGAATTGAAAGGTTCGGGTCGTCACGAACAGACTGATTAACATTCTCCACGTTTTCTACCGTTCTTGATGACCTAGGTCGCCCGGATTTTGATTTATCCAGCGTTGTACCAGTCTCTTCAAACTTTTTAACCCAATGTCGAATGAGAGGAATGCTTGGCGCATCATTTAAGTGGCGAAAACCTCGAATACTGCAGAATTTTCTACGCGCTACAGTCGCCGAATCACCGTTTTTGTAAAACTCTCGCACGCATAACGCGCGGTCTGCTCCTGAGAAACGCTCCATAGCGACTAAATTCCCAAGAGCCAGGCTACCGATTGACATAACCCCCGCGCCCCTCGGATACGTTGCGTTCACGCAGTAAGCTAAATAAATATAAAATTTCTTTTGAGACACCTTGTATATAATTTGTATTAAAAAAAATAAACAATTATATTTGAATAATCACACAGCTCCCCTAAAAAATACTAATAATTTTTACTAAAAAATATTGTAAAATTAATACTCCTGTGTAAAATGTTTTTTTTTTTTTTTATTCGTGTTTTATCTTCATGATCCGCAGGCAATATTCTTCCCACTCATACATAAAATACGATATTTTACGCTGTCATTGTATAAATAATTATATCCACGGTATTTGTTGGTAAATCTCTTTATTTACTAACAACCATTTTGTTTCACAATATCCAATATTTTATCGCATTCAATTCAATGTTCAATAATTAAATCATGCAAACTCGACGTTAATTCCTATTTTGTACGGTATTGTTACTCACTTTAATTAATTCCCTGTAAAATTACGTTTAAAACTATTGTCTCGTTCGAGCAGAACTTTGCACCTAATTAATTTATTATAGTGCATAATTTGATTGCGTGTTTTAATTAGATTATGAGAAGTAATCAAAGTGTTTATTTCACAGGTGCCTCCAAGATTCCTCAAGAAACCTAAAGATAGAATAGATACAATTAATACATTTACGGAATTTGAATGTAGCATATATGGTAAACCAGAACCGAAAATTCAATGGTTGAAGAATGGAGAAGTTATCACGTACAATGAGTACTTAAATGTTGTTAATGGGTAAGTAAAAATACAGTAACCTCATTTTAAGCTCCTAGACACAGAGTTGGGCAAATTGCAGTCAAATTAATGATTGAATATTACGATTAAAAACTTAATTTCAAGTGTTGATTAAGTCTCATCAAACTGATATTACATATGATATAATACAGGTACTCCTCACTTAATACCTGTTTAACGACCGCTTGGACTTGAATGGTCATCAAATGGTCATATTTTCTGTAACTATCTCTTCATAAACCGACCACGTTTAAGAGTAAAATAAAGCGTAAACGTCAAATTTACTTAATAATTCCGGTTTATTCCGGTAAATCAGTTTAGTTCCGTACGGTAATGACGAGGAATGTCCTTTCTCAGTTTGAGTCTCGGTACTAAATGGAATAAACTTAAATTTTTTTGGTATATCACTTTTATAATTTTTGCTGATTGTATTTTTATATCGTGTGTTCATCCCTATTCATAATAAAAACGATTAAGGTCCTCGCTTATCTACCAATTCGCTTCACGACCTAGTCGTAGGAACGAAACTTGGTCGTTAAGTAAAGAGTACCTGTAATTAACTTACAAATGACGTGTCATATGATTAAAATCAATAGAAGTAAATTATACAGCGTTCACTGAACTTGCAAATCACTTCCATCGTCACATCTGTGTTATTTACAAGTTTAGTCATGTCTACAAAATAAAACATGCTTTATTTTTGTCAGTGTCATTTAGACGTTACTTTGTAACGTTATGAGAAAAGATCTCGTTTTTAATATTCATTTTGTTACTCTAATTAAGAAGCAAAGATATTTATATGATTATACTTGTGCGGAATAGAGTACAAATCAACCAAGATCAAGCTTGGGGAAGTATTTCTAAAGAAGTTTCAGAATCAAATAAGTTTTGTAGTTATTTAATTATACCAGTTATTTTTGCAGAATCATTTTTGTAATAATTGTGTTTTATCACATGATCAGTGGCGGCGTTAGCCCTTAAAATCTGGGGGGGGGGAGCAGAAATATTTGAGGAGGGCACAATTTTTTATCGTTATTAATACTTATGAAAATAAATGAGCAATAAAAAACGTCCTCCCTTTCAAAATATAAATGATGACAAAAAAGGTCCTCACTTTTAAAATATAAATGAAAAAAAAGGTCCTCAGCCTCTAAAACACAAGTCATAAGTAATAATAACAAAAAAAATCTGGGCGGGCAACTCGGGGCCAGAACGATTTTTGCAATCTATTCTTAAATTTAATATTTGCGGCATGTGTCATGCAGTAAGATCATAATTCCTGAGCGTTACATAACAGTAAACAATGAGTTTGAAAATCAAAACTGTATTCCAATTCACAGCTGAAAGACCCAACTTTACAAAGAACCAATCAGATTACTTCGTTGGCCCGAACTCACCGGAGAAACAACGATAATCCGTTGCGAACTTCATATTTGTTATTAACTCATTGGCGTGTAGAGAAAAACAGTGTTCATTTAATAATTAATTGGTATAAGGTAATAATAATCGAATGTACGCCTATGTGTACATGTCCTCGAATTTTGATAACTAAATGTTTCTGTTAAGTATTACATAACGCTCAGGAGTTACTAATCTCACTGCATTTTTGTAGTTTTATTTTATCTACACCATTTTATCACTGAAAACAAGTAGTGTTTGCAAAATTTTAGGCCCAGCCACACCTATGTGCTACTTTTTTTTATCTAGGGACTTTAATATAATCCATTCACGATGTTTTCTCATTTTAATAGGCCATGATATTTTTTTGTTAAGGTGGTTATACAAAAAATTACATAAACTAAATATATGCCAGTGTTGTGGAATGAATATTTCTTATAGAATGTCACATGAAAGATATTTTAGACAATTTTTTTATTTTTTCACATGTTTAGTTATTTTTTTATGGCTACCAACAAAACTGTCACTCTAACATTGCCTACTTAGATGAGTAAATATCATGAATGGATTATACATCTGGCTTATTTGTCTGCTATACACTAATTATTTGATTATAATTATTTATTATTAATCTCAATATTATTTTTTAGGCACAACTTAAAGATAACAGGTCTAATAGAGACAGATACTGGTATTTTTCAATGCGTTGGTTCTAATGCGGCAGGAAACGTCCAAGCATCGGCCAGACTAAAAGTTATAGGCGCAGGTATGTTATAATTTATTAAACCAATTATTGTGTTCCGTTTATTATGTTATAAAATATTTAATTAAAGTTTTGCCATTAATTTTTTTATGAACTGGCAAAAACAGTATTTTATTATTTGTGACAGTAGTAATTTTGATTACCTATATATAAAAATAATTTATTCATTATTTTATTGCAAGAATATATTTTAATCTTGTTTTATTGCTCTGTTTGTAATAAATTTTTATTAAAGTTATTATTATACAAGCTGAGCAACTCGTTTTTTTTTTTTTTTTTTTGTTTTATATATTTTTATTGTAACGTAAATAATAAGTAAAATATTACAATTTTAGGTAGCGCTCCTCATACCCAAATATTCATATAATTAAAAAATGAATTCAAAGGAAAAGAATCGTTTCTTTATTATAAACATTTTTTTATACACATTTTTGGTGTAAAGTAATTTAGTATTTAGTATGAATTTCAGTTGGCGTCCCACCGTAACTCCCCAAATATTCATCTGAATAAAAAAATGTATAAAACAATAGTATATTGTGCAACTAGCGCGGAATATGCATTCTGCGCGTGTTGCTCACTATGCTTTTCCTCCGATTACCATTTTTCAATAAATAAATAATCAAGAAAATAATATATAAATATGGTTAACAGCATAATATTTCCATATATGGTCCGCATAATATTTTGAGTTCATTGATATATTTGATACTTTTTGAAAGTTAGTTTTACAGAATTCAGTTTATTGGTAACCTTGAAAATAAAAGTAACACTTTACACAAATCAATTTATTTATCAATTTTTTTGAAAACTTTGAAAATATTGAAAAAATCTTCACAAAATTACAAGCTGTGAACAAAAACAAAAGAAATAACCTAGATTATGGTGACTTTTTTTTTTGACGTTTGCGGTTCTGTCACATTTGAAAACGAAACACATAATCTATATATTTCTAGGTTATGCTACAACTACACAGATAAAAATATACCTAGAATTCTCTAAAAAAAAAACTGATGAAAAATAGAACTTGAATAGAAAAATATTTTCAAAATAAATTGATCAATTTTTTCGTCGATAAATTGTTTAATTTATTATTGAAATTTGAACACTTTACACACATTAATAAATTGAAGGTCAGCCTTTTTTAATTAATTGATCAATAAATTGAACCGTGTAAAACCCACTTTGCATTGGGAACATCGCTCTCAATTTTCATAAGAGCTGCATCCCAACGTTTGAACGGACTGTGAAAACAAAGTTTTGTTTTCATCTTTTATATTTTTTTTTTTTTTCTATGTAAGGTTTTGTTGTTAAATCAATAATAAGTGAGATATTTCAAGTATTTTACTTTATGCGCCTTCTGGACTTCCCCCCCTTATAATGAAAATTTTGAGATGCCATATATCCAATGTTCGAATCCCGCCCAAGAATACTTCTGAGTGTGCGCCTTTCTGTCATACCAGATTATGTTAAAATATATCTGGCGTGAATGTCTAACAGAAAATGTTTTTGGTGGATATTGTCGTATAATAACCTGAAACGTATAGGAACGAAATATGAGGACGAAAAAAAAACAGATATACTTGGACCGCGTAAACAAAACAATTCATCATATTACGTCATAATTTCAATGAAAAACTTAACGAAAAAATAACTAAATCTTTTTTTTTTTCTCTAATTTGAAGTATAGACTATTATTGCCCTTCACTCTTTTATTTTAGTAAATCATACCTATTGAAATAATTTTTATTTTGTGTCGATAATAATTACAATTTTTAAGTTAGAGTTGTGACGTTTAAAATGAATTAACTGCTTTGTTTCGGCGGCCGGGCTATAACCTCCCATTTTATTTACATAGATATTATTTTTATTTTGTAGGATTTTATTAATTTGTTTATTTTATTTTTTTTTTCCTTCTCTCCTTCCTACGCATGTGCATGTTAAAAACTAAGGTAACAAACGTAAAAAACAACGTAACAAACCTGCAATATCATTTTCACAAGGTGTATTTGCATCCTTAAAACCTGAAAGTTCCCATCGTAACGATTTAGGTAACACCGAGTTTGCTCACACACCGAACTCAAAAGAATACACAATTGATAATCTTAGTAAAATTAAATATGATCCCCATTCCATATTAACCTCACTTATTAGTGATTCTGAAAGTAGTAACCTTGGTGACACTTTACCTGTTTATACCAAACCTCCACACGCTTCCAAAACAGATTTAGAATCCAGTGGGATATTGGATGGACTTCCCGGACAACCGCAGGACATCAAAGCTGTTATCGTTAAAGCAAGATTTGTTACGCTGAGTTGGAAACCACCTGATGTCAACAATGGAGACATCATTGCTTATTCAGTGTACTATCGACAAGAGGGAAGTCAACGGTAAGAAATATATTTAATTTTTATGGTTTTCAAATCATGTGATACAAAAAACAGTACATTTAAAATTAAATGACATTTCTCTTTAACTCTTTGAAGTACCCTGGGACAGAATTTGAACCACTAAAAAATAGACCTTTGTGGTACGTTGGGACAAAATTTAAACCAGTCGATTGTATAGTTCTAAGGTACATCGGTTTGAATTAAGTCCCACCAATCGCTGGGCTTATAAAACATGCGCATTCAGTTTACAAACATGTTTTTAATCTTATAGCAAAAATAAAAAATAAATTTAAGGTACAGTGGGATGAAAATTAACCAATCCATTTTATGTAGGGTGACCATTCGTCCCGCATTTTAATATTTTGTCCCGCATTAAGATGCGTCCCGCATTTTGGATTTGGGAGGTGAGGATCTTTTTTTTTGCTCTTCACTTGGATTTTGGGAGGTGAAGACCTTTTTTTTGCTCTTCACTTTGATTTTGGGAAATGAGGACCTTTTTTTTGCTCTTCACTTGGATTTGGGAGGTGAAGACCTTTTTTTGCCCTTTACTTGGATTTTGGGAGATGAGGACTTTTTTTTTGCTCCGTCCCGCATTGCCTTCTTAAGAAAATGGTCACCCTAATTTTATGGCAATAGCATATATTATATTTTTTAATTTTTATAATAATTATTATGTTTACATATAACTAATAAAATAATAATTAGAAAATAATATGTTTTTATATTTTTTTTTTTTTTCTTGTACCTCAAAGGTCTTTTGTGTATTGAAATTCCCGTACTAAAAGAGTTAAATTGTAAAAATTGTTATTATTATACTATGAGTTACAGTTTAGTTGCCAAAGTGTTTAACGCTACGTATAACACCCACAGATTATAAATTTCTTTTACAAAACTAACTATCTGAAATACAATAAGTAACAATCTATAGATCAAATTTTGCACCAAATTTGTATCTATTGGGTTGTTGCCGTTTGGTTAAGTCCGTTCCTTTTTTTTTCTCCTCTTATTTAATAAAATATACATTCTAAAAAAAACTTTTGTTATCAAATGTACTGCCTATTATTTTCTATCACTTTGGACAAACGCTCAGACAATTTCATAATGCAATCTCTCCAGAAGGTTCCGTCTTTGCTCTCGAAAAATCTGGCCAGGTGAATTTTGATATCGTCCACAGATGCGAAATTTTTTCCGTTAAGGGAATTTTGTAGAGAGCGGAACAAATGGTAGTCGGAGCATATGGTGCAGACATCGCACCATCCAACTACCATTTTTCTGCTTTCTACAAAATTCCCTTAACGGAAAAAATTTCGCATCTGTGGACGATATCAAAATTCACCTGGCCAGATTTTTCGAGAGCAAAGACGGAACCTTCTGGAGAGATGGCATTATGAAATTGCCTGAGCGTTTGTCCAAAGTGATAGAAAATAATGGACAGTACATTTAATAACAAAAGTTTTTTTTAGAATGTATATTTTATTGAATAAAAGGTGAAAAAAAAAACGAAAGTACTTATGTAACAACCCAATATCTAATAGGTTATTTTTAATTGTAGAATATTTTTTTATAATAATGGTATTGCTCAGTAACTTAATAATAGATATCAGACAACAATGTTCTGTAATTTTTTAAATATATTTGTGGGTTACATTTTTTTTTTTTTTTGGTGTAGTTTTGTGCTGAAATGTTCAAAAAATGCTTCCACATTTTTTTCCACATGATTATTTATTGTATACAATCTTTGGCGAAAAATATTATACTTGTTGATAATGGAATGTCACTGGGTACACGTGTTCATAAGGAAAATGAAATCTTTTTACCAGCAGCAGCTGTATTGAGAACCGCTGCAGATTTATTTATTACATAACAGTTTTTTTTTACAATCAAAAATATCCTATTAGATAGATAAATTCGGTACAAATTTTGATGTATAATTTTTAATTTTTTAATTATTTTTAATTTGTTTGTAATAAGAAAGTTTTATTACTTTTGTTTGTATATTAGGCTCATCCTATTTAAATAAAGTATTATTATTACTCCTTCCGTTCCAAAATAAGTGTCGATTTTAGTTTTTTTAAAGGATTATTGAAATAATGAAATTAAATGTATCGGTAGTTATTTATTTAAATTAGTCCTCGATTTGGGTTTCTTTAACGCCACTCAATCATTACAACACAAAGAGTCTTTTACATATTTTTTTTTTATAAAATTCGACACTTATTTTGGAACAAATAAAATTCCTAAATCGGACACTTATTTTGGAACGGAGGTAGTATTATTATAGATTATTACTAATTGTATTTCAGATGGTTAGTTTTGTATAAGAAAATCATGGGAACTATACGATTGTGCACCCCCTTAAATCAAAATGGAAGACACTTTAAACATTTGTAAATAAAAATACTTTGCTTTCAAGTCGTTATCGAGAATACAATTTTTCGTAAACTGTAAAAGATATTTTAAAAAATGGTTTTTGTACATTTTTAACTTTTGCATTTTTTATTAAAATGCATTAAATATTTTTGTAAACTTCAATTTTATGTCATAATTACAGAGAAAGAGTCCAGAACACAACCCGTTCCCGTTTAGAAGAAGCTAACATCGGTAGTCTAATGCCAGCTCGAATCTACGTATTCCGAGTAGTCGCTTACAATTCCCTAGGACCTGGCCCTTCATCAGAGGCCCTTAAAGTATCCACCCAAGCCGAAGAACACGTCCCTAGTTCCCCCAAACACATATCTGCCCATGCAACAACCTCAACATCAATCCATGTCAGTTGGGAGCCCCCAGAAATAGCAAACGGTGAAATACAACACTACAAAGTCTACTATATGGAAATATCAACATCCGTGGAACATAGTATAGACACAGCAGGGTTAAGCTTTGACTTAATAGGCCTACAAATATTCACGGAATATAGTATATGGGTTGTTGCTGTCAATCAAAATGGCGGAGGAGCGTCGTCTAAAGAAATAACTGTTAAAACTTACAGTGCTGCACCTTCAGAACCACCTTATAATATTACAATAGAACCTGGTAGTAGTACCAGTATGGTGGTTAGGTGGGAACCACCAGCGGAGGGACAGAATGGAATTATTACAGGTTATAAAATAAGGTACCGCAAAGTAGGAAAGAAAGGA
This sequence comes from Liopterus haemorrhoidalis, assembly GCA_963971575.1. Taxonomy (NCBI): domain Eukaryota; kingdom Metazoa; phylum Arthropoda; class Insecta; order Coleoptera; family Dytiscidae; genus Liopterus; species Liopterus haemorrhoidalis. The sequence continues at coordinate 48,348,750 of OZ020617.1, read as the reverse complement.
GATACTATAACAACTCCAGGAAATCTTAGAATATACACTTTGTTAAATTTAGAAAGATCATCAACGTATCAAATAAGATTAAGTGCTATAAATGTCAATGGTTCTGGACCTTCAACTGATTGGTTCACAGCTGATACATTCGAAAACGATCAAGACGAAAGTACAGTCCCTGATGAACCAAGTCCATTAAAAGTTAAACCATCATCCGATAGCATCCAAGTTTCCTGGTACCCACCAACCAATCAAAATATTAAAGTACGTAAATATATACTCGGTTGGGGTAAAGGAATACCTGATAATTTTGCTCAAGAACTAGATGAAAAGACTCGGTTTTATGTGATACAAAATTTAGAACCGAATTCGGAATATGTGATTAGTTTAAGGGCGAGTAATAATATAGGGCCAGGTCCTGCGAGGTATGCTAATGTAAGGACTAGAGATGAACAACCACCAGAACCTGTTGTACCACTGATGCCACCTGTTGGACTAAAAGCACAAGTTTTGAGCTCAAGTACTGTAGTGCTGTATTGGACTGATGCTACTTTAAGTAAAAGTCAGGTAAGTTCTAAAATTAAATCTACTTATAGTTGAAGGTAATGGGATTCGGACCAGTCAGAAAATAAAAACAAATTTATTAACTTCGCTAACGTTTCGATTTAATTTAAATCTTCATCAGAGCTTAGTTAATAGTCACGAAATAAAATAACAGTTTTAAAATAAATGAAGAACACATCATATTGTCCGGTTATTGAACTCAGAGATAAGCAATTAATAACCGGACAATATGATGTGTTCTTCATTTATTTTAAAACTGTTATTTTATTTCGTGACTATTAACTAAGCTCTGATGAAGATTTAAATTAAATCGAAACGTTAGCGAAGTTAATAAATTTGTTTTTATTTTCTGACTGGTCCGAATCCCATTACCTTCAACTATAACTACTAACTTACGGACGTAATTCATCTAATCAAGATTAAATCTACTGGTTGAAATATGATATACAGGGTATTTACGGTCTTCTTATTTCGCAAAAATGTCAATATTTTAGAACAGTGTTTTCCAACCTTTCTTGTCTACGCGACACACTTACCAGGTCTACAACTATGAAAGGAGGATTTTTTTTTTAAATAAAACACATTAAACTCAAAATAACAGTAAAAGTTTATTTATTCAAAGTATGCTCCATTAGAAGTTATACATTTTTCCCATCTTTCAGGCAATTTGTGAATACCTCACCAGTAGAACTCTTCCCCTTTCCCCGCAAACCATTCATCTAGCTATTCTTTCACATTTTCATATGAACAAAAGTGCTGCTTAGCAAGTGCGTGACCCATCGATGCGAACAAGTGGTAATCTGAAGGGGCCAAGTCTGGTGAGTAAGCGGCATGGGGTAGTACTTCCCACTTGAGTGCCTCCAATGTGTTGCAAACTGCTTTTACCTTATGTGATGGAGCGTTATCGCGAAGAAAGATTACCTGGTGCTGTCTTCTTTCGTATTCTGGTCGTTTTATGAGCAGCGAATGGTTCAGTTCGATCAGTTGTTGTTGGTAGCGTTGGGTATTAACTATTTCACCAGGTTTTAACAATTCATAATAGACCACACCCTTTTGGTCCCACCAAATACAGAGCATTGTCTTTTTGCCAAAGCGATTCGGTCTTGCAGTTGATGTGGATGGTGAGCCTGGGTTCACCCATGATTTTTTGCGTTTGGGATTTTCAAAATAAATCCATTTTTCATCGCCAGTAATGATACGATGCAAAAAAGACTTTCTTTTGTATCGTGCAAGCAAAATTTCACAAGTGTTTTTGCGTTTTTCCATCTGCCTCTCATTCAATGCATGTGGAACCCATCTGCCGACTTTCTGGATCTTACCCATCTCTCGTAGGCGATTGAAAACAGCTTGTTGACTAAGGCCTAACTGCTCTGTTAGTTGTTTTTGTGATTGACTATCGTCTTCCTGTAGCAATGTTTGGAATTTTGCATCTTCATATTTTTTTGGAGGTTTTCCAGTTCTTTGTCTGTAAGATCAAAGTCACCACTTTTGAAACGCCGAAACCATCATTCACACGTATCTTGCGATGGAGCATATTCACCATAAGCTTCTCGAAGCAGTCGGTATGATTCAGCAGCAATTTTGTTCAAATGAAAACAAAACAGTAGTACTGTCCGCGAATGCTCTTTATTTGGCACAAAATTTGACATTTTTAACACAGTAAAACAAAACTATATGATCACTTTTCAAATTATAACCTATACGCATTTGACACTTAATGATAACTTAACAAAACGCCATATGTGTTGAAACTTTGAACTATACACTCTGTTTGTGCGGCAAGTTTGAAAAAAATCCGCATTTCATACTTATAGACCTGGTATAATAAAAAGACAACTGTGGGGAAAATTTAATTAGATTATATAAAAAGATGAAAAGTTTTATTTAGATTAATATTAGACATTTTGGTTATAAAGCTGCTGCTTTTTTTTTTTTTTCTTACATAATTAGTTACTCTCATTGACTGACATCTTTTAAAGTAGTCAAGAATTAACAAAATTGGCGAATTGTCTCCAACGAAATAGATAGTCTTAGCTAGAGCTACGGAATAGATAATATCCAAAGTGACGTGAGCAACTCTAGCGCCAGTGTACTTTTGTCAGACTAATTTTGCAAATATTTAATTTTTACGTATAATTCATTGCGGAATAAATAAATAAATAATTTTATTTTCAACGAAGACAACGTACCGGGTGCGAAATTAAAATATGTTAAAATACAGTCTGTATAATAAGACGTCCTTGTTGATTTTTGGCGAACTATAAGAGAGAAAAGGAAAAACTGAAACTTAAAAATTTACTGTCAAAATTATTACGCTACTACCTAATAATTGGTCCTTGGTTGCTTGGCATCTTTTCGGTACACTTTCTACCAGCTTTTCGGCATACGACTTGTGACCTCCTTATCTGCCATATTTGACGAGTTAGCTGATCCAAATTTTGAACGTTTTTTGTTCAAAGCTTATTCATGTACCCCCAAAAATAGGATTTGCATCGGGCATTAGAGAAAACCACATTACTCCAATCGCGGTCTAAATTTTCCTTGGCCCAAGCGAGTCGTTTTACGACATGTTTCACCGATAACAATGGTTTTTGTTTGGTGCTCCTGAATTTAACACCATTTTCGATTAAACGACTTCTCAGGGTTATTATACTTAACTTAATGTTCTTTTTTAGGGTTTTGTAGGTATGACCAAAAAACCCTTATACCGTCATTTTGTCGTCTGTCTGTCTGTCTGTTCGGTAAAAATTGTAGCCAAACGGCTAAACCTAGAGAGTTGAAATTTGGCATGCTTATACAACTCTTTGACCCGCACATAGGAAAAATACTAAAACATCTAAAAAACATATCCCCCTAAAAATATAAACAAATATGTGCTCATCGAAAAAACAAATATTTTTTTATAATTCTGAGTAGGGTATCAAATGAAAGCCCTTGGTACGTGGATTAACGATCAAATTTTTATTTTTGCAAAATAAATTATTTTGACGCGATTTTTGCCAAAATTGTGCAAAAAATTTTTTGTCCCACACCCTGTAGCCCAGATAGTTTAAATTAAAAATCTGAAAAAATTCTAAGTAATGTACATTGGTGTGAACCGGAATAGTACAACAGGAATTTTTGATCAGATTATGTTTTTGGAGAAAAACGCATTTTTTGTGATTTTTTGCTAATAATGTACACAAGTTATAGCTTTGTAACACGCCACACTGGAACGTGTGTGCTGGTGTAGTGGTATTAGCCGCTGATTTTTCAACCAAGTAACCCGATCCGAAAGGGTTCGAACCCTGGAGAAGAGACAATATTATTTTTGGTATTAGGCGTTCGAATTAAAATTAACAAAAAAAATATTTTAATATAAAATTTGTTTTCGCATCCAAAATAATCATCATTCACTTACTAAATACCTGCAAAACCCTGAAATGTGTGAAAATTCACACTTCACATCAATTTTTTTAATCCACGATTAGGTAAATCGTCAACATTTTTATCAATTTTATAACATGTCACCCAATACTTCACAAAGTCTACTGACTTGTGCATATATTTTTCTGCACTTGAAAAGCACATTTTTGGGTGGGTACGTAAAAATACCGCTTCAAAACGTTTTGCATAAATTGCACTTATTACACAATCGCATTACTGAAAGACAAAACACTAACTAATCAATTTTTATTATAGGGCGTATTAGGTCTTGATAATCTTATCATGTTTGAACCTGTTTATTATTTGTGCACATGCTTTATCATGAGTTATAAGCATGTATGTCTTATTATACAGACTGTAGATCATTCTATTCAAGTATTAAAAAGGTGATTACTTAATTTTACTATAAATATAAATTCGGTCGCTAACGTTTACAATTGATACCCAGGAGAGGTCTTGGTAAGCGTGTACCAGATTTTTTCTTAGGGAGGGCTCTTATATCTATAGATTATAATTGTCATTATCTTTGCAGTATGTACAAGATTCAAGATACTACGTCGTTCAATATTCAGCGACTGCCAATCCAAAATACAGACAATATAACTCGACAGACCTAAACTGTATGATAACGGACCTTAAGCCAAATACTCAGTATGAGTTTACTGTAAAAGTGGTGAAAGGAAGAAGGGAAAGTCCTTGGAGTATGGTGGTGCAGAACACTACTTTCCCAGCAGCTCCAGGAACTGCGCCTAGAGACTTAACTGTCACCCCTGTCGAGGACAATTCACAACTGGTCAAGTTGACGTGGTTGCCACCTAAACTATCAAATGGACCAATCACAGGTAAAAACCCTAAAGTTCTTAACTTCTTCTTCAAGCGTAAAATGAAAGATTTGGGACGCTATGTATCTGGCAGATATTATATTTGTAAGCCGCATTCACAGTTACAACTTAATGCATTATGCTTAGTGAGCTATTCACTGTAGATAAGCCTCTCAAACTACAATTATATTATATAGTTATATATGGACGTAATATATAAGATCTCTTCTATTACTTATCCTCCCCCTTCTTAATTTGTCAACCCAGTATTTCGATCATAATGTATATGATCGAAAAAAATGCGTCTAAGAGGCCTTGAATTTATTTTTTTTAAATATAAAATTGGCAATGCAGTGCTGTTAATGTGTATTTTTCAATAATTATAATATAAATATATCCTTTTACAAATCTGTACCTTGGAGTAAGAACAACCAATGTCAAAAATTGGGGGTTTTGAAATTTTTAGCTGAACGGTGTCTATGAAGCAAGCTCATTCTTATTCAAATTATTGGAGGCGGAATTACTCAAAAGTAGCAAAAATGACTTTGGTTGTTCTTGCATCAAGGTACAGAAATATATGTTTGTTTTGAATATAATCTCAACCTCATCCTCAAATGTCAGCTAAATGACATAGGGGAAACTTTTTAAGATCGCAGCGCCGTATGCGGCAAAGCTGGAACACTCGAAAGCCACATTAAACTGTTATTCGTGTATTTGTTTACATGGTGAAAATGAACATAAGTTGTATTTTTCCTCTTTTCCGAGCTTTTTTTTTAATTTAAAGGTAATCTACGATTTACAAGATATGTAATAATATACTATTCTAAAGAAATTTCAAGGATATTTTTAGTTTTTCATTGTATTTTTAATTCTTTTTGACTGTCTGTCAATATAATAACAACTAAAATATGGTAAATATATTAGTAAAAATTAATATCTCTGCCTGAAAAAGTAGAAGGGCCTTTTAATATATCAACTGATTATTTAGGCAAATTTTGGGTGCGATAAATGCTTTTTTTCAGTCTTTTTTTGGACGTAAAAAATCACTTTCCATAAAATGCAACGGGCAAACATGCATGCATGGGCTTGGATTTTTGCCCATTTTTTAGTTTTTGAGTCCATAAAAACCTACGATCCACTTTCTCTCTGCCTCCAAACGTCGTTTCAATTGATATTTTTTTCGATTTAGGTTAGGTTAGGTAAATTATGGAATGTTTAAGAAGGATTCTTCATTATTCACGATTGACATTGCGGCACACAACAAAATTGATTGTTTTTTTTTCCATGATACACAAAAATAAAACACAAACAACAAAAAAACACGTATTTCTCCATTGAACAAAACAAAACAATGTGGCTTTCGTATCTTTCACAAATTGCCACCAGATGTCAGGGCGCTTAGGAAGTTTCCCCTATTGGAGAAGTGATACTGCCAACCTAATGTAAAAATAAATAAATTCTTAGCCTATCTATATGCTATTCCAAACTTTTAGGCGGAACTAGATTTTGAAATCTAGTAATTTCTATCTATTAAATAGGACTTTTGGTCGTTTTGTTTAAACTTTGTAAATCATACTCACATTTTTAATTCTAGATTAAATTGACTGTCATTATAAAATGTCCTTTTCATTACATTTTTATGTTTTGTCTCATTTTGAATAAAAATTTCGTTTGCATGGTTTCACTGTGGGAATTTTAAATTTTCACATACCAACTTGAAACATGAAATAACCCAAGAAAAGTTCCTTCTAGTGCAACCTAAAAGAACGAAATTACTATTTAGTTCCGCTTAAAGCAAGGAAGTGACCTATAAACGCTTTTTTTCTCGGTGATAAAATTATTATTTTGAACACAGTTTGTTAATTTTTACAGTGCTGTAAAGTTACAACATTGAACGATAATTTCCTAATAAAAATGGTATTCTGCAGTTTGTTTGTTAACATTCGTCGCTGTAGCTTAATGCGATATTTAATTAACAGCTATTACGATCATTTGTGCAGAATAGCGCCATTAATTTGTTGTTATTAATTTATTATTATTATTTTTTAATAAAATGCTATCTTTATTTTCAGGTTATATTATATTTTATACAACCGACAATTCGAAAAGAGACCGCGACTGGTATATCGAAGCCGTTATGGGAGACAAGAACATTGCACAAATCTATGGACTTCAACCGTTAACAAATTATTTTTTTAAGATACAAGCTAGGAATCCGAAAGGCGTTGGACCATTTTCTCCTACTGTATCATTTAGAACTGGCCAAAGTAAGCTTACGAAACATAAATTTCGCATGTTAATTTAAATTTTTTTATGATATTGTAGTTTGTTTTTTTTGTGATGTTTGTTGTATTTTTTATTTTATTTTTATTTGTTTGAATTAGGTACTGGTTCTGCATCATCCTATGATATGAGATATAACAAAGGTAATTTTTTGTTTTTAATTTTAATTGCATTTTTGAATATAGCTTCATAACATTAACTTTGTTTTTATATTATTTTTGTGAGTTAAATTTTATATATTAAGCTAGGTTTCCACATGCATAGATTATTGGCGCCAGTTTTTTGCCAGTTTTATGGCGCCAACTTTAGTGGCACCAGTATGTGTTTCCACAATTTCTATCAGTTTTCAACTGGCACCAGATTAAAAATGGCGTCAACTGTGTTACTTCAAGCAAGCATTAATGTGGTAGTGCAAATTTTGTCTGTTGAGCTCCAAAAAATACTAAAAAGAAAGAAACGAAAGCATTGATGGTGGGTTCGTAAATGGATTTCACGCAGAGATGTTTTCGGTGCATCGAATACTTTAATTCAAGAGATAGCTAATGAAGATCAAGAAGCATATTTTAATCATTTGTGAATGACGCATGAAAATTTCGTATTTTTGTTGAACCGTATCTCCAATAAAATACAAAAATTAAACACGCACAGAGTTAACATCAAAATCTTTGATTGCATCAGGCATAACCTCAACTATTTTTCTTAATGCGTTATCTCTCTTATTTCGATCCTTATAGGATGAAATTTTATGGTTCCAGAGGCATGAGTATTGCTCGTATGCCTCCAGAAACTGAATTATTAGTGCCGATAGCCATTTTTTTTGAAACTTTCCCCAATAGACTGGCGCGTTGCCTCGCTAACTGGCGCCAAAAAGTATAACCGCTTCATACTTTGACTGGCGCAATGATAAGTGGCGCCAACTATTGGCGCCAATTGAATCAGCATGTTTCCATATGCAACTTAACTGCCGCCAATCGAGTGGCGCCAATAATCTATGCATGTGGAAACCTAGCTTTACAAACTTGAGACATCCTAGTAACCCATTTCATGTGAAAATCTGTACCGAACTAACTAATAAATACGTTTTATATAATAAATTTTATTTGATAAATATGTACGTCATCTAACAATCCAAAAAGAGAAGTTGAAAAATTACTTGAAGACAGGGTAGAATTTTCTTTCGAGCCATAATTGTCAGATCCGGCCCTCGACCCATATGTTGTTCATCACTGCCCAAAATGGTTCTCTCGGAATCCCACGCTTCCGGGAAAACAACCGAATATCACTGAACTAGATTATTGCTAAAATTGCTACTAAAATTCAGTTTTATTATACAATTAATAGCTTTTTAACATACAGTATTGGCCATAAAGATAACAACTTTTGATAATCCTATTTTATTTTTATTCTATTCAATATTTTTAAAATTAAAAAAATGTAATTCTTATGCTGCGTTCAGAACCTCTCAATTATAAATTAGAATTAACGTAAAATTAGTACTTAACATAAAATTAAGAATTAGAAATTAAGTTGCATTCACAATATAAATTAAGAAATTAAGATTAAGACACTGACATCTAGTATTTTAGCGACAAACTTTTATCGATTTCTACTTTACCGATCGATCTGTTAATATTTGTAATAAGGTTTTGTGTGTTTAGAAGTATTTTAGAAGTTTGTGTGATAGGTCTGCGTCATTATTGTGTTATTTCCAATTCAATTCCAATACAATTTAGACGTTTACTTTAATAATAATATTTTTGGTTAGACAGATTGACAGCTGCTTACTGCGCACGCGTCAATTAAAAATTAACGTAAGAGTTTGGCGTCCGCTAACTTCTAATTTTAATTTATAAGTATAATTTTGAAGGTTGTGAACGATAACGTACAGTTACGTATAACAAACATTTACGTTAATTCCAAGTACTAATTCTAATTCCTAATTGAGAGGTTCTGAACGCAGCATTACCTTTAACAATCCTCTACATATGTTATACTAAAAAATTAGATTTTGATAGTAAATTCTATTTTTTTTTATAGTATTTATTATTTTTAGCTGGACATAAAGATAGCAACTACACTTAAAAAAATCTTTTTTTTTATTAATTAAGAAAATGAATAATTATTAACAGATCATTTTTAATATTTTGTATAGTAACCACCAGTATTTATAACTTCCCGACATCTTTTTGCCATTGATTCTAATAATTTCGTGATCATTTCATTATCAATATTAGACCAGGCACCCTGCAAAGCTTTAAACAATTCTTCAATATTTGAATGTGTTTTGTTTCTAATCTTTCTGTTGACAATCTCTCAAAGGTTTTTTATTGGATTTAAATCGGGTGACTGTGACGGCCAAGTCATTACGTTAATTTTTGAATCCTCGAACCATTTTTTTACCAACTTCGAAGAATGTTTTGTGTCATTATCATGCTGAAAAATATGTTTTATAGGCATGAACTCATCAGAATAAGGTTCCATAACATTTTGAAGGATGTCTATATATTTAAATCGATCCATTATTCCTTCAATGTGGTATAGAGGACCCATACCATATCCCGAGAAACAGCCCCATACCATCACACCGCCTCCGCCATGTTTAACTGTTGGCAAGGTGTATTTTTGAACAAATCTTTTATTAGCAGGCCTCCTAACGTAACTTGCACCATCACTTTTAAACAAATTGAACTTAGATTCATCACTAAAAATAACTTTTTTCCATTGATCCACAGTCCACTCAATATGATTTTTAGCAAATTTTAATCGGGCCTTCACATTCTTTTTGGATAGAAGTGGGTTTTTAGCAGGAAGGCGACTAAAAAGATCCTCACTAACTAATCTTCTGCGAATAGTTCTTGTTGAGATGTTTTCTTGATCCATTTGTGGCAAAAGGCCCAAAATTTTCTCCGATGACAGAAAGGGGTTATTGGTAGATAAATAAATAATTTTTTTATCAGTTCGTTTTGTAGTTTTTCGTGGCCGTCCTGGAATTTTTGAAACTTCAAACGTACCTTCTTCTCAAAATCGTTTTATAATTCGCGACACAGTAGATTTATGAACATTTAAATTTTGTGAAATCACATTTTGCAACAGCCCGTCTTTAAAACCAGAAATTATGAAGTTTCTAATTTCACTTGAAACAGTTTTACTACGACCCATGATTGACAAATATAAACTGAAATATTACTTGTGCACAACATATTATTTATGGATAAAATCTGCATATAACAAGAAAATTCAAGTAGTTGCAATATTTTTGTCCAAGCAAAAATGAAGAAATAATTTATTATTAATCTGTAAGTCAGATTATTTGATTATTGATTGATGTAAGAAACAAAATATGATTAAATTATAGAATTAAGAATATTTATTTTCCAATATTATTATTAAAATTTGAAAAATTGAAAGATGTTAAAAGTTGCAATCTTTATGGCCAATACTGTATGTTGCGTCGCTATATCGCTAGTGATACAAATACTGACCTACATTGTTAATATCCCTTGTGTGACAATATTATTTTATTTGTCTAAATATTCCAGAACTTGAAACATTAGTCAGTTCTCATGCGTTTTCTGTAAGCCCTTAACCTTTCTTCATTGGTTTGTGGCACATTTTTATATTCCTGAAAATCCAGTCTATTCGATTTTGATCGATTTCTGCTTGGCTTTTCTAATCGTCGAGTTGCTAACTCTTTGAAATTTTTAAATTATTCAACTGAGATTCAAAGTTTCACAACTAAAACGGTATGCGATTTTACTTCTAATGTCTGAAATCGATAGTACTCAACGTTACTTTCCGTTTGTGCCAATATCGACGTCGCAGTCCCGAGTTATACTAATTTTAAATTGGCGCTGCGCAGTGAAAAGCTCCCAAAACGCCGCCCCCATTTCTCCCGGATTATCACGGCACACGAAATCAAGATCACTAACAAGTCTTTGTTCCCTCAGCAATCGAATGACATTAGATCGGTTTGTTTCGCGTTGGTAATGTAGAAATTATTCGACCCAATAGACCATATTAGTAACTACGTCACAAAATGGGATTCAGTGCTGCCGTCTCGCGGTTGGATTCCTTTTATTTGAATTTAGCATGTTGTTTTTTTGTTAAATTATATTTTGGAAATATAAATTAAGTTTTCAAAGTAAGAGAGTGCTTCACATCAAAACTACAAGTCAATATTTATTTATTAAAATTCTTATTTTATACATTATAATTTAATATGTCATTATTTTGTAGAACAATATTATTTTGCAGGTTAATTTTGAACAATTTACGTTAATAATCGTTATTATGGCAAGTAACATAGCAATAAGTGTGTGTGCCATATCTAAATGGTTTAAAGGAATAATATGTTGTTTTTAATTTACCATTAATGTTTTTCATCTGTCAAAAAACGAAAAAAATTGCAATTAATAATGTAGATGTAATTGTTACAATTTGGAGCAAAACAATACACCAATATGCATTCTTAAACAAAATATTAATGATTACTTAGTGTTAATTAAATAAATACTAAAGATATTCCGATTTTCATATTATTTAAAAACGTAACCTATAAATATATCTTCGAATCCTTATTTATAAAGTCATTATTCTATAATATAAAGTGTCTGAACTGTATATATTAGTATATATTTATCAAAAATACATATTTTTTGCTCCAAAATTGAAAATATTTATAAAATTAAGGTAACAAAGGTAATGTCCCATGTATTTTAAACTTCAAAAGGCCTCAGCTCTCAGATGGCAGCACATGTATGTGACGACACACTAATATGGTCTATTCGATTCCCATTTTTTGTAACGTTCATTTCCCCGTACTGGTCTGATTTTAAAGACGTATTGATGTGGATAAACACAGTTAAGAATATATCATAGTTTATGCAGAATATTTTTATTTTTTTGCAGATAATAGAAATGGAGTTTTGTCTGGAACAATGTTATTATACCTAACTATTGGAGGTTCTGTGGTCGGTGTAACGATTTTAGCCGTTCTAATGATTGTTGTCTGCTGCAGAAGGAAGGACAACAACACTACGCCAGACAGAAGTAAAAAGGCGTAAGTATATTTTATTTAAAAAGTCATCATCCGCAAAAATTTTATAAAGCTAGTGATTTGGTTTAAAAATGTTGATCCACGTGAAAATTTCTAAAAAGAAAGTATTATATTATATTAAGGCACAGTCTTTCCACCTTCATGTAAACCTCTAAGTAACTATCTGACAGGTAAGGTTATGTTATACTTTCTGGGCTGAATAAATGTCATCCACAACTTTATCTCTTATGTCTTTCAACATAAATTTATCTATCGGATAGTTATCTAACGGATAATGAAACTGACGTATTGAATTCACTGATTGGTATTGATATTTATTCAGCAGATGATGTTCCAAATAACCTTATCTTCAAGTTGTTACCTAGAGGTTTACCTGACTGTGGAAAGACCTAAGAAAAATAAATTTGATAAAAATTTATTATGAGGTATCAATTAAAAGCTCTTAAGACGTAGGAAGTAAACTTTTTATTTCAATACTATTTGTTAAAAATATTTCCAACATTTTTTGTCACCCTATAACCCAAAGGAGTCGATCTAAAAATCTAAAAAAAAATGTCCCAAACACAATTTTCGAAAATAATATATTTATTACTGCATGTAAGGCATTAAATGAAAGTTCTCAACACTCAATTAACAAGCGTAAGTTGTTAAAAAATCTTTAACTTGATTACAGTACATTAGTTATTTACTAAATATCTACGAAATCCTGCAATACCTGAAAATTCATATTTTTTTTTTACATAATAATATTTTACAGATACCAGAAAGGTAACACTAATATCAAGCCGCCAGATTTATGGATACACCATGATCAAATGGAGTTGAAAGCGTTAGAAAAAGGCCATTCTGGTAACGATGGTGCTTCATCTAGTGGGGCCATGACTCTCCCTAGATCAGTAGGGGCCAACGAATATGACACCCACGATAGCCAACCTAGCAACTCACTGGATAAACGAAATTATATACCTAGTTATATGGGTAAGTAAAAACATAATTGGTATTGTTGAGTGTTGTGTACATAATTAATTTAAACTCAAACATTGGATGCAGCAATCATTTCAAATAATAATTTAATTTATTTATTCGTAAGGATTTATTAAACTAGTAAAGTAAAAAAGTGTGTCCGCTGTTCACTGTTCTTTTAACTCTCCATCAGGCGCAATTGATCTGTGAGATACACTACATCGAACTTTTTCAGTATCTCTATAGTTGTTTTCCAGGCGCGGAATTTGCGTACTCAACCAAGCACTTGTGTACTCAAGAGTATTAAGCGGTCCCCCAGCTACAACGGTGAACGCATCGATTCCTGCTGTACATTAGTTGGTGTTACTAGCGGTCACAAGCGCAGCTGTCACTACTTGTGACAAATCTGAACAAATGGTTAGAATCAGAATTCAGGGCAATTGTTTACGTTTGAGGGTAAAATTAAATATGCTATCCTTTTCTTAGATGAGCAATTATAATTAAGAAATATTTGCAAATGCTTTAGTTATGAAATATATACCAATTAAATTATATACAGCTGTGCGACTCGCCCTAATGCGACTAAAAGGTGATATATCACTGTATCCTCCTGCAGTATTTTCTACAAAATTTTGAATTCGATGAATAATCTGCCTTGAACTCGTATTGGGTTCATCATCATCAGAAATACTCGATGTTGATATATCATCAATTGCAGGATATACAAAATCCTATAAATTACAAATATATCATTAAATATTTATAATCTATAGCAGCGGTTCTTAAACTGTCCCCGGACCCCCAGGGGTCCGCGAAACAATGACATTAACTTTACATCCCCCAACTTTTCGCTTTTATTCAAATAGCTTATTTAATAAAAATCCAACATGGTCAAGACTTTTTGTATTTTTTGTTATCTAACTATAAAAAAATAGTTATTGACATAACTAAACAATAATTAGTAAAAATTTAATTATTTTTATTCAACTGCAAATTATTTACAGAAAACATATTATAATAATATCTATTTTGACTAATATAATTATTAGTCGTATTACTGTTAGACGTATAATAATTTTTAACTTTTTTTAATTCTTTTTACTACTATTTTTATTCATTGTATGTGTTTTATTCTATATGCTAATAATAATAATAATAATAATACTTTATTAGGTGAGATTATTACAAAATAATTTACCATTGTCAAAAAACAACGATATGCGTTTGAAGATACATACGTATATAGGTAAATACATATATATATATATATATATATATATATATATATACAGAATTAAACACATATACATACATATTTGATTTGAAACATACACATTTGATGTGAATTATGATGTGACGTACACATGGTAAGCCTCTTGGTATTATATTAATTTTTTTATGTTTTCAAATTTGAAATTCAAAAATTCAGGTATGCTGTAAAATGCATTATTAATTAAGATTGACTTTACTTCTCTTTTGAATTTAAGGTATGGTAGACTTCTTAAGTTTTCTGGCAATTTATTAAATAATACAATTCCCATGTAATGAGGGTCTTGTCTAGCCTTCTCTATACGCAACTTATTCAGACATAATTGATTTTTTCTCCTCGTGTCATGTGTATGTAATTCAGAGACGGTAACATATTTTGAGATGTTTTCTCTTATAAACAATAACGTATAATAAATATATGTACAAGGGACAGTTAGAATCCAATTTTTTATGAATAGAGGACGACAGTGCGTTCTACTATTTACATTGTTCATAGTTCTTATCATACGCTTTTGAATAATAAATATAATGTTAGCCTGTGGACAAGCACCCCACAATGTAACACCGTATATTAAATGAGTAGCGAACATAGAATGGTAAATCATTAACAGTATCAAGTACGAAACATGGTATTTTATTTTTCTTGTGAGATATAAAAATGTTCATCTCTATAAATGCGCAAGACCATTTATTAAAATAACCAGCGATACATTTTTACCAATATTTATTATGAGATTATTGTAGTGCCTATGAGATTATTGAGCCAGAAATTAAGTCTCAAGAACGACGTAAAATGCCTAGGGTTGGGATGGGGTCCGCAAAAAAGAATGTTGTTCAAGAGGGGGTCGGCGGACTACATAAGTTTAAGAACCCCTGATCTATAGTAAAACGTACCACTGCTAATTTCATTAGCATTTTTCGATTATCCCTCGTCTTTTAACATTGCTTCAATAATAACTCTTTGGTTCAATATAGGGGAAAAATTTTAAGATCGTAGCGCCACGCGGATTTTTTTGAAACCATTCTAAATCAGATACCACTTGACATTTACTAGTAAATAATAGCGAAAAGTGTATCAAAAAACGACAAAAAATAAATAATTGTTTGGGATTTTCTGATTTAGTGAAGTGACATTACTTGTAAACATCTAAAATACTACATTTTGTGATCTGGTTTTAAGTTATGGCGGTTTTCCATTGTCGATTATTTTAACTATATTGGGGGAAATAATAATTCCCGTGTTGTTTACCAAGGGGTAGAAATCTACAATGCTGGGCATATAATATTGTGTGGAGTCACTGAAAAAAACAGAGAGTTCATAAAGATTTATGCATTATGCCTACAAACTTGTGCATTACAAACCCACACACAATAACAGGAATTTTCAAGATATGCGATAATAAATATAAAAATTGAAAATATTTTTTGTAGTCACTATCATTAAAATGTAATGAGCAAACTTTGATATAAGGGCTCACTTTTTTTCCAATTTTTAAATTGTTTATCTAAACATCGCGTCGATTCCTAACCTCTTGCTTTCCCAATTTTGTTTCGAACCGTACGGTGTCTGATATTAGTGGAAACAAATAAAACGACATTTCCGGGTTTCTTCTTTGCAATGAATTGCACATAGGCACACAACAATATGTATTATACATTTTTCAATGATTATAATAAAACTTTAAAAACAAACTTCATACAAAACCAATACACAAAACGAAATGTTATCTGATGTACACAAGTTCATGAAACGCTCACCAGATGGTAGGGTGCTTAGCTGCAAATCCCTATAAATAAACTTAATCTTAGATAATCGAAGTTGGTATTTGACAAACATGACGAAAGCGTATAACTTAAATTCCAGGTAATTTTAAAATTGCGTTGGTGCTTGGTGCGCACGAATAACGCATAGGGTAGGCGCATAGTGAAAACAGATTGCTGATATCTTGTTACTGACGCTGGTTCGCGCTAGCAGCCAAATTTGAGAAACCAACGCCAGCCTCTACTATGCGCGGTATAATTGATAACTGGCAACCATCTTTCACTATACGCCTACCATATAGCCTGGAAAGCAGATATTGGCTGAATCATATCAGAATTTGAGCGTCCAACTAACTTCCCTCTCTACTTTAACCGACATCTGAGAATAGTTTCGACTGATACAAAAAAATCGAGCCATAAAAAACAACACTGTCAAAATATTCTTGCCGAACTTTTTTTTTATACAAATTATATGTCCGAATTCGTTCATTTTACTATGCCTAATGGAGGATTAACTTAAAGTCGCTATTGCATTTTAAACTGTTACTGCATCCAGATTTGAATTTTGTTTTGTTTGTGTTTACTATGCACATAGTTTGAGTTTTTTTTTACGCACT
Source organism: Liopterus haemorrhoidalis (assembly GCA_963971575.1). Classification (NCBI taxonomy): domain Eukaryota; kingdom Metazoa; phylum Arthropoda; class Insecta; order Coleoptera; family Dytiscidae; genus Liopterus; species Liopterus haemorrhoidalis. The sequence continues at coordinate 48,331,999 of OZ020617.1, read as the reverse complement.
TGCTTATTGCTACACATTAGGTCCTTCGGAGGATAAAAATAGGAGAGTGGTTAAACCGAAGCCTATAACACTACCAGTTGAATCTAAACCTCCAAGAGAACGTAAGTAATAGCTGGCACGCTTTTTTTCTTTTAAAAAATGCCTTTATTCGTTAACCCTTAATTGAATGCACTAAAATGTATGTATTAGTACTAAAAAATTATAAATAACATTAAGATAGAATTAGTAAAAGTAGGCAATATAAACTTGACTATGTTGCATTATGTATATAAAAATCAAACTTAGTATTATTTTATTAATTTATTTTATTTTAATTGTAGTTTAAATTATCTTCACAACTTCTCTCTTACAAAAATATCTAAAAACTTGTTAATAACTAGTTATGATGAATCTTTAAAATGAGTTAATCTTTAATTAACAGTAGAAATTTAGATCTAAAAATATGATAATCTAATACAGCGATGGCGAACACGTGGCGACATGCGCAAGTAAAACCTTCTAGTTCTAAAAATTCTGAAAAATAAGATTTTTATAATATTATGCCTATTTGCCGGCAAAAGTCCCGGCTATCAGATACCAAATTTACTATCCGGTGTTTTTCTTGTTCAGAACAGATTTGTATCTCTTCTTATAACCGCATGCATTCCTTCTTCTATTGGAATTTTATTAATAAATCTACGATCTACTAGTCTAATGGCGGGTTGCTAACGTAAGAGTTTTCTCTATAGTGCGTTCGAAGGTGAGTTTGCAGTACAGGGCATATGGAGTAGTTCTTTTTCATACTCTCTAATGGGTTTACACAATGACACTATCCTTTTCTTGCTTGTCGACGTTGCCAGCTCTAAAACGCGCTGATATGTGAAGACGCAGTATTCTACAAATGGCCATTTGTTTTTGTTGACTGTTATTTTGAGTTTTATAAGAGTTGATTTTTGTAAATCATACGAGTTTTTCGTATTATTATAATTGACACATTTGACACTTTTACAACATTCGGCAACACCGCTCCCATTTTCCATAAGAGCTATACTGCAAACTCACCTTCGAACGCACTATAACTCAAGTTAAAATCATTTGTTTTCATATTTTACAACATATAAAAACAAATGATTTTAACTCGAGTTAGGGATAGTTCTTACTTTAGCAACCGGCCATTAATGAAGAATCTATATGCATTCTTCCTACGATAGATTTTTCCATTTCTCTATTATATTATTCAAAAATTTCTTTTACCAGTTGTATGCATAATAATTATTTTTTTAAATATAAGTAACGTATTATGTGCTTACTGACACCGCCAAAAAAATGCAGGGCTTTAAATTTCAAATTTACGTTTCTCGCTTGTTGGTTCCACTGAATTTAAGTTGCACGAATACACTATGAAGTGAAATGGTTTATTAATTATTCTTCAATGAGGTGAATGTGCAATATATTTTGACTGTGTAATACTATTATATTTCAAGGCTTTGTCCGTTTTGAAAACAATAAAAAATTTATATGAAAACCAAAATAAATATTGCTTATTTGATCCGTCTGTCGAGCACAGTTTGCCATCGCTGATCTAGTATTTTCAAAAAATTTACTAACGAATAAATTTTAATGTAAATCAAGATATGTCCTAACATTTCCTAAAATAGTAGATTTTATTTAACAAATAACTGAATTTTTTTACTGAAATATATTATTATTATTATTATTATTACTAATTATAGTACAGGAAATGAAGCTCAAAAAATGACAAAACCTCGCAATTTTTTCGTCCAGCATCGATTTGGATAAAAATTTGGAATTAGACTCATTTCACCCTCTAGTTCATTTTCTACATTGTGCCGTTGTACGCTTTTTGTTTGTTAAGGGTGAAAACCACCCCTAATTGTAAAAAATTATAAAATAACATTTTAAACCTTAATATGGGTAAAATTTGGTTTGGATTAGCTAAATATGGATCGTTTTATGCCTTAGAATACAATTTAATAATGTTTCAACCCTTAAAAATCAACCCTTGTTGGATTAAAAAATGATTTCATCTTGCATCGATTTGCACCAAAATTTGAAATTAGGTTCGTCTCACCCTCTACTTCAAATTTTATATCATGCTCATGGGCACTGTTTATTTTTTAAGGGTGAAAACTACCCCTAATTGTCAAAAATTATAAAATAACGTTGTAAACCTTAAGATGGGTAAAATTTGGTTTGGATTAGTTGAATAATGATTGTTTCATGCTTTGGAATACAATTTCTAATGTTTCAACCCTTAAAAACCCACCCTTGTTAGAGCTTGATATAAAAAAAATCGCTCCGAACCGAGCTATTCGAATGTTTCGAAAAAAAATTATTGGTTTTTTAAACATAGCTCCTTCATTTTTAGTGATGGAAAGTTTTTTCGAAAACGATTTTGTAGGGCTTTTCAAGAGCTATAAGACTATGTAAATTAAATTCCTTAAGATCCCTTAGTTTTTAAATGGGGTGAGTTTGAAGGGCTCGAATAAGGTGGTGTTCGCTTGTAAATAGAGGTTTTAAACGGCTATATCTCGCCAAATATTCACTGTACAGAAAATATATGCACAGGGAAATTTAAGTCATTAAAAAAGCTACAATTTAGTGCTCTATCATTTTTTTCGTATCTCCAGTAATTTCGGAGATATTTTGAAGAAAAGGGTGAAAAATACGAAATCGCAAAAAATCGTTTTTTCTTTAAACTCCAATTTTTCTAAAATTAGGCATTTTTAATTGGTCAAACTTCTTGGGTGTACTGAAAATACATATATGAAGAGAACCACAGAAGAGTGAGGATCAATTTTAATTAGGGGGGTTGTTTTCACTGATTTTTTCGTAGAAAAAAGTAGGTACCGACCTTATTTTGATAGTCGCTTAAGTTTTATGCTAGAGACTTTTTTTTTTTTGTTTGAAAGGTCTAATCAAATACTTTAAAAAAGATTCAATGAGTTTTCCTCGAAAAATGCAAATTGTTCCTGTTATTTGACTTTGAATCTTTCAAATTATGCATTTGGCGAAAAAAGTTAACTATTAACATGCCGTATCTCGGTTCGTATTGGTCGTAGAAAAATAATAAAAAAAAGGATTTTGTTTGTTTTTTTAAAAGCTACAATTTTACTTTCTGCAGTTTTTTTGATAAAATGCATATTTTTTGAGTTATTCGCAAAAAACTTTTTAAAAACATTTACTTTCAACCGCGAATAACTCAAAAAATATTAGTTTTACGAAGAAAACGTAAAGAACATTTTTTTCTTAGAATTACTTTTCCCATCGATTCCTATAGTTGAAATGTAGTAAAAAATTTCCACCCCCGAGATGGGGTGGCAACCACCCCCAAGGTTTTAGCGTACACCGGCATGATGTAGAAAATTATCCTTGGGCTATTCCCTACCTTCTGTGAAAATTTCACGTAATTCCATGCTGGACGAAAAAATTGCGAGCCAAAATGCTTCATTTCCTGTACTATTAGGATAACGATCATGACTAAAGCTACAAGTTTGTGATATTGACAAACTCTATTCTTTTTACAGCAATTGCAACAGCAACCCCAATAAATACAACCCCGTTGAATCAATCAACAACGTCTTCAGAGTTGTCGGCTAATATGTCTGTGACCAGACCTCCGTACCCGAGAACTCAGTACACGATATCCAGAGCTCATGTTACGATTGATCAGAACGCAATGCTCAACAATCAACCAACGGAGAATCCATATGCTACGCAGAGTGCTTATGATAGTGTACAACCTGCTAGTAACTATGCCAGGTAAGATAAAAATAAATATTAATCATCAATCAGATGTTATAAAAGGTCTTATGGATCATTCTGTGTGTTGCGACCGAAGCGCTTAGTGGGCGGAAAAACTCGAAGAACAGTGTCTTTTGTGTTCGCTAGACACAGAGCGATCGTGGACTGTATATTTACGCAGGCTGGTAGTAGATGATGGCGGTGAACGGCAACTATAGCGGGAAGGTGAGGTATTCTGGACTCTTCACTGACGCGGCATGTACGCCAGTCTTTACACAAAGGGATACGTTAGCCTTGGGAGAGATAGGTTCCCATTGAGGCCCACATAAAATAATGTAAGGAGGATCCCTATGCGAAAGACGTCCTCTTGAGTCCCTACCGAGAGAGGTGGGGGGCGTAACGTTCAGTTACCAGCGCGCAGTGAAAGTGCACCAGGAGAGCTCCTAGTGAGTAGGACTGCCTGGACGGCAGCGTGCAAGGGCGCTAAAGCTAAGTGGCTTAAATAAAAGTGCTACCTTACCAGACTTGCAGCTGAACGTCCATGTACATTGATGTTGTATGTGTCAATCCTACTCACCGTGGATGCAACTGTTATGTGAAGCAGATACCATGCAAGCGTGTTATAGGTTCCAAGCCAAGCAGGTGCAACAGGATGCGAGAGTAGCTCAAGCGGAAGCAAAGCGGCAAAGTGCAGTAGTAGTTCCTCGATCCGTTGCACTTGGAGTACCTAAAAATGTTGCAAAACACAGTATTGTTCTCATACAGGTGAAGATGATGATGAATTAATGTAGCACTCAGCTACCAGAGGGCGTGCTGAGGTGCTACAGTAAAGTTATGGCTACTCGTGGTAGCGCGTACGTGACACCACGTGAAACGTAGGTGTAAAATAGCAACTAAAAAGATAAGTAATTAGGATATGTGAGAATATAACTAAATACTTATCTTTTAGTGCTGGATCGGTGTAAGAACCAATGGAGATGTGGTGCTGGAGACCTGCTGTACACTGTCCTCTAGGGGTGTGTGTAGATACACAATTTTTAGTTAAAACTGTAGAGTGTTTGTCTGTAGGAAGACGTGCGGTTTTCTCAAAAGTTGAATTATTACTGTTGTAATGCATTTGCTAGGGACGAGCCGACAAGATTCGAAACGAATTCCAACCGGTCGACTAGCAAATGCAGTGGCGTAGAAGTTATGAAGGGGTTCGCCGTGAAGCGGCTATATGTGTTGTCCAAACACTGTGTATAGATATTTTAATTGTTCACTTTAGATCCACTTTAGTAGCTACCTATTGGGACGCTTGAGCTTGGGAAAATTTTGCAGACCGTGGGAAAATTTTTATGCAAATGAAGTACATATTTTTCTGTAAATGGCCGCCATCTCTCGGCAAATGACGACCACCCTCCCCCCCAATTTTGTACTACTTTTCCCAGGTCCCGTCCCCGCGCACCTGTTGGCAAAAAAGTGATGTGACATTTTAATTTATTTTGGTAAAATATATTAATTTAATATTCTCCGCAGTCAACCTCCAGTGCAAGCTCATCCTCCGCCAACGAGTACGTACGCACCAGGTATGAATATAATGCCAGAGCCTCAGGGCAGTAAGCGACTTCAAGGGCATCCTTTGAAGAGCTTCAGTGTACCAGCACCTCCCCCAACTTCAGCGCCGGGTACACCGCAACCCAAGCATGTCGGTAAGTCACCAAATGTTTCATTTTATGCTTCTTACGCACTAATGACCATTCTGCGGATCTGTGCAACAACATTATAATACACTATCATCACACATTAAAATCTTGTTAAATAAAGTAAGCAAATAATCCTCTTACTTCGAACGATGCGTTATTGACCTTAAAGGCCCAAATAAAAAAATCAAAGCATATTGCATTTTGTAGTCGTCGACTGATCACCAGTGCGAAAGGATACGTAGATATTATAGAAAATAGAAGATATCCAATTTAAAATCGATAGTAGTGACAGTGGACCATCAGTCGAGCTATTCTTACAAACAGTTGCTTTTCTGATATTGACAGATTAACTTTTCGTAAACAAATTTATATTTTTTTAGTCAAATTTCATTAGTTAATTTATTACTATTATTTTAAAAATTCGATGTGCACTTAAACCTAACCCTTCTAATAAAATTGTCATGTTTCAAATTTTTTGTAGTGCTCGATATCTAATTACCTTTTTAATTCTTGAATAGAATGAACATCTATTTTAATATATTATAATTTCGCTCCCGGTACATCGTATTCGTTGAAAATAAAGTTATTCAGTATTCGCGACTAAAATTACTGAAACGGCGCCACTATCGCCTTCTGAACTTTTGACACTAAAAAGGATAGTCATCGCCCAACGTATGTAAACAGTATTGGCTTATAATCAATTTTTGGTCAAATTTATGTTTTCTTGCTGTATACAGTATATTTGAGTTATAACCGAGTATTAAAGTATTAAAAAAGGGTACAAATATATGTGAATCTATTTATGATAAAATTTGCTGTTTGTAAATGAATATTTTCAGAGGTTATAATGTTGGTTCCAGGTTATACTCGCAGAGATAATAATATATTATACTTTGAACTTAAAACATTTATTTGAATACTTAATATCTACACATTTCTCTAGAAATTTTATAGAAAGAGAACTGGTAATTTATTCTATACAAGAAAAATTTCAAATATTTGTAAACTAACACATTTACGGAACATTCACATGAAATAACAAGGGGTTTTAATTATATTAACAATAGTTTAGTCAACATTAAACGATTTTTTTGCACATGTGAGACAGGGAAAATGAAAAATTCAACGTTAAAAGCTTGTTTAGAAACATATGAACAGTATAAATTCCATTCAATAAGTAGAAACAAAATTTTAGAATCATTAAAAAATTTTCTTCTTCACTTGAAGCAAAACATAAGTATAAATGGTGCATTATTAACTTTTAACGCATTTTTCTCGTTGGTATTAAAATTAAATTGCAATTAATAAAGAAACTTTGTCATACACTATAATTTTTCTAATAAAATTCATCTAATGGAAGATGTTCTTCCTCTGAATGGCAACCATACACGCAACAGGGAGCATTTAATATTTTTTTCTTAAATTTATCACTTTCTTCGTTGTAATAACGGAGTGGGAATGGACAGAAACAAGAAAACATATGCTGAACTATACGTAAACAATGACAGTATACTTTTATACAGTGTTCGCTCCATTGCCGCTAGAGGGTTACGGGTTAATTTGAGTCACCAATATACAAATGAGATGTTTGTAAGAGTAGTTTGACAAAAGCACACTAGCGCTAGTGTTGCTGACGTCACTTTGGATATCGTCTATATTTTATTTATTAAATTTTTCATTATTCATTACATTCTTAGTTTATTTTTGCTTTATAGTTTTATTTTATTTGTTACATTTCTTAATTTATTTTGTTTTTACTTTATTTTTTTCTATAAATCATCAAACTAATTAGTATCTCGACAAGCAACAGTTCGACCAAACTCATCCCCGTACAAGAAGCCTCCGAGTGGTCCAGGTGGGACACCAACGTCCCGAATAAGTGCCTCAAACCCTCCTCCACATACGGCCGAAGAGGTGCAACGTTTGGCTCCGAGTTACTCTACTGAAGAACTTAACCAAGAAATGGCAAACCTCGAAGGTTTAATGAAAGACTTAAATGCCATAACAGCATCTGAATTTGAGTGCTAAAGTGTATAAACCGCACAAAAGTAAGGTGGTTTTATTCTTTTTTTTTTTAATTTTAAAAACGTGTGTTTTTTAAAAAAGAACAATTATTTTTTTAGTCGAAGTTTAGTGTCCATAGTCGTTGTTATTCCATCCTATAGGTGGGCACTTGATTTTCTTTATCTATTTTGCAAGTAGATAGCAAATTATAATCAAAAATTTTTAGTCATCAATACGCCAGCACAACCCCATAGCAATAACAACAAAACTTTTTTAGTTTTAACCAAAAATATGGTATGAAACCATAGAAAAAAATCACAGTGAAACACCATTTATTGATACTTCTTCGTACTAATAATGATCAAATACTTTTGTTTTTAATCATTGTTTGTGTTTATTCTTTCTGTTTAAAACAGGGTTTCGAACCGTTATTTTTTTCGTTTCGGTTTTTGTTCCGGTTCAATCAAAAATATAGATATCGGTTTGGTTCCGGTTTTCGTTCCGGCAAAAATAACGTTTTTTTTTTCGGTTTTCGGTTCAGTTCCGAGTAGAGATGGGAATTTCGGCTCAGTTTGCGGAACCAGATCAGTGGAGGTCGTTCAGTTTGTTGAGCCGGTTCATTGATCCGGCTCAGCGATCCGGTTAAGTAAACATGTTTTCGAGACACGCCGTTAGTTCGTAGGTAGAACGTCGCTTAGAGCCGGCTCTTGCTTAGAGCCGGTTCTTGCAATATATGAACTGTATATATGATCCCGAGACACAGGTCGGTCGGTCGTTCGGTCGTAGGTAGAACGTCGCTTAGAGCCGGTTCTTGCAATATATGAACTGTAAACATGATCCCGAGACACAGGTCGGTCGGTCGTTCGGTCGTAGGTAGAACGTCGCTTAGAGCCGGCTTTGCTTAGAGCCGGTTCTTGCAGTATATGAACTGTAAACATGATCCCGAGACACAGGTCGGTCGGTCGTTCGCTCGTAGGTAGAACGTCGCTTAGCCCCGGCTCTTATCTAACATTTTTGAAACAAACAATTTACTTTATGTAGCTACTGTATTTTAAACCAGATGTGTTAAGTTTATGGCTATGTTTATTGCCCTTATAAATCGGACATCTGGGATTTGGGCAATATTTTTAATATTTTTATATAGTATGGTTGTAAGAAAATACAGACTAAGCCTATTAGTTTCAAATAAACTGCCCTACAAATTGATGACAAAATACACTTTATGATAATACATTACAAGCCGAGTTCTCACGAAGTTCAACATGACATCGATTCAGATCCGGATCACTCCGGTCACTGCTCACAATCGCCCGACCAATCGTATCCTTGAAACTTGAAACCATACAGTGAGCCGTGAGCCGGCTCATTTCAATTTGGTGAACCGTGTCACTTCGGTCAGTGTACTGAGCCGGTCAGTGACCCGGTTCATTCATGAACGACCCATCTCTAGTTCCGAGTGATAAATTCTTAAATGTTTTTATTTGTATTAGAAATTTATTTTTTACTTTTTATAATTTAGAAGAACATTTTATTCTTTATTTTGTAATAATCATACCAAGGCCGCCGCCAGGGGGGGTTCTGGGTGTTCAACCCCGCCTCCCCCAAAATAATAGAAGCGCATTTTTATTTAACTTATCAGTTAATCTTTTTATGTTATGATTTAATCTTCAAGATATAATCTTCAAGTTATGATTTTTTTCAGTTTTCATCAGGTTAAAAAATAATCTTAAATAAAATGTATTTTATATTCACTCCCATAAACATTATATGAACCGAAATAAACCGATATTTTTTTATTATTTTTTTTTTTTTGTTTCAGTTTCGGTTTTCGTTTCGACAAAAATAACGGTTTTTTTCGGTTTTCGGTTCAGTTCCGGTTCGAAGCCCTGGTTTAAAATAAATGGAAGTTTATCAGTAATTGTCCAACCAAGACGTATTCTTCTTTTGAGCTCTTCTTTTTGGTTCGATCTTAATTCTGAATGCTGTCCTATGTAGATGAACACATTTATGATTTAGTTTCCTAATTCCTGGGCTGATATTTAAAATATTTAACAGCCGGCACGCGAAAGAAATGAAAACGCTAAATAATTTGATGGAAAAAAAACTAAATATATTTTTTTGTTTATAGTTTTTTTATAGATTCGTCTTAGTTTCAACGTTTCTGTGTTTTTGTTTGTAGTTAATTTTTGTACTTAGTTTAAAATTGACCGGTGAAATTAATCTACGGAAAGTTTTAGAATTAAATCAATAAATGGTGTTTATATATTACAAACCAGTGTTTTTTGTTGATAGTTTTAAAAACTACAAGAAACACAGTAGTACTTTGGCATCAAATGTATGGTCGGTAGAGAACACATTTTAGAAAAATTGCTTGTTTTTTGTAACACCAAATTTTTAGATCTCTTTTACACGAAATTTAATATACAAACAGAATAATGACAAGGATATACAGAATATTGTTGCGTGGTAATAATAAGACAATAATTATTTATGTAAGTAACAAGGGAATAAAGTATTTTATTCGCGCGCGATAATTGTAGCGCACGAAGTACAATCAAAGGCGATAATCATCGCGAGGAAGTAATATCCTACTTTATTCACGCGTTACATACAATGCTTTTTCTACAAACGGCATTAATACAAAAAGGAAAAAGATATATAATTTCACTCAACTTAGTTTTTGACGTTTTAGTAAAAAACTCGTAACTATGGGTATTATAGGTAGGTTCATTGAATAAAAAGACTAAAGGAAGGAGTATAAAAGGCGTATCACACTAGAACGCTATCTAAGTCTTATTTTTGTAGGTTTTTTTTTCAGGATCCAAGTCATCAGGTCTTGACATATCACACGGTATTTGAATATTAGTTAAGACTTGGAAATGCCGACCGGCATGGCGTAGTGGTAACACATGTGCTCTGCATTGCGAAGGTCTCGGGTTCGAATCCCGTTCAGGCATGGAATTTTTCTCAAATAAAAATTGTCCTGGCTAATTGCCACAGCAGCAAAGGCCATTAAAATAAAAAAATAAATAATAATAATAAGACTTTGAAATTGTTTGTTTACCCATGCGCACATCGTGAAATTATGATAGTTCACAGTTATATTTTGAAAGGTTATTTTAAAATTGATTTTTAAAGTTTTTTTATAATGAATGAGGAAGAAATAGTAATTTTGTCGGCGTCAATAATAATATTTAATATATTTTATATTTTTTGGGTTTTCTTTAACAAAATTTATCAACTCTTCTTCTAATATCATTTTTTTTAAATAAATAACTTTTCAAAAATACAATTTTAACAAGACTAGACGTAAACAAAAGACAAAGACGCGTCAGCTGAGAGCGAGATAAAACCAGTTGGCGCACGCGCATTTTGTAAGACCTGAGTAAAGAGACCGAGAAATTGTATCCTGTTTCATTTGCCTGGTCTTCAAAACCTAGGTTTTTTCTTCATACTATCACACGCACAAGACTTCGATTCGAATGCAAAGACTTTAATTTTCCAAGATTAGACTTGAATAATAACTCTAGTGTGATAAGGCCTTTACATATTATTTGGAAAGACTAAGATAGTCTTTCAAAATGGCGGACAATAGTTTCCGGCTGTACGGTGGCGTAGGGCCATTTATTTAAATAATTGTTATCGGTACACAAATACTAATCTTAATATTTTCAAAATAAGCTTACAAACAGTCAATAAAACACTATTATACATTTGTAATTTATTATTACTCACTCCGTTCCAAAATAAGTGTCCGATTTAGGAATTTTATTTGTACCAAAATAAGTGTCCAATTTCATTAAAAAATATTCAAAGGGATATATAACGTATATTTTCACAACTAAACTAAATGTGAGGAAGCTTGTAATCGTTGCCTCCTCTCGTGTAAATTAACACGAGTTGTATTTTTCCTGTTTTCCGACCTTTTTTTTAATTTAAAGGTTACCAACGATTTACAAGTTATGTAATAATATACTATTCTAAAGAAATTTTAAGGAAATTTTTAGTTTTGTATTGTATTTTTAATTCTTTTTGACTGTCTGTCGATATAATAACAACAAAAATATGGTAAATATATTAGTAAAAATTAATATCTTTGCCTGAAAAAGTAGAAGGGCCTTTTAATATATTAACTGATGATTTAGGCAAATTTTGGGTGGGATAAATGCTTTTTTTCAGCCTTTTCTTGGACGTAAAAAATCACTTTCCATAAAATTCAACGAGCAAACATGCATGCATGGGCTTGGATTTTTGCCTATTTTTAGTTTTTGGGTCCATAAAAACCTACGATCCACTTTCTGCCTCCAAACGTCGCTTTAATTGATATTTTTTTCGATTTAGGTAAATTATGGAATGTTTAAGAAGGATTCTTCCTTATTCACGATTTACATTGCGGCACAAAATAGTTTTTTTTTTCCATGATTCATAAAAATAAAACGAGATGACATTTGAGTTAATTTTAATTAAATCCCATTACCTTCAACTATAACTACTAACTTACGGACGTAATTCATCTAATCAAGGTTAATTTTAATCCCGTTTGTAGAATAAAATAATTTATATACCTACGACAAATTCGTTCTCGAAATTTTCGACATCATTAGTTTCTGGTGAGTTCCACGATCGTTGCCCCGACCCGAACAGCTGGCGCTATACTTTACACCGTATTCATAACAATATTTTGTATATCCAGTTCACAGTGTTTTAAAATTGTCATTACTCTATTTGTTGCATTATCCAAATTAGTGTATTCGAATGTATGCAATTGGGGAGTGAATTTTTGTAAATAATGCGGCCTATGAACTGCCATAATCTGTTAAGAAGAGAACAATTGAATATCGTAAACTGCCGGCTCAAATATATTATCATTTTGAAACAATTGACTTTGGCGATATTTTCAGTGTGATTTTATTTTTAATTACACCAGAATTTTTACTGGTTTTACTAAATACCAGTGCCATACACACTGTGCCGAGAAATTATGAATCAGTAGATTTAAAAAAGACCAATATAATCACTAATACGTTAATTAAAATATAAATGAAATTTACAAAATTATTCTGAAATCATTAAGAAGCAATGGTGTACTAAAACAGATTTCTGAGTTGAAAACAACTATTAGCCCAAGGAGAACAATTATACAATAAACCCTCGATTTAGCGGACTAATAGAAAGAGGGATGTTCGTTAAATGTGAATGTCCGTTAAATCCGAGGCTCCTATTTACACCAACCAAGAACACATTCTTAAGTCAAAAATGAAAAAATACACTTAAATACACATTTAAAGACAGTAGTTAATATCTACTTGATTTTCTACTTGTTTTAATTTATTTTTTCTTCGAAAGGAATGTTTCTTCGTTCTAAATATTTTTTTACATTCATTTTTGAAGTGAAGATTAATAAGAGAATAATAAGTGAAATATTTCAATATTTTAATTTTAGGATGTGCCCCCGTAACTACCCTAATATTCATCAAATTGAAAAGATGCATAGAACAAATAAGATTTGTTTTCTTATAAACAATTTTTATTGTATAGTTTTTTCTGTTAAGAAAGTTCTGCTTATAAAATTTTTTTAGTACCAGTTTTAACCCAGAAACACCCCCTAAGAAAGAAAATTTGGAGATACCATGCCTATATTTGAATCCTGGTTCTACTCTATTGTACCAAATTTCGTTAAAATACGTCCAGCTATTTTTAAAAACATATATAACCTCCAATTTTATTAATTACTATATTATTATAGCAATTTATTTTTCTATTTTTATTTAAATATACCTAAAATTATATTTGTTTTCGATTTATTAACAAATACCTTACAAATACAAATACAAATCACCTTAAATTTTATATAAATCAGTATAAAATTTTCTTAGAATTTTATTTATAATTTATTTAGTAGAACTGTCTTGAACTAAATATCTATTATAAAAATAGTCAATAAAAATATTTAAAAACGTGCATCATCTATATTAATTAAGTATGCTAGTTTGAACTACACATACGTGTGACGTATTCCCTCTCACGCTCTGATTAGTCAGAGGTTACGAGACAACCTTTACTTTAAAGCCGCATTCAGAGCTGTTTAAATTAAGAGGTTGTAGACTGTGCTTTGTTAGCTGTAACTTATGTTTCTATGCATTCTTTTTAACGTTGCTCATAGCGTTCATAGCGGATTAGAAATTAATACGTTACGAATAGTCCGCCATCTGTGAAATTTGAAACTTACTATTTAACTTCGTAAAATATTTTATATGTATTATCGTTCTTATAATTCTGTTGTCTTAGATTTTAACTACCTAATTACCTAAATTGATCATATTTATTGTCCATCTTTGTAATTTTGAGCAAGATTTGTTAATGATGACATTATATTAGGTTATGTAAAGGCATTCGATAACTACGGTGTCACCGATAGAATGCGACAGAGAATGTGTTTATATGTCTGTCTCATTAAAACATCTCACTAGCTATAAGTTTAGAAAATTATGCACAGTCCGCAACAAACAGCTTATTTAATTTGGAGGTCTGAACGGTTTCACATCTTACCATATGACAAACTTTCTGATAACAGTGAATAGTCTATTGGCATCTGACACTACCGATAGAGGCGCCACTGCATTCACATCATGGCTGACTTTGGTAGGATATTTTTGACAGGTTCAATGGTATCTTCATGTGATATTTATTAAAACACACGGGAACACACTCTAAAATGGTCTTTAACTGTCTTTCCACTTCTAAGACCATATTCCCAATGCTTGTCACAAACTCGACTATCCTACAACCGTCAGTTTCTCAAAATCTCACTAGAGGCGCTTCAGTTATTGTCAGATGACAATAATCTACAGTGCATAAGCTATCGATTTAAGAGCTCTGAATGCGGCTTAACACTTTACTTGTTTTGATTCGTTGACATCTACGAGTGGCAAATAGCAGGGAATTTAAATAATTATAGTAGGTTGAATTGTATCTATTAGTGGTCAGTTAAATTCGAAGTTAATTCGAAGGTTTATTGTAATTTTATAGTTCACATAGTGCAATTTTTCACAATGCGAGATATTTTTAGAACATATTACTTCCAGCTATTACTTTATTTTACCAGTGAAAGTTAAATTCTATGTCATTTCACACAACACTAGTTTTATATTTTGAGTAAATAAATGATTCTTTTTGATTTCAGAATAGTTAATAACTTCACCACTAGGTGCAAATTCTTCATAACTCATTGTCATGCTTGTTCATAACCTGATTCATATGGTCTAATAAATATTTTTTAAATACAAAGTCATATTGTTTTATAAGAATGAAAAATGTCCATATTATCCAGTATTCTTGCCACTAATAAGTTGCCTAAAATATGTATATGTATGAATGCCATATTTGTATGCTAGCAGAATGCATGGGACGTGTCATTAGTTTTAGTATCTATTCTTGTTGTATAATTAACAGTTATCATGTTTATGAATTTAACTTATGTTTAATACAATGTAACCGCGAGTATTTTAACCATTTCGCTACAGCAGGACTAGGCGCGAATGTCGAAGTATAGTATGATTTTTATAAAAAGAATATGATGTAACGAATAATTGCCTATTACGTTTTCATAATACATATAGGGTAAAATAGGCTATTTTCGATTTTTTCGCCTCTTAGATAACCAGTAACCACCCATTGTAAAATATTACTGCACAGAATTATAGAATTAATATTTTTATTTATAAAGGAGTACAAACGCGATATAATAATAACAAATTTTAGCATATGATTAGTGACAGAACACGCGGTATAACTAGGTACCCACAGAATAACTAATAGAAAAAGAAGCGCTTTCCAGGTTGCTGTAAACAGTTCGCTAGTTGTTCCAAGTAAAAGAACTTCACACTCTCAACTACACCAGAATTTCCTTCCCCCGTCCCCTGAAGTACCTACCTTTATTTTAGAACTTGGAGTTCCTTTGTAGTGGGGGTAAACAGCTGATGCAATTCAAACTTGTTAAAGATTTATCACGCATTTATAACTGTATTTTTTTAATATAAAATAAAATCAATTTATCTTATGATAAATATGTAAAATTTAAAATAATTTGTACATTTAGAATAGTGTTCCTTTGAAATTTGTTAATTCGTAAGATAGCAGCGCCTCTTTCCACTAAATACTCAACTAAAGTGTTCCACATGCAAAAATTTTCAGAGTAGTTTGGAGTAGAACAGTTCGGAGTAGTTCAGAGTATTTTACACCTATCTGGAAAGCACCTAAAGTAGCAGCATACATGCTGCTGTCAGTGGCGACCTGGTAAACTATAATTTGAAGAAATCGCGGGAATTTTAAATCAAATAATATTATTGGGAAACTTAAATAAACATTTTAAATTTCTGTCCGGAAATATTTTATTTATGTACAAAGTATATGTAGATGCACTATTTTATACAGTGAAAAATAGAATTGTTAATTTTAAAAATTAAATATATTTCAGGTACTTATACTTTTGCATTTTTTTATATATTTATTATTTATTATATACTTTTTTTAATTGTTAAATTAGCTGTATATGAGCTAAAAACAAGAACTCCGCACTATATTTTCCTGTTTCCAACACATATACTAGTGCACTATTTATACTGTATTTTAATTTAATTCAAATTAATACGGGGTGCATTCGAGTTGTACAGAGTAAGTAGAGCGAGCGCTGAGCGAACAGTTGATGGTGACGTCATGAATAGAGCACTAACGGAACGAGCGTTCTTGTGACGTAATGTTTATAAAATCTAACCCTACAATTTTAGGCGGCGTTTTTACTGTCAGATTAATTCACGTCAGTCATGAATCAAAATTATATATCTCGGTTTTTTCTTGATTTTTTTTTTTTTTTTTCAATGATGAAGAAATAAAATTAATTAAAAATTAATGAATTAATTTAATGAATTTTTTCCATTTTAATTTTATGCACGGTGTATTTTAATATTTTTTTTGCTGTTTACAGAACGTCACAAATACATAAAATGGCCGTACTCTGTAGCCATAGACAAATAATAATATTATTTGTCTATTGTTATTTGTCTAAGGCTATTATTTTTATTTTATTTATAATTTAATTTTAAACTTTCATTTCTTTCTCGCCGTTCCCCCACTTTTTTACGTCATACTCCATATGCTCGGTCTTAAAACCCCGAACACATAGAGCGCACTCTAAATGCTCGCTCGATCGCAAAACGAATGCAATTGAGTGTACTCCGAGCGTCAAATCGAACACGTTTGAGTGTACAGAACATGCTCGGAACGCTCGGAGCGTCAAATCGAATGTACCCACGGTTCATACGTGTTATGTAAACATAATAGGCAATTATGTATGACGTCATTTTCTTTATAAAAAATCCGACTGTTTTTGTATGCCTTTAATTACTCCATTAAAAATCCAAGAATACAAGTTACAAGACAGACATTTCTGCCCTGGTTTACATTAGTAGCGAAAAGGTTAAATATTATAATTGATAAGAGCCGTCTTGTGTACAGAATGTTTCAATTTTGACTATTATTCATTTTGTTTTACACTTTTAATTTTTCTTAGATCTGATTATTATTTAATTTGACATTAATGTTTATTATATTGGGTTTTTTTATTAAATATTTTTACTATATTGATATTCTATATTTCTAAAAAGGTACAAAAATATACCTCATAAGTATAAAACAAATGGTAAATGTTAATTGTGTAATATAGAATTGCAAGTATTGCCATGATATAAGTAAGAAATTTCCCTTAAAATACACTATATATTCTTGAATATAAAACATTTGCCTGTATCAGTAACAAAAGAAATTTTTAGGAACAAAAACGCCATTAAGCAATACAGGAAACAGATTCATGGGTGGAAGACGCAATATAATTATAGCAGTACTTCTCAGCCCAAAACTTAACGGCGAACCGTTAAAATATCCAATTACCACGCGAAACGGCGAAAAATTTATTTTAAAAATTTATTTATTATAAAGAACTGAAAATTTACAGTAAGAAATAAATTAGGTAATATCTGTCTCATTTTGTAATACGTAACTAACAGGGAAAGTTCATTTTTTATGTTGTGTATTGACAATACATTATTATCATAGTATTGGTTCACAGGGATACGCCAAAGTCTGTTTACACCACAACAGTCACCAAAGTAACCAGATCTAGTTTCGTATTACAAATTGAGGCGCATTATATATATATTATAGCCTATTTTTAAACTAGCGAAAGTAAATTCAAAAGTCTTATTTACACTATAGCCAATCAGCAAAAAATTCACTAGATTTCTTTTTTCGGGAATATTTAAGACCATAATAAACGTCACTATTGCAAACGATTAGGCGAAAATAGATTTTACAATCTAGTTACTTTCATAGTTTGAATCGTGTTTTTTGGCAGTTTTGTTTCAGATTTGTAAATCATACTTACAATAAACATTTTCTGGTTAAGGTTAATATAATTTTAAAATTTCATTTTATTTATATTTTGATTTTTTGTTATTATTTTTGATATAAACCATTCGTTTCCATGGTTTCACTGTTGGAATTTTAAATTTTAACATTCCAACGTGAAAAATGAAATAACCCTTCTCGTGACAACCTAAAAGAACGAAACTCCGATTTAGTTCCGCCTAAACGTTTGGAATAGCCTGTAGTATATTATTCCGTTACGAAATATTGACATTTTTTTTATTGTTTTGGATGTCAAATGGCCCTCATTTCCATTTTTATTTTCCAAATTTGTCACAAGCTCACTTTTTAACGATTGAATGCGGATTTCGTTAAGCAAAATGGTCAAAAGTCCCATTCAAACGGTAAAAGTTACTAGATTTCAAAATATAGTTCCGCTTAAACCAAAGAAATAGTAAAATATATAATACATTTTTCAATTTTTGGCAGACAAATTAAGAAATTACAAAAATTAAAATGTAATGAAAATTATTATTATTTTTTTTTATTAATATGTTAACTTAGCGTAGAATATTCAATGTAAGCATGATTTACAATAGGTTAAACAAAATTGTGAAAAGCCCGATTTAAAAATTAAAATTTACTACGTTACAAAATCTAGGTCCGCTAAACAGTAGAATAGACTATAATTATTCGAGAATAGCACACAAAATAAGCTGATGATGGCCGAATTATGTTATTTTTGGGCTGTGTAAAACAGGCTCCTTGCAGGCCAATCACAGATATAGATTTTTGTTGGAGAACTTTAAAACGATTTCCATAGTTTAAAAATAGACTTTAGTAAAAGTAATTATTTATTATTTTATACAGATGTACTGCTAGCCGTAAATTGTTTTATAAAAACATTATTAGCTGTATATTTTTAAAGTTTTCGTGGATGAGTTGGATATTGCCGCGGACGAGCTGTTAAGAAACACTGGTTTATAGCGTTTTTGTTCCTTAAAATGGTAAACTTTCCAATTCTGAATGATTGTTTTTTTGGCAGCTTTATTCACTAGTACAATTTATAATATGTTCCAATATATTTTTTTAGTAATTTGAATTTTTGTTACCGTACGATTCGATATTATACTATGTTCAATTATTCTTGTACTTTAAAATATTTCAGTATTTCATTTTAAGTTATATCTTTATAATTAGTATACGTATAAAATTTAAGTTGTATATTTTTTCGAGATATTGTGTTGTTTTTTTCTTCTTCAATTAATTTAGATTTTTCCAAGTTGATGTTTATAGTAACTGTTGAGATAGCTAATTGTACTTTTATACGAGACATTTCAAACTATGAATATCAGCTTAAATATATTGTGATGTGTTTTTATTTATTCATTTTGATGTAATTATAAAAAGAAATTGACTAGGTAGATTTTATATCGCCTTGTTATACAAACCCTTTGTAACATAATTATATATTTACACAAAAAATCTTTTTTTACTATAAGTATGGAAAAAATATAAATGTGACTGATAAAATGTCTTTTATTTCTACCCAAAATAATCCAATCCTCATTGGCGTGTAGAGAAAATGTAGTGTTCATTTCATAATTAATTCGTTTTTGTTAAGATATATTATTGTTTTTTTCGTTATTATTGTTGTTGATATTATTGTTATTAAGATTGTAATTGGAAGACGATTGTTGATCGAGGTTAGATCTTAGAGGTAAGTGAAATATTGAACATACATAACCCAATATAAAAATGAAATCTACGTCTATGTGTGCATGGCCCTTGGAAATAAATTTGATAACAAAATGTTTCTGTCAACTATTGCATAACTGACAAGAAATTATGACCGCTCTGTAGGTTGTGTAAGTTTAAAGTTACTAGCTATACATGTTTTCTAAATAAACATTTATTTTGTACAAGAGTACCTATAATGAATTGAAAATGAACTAACTTTCAGACTCACCTACATTCCGCTGTTCTTCTCCTCCAAATAACAAACAAAAGAAACAAAAAAATGCATTTTTTACATCACAACGACAAATCCACGTATAGTTATTATAAATCTCCGGATTAAAAGTTTTATTTAAGGTTCTTATTTTACTCAAGACGGATTGATTTATGTTTAAATTTGTAGTAGGTCTTCAAAGTCTTTTTAATTCAGCCTTATCGGTGTAAAATTTGCACACTTTTACTAAAATAAAAACGCTCACAGTAACACGGTTTGCTAGCGTACTTTGTTGCAGTTGGCCTGCAAACTGTTTTCTCTTATGGAAACAAACTTAAATTACGGAGGGGGATTCGCTAATACGCAGGCGTTCAATGTAAGCAGTGTGTTGGTGCTGTGTTGCATTCTGAATGCAAACCAAGCTTACTAGCGAGAAAATTAGATAAATATAATAACAACACAAACATCAGAGTTTTTCGAATTATCTGTAGAATTGGTGCCTTTGTCAATACTGAAATAAATATTAAATTGCTTACTTTAAGTTTCTACTTTTTGAAAATTTTGCAGACCCCTCTTAAGGTTGTTTCATTATACTTTTCAGTACAATTTCAAACTTCTGAAGGCCGACCGACGTAGCATTGTGGTAACACACGTGCCCTGCGTTGCTAAGGACTCAGGTTCGAATCTTGTTCAGGCATGGAATTTTCAGCACGAAAAATTACAATTGAGTAAAAGGATTTAAGCACATAATTTAAAGTTTTGAGAAAATTAGCTTCAAAGTTAATTGCTCTAGAAGAATTTTTTGGTTTTAAGATAAGTAAAACAACGAATCTCTCCATCTTAATGGGTATCCATCAGTATTGTTCTTAGGATCTTGCAGTAAAATGATTCAAGCGTACTTACTTCAATCGTTTTACCAATACAGTAATACCCCGTTACTCGACTGCCTCTTAGCTCCACGTTTTCGCCACTCGACGTAAATGTCGAGAGTGAGAGTCGACGGAGCATCGCACGTGATCGAGTACCGATCACGTGATACATATTTTGGTAAACAAAGCAAAATGAACGCATGGCCAGCAGTTCGCGCCTAGATATCTTGACGACAACAACTCAGATTTAGTGCAGCTACGAACTTTTTGTTTTTTGCTAAAATAAGTGATTTATATTTATAATTATGGGTCCAAAGGATAGAAATGCAAGCATAGCTAAAAGGAAAACATATACATATATGTATTTCTTTATATGTATATATGATTCCCTTTATTTCTTATGGAGAAATTCGACTAGCCACTCGACGTAATCGCTACTCGACGCTTTTTCAGAACGAATTAACGTCGAGTGGCAGGGTATTACTGTAACTGAAATAGCAATTTATTTTTTCAAGTTTGGCAGAGGGTTATAGTAAAGCGAAGTCTGTTGAAATCGTTTTACTATCTAATAATAATAATGTTTAACTGACGAAATATGTACTTAGCTTAAATTAAGAAAAAATTGCACTTGAAGCATTTTACTTCTAACTCCCTCAATTGTTTAAAAGAAGAATAATGTAAAACTAATTAGGTGAAATTATATAAACATGTTTGTACAATTAAAAACATTTTAATATAAAAGAGTAAATTTACACACTGCTTATTCTAAACTGTTTCAAATATTCTTCCTCAAGAGGATGCAGTTGCTTAGCTGGTATCACAAGTGAATGTAAATGGAGTCCCATATCAACACTCAACATTTCCTTTAAAGAACATGCCACTATCTTCTGGGTTGGAGAACCTACTCTTGCAACACCCACACATAAAGAATCTTCCGAGAGTTCTAAAACAAACTAAAAATAAAAACAAATCGTTTAAAATAAAGTTTAAATTTTACCAGGACAAGATTTATTTTTTATTATCTGTATTAACTGCTGTGCAGCTATATTCACCGACATAAATCTTGGAGGTTCATATTCTCTCTTCTTTTTAGTTAAACTCTCTAAAGTTGGTTCTTTAACTCTTATATCTACAAAATAAATTATTTATGTTGGGTTGCTAACGTTAGAGTTTTCTCTAACTCAAGTTAAAATGATTTGTTTTTATATGCTACAACATACAAAAACAAATGATTTCAACTTGAGTAAAGCTGCATTCAAAGCTCAGTAAATTAACACTCTGTGCGTTATGGATAGTTTTTAAACGAGTGCAATTGGTATGATCGGACAAGCTCGTACTATATCGCTCAACAGTAGTATAGCAACGACAAAGCACGAGCATGTCCGATCATACCAAATGACCTCGTTTAAAAATTATCCATAGCGTACAACGTGTTGATTTACAGAGCTCTGAATGCAGCTTTATGGATAATTCTTACTTTAGCAACCGGCCATTAAAGAATTACAGGGCTATTTAGAGACAAAATATTAAACACTGTCTAAATTATATACTGTTTAAAGTTTAGACAGTGTTTAATTTATTTGTGTATTCAGAAACATAGTAAATATTTTTTTAAACAATATCTAAACTAAACACTGTTTAATGGTGGGTTGCTAACGTAAGAGTTTTCTCTAACTCGAGTTAAAATCATTTGTTTTTCTATGCTACAACATGCAAAAACAAATGATTTTAACCTGAGTTAGGAATAATTCTTACTTTAGCAATCGGCCATAAATAAAGTCATTTTGAAATTCATAGCCATATTTCAGAGCGTACTAGAGTTTTAAATATATTTTGAAATTGTTTTTCCTTGAACTTTCTTAAATAATATAAATATTGGAAAGCAAAATTAAAAGAGAACGTTCAGATAATTGGAAAAGAGATCGTCTTCTACTACTGAAATATTATTATTAGTACAATAAATTTTGTTTGTTCTTTTTATTACGGAAATTTTGATATAAAGCTAAAGAAGCATTATTTTCGAAAATTTTTGGAAAATTTAGTATTTTATCTTCCGGATTAAGGCTTTATCACACTAGAGTTATTATTCAAGTCTAAACTTGGAAAACTAAAGTCTTGGCATTCGAATCGAAGTCTTGTGTGTGTGATAGCATGACAAAAAACCTAGGTCTTTAAGTCTGAGCAAATACATCGAGATATATTTCCCCTGTCTCTAGAAGACAGACGAAATCCAAGTCGTCAAATGCGCGTGCGCGGTCTCGACCTCTTAGTCAGATCAAGTGAGATGGGTCTATTGTTAACGTTATGTACGAAGAAGCTAGTCACTTGTCCCTGTTTCGCATGTGATACCTGAAGACTTGAATAATCGAAAAAGACTTATAAAATAAAACTTGGATTGCGTTCTAGTGTGATACGCCCTTTATATGGAATTCTGCTTATCTGGAAGGGCGTCTGCCTTGGTGTTCGGCTTACATATTCAAATAAAAAAATAAAAATATTTTTCTAATTATAAATAATGCCAGATTTGATCCCGGTGGTTTCGTATTTTAAGTTGCTCTGAAAGGAATAAATTTAGCGCGGTACAGTAAATGACGCTATTAAGCGATATCATGGAACGGGAGTTTATGAAAAGAGCAATATTTGGCCGTCATCGAGTAACTTCCGAGCGGGACAATCGATTTATTGTATCCACAGTATTCCTAGATTCATAAAACATTAAGTTCAGTCCCTTGTCGAGTAGCTAAAATTCGAGAAGTGATAATTGTGGCAAGAACAGTATCCTAGAAGTCAAAAATGCACTTCAGAACCGAAACTGTCCTCAGCTATTATTGAGAAGTGACATTACCTATAGAGGCGCTGTTGTCGCTTACAAAATGGCGATTGGAATAGGATATTTTTGACATTTGCCATTTGATACACAACAATTCACATTGCAGTTAATTTTCTGTTGCGATTTTAAAGACATTTTCTTAAAGTTTCCTTCACTTTAACACATACAAACAATGCAATTAAATGAGCCACAACCAACAAAATCCTATTCCATCAAGTTCCAAAATATTCCGCTAGGCGTCACTTCAGTTATTGTCAGTTCTCAATAGTACCTCTTCGTTTTACCGAAAGCTATGTCAATTGGACCATCAATGAATGGAGTTCAATTTTATTTACAGATGAGTCCTGGTTTAACTTACAGTCACCAGATAGCCATGAACGTGTTTCGTGAAAACCTGAAGAGCGATATGCTGACTGTGTAATATCATCTAGAACTCTATTAGCTTTTTTTTTTTGTTAATATATATATAAAGTATATAAAATATCATTAATACCTAATAAACATAAAGTATGTAGGTTTCTTTTATAGTTTTCAATAATTTTCTCATAAAAGCTATCTGGATGCCACGTATCTGTCCAAAAAGGTATGGAAATAGTCTCTCCATAACTATATAACTGCAAACCAGTACAGCCAATAGCATTCATAATTGAAGCATTATGTACAATCTGGCAGTCTATCCCTTTTTCTTTAGCCCTCAAAGCTAAATCTGTGTGCGTAGTAGCCCCAAAAGGGTCTCCTACAACTAACAAGGCAACATCAACATCTTTCGAGCCTTCAAGAATGTCATCTGCTCCTTGTTCGACAAGTTCACGATCTGCTATTATTAATTTACGTCCATAGTATTCTTCCTGTAACATTTCTAGATAGTACTTATGATAAATATGGATATAAATAAAATACCAGAGCTTCTGTTCCAACAGTTAAAATGGAGGTATAAGCTTCTAAATAGACACGTTCACATTTTTTTATTATTTCTAAACCTTTAACACTAATATCTTTACAATCTCCTAAACCCAGTCCAATAATATAAAACATTTTTAATTTTTTTAAAATTACATGTGCTAATTTGAGGTTACGGTAGCTGTCAGATGTTAATTTAAAATTCAGCCAACAGGTTTCACTTGTAGCATAGGGTTTGTTTGTTAATTAAGTCCATTTTATCCGTCAACAGCAAATGGCCAAGGTTGTTATGTTTTTGAAGGGCGAGGGAAATTTTATAAGATTGCGTGACAAAAGTACGACCAGTTAAATATATAAAAATAAGAAGAGATGCAATTTTTTTAAATTAGCATTTTTACACGATAACAATTTTATTTTGAAAATAAAAAGAAAATTTTTAAAATATAGGGTATTCCAAACGTTTAAGCATAAATAACTAGCATTTTCATTCTCCTTAATTGCCATGAGCTCTCTTTTTAAGGTTTTAAGTGGGCTTTTGCTAAACAAAATGATCAAAAGCCTACGGTAAAAATTACGAAAATTCCAAATCTATATAGTCCAGCTTAAACCAAAGAAACAAGCTATTTTTCCGCTTTCCAGTTCCTTTTTTAAATATAATTTTATAAATGAATATATTTTTAATTCAATTTGTTGAGTGTAAATCGTTCTCGATTTACAGTGCCACCTACTGCATTCTATTTTGATTTGGATGTCATAGTCGAACTTTTGTGACACTCTGTAAATTGTACCACGAACAAACTGCTGGCATTTGATTGGTCAAAAATTCTTAACCTTCTTCTTCATATCTTCCATTACTTATCATTCTTCGCGTCAATTTTCGCGATGGAGTCGAAAACTTTTTGACATAAATAAATATTAAAAGTTTCTAATATATCAAAGTTATGATTAATCAATGGTGTTCTCACAAACTAAACTGTGGAAATGTGAAATTGTGTGGTGAAAATTATAGTTATAAAAACGGTTGTGTTTGTGTAATATGTAACTCAAGAAATACACTGAACGAAAAGAAAGCATCTGTGTTAAAATGTAATTTAAACTTATTATGTACTTGAAACTGTGAAATGTTTTTTACTGTTTTAACGTGAAATTGTTGGTTTTTATAATAGTATGTTATAATATTGTTTTAATATATGATAGTAAGGTGTGGCGTTCACTTCTTTACAACACAATGGTGAGTTGTTGATTTTTTGATTTTGCAATGGATTTTTATTAATTTACGTTTAAAATTTGATAGCAGGGTGACGATCCAGCATATCTTCCTGTTGGCACAGCAGTTAGTGCCAAATATAAGGGGGCATTTTGCGAAGCCAAAGTCAGCAAAGTAGTTAGAGTAGTAAAATGCAAGGTAATGTATTTCTCTCCATTTATTACTAAATAAAACGACCAACATAATATTTAATCACTGTTTATCATTCTAGATTACATATAAAATGGGCCTGGGTACTGCTACAGTCACAGATGAGCATATACGGGGCCCTCTTCGAGTGGGACACACCGTACAAGCCAGACATTCAGAAAGGAAAGAATTTATTGAAGCTACTATAGCTAAAATACAAGATTGTAGCCAGTACACAGTGGGTAAGTTATGCAACAAATTTTATTATAAAAGTTTTTCATTTTATTTTATTTTTACAGTATTTGATGATGGGGATATTACAACATTAAGACGAACTGCTCTTTGCCTTAAGAGTGGTCGACATTTTAACGAAAGTGAGACACTAGATCAACTTCCATTGACTCATCCGGAACATTTTGGTAATCCAGTTGTAGGAGGCAGGAGAGGGAGAAGAAGTAGACAACTAAAGTAAGAACTCCTTTTTGGTTAAAACTATTTTATAACTTGAACCTCTATTTTTTATACAAGAATAGTAATTTTTGCTGGCTCTAATGTTGAAAACATGGCAGAATTTAGTTCAGAATATTTTTGAAGCTAAATTCTAGCCACTTGGGTTTTTCTGTACTGAATTCTTTAGATACACTGCCAAACAATGCCCCAAATGGTCATAAAAATTTTGCATAACATTAATTAATTGCATCGGTCTTATCCTGTGGGATTCATTTTCTATTCTAGCTTTTAGATCTTCAATAGTTAAATTTTGGCCATTAAAAATTTTGCTTGTATCCTCAATAAAAAAAAATCGTCCAGTGAGCTAGCAGGTCATTTTATTTCGCCGTCTCGTCTAATACAACATCGAGGAAATGTATGATTAAAAAATGTTTTAATTATTCTGGCATTATGCACTGGGGCACCGTCATACTGTAATCACACTTCACCTGGAATATTTAGTGCATTTAATTTAGGTTTGATATGCCTTCGTGCCAAACCTGCCCAAACGTTCACCTTTTCTGGCCATTGTGTTCTGGTAGTATTAAATGAAGAGTGTTGAAGCACTAGGAGAAGAAATGATCATGTAATGTTTCAGTAAATAAATCCGCAACTTGTCTTAAGCTAAGGTATCACAGTAAATATACCTTAAAGTGGTACATTTCTATTGTACCACTTCACTAATTGTACTTGTTCCCAAGTACTGTACATTTCAAAACTTTTTACTTTTAAGCAAATGTAATTTAAAACTGATCCTAAGTATAGTTAACTGATGACAAGTTGACATTTTTTTATTTCATGTTTTGGCCTTTTCTACAGAGGTAATTAGCCAGGAAAATTATATTTTTTCTTAATGAAAATTCCATGCCTGAACAGGATTTGAACTCGAGACCTTAGCAACGCAAGACACTAACACATGTGCCTTATTTTAATATACCGGGTGAATTATTTAAGGAGTGACATATATGTTTCACATATAACGTTAATGAAGTGAGTTATTTCATTTGCAACATAGCAAATTATGAATGCAAGCTCATATCAATGGTAACAGATTATGCAATGGTGATTAGATACAATAGTTATTTGACATGATTCAAGGAGCGCAGGGAGATATAAGGAGGTCAGAACTTAGGGGTACTAAGCTACTTGAGGGGAGAAAGAGGAAGGTCCGGAGGGAGAGTTAGGAGGATTGCGAGGCTAAGGTGCGGGAATGAAGAGAGAGGAAATAGATATTGGAGGAGACAGGAGGATAAGATGTGCAGGATGTGCGGGGAGGAGGAGGAAGATGTAGAGCACCTCGCGAAGAGGTGTAGGGAGATGACAGAGTGGTCGGGGAGCACATTAGACCTGTTGCACGAAGATGGAAGGGGGGAGAGCTGGGCGAGGGAATTAGAGGCAAGAAGGATTGAGATTGGGGACGGATAACAGGATGGGGTAAAGGAAGGAAGAAAGAGGCCCGGTGGGAAGCAGAATGGGGGAAATGGAAGGAAGGAAGGGGGCTGAGGTTACCTGGAAATGGGGAGGAAGGAAAGGAGATATGAGGAGGGGTGAAGAAATGGTTGGAAGGGAAGAGAATGGAATAAAATAAATTATAATGTAAAGTAATGAAATGTGATGTATGTTTAATAGGATGTTGGGATGTTAATAGGAGATATATGTTTTGTAATTATAATTGTAGTAATACCCAAAACACCGAAAGGTCCAAGGGAAATAAAGGATTATATTATATATTTGACATGATAAAGTTCCTAGACGGCTAAAAAATAGTAAATTAGAAACAATAAATGAATTTTTATTAGTTTGTTTATATTTACATACAAACAAAAATAATAATGTCCTTAGTAGCTAAGTCCAAAAAATATTTAAAAAAATAATATTTAAGTCTTTTCTATGGATACGATAAGCATTTGTTTTATGGTTATGTTGCTTTTGAAATAAATCACTTCATTAACATTATATGTGAAACATGTATGTTGCTCCTTAAATAATTCACCTGGTATGTATTAGAATGGGCCGCGAAAAAAATATTACAAAACACTGCTGTACGCTAGATATACTAATAAAATTTTACGTCACTCTCCCTCACGACTAAAATTTCTTAAAAACCGAGCATGATGCATACTCTAAAATCTTGTGATACTCTTTGCCTAGCTAGGGCTTTTCATAGCACCATCTCCAGGCCTGTCTATTTTAAACGATTTTAATTACATGTTTCCTTGTATAACTGATAGAGTTCCTGATTTAATCAGTATTTTTATCATATATTTGCAACTTTATGTTGCATAATGTTGTTGTAACATTATGCTTGTTTATTGAATAATTGCCGTGCATGTTGTAAACATATAGAAGTGTTTTCTAAACTATTTTCCTTACATGGATACACACAGACCCCATTTTGCGTCATTTCGCTTTGCCTTATTTTCGAAATTTAAAACAATTAAAACATTTTTGGGTCTTATAATTACGGATTTGCGTTCCGATTTTTGTGAAGTTTCGTACAAATTCGCATAATTTCGCATTCGAGGAGTATCATCTCGCGTGTTTGCTATTGGATTAATTCTTATGCATTCCTAATATCGGATTTTTTTGTGTAGATTGAATTTAATAGTAATACAACCGTGTTTCAATATTCTATCACTTAAAAAATGTATAAGATCACAAAAAATACGTTTAAAAAATTTTTGATAATAAATTATAATTGTTTGAGATAAGAGAGACGTCTTACAATCTCCAGTATTAAAAGTTAATGGCAAAACTGAGCAGAATGGTTGCAATAAATATATAATTTATGTTGTAAATATTGTTTATTGTGCTATTTTACATTATTAACATGTAGAATAATAAAGTTTTAATTTTCTTCATTTCAAATCTGTTTTTACTTCGCAATTTAAAAGACCAACAGTTAATTTATAATTTTTTTATTATTGCACTATTAAAAATTTTAATAACGGTCACCTAAGTTTTACAGAGTATAACAAGATAAAGGGTATACGATTTTTATCTGATGTGTTTGGAAATTAAAAAAAAGTTACATATTTAATAAAAAAAATTGGCGTACAGGAATAATGGCTATTAGCGCCACAAAAAATAGTAGAGTAAATAATATATGTAGTATTATTAGTAGGTTATATGAATCTTGCTTAAGCAAAACAAAACAAAAAAAAAAAAAAACAATGGAGTTTTTGTCAAAATAATGGCAAAAAACTTTTGTTCCCCACCCTATTTCCCAGACGGGTTGAACTAAAAATCTGAAAAAAATCTCAATAATGTACATTGATGGGAACCGGAATAGTTCAACAGGAAATTTTGATTAAATTTGTTTTTCGCAAAATATTAATTTTTTTCTGTCATCAAAAAAAAAATATTTAAAAAAAAATTATTGCGTGGTATCAAAAGAAAACTCTTAAGACGTAGATAAAGGAACGGGAAGTAGTTTTTTATTTATTTATTTTTTTTTAATTTAATACGATTTTTTCCAAAAAAGTACTAAAAAATCAGTGTCCCGCACCTTTTAACCATAAGGGGTTAAATTAAAAATCTGAAAAAAATCTAAGCAATGTATATTGTTATGAACCGGAAAGGTACGAGAGAAATTTTTTATCCGATTTCGTTTTTGGAAAATATTAGTTTTTGTGTTATAGATTTTTTTTTTTTAATTTAAATTTTATTGTGGGGATATTAAATGGAAATATATTTGTACATACATGGATACATTTTGTTATGGGTAGAGAAGAGGTACGAAAATTTATTTTGCAAATATCAACTAGGAAAATAAATAATAACTGGCCGGTTGCTGGGTTTCTAGTAGAAAATCTGTTAGTTTTCCATATAGTCGCAATATAAACAATGTCTGTAGGCGTTATACTCTTGCGTGACAAAAGATCGCCCGCAGTGTTGCCAGGTCTGGATTTGAATGATATTTTTGCGTTAAAATATATATTATGTTATTATTAGAGATTATGATACACGATAGAAATAATCTAACTGCAACCTTCTTGTCGTGCCTATTAATTTAAAACCAACATTTGTAATTGTGTTATGTATGACAGGCATTCATCGTTTGGCCTTCTAATAATCATCATTCTCTGACTAAATATCTACAAAACCCTGAAATGTGTGAAAATTCACACGTCACGTCAATTTTTTATTATGAGGAAATTTTCCCACATTATTTAAATTTGATTTAAAAAAATTAAATGAAAGCTCTTTGTAGTCTCTTATTAAACTCTTATTAAATACCTACACATTTCTGAACTGTGTGAAAATTCACATACATTTTTTAGATATTAACTAATACATAGCGATTTTCAAAAACACAACCCCGGCGCAAAATATGTAGTATATCTAGTAATATAATCTGTTATTTAACTCTGTATTTCTTTAAACAGGGAAGACAGCAGTGAAGGTGAAGCTGAAGATGAAACAGAACCAGATCTTGATTTATACAGCGGTGACATTGGTAAAGTTGTCTGTGTCGAAGCATCCGACAAAAAGAAGAGTCGAGACAACTGGTTTCCAGGTCTTGTTGTTGTACCTAGTGCTCAACCTACAGTACGAATAAATGTTCGAGAAGAATTTCTTGTCCGTTCATTTAAAGATGGCAGATATTACACAGTACCTAAAAAAGAAATCTTAGAATTCTCCCGAGAAATGGGTAATAGAATAGAAAACACAGCACTAGCAGAAGCAATGGAGAAAGCAATAAAATATTTGGACAATGATGAATTACCAGCACATTGGGAGAGAGGACCATTATTTGATCTTCAAATACCAGAATCAGATTCGGATGAAAATTATACCGATTCTTCAGATGATGAACCACGGGAAGAAAAAGATCATTTTGTTGCACAATTATATAAATTTATGGATGATAGAGGTACACCTTTAAATAAGAATCCAATGATATCAAATCGTGATATAGACATGTACCGTTTATTTAGAATAGTACATAAATTAGGGGGTTATAATCGAGTTACAAACCAAAATAAATGGCGGAGTGTATCGATAAGACTTGGATACCCTCATAATCATGCTACGTACAATAGTGTTAAACAAGCTTATAAAAAATTCTTGCTAAACTTCGAAGATTTTTATAGAAAACTTGGTTGTACGATGATTAATCATCCTAGAAATGCAAAGAAAAATCGTGGGAGAAGTTTAATAAGGGATAGAGATCGTGCTACTCCCATAAACAGTTCACCAAGACCCGATAGATCTGAAGATAGTGCTGATGTACCGGTTGAGAAGAAAGAAGAACCTGAAAAATCACCTGAACCCAAGCCTAAAGCCAAGGTTGAACCACCAAAACCTAAAGAAAAGGAAGAGCCGGAGAAAGTTAAGAAAAAAGAACCTTCGGTTGAACCTACGGATAGTAGTAATAGTAGTAGTGATGTTGTTATTGAAATACAGTCTGATTCTGGACAAGGTACAAGTAAAGAACCACCCAAACCAAAGAAAGCTGAGGGCAAAAGTGTTAAGAAAGTTAAAGCTGCTTCTGGAGAAAAAGTTAAGGCGCTGGTGGAAAAATTTGAAGAACACGCAAAGAAAGAGGAGCCTAAACCAGAGGAACCCAAAACAGAAGAAAAGGTAATAATAAAATAATGCAGTTATTATATTGGGTTGTTACATAAGTCCGTTCGTTTTTAGGGTTTTGTAGGTACGACCAAAAAACCCTTATACCGTCATTTTGTCGTCTGTTCGGTAAAAATTGTAGCCAAACGGCTAAACCTAGAGAGTTGAAATTTGGCATGCTTATACAACTCTTTGACCCGCACATAGGAAAAATACTAAAACATCTAAAAAACATACCCCCCTAAAAATATAAACAAATATGTGCTCATCGAAAACAAAAATATTTTTTTTAAATTATGAGTAGGGTGTCAAATGAAAGCCCTTAGTACGTGGATTAACGATCAAATTTTTATTTTTGAAAAATAAATTATTTTGATGCGTTTTTTGCCAAAATTGTGCAAAAAAATTTTTGTCCCACACCCTGTAGCCCAGATGGTTTAAACAAAAATCTAAAAAAATTCTAAGTAATGTATATTGGTGTGAACCGAAATAGTACAACAGTAATTTTTGATCAGATTATGTTTTCGGAAAATAACGCATTTTTTGTGGTTTTTGGTTCACTCACATGCAAGGCGTACGATGGCGTTATTGGTTAGAGCACTGGTGTCGTAAGCTAAAACTCGGTAGTAAACGAAGGGTTTCGAGTTCGAGTACTGATTGAATTTTATTTTTTCTGTTTTTTTTTTTTTTGCATTTTTATGTTGAAATTATTTTGTCAAAATTCTAGTTATATTTTGACAAATGTTGTATTTAATTTTTAAGAGCGTAAATTTAATAATTATCTTATTATATGATTAACAGACGATAAATTATTTTAAAAATATCGTTCATTTTGCCGTGATTACTACAAAGTAAAATTTGTCCTACACACTCAGCATACCGCCTTCACTTATTATATACCTGCGAAACCCTGAAATGTGTGAATATTCACACTTCACATCAATTTTTTTTATCACTTTGGACAAACGCTCAGGCAATTTTATAATGCCATCTCTTCAGAAGATTCCGTCTTTGCTCTCGAAAAATCTGTAGAGGTGAATTTTGAATTCTGAAACTGAAGAACATTAAATTAAACCTGTTAAAACCGGTACTAATTATTATAAATTGCGTTCCTAAACAAGAAAACGTGTTTCGTTTCTGTTTTTTAAAAAACTTCGGTTAATAGCGATATTTCGTTCTTGTACCGTTCTCAGTCCCTAATTAAAACGTCATGCTGACCACGTGGTTTTCATATATGTAGTGCCGAAGGTCTAGAAACGGAGCACTTACTTTCACTGTACTTCATCTGCCCTATGCGCCACCTAGGCGATGGGAAACTTATTTATTATTGTTACTAATAATCAAGGTAGGCTATGGTTACCTTGGTAAATGTTTAACAATTTTTTAATTATTGTGTTCTGAAAAATTGACAATTAGATTGAACACTAATTAAGAGTATTTATTTCTGCAGTTTTAGTTCTTAAAACGTTTCTGCTTCATAGTTCACTTATTAAAAATGTGTTTATGGTGTAATTTCATCTTTTAAATAAACTGAAATACTGAAGAATCAAAATGGTAAAAATTTTGTCCTAAAACCAGGGTTCTTAACTTGAAGTTCATGGACCTTTTGGCGATGCTTGAAGCGGTATAAAAAATATTTTATTATTTTCGGCTTTGTCAAGCCAAAGTTTTTTTTTTTCTCTTCGATTGTGTCAGTTATATTTTCTAATACACCTATTTTGGCCTGGGTTGTGTCATTTCATATATCAACTGCATCGTTCCAATACCTCATAATGCAATATTTATTTTAAAGACAATATTAGAACTGTGTTATTTGTTTTAATAAAACATTTTTGAATGTTCGTTCTAATTTAATTTCATTCAAACAGCTTACGTGGTTTTTTAGTTTCTGAAATATAGTATACATCAATCAGAATGAAATTAAACATTTTAATTTGTGGGACACAAAGTATTAGAATGTTACAGTCGATATAATCAAACATCGAGATGCCACAATTCGTACAGCACTTAATCGTACTTCATCTTTCTTATTTATCCTCCGAAGTCCGCCACGTATGGAGCAGAAGTTTGGGAACTATTATTATTATTTAAATGTTTTAAAAAAATAAACAGCAGTATTATCCTAGTTGATACAATTTGATCGAATTTATCTACCTGGCTTAGCCGTATTATCATGAGAAGCGAAAGAATGATATAGGGAGAGTGTCCATACAGCAAATCGAATTTTTAAAATAGACCTTGAGACAAAAAAAGTTAAGAACCACCGTTTTAAGTTCCCGTTTCCTTTGGCAAGATGCGATATATTTTTTTAATTCAATTTATTATATTTTCTAGCCACAACAAACGAGATCTAAATCAATTATTCCTCGTAGTAAAGATGTTTCTTCACCAGACAGAAAAGAAACTAAAGAAACAACAGTAAAAACTCCCAAATCAGTCAAGAAACCAGAAGAAGACAAAAAGAGAGGGAGAAAACGAAAGGATACAGAAGATACTAAAGCAACCCCACCTGAATTGTAAGTAAAAATTCTTCCCAGAATGTCATATCACTAATGAAGTTGACTTTGTGATTTTTTTAAACTGCGTATGCGTATGAAATATTTCAGACTATAGTCTATTTCTTTGGTTTGAGCGGAACTAGATTTTGAAATCTATTCATTTTTAACTATTTTGTTCTCATTCAATCGTTAAAAATTGTACTCGTGACAACTTAAGGCGGCGTTCAACCCTATAGTTCTCAATAGTTTCTTATACAAAACTAATAATCGGAAATAAAATTAATAACAATCTATATATCAAAATTTTCAGCAAATTTTTATCTATCTAATAGGATATTTTTAACTGTAGAAAAAACTGTAATGTAATTGTAAATAACCAAATTGCATTATAGACGCCATCTTGTAAACCAATTGACGCATATTTGCGTACGATGCGGCAAATTGTAGCTAAAGCTTCATTCTACAAATATGTTCATAGCTATTTTGCTCTATTGTGAAAACTACTTATAGTTATTATACTTGGTAGTCTATTTTTGCCGCCACCTTGAATCTGCCGCGGTTTTCAAAATAGGTGTTACAAGAAAAATGATTTAATCTTCGTAAAGAATACGTGTACCAAGTGGCATTCCATTATCATCAAGTATAATATTTTTCGACGAAGGTTCTAAACTATAAGGAATCAAGTCGAAAAAAATGTTGACGTATTATTTGAACATTTCTACACAAAACTATATAAATATAAAAGTTATTCGAAACCCACAAATAGATTACAAAAATTACAGAACAATATCACTGATGTCTATTTTTAAGTTATTGAGCGATAATATTTTTACAGTAAATGTTTCTACAGTTAAAAATATCTTATTAGATAGATAAAAATTCGGTGCAAAATTTGATGTATAGATTGATACTAATTTTATTTTAGATTTTTAGTTTTGTATAAGAAATTAGTAACAACTGGGGGTTATACGCACCCTTAAGGAAATAATAATCGAATTTAGTTCCGTTTAAACGGTTGGGATAGACTATAGTTTGTGATTTTCATTGCTCGAACATTTGAGTCGATTATACACAGTTCAATTTTTTTACCAATAATTACTCTATTTTTTTATTAATTAATTGACCATTTTTTGATAACCTTAGATTATAATTTGTGTCTTGATCTCTCACATTGCCCTTTTATTCAGTAGAGGTTTTTTTCATTCAAGATGAGGTGAAAGTTAAAAATAGATCTGGCTACTTCTAAATTTGCCCCCCATCTGTCTTAAAACCTTCTTCTCGAAACATTCGACAAGTATTTCATTTTCTTTGACTGTATATATTACAAAACTTATTCATATTACAGAACTGGTGAATCTCCAACTTCTACTCAACCTGTCAACATCGGTGATAAGTTGAAAGTATACTATGGACCTACACATGAATCCAAAGTCACTTACGAAGCTAAAGTTTTGGAAATTGAACGAGATGGAACTAGTCAAGTGTATCTTGTACACTATACCGGTTGGAATACAAGATATGATGAGTGGATTAAACCAGGAAGAATTGCGGAAAATCTTAGCCTTGCAACAAAGGCCAAAAGATTGAAGCAATCTCAAGGAAATACTCCAAAAGTAAGTAGAAAATATGATTTACTGTAAGAGAAATAATCTCTAAATTTATAAAGGAGTATGTCAATTTGTTTGTATGTATGTTACTTAAAACTAGTGGTGTGTCGGAGCCACAGAACACAATATATTAAGAACGGACACTGGCAGCAAAAAAAATTAGTACGTTCCCTCTAGGAATATACCAATGAACTAAACAACAACAACCGCCAAATTTAAATTTTACTATCTGATTTACGTTCATAATTACCATTATTATTGTATTAAATATATTTTATTATTTATATTATCAAAAGTTTTACAATTAAAAAAGAAATACATATATATTTAATAATCGATATACATTAATATAACATATAAATAAAGAATTTAAATAAATAAATCTAAATAAAAGGTGTAAGCTATTTATTTTTGAAACACAAAATTATACACAACATTAAATATTATTTTAAACACAACATTATAATTACTAATTACAAATACTGTATTAATAAAATTGGAGGCTATACCTGTTTTTTTATTTTTTCGGCCTCATATTTGGTTTCTACACATTTCAGATCATTATAAGACAATATCCGCAAAAAATCAATTTCTGTCCGTCTTCCCGAGATGTACAATGTATGTATCAAATACAGTATAAAATGACCAAAATTAGAAATAACCAACTGTCATGTGTTTGACAGCTAATGGCGGCTGATCGAAAGCTGGAACACGAAGTTTCTGATCGTTTGAAGTCGGGTGTATTCGTAATTTATTTTGCACTATGTCACCATCTACCAATATACCAGAAAACTAAAACTCGAGCCAAGGTCATTACATACCAGTGGCACCCGGGTGGTTGGAGCTCCGTATACGTATCCACCTATGATCCGTAAAAAATAAGAATCCGTATCCGTTTCTCCAAGACGGATCTTAAACGGATTTCATATAGATACATTTAAATTAATTGTAATATAAGCTTGCGTCTAAAAATGCTCAAGGAGGAGTAAATTTTACTATGGGCCGAGAGTTCAAGTTGCTAATAAACTGTCCAATAAATTTATTAGCAACATATTTTTTTTTTTTTCGAGAGTTCCACCACAAAATAGTTATTAGGTTGCTAATGAATAGGCTCATTTGTCTAATAACTTATAGGCAACATTAAGTGCTTAATAAACTGACATATAACCTAAAACGAGTTCGCAAAATGTGTTAATATTTCAATTTTAATTGAAAAACAGTATTAAAAGAATATACAAATGTGTAGATTTTATACATCAATATTTTTTCTGATGGTGATTTTAGTATTTTATATATGTTTTAGTTGTATTTTGACGAAATCGACGATCTGTTTGGATGAATTTATAAATTATAGGCAACAGTTTTTAGAATATTTTGGGCATTGTAAATGTGATAATATAAGGAAATAAAAATATATATTTTTAAATAAATATTGTCTTGTATTTTTACATATTTATTTCTTTCAATACGATTACAACACATTACAAACAATACTTTAAGCATTACTTTTTATATAAAAATGATAGAAAATAAGAAGACAGACGCAATTATCGGCAGAATAATAAATATGTGTGGCTGAAAATTGCTGAGGTGGTTTTAGAACAGTCTAGTATAAATTAAATGTTGTAGTTAAATTAATCAAAGACAATGAGAGAGTGATTTTGAACTTTTTTTTGAACTAAATTGTGTGTCTTTACAATTGTAAAACAAATTCATGTATCGAATGAAGAAATTAATTATTTTTCATTATTTTCAGTCTTCAAACTCTTCCAAACCGGCTGCTAAACGTGGTAGAGGAATATCTGTGAGTAGTCGTAGTCAAGAACCACCACGTTCTACCACACCATCATCTGTAACAAGTTCTTCAAGTCGCACTAAGAGTCCTGCAACCCCAGCCAGTAATAAAACATCACGCGTTACACGTCAAGGAGAAGTAAACAGACGCACAAGACGAACCTCTGCTGTCTCAATACCTTCAGAATCAGAATCAGAACCTTCTGAATCAGAATCAGAAATAGTTCGCACAAGAAGTGGTAGCAAAACTGACGATCCTGAAAAGACACCACATAAAAAGAAACCTCCACCTAAAAGAAAAGATGATGAAGATACAGAAAAAGAAGAAGATAGTGAGAAACCTAAAAGAGCGAAAAGATTAATCAAAAAAGCACCAGATACTAAAATTTCTGTGGATAGTGATGATGATTCTTCCCCTCCAAAAGGGAGAGATTTTGATTTAAATCAAATAAGATCTGAGCTTAAAGGATTTGAAAAGGCTGTTAAAATAATCCCTGAAGTAACAGAAGCCATATTCGAGGATAAGCCATCTACTTCTGAAACTAAACCATTAGTTGAAAAGAAACCTGAAGAAAAACAAAAACCAGAAAAAACAGTTGATAAAATCGTAAGCACAGATGACATATACGAATTTAAAGAACCAGAACCATTCGAATTTGAATCACGTGGTCCAAAATTAGGAGAAGATAAGACAAGTAAAAAACGTTTAGTACCTAGGTTATTTGATGAAATTGAAAAACCAGATAAATCTCCTAAGAAAAAAGGTGCTAAATCACCTCCCAAGAATGAGCCAAAAGAAGAAGAACCTAAAAAGAGACCTTTTAGAAGAACACCAGTGAAAAAAGTTGAGGAGGAAGGTGAAAAATCACCAGTTAAAGAAGAAAGAATGGAAGATCCATTTGATAAACTAGTTGAATCACCATCATTCAACGTTATAAGCAGCCTAGAAAAAAAATCAGAAACCCCATCACCACCAGATTGTTCAAAGGTGGTTAAAGTATTAAATCTAGATGAACCATTAAGTTTATTCCGTGAACTTCCAGAAACTGTTGGTGAAGATAGTGGTGATCGTTTAGATTTATCAGATACAGACGACACACAAACAGAACCATTATTCTCCCATAAAGAACAACTATTCTCCGACGCTGCCTTCACGAAATCAGATACCTCAAGTCTCGATCCAATATTTCGTGGTTTTAATAGTGTTACAACTACTGATGATTTAAAGAAACGAGCTAAAGACACAAGTGATGAAGATGATCCTATTGGTGCAGCTATTCAAAGAGCTATGACGACAATGACGGATGAAGAAAGTAGTAACGATGATCTTTTTATTACGCAACCTACGACAATATACCAACCAAAACTTAAAGTTAAAGAAGAATCGCCTAAACCTCTTCCTAGTATTATTCAAATTAACAAAGAACCACCAGTAGAAGAAGTTAATGAGCCATTGAACATAAGCACAGAAGTTAAAGAAATAAAACCAGTCGTCAAAGAACCGGCTAAACAGATTTCACCCGCACTTCAAGAAACCGATAGCAGTCTCCTAGAAGCAATAAGTTTACAAACGCAAGAGCTGTTAAAGAAAGAAGAACATAAAGAACCCACCATCAAGACCGGTACAAAGATTGCAGATTCAATTCTTCAAAAGTTCAATATGATTAAAAAGAAAGAGGAGACTAAACCAGTTAAAATCGAGCCTAAACCTGAACCTGCAAAAATAGAAAAACCTCCAGAAATTAAAAAAGAAATAAAACCAGAAATAGAAACCCCAGAAATTAAAGAAAATATTATTGAAACAATAGTAAAAATTGAAACAATACTAAGCGATCTTCCTCTTGAAACTAAAAAACGTACAAGAGGTAAAATAGTTAGCCGAGAATTCATAGAATCGGATTCCGATTCAAGTGATTCTGAACAAAGATTAGTAATAGCCCGTTCTGATGATGATTCTCAAACAAATCCATCTGAAAAAATGGATTTTAAAGACACAGACAGTAACATTAGTAACTTACAAGTGAATACTGATTCAGAAGAACCAGTCAGTGTATTCAAATTTGAAGAAACAAAAACAGAAATCGTTGAACCTGAAAAACCTGAGACGAAAATCGAAACTCCTGATACTGTTAAACAGGAAGAAGATCAGGATAATAATATTTCTCTTCTATTGTGTAAAGAAACTATTCCTGGAAGTCCAGCACCTGTTCCGGAAACAACTCCTACTGCTGAGCCGAGAGTAAAACCGAAATCTGCAAAGAGTTTATTATTGGAGATGCCTTTCGCAAG
Source organism: Liopterus haemorrhoidalis (assembly GCA_963971575.1). Taxonomy (NCBI): domain Eukaryota; kingdom Metazoa; phylum Arthropoda; class Insecta; order Coleoptera; family Dytiscidae; genus Liopterus; species Liopterus haemorrhoidalis. The sequence continues at coordinate 48,291,953 of OZ020617.1, read as the reverse complement.
TGCTCCGGGAAGTAGTAATAGTAAGGGATTGTTAGCTACTCCGGTTGAACATAAACAACAAGGAAAGGCTGTTACGGTTAAACCAGAATCTCAACCACTAGCAATACCGTTAGAACCAAGTTGTGATAATACTGAAACTAATAATGCGGTTATTAATACACCACCAACTACACCTGAAAGTACAATATCTAATTTATCACCTAGAGGGTAAGTTAATTTTTATTTAAATTTTAATTAATCCAGGCTAATGCGTATAGTAAAAAAGTTAATTAATCGGGGCGTAATAATCTAACAACTTGTAAACCGGCTAGAACAGACATGTCCAAACTTTTACTAATGCTGTCTGACAGAAACAATTGCGGTATGAATTTTAAACCAGTGGCGAAAGGAAACCTCCTCTAGACTTGCCCTCCCATAAAAAAAATATTTAAAAAAAAATGTAAACTAAAAAAAAAAAAAATTTTTAAATATTTAGATAAATCTTCAAAAATACATCAAATTATGTTCTATACAAATTTTTGTCCAAGGCTTGCTTTACTAGTTACGAATTAATTATCATGACCATGGAAACGTTATAAGTATGAAAAAATTGAGACTTGGAAAAATTTTAAATAATTTTACAAAAAAAATTCAAAATTTTTCGTTTTATCAAAAAACGTCTCAAATAAAAGTTATTAGTTATTGCATTTATAGTAACTTTTGTTCAATAAATTTTTTCGAAATATTTTTCTGTTGCTAAATATTCGCAAAAATATTAAAATCGACACGAGTAAACTCCCATTTCTAGTCAACCGATTGTCATAAAAAACAATAGGGTTCTTCCCATTTAATAGGAGAATTTTTTAGTACCAGAACGAACTCTTTAAGTTAAACCGTTTTTGAGTTATCGTGTATACACACAGACAGACACACACACACACACACACACACACACACACACACACACACACACACACACACACACACACACATACGGACGGCACTTCGAAAATAGGTTTTTTGGATTCCCTGGACCATGAAACGTGGTCATCCGTCAAAATCTCGACATCGAAAATTTTCGCGATTACAATACTTGCCCCTTATATATTAAGGTCGGGCAAGTAAAAAATGCGTCAACATTTTTTGACATGATTGTTTATAGAACAGTGTTACCCAACCGCCGGTTCGTGGACCGGCACTGGTCCGCGAGATTTTTTTTTACTATGCAACTATTCGCCTAATAAGTTATAGCCCACTTAATTTTGAGATGAAAATCTCGGTCCTTAATCTGTTAATTGCTTAAGTAGTAATTTGTTTCTTTTTTCACTAATTATATGTGATTTTTATTTGTTGTTTTTTTTTGTGTTTATAATCAGTGCAATAAAAAATATAAAACTTTTGCGATACACATTACTTTGTCGGTTCGCCATGAAAAAAGGTTGGGAAATGCTGGTTTAGAACCTTTGTTGAAAAATACTATAGTTGATAATAATGGAATACCACTTCGTATACGTGTTTTTTTTTAATAAAAATTAAATTATTTTTACCTGCAGCACCTATTTTTTAACATAGACAGATGAAGGTGGTAAAAATAAGACACCAAGTACAATAACTATAAATAATTTTCACACAATAGGCTATTCCAAACGTTTAGGCGGAAATAACTGGAATTTACATTTTCCTTAGTTGTCATGAACTCTCTTTTTAAGGTTTGAAGTGGGCTTTTGTTAAATAAAATAATCAAAAGCCTCACTTAATCGGTAAAAGTCACTAAAATTCAAAATCTAGTTACGCCTAAACCAAACAAATGTAGGCTATTCCAAACGTTGATGCAAACTAGATTTTGAATATGGTAATTTTTATCTATTAATTCGGACTTTTGATAGTTTTGTTTAAGCTTTGAAAATTATATAATCCGTCTCAATTTGTAATACGAAACTAGATCTGGTTACTTTGGTGACTGTTGCGGTGTAAACAGACTTTGGCGTATCCGTGTGAACCAACACTATGATAATATTATAAATGTATTGTCAATATACAACATAAAAAATGAACTTTCCCTGTTAGTTACGTATTACAAAATGAGACAGATAATACTCACATTACAAATTCTAGATTAAATTGATTGTCATTATAAAATGTCTTTTTCATTGCATTTTAATTTTTTGTCATTCTTTATAAAATTTTCCAATTTTTTTTTGTCCTCAATATATGTAGAAATGTATTACAATTTTTAATATACTAATTTCCATTATTTCACTGTTGGAATTTTAAATTTTCACATTCCAACGTGAAATATAACAGTCTGTTCAATGACAACTTACAAAAATGAAAATTCCGATTAGTTCCGTCTAATCGTTTGGAATAGACGGTAACCCAAGCATGGTCCCTTCTCGTGACAACCTAAAAGATCGAAATTCCCATTTAGTTCCGCCTAAACGTTTGGAGTAGCCTATAAGGCTATATAACAAAAAGCTAGAAACATATTTGTAGAATGAAACTTTAGATACAATTTGCTGCGCCTTCGCAAATATGCGTCAATAGGCTTACAATATGGCGTCTATAATGCAATTTGTTTAGTTACTATTATGGTTCATGCTCATAATTAACAATAATACGACCAGTAATGTCAAGTATGACGTTTATTGCAAAGTAAAAATAGATCCTGCCTTAAACATGTTGTTCTTTGATGTCAGCGTACCTTGTTTTAAGTTTTTATAGGTTAAGTCACCGTTAAGTAACTTTAATTTTTTATAGAATCACAAAGACATGACTTCAGTTTTGAAATAACTGAAGTGAAGGGACGATAAAACGAAAACCTATATTGTTGTACTTGGTAAATTTGTGGTATATATTTTTATAATTTCCATATTTACTTGCAGAGACCAAGACAGGATATCGCCTAACACACCAGGAAATGAAAGTTCAACAGATTCTGCTCCTACGACGCAAACGAGTAAAATTGCACATTACAGTGAAGAAGGTATGTTCCCCTTTATTTAATTAAATATTTTGCTGTGAATATTTGTTCAAAAGATTATTCAGATTGTCAACATCAGAATTGTTGACATATACATCTAACAACTGTTTAACAAGTTGACACTAAACTGTCAATTGATAAGAATGATTAATAGAATTACGATTAATTCAAGTTCCTAATTTTGTATCAAATAATTCATTTGTCTATTAAAACAATTCTAGATACCTTGATGAATTCGGAAACATGTCCAGCACCAAAGAAACCTGTGAAAGAAGAGAATGCAGCCCCTTGCCGAAAACGTAGACGTTCTTGTAAGGTGACCGAAGAAATTGTTCCCGCTAAGCGTGGACGGAGACCTCTTGCGAGAAACGTACGAGCTAACAGTGATAGTGATGATACTTCTGAACATTCAGCTCCAAGTTCAACGCCACCTAGTGCGCACAGTAATGCCAACCATAGCACAGGAGAAACTAGGTTGAGTGCCAGATCGCCTAGACCTTCTAAGTACAATTTTATTATAGAATTAGGTAAGTTAATAACAATAATAGTGAGTATTTCAAACATTCCTGTATTGTTTTTCCTCATTTTTTCCTGTCCTATGTTTTTCTTGACCAGAGCAGATGTGTTTCATGCAGTTCGCCCTTCCATCTTCTTAGCTGTCGACCTTGGTGTATCTTTCCATCCTTAGGTAACCACACTTAGTTCACCACATCTATCTATCGTCTGTTGGCCTTATGACGTACCCAGCCTGTTTCCATTTTAAAAATTTGCTTTTACTAATACATTATTCCGATTCGTGTCCTTATTTCTTCATTTCTTATTCTTAAAGTTTACATATTTCATTAGGAAAGTGTTTGTAGTACAAAACTCTCTTGCCCCTAATACAATATTTAGAAACATGAGGAATATATTTTCAAATTACATTCGTCATGACATCTGTCATAAGTGACAAGTGATTATAAAATGTCATTTTCATTACATTTTTATTTGTTGTGTCATTCTCAATAGAAATAAAGTCTGTTCCTTTGGTTTAGGCGGAACTAGATTTTCAATTCTAGTTACTTTTACCCCCCCCCCCCTATTCCGGCACTGAATATCACTACTGTCTGGAACGTATTATTATTAACTAGTGCACTCGTTGCCAGCTGTGTTGGCAAACATATCATTACCTTAACGTGGAACTTGCTCGACACCTCAGATTTCTTTTTCTAGCCATACGCCTTACTTCATCCATTTCAAATTGAATCAACTCTTCGACCATTATTAAAAACTGGACAAATAATGAGTATTATTCCGAATTATTTATTCATTAACTTTTTAAGATGGGAAAACGATTCATTTTCACTCAGTGCATTACATTTATAATGTTAAAACTAAAAATGATTTGATACGTTAAATTTAAAATATATTTATTAAAATAATTTTTCCAATTTCTTATATAATATAAAAATACGCAAACGGAAAAAAATGCACACGGAAAAAAGCTCACATGAAAAAATACACACACGGAAAAAAGCGCTCACGGAAAAATACACGCACGGAAAAAAACGTACTTACACTATATCTCAAATCAGTTTGAAATAAATCGTGAGAAACTACACAATAAAATTTAATTGTTTGCCCGCTTTAATATATTGCGTTCACATTTGTAAGGTCATACCAGATCTGGTTATTTTGGTTACTTTTATAGTGTAGTACTGACTTTTAAATGTAAATTAGTCATTTCAAAATATTCCTTACGCTGTAAAACCTACTTCAGATTTGTTGGTTATGATCATTATAACTATATAATATATCATTTATCTTCGTGACATATGTTAAATCAAATGACATTTTAAGAAAGTGAAAATTTATACCATGTTTTAATACCAACATGACATACATTTTCAAAGGTGCATACTATCGAATGTATCAATTTGTAATTTTTACCAAAATATTTTAAATATTTCGAACCAATTTTAAATTTACACAAATAAGTTGTCACCTAGTGACGCTGATATGAATGTCCAAACTCGGCAGGTAATTTTTGGTAAAAATTATTCATTTTTACCAAAGCGTGTTTTACTCACTGCATTATATTTACATTTTTGAAAACTTAAAACGTTAGATAATTTAAAACGTTAATCGTAGAAATACAAATATAATAAAGCATTGAAAAAATAATAATCAAGAAAAGAAAGCATTTTCCTTACATATTTTTATCAAAACCAAATATTTTTTAAAATAATTATTTTTCTGCTACTAATAATTTTAATTTATATTATTTTTGTGTAAATATATCAATTAACAACTATTATTATCACGCGTTATGTGTTAATATACACTTCGGTAAGCTTCGGAATATTTCGCTACATTTCGGAATCTCGCTTCAAATTTGTTTTAGAAGACGAGCACGCACCCACTCAGGGACACACGTTGGCGTATTATATTACAGATATTTATATATTATGTTTTAGATTATTATAGATTGTTGTTGTCTCCTTTCAGATCCATCCATGGAATGTGGACAAAGAATCCAATTACTCCAACAAAAACTCACCGAATTACGTAAAACGTACAACAATGTTAAAACAGAGCTGGCTTGTATTGACAGGCGGAGGAAGAAATTACGAAGAAGGGAACGTGAAGGTATAATTCAACACTAACAATAAAGTGCGGAACAGAATGCAACGAGTTCGACGACGCGTTGACGGCGTTTGGACGGCGCTATCTGTCAGTACAAAGTTAAAATCAAGCTGTAGTACGCAAGTGCACAGAATGAGCAACGTCTGAACGGCGTTCCACGTCGTTGATATTCGGCCCAATTCTGTAAGCAAGTTACTACAAAAAAGTTACAATAAAAGTTGCTAAATACAAGGTCAGTAACTTTTTTAGCAACTTTCACGAAATCCGTATTCTGTAAGAAAAAAGTTACTATGAAATTAGTAACTAGTTGCTAAAAAAGTTATTATGGATAACAACTAACAGAAAGCAGTTGCTACACTTAGTAACTTCAAAATAACTTGTTAAAATCGTGAAAAATCGCAATTTTTCTGTTTAATAATGAATTATTTCAAACATTTTACAATGAATTTCCATTTGTTTGCAATTCTTTTTCTGATTTTGTTTATAAAACATTTTTCGTTTAACCTCAGAAACTCACAACATAGCTGTCAAACTCAATTAAAAACTAATACCTCGCCTGCGCAGAACGTAATCTGCTTCTAGCTTCACTGTTCTTTGTAGCAACGTTACTATATATAACTTGTTATAAGAACGTTGCTTGTGCTTATGCTTGGAGAATACAAATTGTTTGGCGATTGATAAGAAAGTTACTATAAAAGTTATTTCGTAGCAACGTTACTCAGTAGCAACTAACCTAGTAACTTTTTACAGAATCGGGCCGATTGAATGTTCGTCAACTTCCTACTTTTGACGCCGTTGAACGTTGACGTAGAACACCTAACCTCAGTTTCTACCGAATGGTAAAGTGTTTGTATGTATAAATAACTTGCATACAACATAAATAACATCACACACAAGTCTTCATCGTCCATTATAATTTTAATAAAAGAAAGCGCACGTTTATACACAGATATAGGTTGTCACTTGTCACTTTAACGGCGTTAAAAATTATTGCATTGTGTGCAGGCGAAAATTCAACGCCGTTCTCAACGGCGCAAATGACGGCGTGTTGACGGCGCGCCGCTAGCGCGCTGTGCATTCTGTTCCAGGCTTAACAATAATCTAAATGAATATTATTAATACATTATTTCTTTACAGCTCTGAAAGCAGCTAAGCAGGAAATGGCCTGCGCGTGATCCTAAAACTTCTAAAAGATCGACATCACAATCGTACTTTCGGAAAAAAGGCAAGTGTTTTCCTCCAAAAAAAAAAAAAAAACAAGTTATTCTTCTGTGTTTAATTTAATCAGGAACCACATTTCTTTTTTTAATATATGTATATTAATTTATAGACTTTTTATCGTGTTTTATTTCGAAGATTATTTTTAATTTCGTTTAAAAAAAAGTTTTGCTTTAATATGTGCATGATTGCGCAATCAAACCAGAAGGCTTAAGGCTAGGATTAATGAACTAGGAAAGTTAATACATTTAAATTCTTTCAGAGCATTGAATAAAGATACATAACAATAAGCATCGCTACTTAAAACCTAGGATGGTAGAGTAATGAATGCGCTTATTATTATTATATTATTATTATTATTATTATTATATTAACGAGTTGAAGGTGAAGGAGGGTTGATTGAGAGAGATAGCAATATACTTTAGTACATAGGTTCCCAACTTTTTCTGGACCATCGCCCCCTTTACAAGAAAAAAAAAAGATTTCAACGCCCCCTCTCCCATAATAGTTTAACCCAATTAAACTCTTATTCTAATATTTGGTTAAATAACCAAATATTAAAATATGATTGCACATTATATATATTTTATCCATCTATCTATTAGGTATCACAAAGTAAAAATTAAAAAGGCCAAATTTAGTAGATTAAAATAGTATATTATTATATGAGCGATTATGACAGCTATTATTCACGAAGATGACGTTTGAACCCACGAGCCGCAGGCGTGTGGCGCAAATCATCTGAGTGAATAATGGCCATAATCGCGAATGTAATACTATGCTTTTTCTACACCTATTAACACGTTGACTGCAAAGGCAAGTTTCAGGATTCTTGTCTCAGAAGTCAATTTGATATAGCCATATTATATTATTAAGTCAATGTACTACAAGTTATCTCGTAGTCGGCGTCCTGGGCAAGAACGCTAACTACGAGAAAACTCGTAATTGGCAGTCAACGTGTTAAATAAATTAGACTCAAAATTGATAATTTTAATGGCAGTGATAGCGCCATCTATGTTGCCTGCTACCACGGCAATTTTGGCCCCTCCCATTGCCAATTATCTTTTATATACCTGTTTTATACAAGTTAAACCCAGAGCCGCTAGCTTAGGTAGATTTAACGTGATTAGCAGAAGGTTCCACACAAATACTAAAAACTCTAAACTGGCACATTTTTATTTACGCATTATATATTTGACCCATAATTTGAATCTATAAAATTTAATTTTGACCCGTTTGAGAAAAAAGCTTCTCCATCGCTGCCCTAGGTAACCTTTTATGTTTCGAGCTCTTTCTAATTTATATATGGTAGAAAGAGAGATTACATCATTTTCAAGAACATCCAACCGCCAACCTATATAAGGGACCGCCAACATATATAAGGAAGGTATTGTGATCATACCGATTTTGGCATTTTGAGATTTCAATGGATCTCCAGGAATTGAGGTCCCCTACATAACGTTTTGACTATTTTTAACATGATGTCTGTCTGTCTGTCTGTCGGTCCGTGTCTGTCGGTCCGTGTACACGTGCAGAGCAAATTTGGCTAAAAGGATTTGTATGAAACTTCATATTTAAGCTTTTGACATTAATGGCACGAGTTGATCAACTTTTGGTAAAAATCGGTTAACTAAAAATGGGAGTATATTCGTGTCGGTTTTAAGATTTTTGCGAATATTTCACTAACAACTTTTATTTGAGACATTTTTTGATAAAGCAGCATAAATTAAACAAGTACTTTGTGATGGCGATTGGACCTGTGGTGGCCACAGCTGATTTTTTTTAGTACATTAAAAGGTCACTATCGTTTTCTTTCTTACATATAATACTCCCATAAGCGTGTTTTCTGCATGTGACATACATATGCTTAAAAATTATTTGACATATGCAGAATATGCGCATTACCTGCGTAGTATTTACTGCGCATATTCCGCACTATTAACAATAAACATTACCTATAGAGGCGCTGTTGTCGCTTATAAAATGGCGATTGGAATAGGATATTTTTGACATTTGCCATCTCTCTCATTCAATCTCCCTTTCCAGTCTTTTTTGATATGAATTACCCATTTTTTACTCAATTGTCCTAGCTTAGAACTAAGCGTTTACGAAATGGAAGTTAACTAATTTATTTATTTTTTATTTAATTCCTTGACGGTTACACATTGTATATACCACGACTTGATCCTTGATTTCTAGCCTTAAGAACAAATACCATTGACTTAACATTTGTCATTGTTTTTACAAATTAGTGTTTAGATGTATATATTAATTTTTATGTTATTTAAAATTGTAAAAGTTAAATTTTTTGTGTTGCAATTATTTTTGAAAATAGTATATAAACAATAGTTTAAAAAGAAGACATATTCAGCTGGTTGAAATTTTGGAAAATATACCTTGTACAGTCAATTTTAAAATTTTATAATGTATAATGAAGAACATGTTTTTTCTTTAAAGATAAGGAAAAAACATGTGTTTTGTAAAATAAAAAAAAGCCAGTTAAATATGTAAAGTATAAATTTGTATTTTTTTATGAAAAAAAGATGAAAGTTTTATTTATTATTACTAAGTCAATTTAAATGTTCTAATAAAATGTGTATAGTATATGAATTTTTTGATTTTTTACTTCGTTTTGCCTTTTTTCTAGGGATTCCTCGCATGGTATAATAGTTACCAGTCTAAATTTATTTATTACCAAAATTAAATATGTTGTAAATAACCCTTTGCGCTCCGATGTTTCTACGCGCCAGTAGACAGCAACACAAACTTTCTAACACGTACGAGAGTTGCCTTTTATATTTCGAGATTTGAGATCAAAAACAATTATTTATCAACAAAAGTGGCTTTATTGTTTTTCAAAATATTCTCTATGAAGATCAATACACTTTTACATACGTTTGAACCAATTTTCGAAGCACTTTTTCTACTCCGATTGAGGCTTTTTTCACCGCGATTGTCAAATTATGTGAAATCCAACGTGAACAAATCTTTTTGACGGCCAAATGTTCATGCAATAGTAAATGTATGCTGGTCCCACTAATATCCAAGGATACCTCAATCTCTCGATAAGTCACATGATGATCTTGCAGTATCAGTTCACGCACAGCATCAATGTTTTCCGGAACAACAATCGATTTTAGACAACTTTCACGAAATTTGCCCTTAAGCTACTACGGCCACGATTGAAGTCGGCAAACCATCGATAAATGGTAGTTCTTGATGGTGCTTCATCGCCAAAATTCGGATTAAGTTCATTGATGCACTGTTGTTGGGTTAATCCACGTCGAAAGTTGTAAAAAATACTCGCTCGAAAATGTTCACGATTTAATTTCGTTTTTAGCCGAGATGATTTCAAGTTACTGTAAATAACAGAAACATCGCTCGTACGTCAAAACGTTCTGAGTACGTATACCGTCAAAAATATCAAACTTTACGCTAGAAGCGTCAGTTGCCAGATTGCAGCACTAGTTTAGCGCAATCCCGAAATATAAGAGGCAACCCTTGTATTACAATATTTATAATATAATTAATAAAATAATATTTTACTCCAGTGCGATAATTTTAGCGCGCGAGGTGTAACCGAGGTTAATTAAAAATTTGTTAGTATACCATATTACATTATCATTGAAATGTGTACATTTAAATATCGCTAAGATTTGGAATAGCCTGTATAAAACTGACATTTTTAACCTAAATTGTGTTAAAAACTCGATTTATGTTAAAACAATCGGTCTCAGAGTCTCATTCAATTATTAAAAGTCACTAGATTTCAAAATCAAGTTCCGCACGAAGTTAAGAAATAATACTATTAAGATTATAAGTTAACACTCACAGAATAACGTTTTTTCTATCGCTTGGTCACTTCCGAGAAAGTTAAAAAACTTAGTACAAAGCCCAGAGGAAAAACAACAGGTGGGGGGGGGGCAATATGAAGTTACACAGCAAAATTATCGGTGTGGAAAGGGCATATTTCGAGTAGAAAGTTAAAAAGTGCTTGTTTGAATGGTATACTTGGAGTTTAAAAGCCTACATTTATATCTTCATTCCCTTTTTTTGACAGTAATATTTTGTTGCGCTTTACAATTGTCCAATAAAGAAATTTAGAGTTACGTGGAGGCCACAAAAAACGGAAATTTTTCGCTTCCAGAAACTATTAATAAATGGTTTTTCCCGAATTGAAAAATGAGAATTTTTATCATAATTTTTTATAATGCTGCATAAAAATCATCCCTTTTATTTGTCATAAACGTTCCACAGTAGTCTCATCGAGCTGTAGTGCTAAGAACCCTTTAAATATACCTTTAATAACATAAATAAAAACCTATCAAAACTTTTTAGTGAGTATTTATTTATTTATTTATTTATTATTTTTTTGTTTATTTATTTAGTTTTGTGGCGAATTTGTTGTTTGATTTAAAATTTTACAGATACAACATGGATTTTTTCGTCTTATCAAAAGGATATTTTTTAATTAGGTGAGGTTTATTTGTTTTTGTTATGAAATTTCCTTTATAAAATTTTATTTTTTACAAGAAATGTGAAGAAATGCTTAGAAGAGAACAATTGTGGATATGTTGGACACCATCTACGAAAACAAAACATGTTTTCTGGATAGTGAAAAATCAACAGAAATTAAGGTAATTTTTATATTATTTTACTTAACGCATTTTATATGTAGGCCAGCGTTTCTCAAACTTATTGCCTCGCGACCCATTATATTCACAGTTACACATCCTCTTGTAATATATGTACATGTAAGACTCTTTTTAAAACATTTGCGACCCATTTCTATGTTGGAGAGACGCTGGCATAGACCAGGGGTCGGCAACCTTTCGGCGACAAAGAGCCAAATCTATATTGAAAACAAAAACAATAACATGCAAGAGCCGCTAAAAAAATATATGCTATATTTAAGAAAAAACCTAAAAATTGTTTATTTGTGTTAAAATAATCAAGTTTTACAATAAATTTATATTTACTTATACCTTTAGTTTTTAATACCTATTGCACTTGCCAGTATAAAATAATATAGTTTAAGATAAGACTTCAGTATTTGGTGAATATTCAGTAATCTTTAATTTAAGGCAGCACTCAAGTTTCAGGTCAGTACGATTACTTCTTAACTGACTCTTTATTAATTTCATATGTGAAAAGATACGAATGACCAAACTCGGCCGGTAATTTTTGGTAAAAATTATTCATTTTTACCAAATCGTGTTTTACTCACTGCATTATGTTTACATTTTTGAAAATTTAAAACGTTAATGGTTGAAATAACCAGTGGCGAAGGGAGACCTCCGCTAGACTTGCCCTCCCATACAAAAAAAGTAAATCTTCAAAAATCAAATTATGTTATTTATTTTACATACTACAAATTTTTGTCCAAGGCTTTATTTACTAGTTACGAATTTATTAACTTTTAAAGTCTAATAACTTCCGATTTCGGATCTTCATAAAAGACAATAGGGTTCTTCCCAATTATTAGGAGAATTTTTTTAGAACCAGAACGAACTCTCTAAGTTAAACCGGTTTTGAGTTATCGTTTATATACACACACACAGACACATACGGACGGCATTTCGAAAACAAGTTTTTTGGAATCCCTGAACCCATGATACGTGGTCATCAGTCGATATCTCGACATCGAAAATTTTCGCGATTACAATACTTGCTCCTTATATATTAAGGTCGGGCAAGTAAAAAAATAATAAAGCATTGAAAAAATAATAAGTATAAGCTGTTCACTTTTGTAAGAACACACTAGATCTGGTTATTTTGGTTACTTTTATGGTGTGTTACTGACTTTAAATAGCAATTAAAAATATTCCTTACGCTGTAAAACCGACTTTAGGTTGATAAGGTTATGATCATTATAATTAAGATATCATTTTTCATTATGACATATGTCAAATGGATCGACATTTAAAAAAAGTGACATTTTTTAATACCAACATGACATACAGCTTCAAAGGTGCAAACTATTGAAAACAAAATTCCCTCTTAGTTTGTTCTTACAAAAGTGAACAGTTTATAATAAAGAAAAGAAAATCACATTTTTCTTACATACTTTCATCAAAACCAAGTATTTTTTAAAATAATTATTTTTCTGCTACTAATAATTTTAATTTATATTATTTTTGTGTAAACATTTCAATTAACAACTATTATTATCACGCGTTATATCTCAATATACACTTCGGTGAGCTTCGGAATATTTCGTTACATTTCGGAATCTCGCTTCAAATTTGTTTTTGACGTAATAGCACGCAACCACGCAGGGACACACGTTGGCGTATTATATTATAGAACTCGCACGATGTGTTTTTTCTCGGTGTATATATTTTTTTTTTGTCTAATGTGTTCCTTTGCACCGCGATTTTTATTTCATTTAAAGTTCCCTTTATTTCTCATCAGTCCGTTTTATTTATAGGGCTATTCTAAACAAGAAATAACTTTTACGGCGTTATAATTTCCTTAGACCCTCCAAAAGTACAGACCACCCTGGTCATATCTACGAAATCTAATAATATGACCACTTTAAGTAGGTTGTGTTGAAGCACGCTTGAATGATTTAGATGAATAGTATAAGTTTAGGCAGGTGCACTAGTAATAGCAGCACCTTTCAACTTTTAAAAAGGGTGCTATTTTTTATCCCTACACTTAAGAACCAAAATATTATTACAGGTACATATCAGAAACATTTGAATGTATAATAATGTTGAGAGATTTTTACTTTGTAATATTAATTATTTCTGTATTTACATTGAACGTTTTTAGACGCGCAGTTCGTCTGTAGACACCGTCTGAACTCACATATATCGACCCAAAATAATCTTATTTTGATGTCGCTATGAACGATTCTCTTTAATTTCCTATCCATTTATCTGATATTTCAAGATTTAAAAAACTATTTAACCTCAAAGTTCTTAAAACGTTTCCAGTTATATGCAAAAATATTATAATGATTTGTGCAGATGTTTTTTTTACGATATAAAAGTAAAGTGCGTTGGCAAATTTTCATTTTCAAATATTTGGCGCACCTTATAGAATTACGGCGTCATACGCGTTGTATTTTTGTGTGTAAACAGTCCTTCACAACTTCCAGGTATCCCAAAGATACATCGCAATACACCTTTCACTCCAATTTTGGTTCAGCCCCCCCCCCCCTTGCAACCAAAAAATTGGTCTGAAATATCAATTCTCACACATTTCGGGGTTAATCTAATTATTAAGAACTTTCATTTAATAATCTAAATTAAATTACAAAAAATGTATTTATATAGTCTGCTATACTCTATTCAAAATCGAGAAATAGTAATCATGCAATGTTCACGTGATAATTTTGTCGAGCTCTCGTCGTTCGCTGGCTGTTGAGCACTTAAATTTATGCGACAGCCAATAGGGTAGCGACTTCAATCTTTCACGGGATTTTATTACTATTTCTGCATTTCGAACAGGGTATAGTTTGGTTTAAGATTTTGAAAACTAGTAATTTTTATCGATTGTATCAGGCTTTTGATTATTTTGTTTAGCTCAGAAGCTTTAAAAATGAGCTCGTAACAACTTACAGAAATAAAAATTCCATTTAGTTCTGCTTAAACTTTTAGAATAGCATATATATATTTTTTTTTATTCTACTCATTTTAAGGGTTTTGTAGTTATGATCAAAAAACCTTTATAACGTCGCTGATGTGTCTGTTTGTCTGTTCTGTATAAATTGTGGCCAAACGGCTGAACATAGTATGTTGGAATTGTGCAAGCTTGTTACAATCATAGGCGCCCGCAGAAATTATTCTAGGGGGGGGGGGGCAAGACCTAAACATATATATAGATGTCATATTCGAACAATGCTTTCCACGTGGCGGGTCTGGGAACAATCCCCGGTGAGGATAAACATTTATTTTCTAATTAAAAATGTGTTCTCTATACAGTAATACCACGTTACTCGACTGCCTCTTAGCTCGACGTTTTCGCCACTCGACGTAAATATCGAGAGTGAGAGTCGACGGAAGCATCGCTATCCGACGCGTGTTCGAGTACCGATCACGTGATACATATTTTGGTAAACAGAGCAAAATGAACGCATGGCCAGCAGTTCGCGCCTAGCTATCTTGACGACAACAAGTCAGATTTGCAACGGTTGGTTACACGGATGTACACATTTAAAATTTAGATTGACGGGCAACGGTTGGTTACATGGATGTACACATTTAAAAATTAGATGGACGTGCAACGGTTGGTTACATGGATGTACACATTTAAAAATTAGATTGACATGCAATGGTTGGTTATTCGGATGTACACATTTAAAAATTAGATTGACGTGCAACGGTTGGTTACATGGATGTACTTATTTAAAAATTAGATTGACGTGCAACGGTTGGTTACATGGATGTACACATTTAAAAATTACATTGACGTGCAACGGTTGGTTACACGGATGTACACATTTAAAAATAAGAATGACGTGCAACGGTTGGTTACACGGATGTACACATTTAAAAATTAGAATGACGTGCAACGGTTGGTTACACAGATGTACACATTTAAAAATTAGATTGACGTGCAACGGTTGGTTACATGGATGTACACATTTAAAAATTAGATTGACGTGCAACAGCTGGTTATACGGATGTACACATTTAAAAATTAGATTGACGTGCAACGGTTGGTTACATGGATGTACACATTTAAAAATTAGATTGACGTGCAACGGTTGGTTACACGGATGTACACATTTAAAAATAAGATTGACATGCAACGGTTGGTTACATGGATGTACACATTTAAAAATTAGAATGACGTGCAACGGTTGGTTACATGGATGTAAACATTTAAAAATTAGATTGACGTGCCACGGTTGGTAACATGGATGTACACATTTAAAAATTAGATTGACATACCACGGTTGGTTACATGGATGTACACATTTAAAAATTAGATTGACGTGCAACGGTTGGTTACATGGATGTACTAATTTAAAAATTAGATTGACGTGCAACGGTTGGTTACATGGATGTACACATTTAAAAATTAGATTGACGTGCAACGGTTGGTTACACGGATGTACACATTTAAAAATAAGATTGACGTGCAACGGTTGGTTACATGGATGTACTAATTTAAAAATTAGATTGACGTGCAACGGTTGGTTACATGGATGTACACATTTAAAAATTAGATTGACGTGCAACGGTTGGTTACATGAATGTACTAATTTAAAAATTAGATTGACGTGCACCGGTTGGTTACATAGATGTACACATTTAAAAATTAGATTGACGTGCAACGGTTGGTTACATGGATGTACTAATTTAAAAATTAGATTGACGTGCCACGGTTGGTTACATGGATGTACACATTTAAAAATTAGATTGACGTGCCACGGTTGGTTGCATGGATGTACACATTTAAAAATTTGATTGACGTGCAACGGTTGGTTAGACGGATGTACACATAGAAATTAGATTGACGTGCCACGGTTGGTTACACGGATGTACACATATAAAAATTAGATTGACGTGCCATGGTTGGTTACACGGATATACACATTTAAAAATTATATTGACGTGCCACGGCTGGTTACACGGATGTACACATTTAAAAATTAGATTGACATGCCACGGTTGGTTACACGGATGTACACAAAAAATTGGATTGACGTGCCATGGTTGGTTACACGGATGTACACATTTAAAAATTATATTGACGTGCCACGGCTGGTTACACGGACGTACACATATAAAAATTAGATTGCCGTGCCACGGTTGGTTACATGGATGTACACATTTAAAAATTAGATTGACGTGCCACGGTTGGTTACATGGATGTACACATTTAAAAATTAGATTGACGTGCAACGGTTGGTTACATGGATGTACTAATTTAAAAATTAGATTGACGTGCAACGGTTGGTTACATGGATGTACTAATTTAAAAATTAGATTGACGTGCCACGGTTGGTTACATGGATGTACTAATTTAAAAATTAGATTGACGTGCCACGGTTGGTTACATGGATGTACACATTTAAAAATTAGATTGACGTGCCACGGTTGGTTACATGGATGTACACATTTAAAAATTAGATTGACGTGCAACGGTTGGTTACATGGATGTACTAATTTAAAAATTAGATTGACGTGCCACGGTTGGTTACAAGGATGTACTAATTTAAAAATTAGATTGACGTGCCACGGTTGGTTAAATGGATGTACACATTTAAAAATTAGGTTGACGTGCAACGGTTGGTTACATTGATGTACACATTTAAAAATTAGATTGACGTACCACGGTTGGTTGCATGGATGTACACATTTAAAAATTAGATTGACGTGCAACGGTTGGTTGCATGGATGTACACATTTAAAAATTAGATTGACGTGCCACGGTTGGTTACATGGATGTACACATTTAAAAATTAGATTGACGTGCAATGGTTGGTCACATGGATGTACACATTTAAAAATTAGATTGACGTGCCACGGTTGGTTACATGGATGTACACATTTAAAAATTAGATTGACGTGCAACGGTTGGTTACATGGATGTACACATTTAAAAATTAGATTGACGTGCCACGGTTGGTTAAATGGATGTACACATTTAAAAATTAGGTTGACGTGCAACGGTTGGTTACATTGATGTACACATTTAAAAATTAGATTGACGTACCACGGTTGGTTGCATGGATGTACACATTTAAAAATTAGATTGACGTGCAACGGTTGGTTGCATGGATGTACACATTTAAAAATTAGATTGACGTGCCACGGTTGGTTACATGGATGTACACATTTAAAAATTAGATTGACGTGCAATGGTTGGTCACATGGATGTACACATTTAAAAATTAGATTGACGTGCCACGGTTGGTTACATGGATGTACACATTTAAAAATTAGATTGACGTGCAACGGTTGGTTATACGGATGTACACATTTAAAAATTAGATTGACGTGCAACGGTTGGTTACATGGATGTACTAATTTAAAAATTAGATTGACGTGCCACGGTTGGTTACATGGATGTACACATTTAAAAATTAGATTGACGTGCCACGGTTGGTTACATGGATGTACACATTTAAAAATTAGATTGACGTGCAACGGTTGGTTACACGGATGTACACATTTAAAAATTAGATTGACGTGCCACGGTTGGTTACATGGATGTACACGATTAAAATGTGAACATCCGTGTAACCAAACGTGGCACGTCAATCTAATTTTTAAATTAGTACATCCATGTAACCAACCCTTGCACGTCAATCTAATTTTTAAATGTGTACACCCATGTAACCAACCGGTGCACGTCAATCTAATTTTTAAATTAGTACATCCATGTAACCAACCGTTGCACGTCAATCTAATTTTTAAATGTGTACATCCGTGTAACCAACCATGGCACGTCAATCTAATTTTTATGTGTACATCCGTGTAACCAACCGTGGCACGTCAATCTAATTTTTATATGTGTACATCCGTCTAACCAACCGTTGCACGTCAATCAAATTTTTAAATGTGTACATCCATGCAACCAACCGTGGCACGTCAATCTAATTTTTAAATTAGTACATCCATGTAACCAACCGTTGCACGTCAATCTAATTTTTAAATGTGTACATCCATGTAACCAACCGTGGTACGTCAATCTAATTTTTAAATGTGTGCATCCATGTAACCAACCGTGGCACGTCAATCTAACTTTTATATGTGTACATCCGTGTAACCAGCCATGGCACGTCAATATAATTTTTAAATGTGTACATCCGTGTAACCAACCGTGGCACGTCAATCTAATTTTTATATGTGTACATCCGTCTAACCAACCGTTGCACGTCAATCAAATTTTTAAATGTGTACATCCATGCAACCAACCGTGGCACGTCAATCTAATCTTTAAATTAGTACATCCATGTAACCAACCGTTGCACGTCAATCTAATTTTTAAATGTGTACATCCATGTAACCAACCGTGGTACGTCAATCTAATTTTTAAATGTGTACATCCATGTAACCAACCGTGGCACGTCAATCTAATTTTTAAATGTGTACATCTATGTAACCAACTGTGGCACGGCAATCTAATTTTTACATGTGTACATCCGTGTAACTAACCATGGCACGTCAATCTAATTTTTATGTGTACATCCGTGTAACCAGCCGTGGCACGTCAATATAATTTTTAAATGTGTACATCCGTGTAACCAACCATGGCACGTCAATCTAATTTTTATATGTGTACATCCGTGTAACCAACCGTGGCACGTTAATCTAATTTTTAAATGTGTACATCCGTGTAACCAGCCGTGGCACGTCAATATAATTTTTAAATGTGTACATCCGTGTAACCAACCATGGCACGTCAATCTAATTTTTATATGTGTACATCCGTGTAACCAACCGTGGCACGTCAATCTAATTTTTATATGTGTACATCCGTGTAACCAACCGTTGCACGTCAATCTAATTTTTAAATGTGTACATCCGTGTAACCAACCATGGCACGTCAATCAAATTATTAAGAGTGTACATCCATGCAACCAACCGTGGTACGCAATCTAATTTTTAAATGTGTACATCCATGCAACCAATCGTGGTACGTCAATCTAATTTTTAAATGTGTACATCCGTATAACCAACCGTGGTGCAGCTATGAACTTTTTGTTTTTTGCTAAAATAAATGATTTATATTTATAATTATGGGTCCAAGGGATAAAAATGCAAGCATAGCTAAATGGAAAACATATACATATATGTATTTCCTTATATGTATTGTATATATGTACATATGATTCCCTTTATTTCTTATGGAGAAATTCGACTCGCCACTCGACGTAATCGCTACTCGACGCTTTTTCAGAACGAATTAACGTCGAGTGGCGGGGTATTACTGTAGTTAAAAATCATCGATTTAATACATAAGAACTATCCGGGCTAATAGCCAAAGTTGCTAGAGCAAAAATATAATAATAAACAATCGTTTTTTTTTATGAATTTTATATTTAAATAATATATTATTTTTTTTTAAGATACGAATTGTTATTTGATTCCGAAATCCAGGGGGGGCAACTGACCCATCTTGCCCCCCCTTGCGGGCGCCTATGCCAAATATAGAAAAACTATAGAGAGATCAATAAAATATCCGGAAAATATAATATGTATTTGAAGAAAAAAAAAATATATTTTTTAAATATTTTGAGTAATTATCAAATGAAGCCCATTGATGATAACTCGGCAAAATTTTATTTTTGAAAAAACAATTTTTTTATGGTACGTCCAAAAATGTGCTATAACTTTTGTCCTCTACCCTATTTCCCATAGGAGTTGGTCTAAAAATCTGAAAAAAATGTCAGTAATGTACATTGATGGGAACCGGAATAGTTCAACAATCAATTTTTGATCAGATTATTATTTCGAATAATATTTATTTTTTGTGTCGTTGAAAACAATATATTTTTTTTATTATGGGTTGTGTGGTTGTTGGGAAAGAACCCTCTACGAAGGAACGTAATCAAGGTTAAGTCGTTTTTTAAAATTTCTTTATTTTAGTACGATTTTTCCAAAAATATGCTAAAAAAATTACTGCCCGCACCGTTTACCCTCTAAAACAAATAAGTTGATGTACAGCAGTGGTGGGGGAACCGGGGTAAATTACCCCAAATGGGGTAAAAATTAAATTTTTGGGGGTAATAAGGAAATTTCTCCAATTTGCTATTTTTATAAAAGTGTTAGTAGCGCACTAAGGAAAAGGGCGTTGAGGCTCTTGACTAAGGGGGTCAGGACATTGCGAAGGTGAGGACCTTTTTTTTTGCTTATCATTTAGAATTTAGATTTTGGGAGGTGGGGACCTTTTTTTTGCTCATCACTTAGATTTTGGGAGGTGAGGACTTTGGCATTGAATGGTGGTAACGGAGTAATTGCATGATAACGGGCATGAGCCCCCCCCTCTACCAAGATCTCTAATACAAGTGAGGACTTTTTTTTCGAAGATAGGTTTTTTTTTTGTTTTTGGTCATCACTTGTATTGTAAAAGTGAGGACCTTTTTATTAGATCATCACTTGTAGTTTGAAAATTGAAAATGAGAACCTTTTTAATAACTTAAATAATTGAGTCTTTTGAGCCCTCTTTCCCAAATTTATGAGTAGTCGCCTGTGCAGGAGGTATACCCTCCTATCGGAGCTGTACATGAACTCTTAGTACTCAAATTAACGAATAAAAGTTGTTATCAAAAAGCTATTAATTTTGATGCGATTATAGAAAAAATAATGTAGACATCCAGCATTCTATTGGCTTCTTACACTTGTTAAAACCTTGAAATGTGTGAAAATTTTCACTTCACATTAATTTTTACTTGCCCGATCTTAATATATATGGGGCAAGTATTGTAATCGCGAAAATTTTCGACGTCGTGATTTTGACTAATGACTACATTTCATGGTCCAGGGAACCCAAAAAACTTATTTTCGAAGTGCCGTCCGTATGAGTGTGTGTGTATACACGATAACTCAAGAACGGTTCAACTTAGAGAGTTCGTTCTGGTACTAAAAAATTCTCCTATTAATTGGGAAGAAGCCTATTGTTTTTTATGAAAATCCGAAGTCGGAAACGGAAGTTATTAAACTTTAAAAATTCATCACTAGTAAACCAAGCCTTGAACAAAAATTTGTACATACAGTCTGTTCCAAACGGTTAAGCGGAACTAAATGGGAATTTAGTTCTTTTAGGTTGTCACGAGAAGGGACTTTGCTTGGGTTATTTCATTTTTCACGTTAGGATGTCAAAAATTAAAATTCCAACAATGAAATCATAGAAACGAATGGCATATGTCAAAATTAAATATTTTTTTTATATTTTAATGACAAAACCAGTGGCGAAGGAAGACCTCCGCTAGATTTGCCCTCCCATAAAAAAATTAATAATAAAAAAAAAATACATAATTTTTTTTTTTTAATTTAAAAAAAGATTTAGGTAAATCTTCAAAAATACATCAAATTATGTCTAATACAATTTTTTGTCCAAGGCTTGGTTTACTAGTTACGATTTTTTTTAAACTTTAATGTTTAATAACTTCCGTTTCCGGTTTCGGATTTTAATAAAAAACAATAGGGTTCTTCCCAGTTATTAGGAGAATTTTTTAGTACCAGAACGAACTCTTTAAGTTAAACCGTTTTTGAGTTGTCGTGGATACACACAGACACACACACATACGACCTTAATATATAAGGGGCAAGTATTGTAATCGCGAAAATTTTCGATGTCGAGATTTTGACGGATGACCACGTTTCATGGTCCAGGGAATCCAAAAAACCTATTTTCGAAGTGCCGTCCGTATGTGTGTGTGTGTGTGTGTCTGTCTGTCTGTGTGTCTGTGTGTATACACGATAACTCAAAAACGGTTTAAATTAACGAGTTCGTTCTGGTACTAAAAAATTCTCCTATTAAATGGGAAGAACCCTATTGTTTTTTATGAAAATCGGTTGACTAGAAATGGGAGTTTACTCGTGTCGATTTTAAGATTTTTGCGAATATTTAGCAACAGAAAAATATTTCGAAAAAATTTATTGAACAAAAGTTACTATAAATGCAATAACTAATAACTTTTATTTGAGACGTTTTTTGATAAAACGAAAAATTTCGAAAAATTTTTGTAAAATTATTTAAAATTTTTCCAAGTCTCAATTTTTTCATACTTCTATGTAACGTTTCCATGGTCATGATAATTAATTCGTAACTAGTAAAGCAAGCCTTGGACAAAAATTTGTATAGAACATAATTTGATGTATTTTTGAAGATTTATCTAAATATTTAAAAAAAATTTTTTTTTTAATTTACATTTTTTTTTAAATATTTTTTTTATGTGAGGGCAAGTGTAGCGGAGGTTTCCCTTTGCCACTGGTTATTATTTTGTGAGAGGACAAGTCTAGCGGAGGTCCCCCTTCACCACTGGAATTAATATTTGGTTGTTATTTAAAGGGTTACAAATCCTTCAGAACGTTCTTTCTAGTTAAGTTATTATTATTTCTAAACAATAGTAATGAAAACAAATGAAACTAAGTCCATGGTTCATAATATTGACAGTGGTACTTTGTAGAAATGACAGTTTTCTTTGAGCGTATCGTACCGTTAGAGGCGAGTCACCAGTCACCGCAAGCCCCGCGTCTTGGCCGCGCTCCGATGGAAAGCAGCGGGTCGGTGCGCATTCCAACCAGCCGACCATCATGACATCTGCTTGTCTTTGCGCCGTGAGAACGAACGAACGTTCAATTGTTAGGTTTCTCTCTAACTACACTGACTCACGGGGAAATTCTTGAGGAATGGGGATTTTTGGTTTCAAATACGCTGAAGGGGAATAGTTAATAGAAAATTTATATGATAATACAAATAAATTAAATACAATTTGGACACGCGGTATTTGTTTTTCGCAGTTTATAATGGGTGTTTTTTTTAGAGGTATAGAACTTTAAATTGCAATAAAACAACGATGGATTATTCGATTGACATGAATTTTTTTTTTATTCGAAAGATAATCTTGTGGCATTACATTTTAAATATGATTTCTGGCATATGACCGCCACGGCTGGCTCGGATGTAGTCCAATCTGGACGTCCAATTTTCGATGACTTTTTCCAACATTTGTGGCCGTATATCGGCAATAACACGGCGAATGTTGTCTTCCAAATGGTCAAGCGTTTGTGGCTTATCCGCATAGACCAATGACTTTACATAGCCCCACAGAAAGTAGTCCAGCGGTGTTAAATCACAAGATCTTGGAGGCCAATTCACAGGTCCAAAACGTGAAATTAGGCGGTCACCAAACGTGTCTTTCAATAAATCGATTGTGGCACGAGCTGTGTGACATGTTGCGCCGTCTTGTTGGTATGATTTAATGTAATGCCACAAGATTATCTTTCGAATAAAAAAAAATTCATGTCAATCGAATAATCCATCGTTGTTTTATTGCAATTTAAAGTTCTATACCTCTAAAAAAACACCCGTTACTACGTTTTCGGTACTGTATTAAAAAAATTGATATAGGTCAATTCTTTGGTTTAGGCGGAACTAAATGGGGATTTCATATTTTTAAGTTGTCACGAAAACAGAGCTTGGCTAGGTTATTTAATTATTCATGTTGGCATTTATTATAAAGTGACAGTCATTAGAAAAATAAAATAAATAATATACATTTTAAAATTTTTGGAAAATGTAAGAATTAAAAAAAAACACAATTAAATTGTCTCCTCTGCCCGGGAGCTAACCCTAGTTTGCTGCGTAGCAAGCGAGCAAGATAACCATTAGACCAGGATACGCCTTTTAGTGTAGTGTGTTACATAACTATAACTTTTGCACATCGTCAACCAAAAACACAAAAAATGCGTTATTTTCCGCAAACATAATCTGATCAAAAATTCCTGTTGTACTATTCCGGTTCACACCAATGTACATTACTTGGATTTCTTTGTGGTGTGGGACAATTTTTATTGCACAATTTTGGCAAAAATCGCGTCAAAATAATTTATTTTTCAAAAATAAAATTTTGATCGTTAATCCACATATTAAGGGCTTTCATTTGATACCCTACTCAGAATTTTAATAAATAATTTATTTTTTTCATGAGCATATATATGTTTATATTTTTAGGGGGATATGTTTTTTAGATGCTTTAGTATTTTTCCTATGTGCGGGTCAAAAAGTTGTATAAGCATGCCAAATTTCAACTCTAGGTTTAGCCGTTTGGCTACAATTTTTACCGAATAGACAGACGACAAAATAACGGTATAAGGGTTTTTTGGTCATATCTACAAAACCCTAAAAAACAAGATCATCAATTTATTGATCAATAAATTGATCAAGTTTTTATGTCAATTAATTGAACAATTTGTTGCTAACCTTGAAAATAAAAGGATCACTTTTCACACATCAATTTATTTGAAAACTTTTACATTAACAATTGTAAATAATGTTGATTTTTTTATCAAAATGAAAATATTGAAAAAATCTCACAAAATTATGAGCTGTGAATTTTCCGCACGGGGAGAAACATCTTGATTCCGTACTGCCCCCACCTCAATCCCAATTTTCATCTTCCAATATTGTGCAGCCAGTGTTGCCACCTGACAGGAAATTTCCCTTTTTCAGGGAATTTTTGATGTCTAGAGGGAAAAAGGGAAATTTCGCCAAAAAAAGGGAATTTTTCACATCTGACAGATGATCCGCAACTTTTGTGCAGTTGACTTGTATTGGAGGAGATGAGGACCTTTATTTTTTTTGCTCTTCACTTGGATTCTGGGAGGTAAGGACTTTTTTTTTGCTCGTCACTTGGCTTTTGGGAAGTGAGGAACTTTTTTTTTGCTCATCACTTAAATTTTGGGAGGTGAGAAGCTTTTTTTACCACCTGTCCCACATTCCATTGTAAAACAACTGGTCACTTTAGGCAAGGGAATTTTTGCACCACCCAAAGGGAATTTTCCTTTCAGGCAGGTGGCAACACTGTGTGCAGCCAGCTCTGTTACCCTTTTCACACTAGATCTTTAAGACGAGTGAACTTAAAGTTCACCGATGTTTAAGATCGGTATGCTTTCACACTTGATGTTTAAATCTCTGGTGCTGTCATCAGTTACAGTAATTTTGTCCTTAAGTAACCGTCATGAAATTACCAGTTTTGAACTGTCTGCGCAGACGCACATTTTGAATTATTATAAACAATTAAGGATATTTCATTTCATTCTACAATAAAGGCACTACAATAAAGAATATATTACACCTGTATTAACATGTAAGTCGATACATTTTATCTCAATTATTGTAGCTCTGTATTTTATTAAACACATTATTAAAATAAATAATTTTGTTATAACAATATATTGTTATAACTTATAAGTATAAACTTCTTATAACGTCGATATAATACAGTATTCTTGTTTATGATAATATAAAATTCTGACAGCACAAATTCAAGGAGTATTTTTTTATAATAGAAATTAAGTTGGCAATGCGCTCGAAGTTTAAGACGCAGATCTCTGTCTTAAACATCGCTTGTATTTAGACGAGGCCATACGGTTTCACATTAGCGTTTAAAGATACATTCACTTTAACATCCGATCTTAAAGATCTAGTGTGAAAAGGGTATTAGATCGACTCAGCTTCAAGTATTTAATACTGGTAGTATCTTTTTATACATGGATAATAGGATCAGTCAAAACGCCACGCTAACAACGTGGCTTGCATACCTGTGGCCAAAAGTATGGAAACTGAATTTTCATTCTCTACCCTTATACGGCTGCCTTACCGTTGGAAACATTCTAATTATTAAGATCTCGTAGGCTGGATCCACCGTTGGAGCAAAGCTCGTCAGCTAGGCGGAGTATTATGGAAATAATCTCCATCATCCCTGATGACGTCATGTTAATTGACCCCGTTTAACACTATTTTATTTAGTCTAAATACTAAAAAAAGCGTTATTCGAGTTATTCCTGTTTCTTTTATATAACATTTTATAATAAAATCTTTATAATACGAGGTAATTTTTGCTTAAATATTTTTGTTGTTCTCTGTGCGAGATTTCTGCCACGAACCAGTTTATGTAGGATGTTGCATGGTTGCCTAACCAACTAGGTGCAAACGTACGTGTTCTGAGACAGTTGTCATTTAGACTGTAAAATAACTCGAGATAATTTCCGGTAAAACATAACATTCTCGAGAAACGGTGCTCAGTTTCCTTCTATATATCTTATACCTACTATATAATAAACATTTACGTATAAGACAATTTTATGACCTCTATTTACATAGAGACTAAGAGAAAAGTTGTACAGTAGACTATTAAAAACCAGGCAAAAACCAAAAATTGATTTATATTTTTAATTTTAATTATTACAAACGAATTATACGGTAACTTGGTGGTCGCTAGAAAATCTCCAATCGGATTGGGCCCCAAGTGACAAAAATAGTTCGAATTTGAAGACGGTTGATTGTACAAATTAGTTCCGTATCTGATATGCTATGAACCTAGAAAAATTCATCTTTACATATAAAAATCAATTTCTGTTTGTTTGTTTCTCTAATCTTTGTGCAAAGCCAAACAGATGAACCAATCTTCACCAAATTTAGTACAGGGGGGTAAAATAATCCGAGGAAGGTTTTGTGAGGGTTCCAACTTCGTCCATGTCCCACTAGGGGGCATTATGGGGGGTAAACCATCAGTTCCACGCTCTCCGTGCAGTTTGAATTGATTACGTAGGCTAAACCTAAAGATATATTGACATGTAGACAAAAAATGTAGATTTTAACTAGATCTAAAAAAAAATCCGGGAGAGCATATACCTATCAAGCACCGATATCGTGTATTGGGCAATTTTCTGTTTTTAAACGTAATACTTTTTGTATTATAAAGTTCGTGGGTGCATAACATCGGAGTTTTAAATTAATGTATTAATTATTATAGGATTATAAAATAAAGCATTTCACGGAGAATCATAATAGTATATTATGCAACGAGAATGGAATGATGGTCATTTCACACGAGTATGAAAGTTGAGCCACGAGCCGCAGACGAGTAGCGCAATTCATACGAGTGACAAATTACTATTCCATGCAAGTTTCCTACTATGCTTTTTCCACGACTATAACTTTATTGTTTAATTAATTTTTATTCAGTTCCCTTTAAAAACTAACAATAATTTGACAGTTGCTTGCAACCTATTTATTACGTTGTCTAGCAACGACCATGTACGCTGTCATACGGAATGTAAATTCAGTTAAAATAACAATACTTGCGTCAACTGATTAACTGACTGACCAAGACTAATTCTATTAAAAAATATATTTGCAAAATTCGAAAACTTTAACTATATTATTTAATTTTAATCCGGGTTCCTTTACAAACTAACAATAATTTTCAACCTGTTTATTACATTGCCTAGCAACGGTCGGTAATTGCTGCTTGAAGCTGTTATGTAATGAGCTCAACCTGTTACGTAATGAGCTCGTTACGTAACTGGTCAACGGTGTGTAATTAAAAGGAGTGGGGAATGTGCTACATTTACTAATCACTGACACGCTTGCAATGAACGTATATCTATATAGTCGTGGAAAAAGTATTTTACACTATACATCAAAGAATGATAATAACGGAGATATCATAGTGTAACACGTACGCATGCACAGAAAGTTGTACATGTATGTTGCATTTGGTGTGGAACTTTCCAATAGATGGCACTGCTGGAGAATTTTTTATTTCCCATTGTCTAATAGTTAATTGCAACTTATATCAGCATACAGAATGTAAAGTTTTGGCAGATTAAGGGAGACGTTGAACCATGGGGTTCTTCCTGCAGGATTAACCGCCATCACACGCCTTTGTATAGGCAGTTGGTGGACCCATGGACACCTCCTTCGAGGTGAAGAGTTTCCTATTTGCGAGACTTGTAACACAGATTTAGCTATACACATGTTAATTCAGTATGTGCAGTTCGCGGATGTCAGGGAGAGGTTAGGCCTGCGCTTAGACTTGTCAGTTGCTTTAGGTGGTGACAGAATACTCATGGACAGGTTGATACTCTTCCTGAGGCAGTCGAATTTATTGTTTTATACATGAAGTTTTGTAATTTATTTTAATGTGTTTTAAATGTGTATTAATGTGTATTTATCTAGATCTGTGAAATCCGATGGTAACTAGCTCCTTTACAGCCTTTTACCATCACCCTGCGTCTGTTCAATTTTTCGTACAGATGTTTATTCTAATTTATTTATATTTGTGCGTTGCAAAATTTCTTTTATTGAGAATGTGTAGAAGATTTTATTTATTTATTTTGAATTTTATATATTCTTTTTAATATATATTATAATCATTTATATGAGCTGTGATAGGCGCTAATAGCCATTAATGCTTTGCGCAAAAAAAATAACTAACTAACTAACTTACTGTACAGAGCCCCGTAAAAGTGAAGTACAATCAAAGCTTATTTGCGTAGGGCTCCGCAAAGTTTGTGGTCGGATCTGTCTGGTCTCCAACGACTGATAAAAGTTACTTCTAAGATGAATTGTTACGAATAAAGAAAAAAGAAAGAAAGGAAAGCTCTTAATTTATGCCGTAATGGATCGCTGAACCTATGTTAATTAAGCATTTTATAAATTCTCATGAGTAGTATAAGAATACAAAATTTTTCTCACACTAAAAAAATGTCATCTGGAAAACAGTCCAACCGGACAATATGCATATCAATAAAATGGTCAACCTGAAGCCCTTAGTTTTTTAGTTGTTGATCTTTATAAATAGGGTAAAGGGTGTCAATTTTTTGATGACGATTACTTAATAAATAATTTAATGTGAAGTGTAAATTTTCCTATATTTCAAGATTTTGTAGGTATCTAGTAAATGACAAGAAATTTTAGCGAAAATCCAATCAAAATGATGATTTTTCAAAGATAAAAATGTGTTTATTTATCCACGCATTAAGAGATTTCATTTGATACCCCACTCAAAATTTACAAAATATTTATTTTTAGGGTTTTGTAGGTATGACCAAAAAACCCTTATACCGTCATTTTGTCGTCTGTCTGTCTGTCTGTCTGTCTGTTCGGTAAAAATTGTAGCCAAACGGCTAAACCTAGAGAATTGAAATTTTGCATGCTTATACAACTCTTTGACCCGCACATAGGAAAAATACTAAAACATCTAAAAAACATATCCCCCTAAAAATATAAACAAATATGTGCTCATCGAAAAACAAAATATATTTTTATAATTCTGAGTAGGGTATCAAATGAAATCCCTTGGTACGTGGATTAACGATCAAATTTTTATTTTTGCAAAATAAATAATTTTTAAGTGATTTTTACCAAAATTGTGCAAAAAATTTTTTATCCCACACCCTGTAGCCCAGATGGTTTAAACTAAAAATCTGAAAAAATTCTAAGTAATGTACATTGGTGTGAACCGGAATAGTTCAACAGGAATTTTTGATCAGATTAGGTTTTTTGAAAAAAACAAATTTTTTGTGATTTTTTGCTAATAATGTACACAAGTTATAGCTTTGTAACACGCCACACTGTAACGTGTATGCTGGTCTAGTGGTATTAGACGCTGATTTTTCACCCAAGTAACCCGATCCGAAAGGGATCGAACCCTGTGAGAAGAGACTATATTATTTTTTGTTTTTTTTTTAAAATTTTTATATTGTTTAAATTATTTTTTCAAAATTCTAGTTATATTTTGGCAAATGTTGCATTTAATTTTTAAAAGCGTAAATTTAATAACCAGTGGAAATTGTTTAAATTATAATTTAATTCTGTTTCAATGTACACGAAATCAGAGGGGCGGAACTTATAACAACCAATGGAAGCCATAGGCGCAATTTTTAAAATTCTTAATGAATCTTGCTATATTAAAAAAAATACTGCACATATTTAGAAACCTAAATAATGGTATTAGACGTTCGAATTAAAATTAACAAAAAAAATATTTTAATATAAAATTTGTTTTCGCATCCAAAATAATCATCATTCACTTACTAAATACCTGCAAAACCCTGAAATGTGTGAAAATTCACACTTCACATCAATTTTTTCATTAATCACATGTTTGTTTATATGTTTCCAACGATATGTTTTTTTGAACTCGCTATAGTTCTTCTATATGTGGGCCAAAGAGTTGTACATGCATGCCAAATTTCAACTTTCTATGTTTAGCCGTTGGCCAAAATTTCTACCAAACAAACAGATAGACATGTGACCGATAGACGAAGAGAGTTAACTAGTTTTTCCCACACAGCAACAAAGGGTATTTGCGCCCGATAAGCGAAGAGACGTAATAAGGGTTTTTTGCTCATACCTACAAACCTCTAAAATGAGTAGAATTTAAAAAATATAATTATATATTTATTTAATTTAAGGTAGAGTATTAAATAAAAGTTCTTAATAATTAGATTAACCCCGAAATGTATGAAAATTCATATTTCAGATAAAATATTTATAATTTCGTTCAATACATATTTGTTTATAATTTTACTGCGATATGTTTATTGAACTTTATAGTTTTCCAATATGTGGGTCAAGGATTTGTACAAGCCAAATTCCAACTGTCTAGTTTCCGTCGTTTGGCTACAAATTATACGGAACAGACAGACACATGAGTGATATAAGGTTTTTTTTTGTCATACCTACAAAACCCTAAAAATTATCAACCTGTAACCCGTAATCAATTGTTGACGTAGGTTATTTCAAATTCAATCTTTATATATGAGATAAACAGTGTCAATTTTTTTATGACAACTTAATAATAAAACGTTGAAAGCTTCAATTTTTCATAAATAATTTATTACAAACATAAACCATTTCATTTGTCAATAAATGGCAAATAGCATGAAATAAACCAATCGTTTGTTGAAAACGCAAGACCCATTTCTTTAAAGCGCTACTGCATTGAAGATACTTTTTATACTGCACACCGGATGTAACGAATTTTTTCACCGTCGTTCGGAACCCTTCGCCCTTATCATCACTCCCTCGTTTGCGCTGCCATCATATTCCAAAAGAAAATAACTACAACCCTTATTCACTTTAGATTTGTGAGAAACAAATTTAATTTTGAAAATATAGAAAATTATTAATACAAAATAATAAAACATAAAAAAATATCGGACTGACTATTATTAGAAATGTTTACTATATAAAAATTATTTTATAGTAAATAGTAATAGAGTTTATAGTAAAAAAATATGAGAAGTGTGAATTTTTGCACATTTCAGGGTTTTGTATGTATAAGAAGTATTTAGTAAGTATAAAGCTGCATTCAGAGCTCAGTAAATTAACACGCTGTGCGTTATAGATAGTTAGTAAGCGAGTGTAATTGGTATGATCGGACAAGCTCGTACTATATCGCTCAACAGTAGTATAGCAACGACAAAGCACGAGCATGTCCGATCATACCAAATGACCTCGTTTACTAACTATCCATAACGCACAGCGTGTTAATTTACTTAGCTCTGAATGCAGCTTAAGAAGCCAACATAATACTGGAAATATAGGAATATTTGTTCTATAATCACATCAAAATCAACAGATTTTTAATAATCATTTTTATTCGTTAGTTGAGTATGTACTAAGAGCTTCCATTTAATTTTTTTAAACAAATATTAAATAATTTGCCAAAATATCGTCACAATAAAATTTAAATTAGAAAATTCCACCTTTTTTTCTTCGTATTTCTTTGTATTTAATTCTTCATTAAATTAATAAGAAATATAAAAATACAGACGATTCCGCTTAATTGGGCCACCGCTTAATTGGGGCAGCCGCTTATTTTGGCCAAATCTCAAAGAACAGAAACCGAACCAAGGAACCAACAGTAAATTTACATGTTTAATTGGGACAACATTTCGCTTAATTGGGACAGTAAATTTAAGATCACAGTACATATTATGTTACACATATTCTCAAGAAAAAATATGTACAAAGAATTGAATATTACAGCGTTATTTTATGCAGGAAGGAAATGAAGGGAGCCCTACATCCGCACTGAATACCTGTGCTGATTTTGTAGAAGTGAAATGTTACAAAAACAAAGAACAGACTACACTTGAAGCATTTTTGCATTGAATTAAATTGTATGTACCTATTTATTATTTTATTTTGGAATTTATTATTATTTTTTCTTAAAAGTTTATATTTTTTGGTTATATGTAATTTATAGTTTTGTCCAAGAGTTTATAATATAAAATTATTGAAAGAAAAATATGCATTGTTTAATTTTATGTGAAATTCGCTTAATTAGGGCAACCGCTTAATTGGGCCAAAATGCCTAAGTCCCGATGTGTCCCAATTAAGCGGAATCGACTATATATCAATATATGGTTTCATCTTTTTAAATTTCTAAAACGTATTTCTCACTATTAACAATGTGTTATTTGTATTATAAGTATTTCATTGCTATAAATGATTTATTCCTATTTGATACCTTAAAAACAAAAATCTAAAGTGATTCAAACAATAGGTTGAATCACGACGTATAATAGTAGGGGGGGCCTATTGAACATTACAATTTACATACATATCGAGTTTATGTTAATTTTGTTTTATTACATTTTTATTACAAAAAAAGACACTCACTACCTTAGCTATAAATATAAAAAATCCATAGCATTGTTAGCCATAATTTAGCTATGAATTAAGAAAATAATTAATTTTGTCAAAAACACAAAAACTGCAATATTTTCCAGAAACGAAATCTAATCAAAAATTCCTGTCGTACGTTTTCGGTTTAGATCAATGTACATTACTTAGGTTTTTAGTTTAACCCCTTTGGGTAAAAGGGTTAAACAAGGGTTAAGGGTTAAAAAGGGGGCGTGACAGGAACTTTTTTAGCACAGTTTTGGCTAAAATCGTATTATTTTTATTATTTATAATAGACACAACAAAATAGACATTTTTCGAAAAACTTATCTGATCGAAATTTCCTATTTAATTATTCCGGTTCCCACAAATGTTCATTATGGAGATTTTTTTCAGATTTTTAGATCAACCCCTCTGAGAGATAGGGGGGGGGGGACAAAAGTATTTTTAAATATTTTTGGCAAAAAAACGAGAAAACAAAAGTTTTCAAAAATAAAAATTTACTTGTTGATCCACGCATTAAGAGGTTTTATTTGGTATGCCCCTCAAAAGTTTTAAAAAAATAGTTAATCTTTTACTAAATACATAGTTGTTTTTATGTATCTCGAGATGTGTTTTTCTAAACTCTCAGTATTTTTCCTATATGTGGTTCAATGAGTTGTATAACCTTACCAAACTTCAACTTTCTATGTTAAGGCTGCGTATAACCCCCGGAGGTTACTAGTTTCTTATACAAAACTAACAATCTGAAATAAAATTAGTAACAACCTATACATCAAATTTTGCACCGAATTTGTATCTATCTAATATGATAGTTTTAATTGTAGAAACATTTGTAGTAAAAATATTATCGCTCAATAACTTAAAAATAGACATCAGCGATATTGTTCTGTAATTTTTTAAATCTATTTGTGGGTTTCGAATAACTTTTATATTTATATAGTTTTGTGTAGAAATGTTTAAATAATACGTCAACATTTTTTTCGCCTTGATTACTTATAGTTTAGAGCCTTCGTCGAAAAATATTATACTTAAAGATAATAAAATGCCACTTGGTACACGTATTCTTCACGAAAAATAAATCATTTTTACCCGTAACACCAATTTTGAAAACCGCGGCAGATTCAAGAGAGCGGCAAAAATAGATTTCCAAGTACAATAACTATAAATAATTTTCACAATACAACAAAATAGCTACAATCATATTTGTAGAATGAAGCTTTAGGCACAATTTGCCGCATCGTACGCAAATATGCTTCAATTAGTTTACAAGATGGCGTCTATAATGCAATTTGCTTATTTACAACTACCTAACAGTTTTTTCTACAGTTAAAAATATCCTATTAGATAGATAAAAATTCGCTGCAAATTTTAATATATAGATTGTTATTAATTTTATTTCCGATTATTAGTTTTGTATAAGAAACTATTGAGAACTATAGGGTTGTGCGCCGGCTTAAGCTACAATTTCTACCGTACAGACAAACACATGTGACATTGTCAGTGGCACAGCCCCCCCCCCCAAGAAATTGATTTTTTATTTTTTAGGTAATCACTTGTATTTGAGAAGTGAGGAACTTTTTTTTTGGCCGTCACGGGAACTTTCATAATTATAATTTAAATAATTTTGCCTTCTGGGGCCCCTCCAAAAATCCAGGCTGCGCCACTGGACATTATAAAGTTTTTTTGGTGGTCATACCAACGAATCCCTAAAAAAAAACATTATTTTACTCAAAATAGTATTTTCATTATTATTTCATTCACTTATCGCTCACTTATCTGCAAATCCGCGGATATCCGCTGTTTTTCTGCGGATGCGGATAAATTATCATTTAAATCGTGCGGATGCGGATCGGACGCGGATTTTATATCATATCCGCTTATCCGCAATATCCGCATGAATATAAAATCTTCAGTTGGACGCCGCTTCCTACGGAAGACGCGTTTTGAACCCCAAAAATGTATCGTTGGCATTTGTATTGGGCTTATGGCAAGAGTAAAATAATGATACAGTTCGGCACTTTTCACTTTTTAATAAAAGTCGCAGATACAACAATTTTTTTTGATTTATTGTCAGTTTATTAATTAAAAAATAATTATGTAAAGTCTGTTTTTTTGGTTTAGGCGGAACTAGATTTCCAATTCTAGTTACTTTTACCGATTGAATGAAGCTCTACAAAAATGAAAATTGCTGTTAGTTCCGCCTAATCCTTTGGAATAGATTTTACTGTATCGCCTTATTTTGCATTTTTGGAAATATTCAAAATTAACTCATATCAAATTAAAAAAAATAAAATATCTTGAAATCGTCATATAACTTTCATCTTTTAATAATAGGATGAATTTAAGAATTTAATTTTATTATTAAAAACTCATTTTTATAAATTTGTTGATCTTATAGGACTTTCCTTGTGATTTATTGGTCATAAATGTGATAAATTAATCTGTTTAATTATTTCTAAATATCGCAGCTCTAAAACAATAGTGAGATATCTTAAAAAACTAAGTTTTTGAGATATTACTGTTTAAAGTTTTACGTTTTATATAAACTTGGTTTAAGAGTCGAATAATTGTAATTTCCATCTTTATTTTTTAATTTATATAATTTCATTACGACGTTAGACAGAAAACATATTTCTGGACCCAGTAATATGTAATGTGATAAAAATTTCAGTAGTTTTAAAGCAGCGATATTCCAATAGGCGAAAAAGGATAGTTATTTCCAAACAGACAGCAAATCCTGTGCGGATAGTGCGGATATTTTTGCGGATGCGGATATTCATATTTACAAAGGCTGCGGATGCGGATCGGATGCGGATCCTGTCTATGCGGATGCGGATACAGAAAAACGTATCCGCGCAGGGCTCTACTTATCGCGTACCACAGATTGGGAACAAAAAAAACTCCAAAAGTCTCCAATTCCACAAATGCTGACCTAAAAAAAGGTCCTTGAATTTTGGTATTTTGACAAAAACACACAATAATCTCATGTGTTTGGAGCCCTTCGTGAGCATACCCCCCCCCATGTGCGGGCCTCA
This sequence comes from Liopterus haemorrhoidalis, assembly GCA_963971575.1. NCBI lineage: Eukaryota > Metazoa > Arthropoda > Insecta > Coleoptera > Dytiscidae > Liopterus > Liopterus haemorrhoidalis. The sequence goes on along the minus strand of OZ020617.1, from coordinate 48,256,001 downwards.
TCCCATTAACTATCTAATTGTAAACGACCCGTTGGTGTCAGTCCAGTATAGTTGGATTTACAGACAGACAACATTTGGATTAAGCAGTTAAAATTATTTTTTCATCAAATCAAAGTTGCAATAGTTTATCACACAGCTGCATTCTATAATTAAAAGTTATTTACAAATAAAATAAATTATCAAATTCGACCCTTGCAAATGTTATCAATGAGCTACTGCTCTATAAATTTATAAACAAGGATTATAGCATACATACATACAATACATTATTAAATAATTTTTTACTACAGACGCTTTTTAATCCATAAATAGATTAATGTGTAACAATAATAATCAGTTATATAACTTTCATTCATAATTCTTTCATTCATGTGATTCTAGCGATCAGCTGTGTATTTTTAATGTACGACACCACTTACCGATTTCACAGAAATTTATGTTCTATTGATTTTATTAAATCGAATATTTCAAATTATTTTTTAATGAGTAAAGAAAATATTGTCAAGCTAGACATCGAGTTTATAAAATTATATATCATTACAAAAAATAGGCGAACTAAGCGCGTTGTTCAGTACTTAGTAAGTGGAGAGGGAGACCATCGACTTGATGCAGCTATCATTTGAGCTGCTCGGGTGTAAACAATGTTAAGTGACATTTCCTAATAATCGTTTAAGCCAGCGGTTCTTAAACTGTAGTCCGCGGACCCCTGTGGGTCCGCGAAACAATTTTGACATTAACTTTATATCTCCCAACTTTTCGCTTTTATTCAAATAACTCATTTAATAAAAATCCTACATGGTCAGGACTTTTTGTATTTGTTGTTACCTAACTAGTTATTAACATAACTAAACAATAATTAGGAAAAATTTAATTATTTTTATTCAACTGCAAATTATTTACAGAAAACATATTATAATAAGATCTATTTTGACCAATATTTGACCAAGAAATGTTTGTATGAGCTTAATGTATTATAATTTGTAACTTTTCTAATTCTTTTTACTACTATTTTTATTCATTTTATGTTTTTTATTCTATATGCTAATAAAAATGTTCATCTCTATAAATGCGCAAGACTATTTATTAAAATAACCAACAATACATTTTTACTAATATTTATTATAACGTACTGCCTATGAGATTACTGAGCCAGAAATTAAGTCTCAAGAACGACGTAAAATGCCTAGGGTAGGGATGGGGTCCGCAAAAAAAATGTTGTTCATGAGGGGGTCCTCGGACTACATAAGTTTAAGAACCTCTGGTTTAAGCAGTCAAATGCGCGTACGAGAGTTTCTTTTTATGTTTGTACAAACGACCACTAGATGGCAATATTGAAATGCGTCAATACTATATTCGTAAAATTTGATATTTGTTATTGTTAAGTCAGTGGCTGCTTATAAATTGACTGAGTAGTTTGTTCATAGTGAGCTTTAAAAACAACTAGTTTGTGAAAAAAATTGATATTATTCGTGAAGGATTTCGTTGGATGATTTTTTACGATTTTAGAAAAGGCCTAACTCAACAACTATGTATAGATTCGCTTCGTTTAAGTTTTGGTAATGAAGCACCATCAGAAAAGACTGTTTACAATTGGTTTATAGAATTTCGTAGTAGTCGTGCGTCCGTCAGTGATGAATCTCGTGAAGGTCGACCAAAATCAGTTGTGATACACAAAAACATCGATGCTGTGCGCAAAATGATTGAAGAAGATCGGCATGTGACTTACCGTGAGATAGAGGCATCCTTTGGCATATCGCAGACTGCAATATATTCAATTTTGTATGAACGTTTAGCTGTGAAAAAGATCTGTTCCCGATGGATTCCGCATAATTTGACCGAAGCTCATAAAAAGGCTCGTGTTGATTGTTGTAAGAGAATGCTAAAAAAAATCAACCTAGGCACTGCAAAATTCGTATACAACATCCTTCCAGGTGACGAAATTTGGATTTATTCATATGAACCAGAAACTAAGCAACAATGCACTGTTTGGGTCTTTGATAATGAACTAAAACCCACAAAAGTAATCGTTTTCGAAGCAACCATTCCATTAGATGATCGGAGAACAGTTAATACTGAATGGTATACAACAATTGGTTTGCCAGAAGTTATCGACATAATCAGGAAAAACAACTAAAAATGTCGCATCATTCTTCATCATGACAATGCAAGCTCCCACACAGCATGTCAAACAATTAATTATTTGAAAGAGAAGAACATCGATTTAATGTCTCATTGCCCGTATTCACCTGATTTATCTCCTAAAGACTTTTTTTTTGTTTCCCATTGTCAAACAAAATATGCGTGGACAGCGGTTTTCATCACCTCAAGAAGTTGTTGAAGCCTTCGAAAACCATGTTTTTGAGATACCAACTTCAGAGTGGAAAAAATGTTTCGCGAATTGGTTTGAACGCATGCAAAAGTGTATAAATCTTAAAAGCGAATATTTTGAAAAGCAATATAACAGTTTGTTCAAAAAAAAAAAATTCTTTCTTAGTTTTTGTAAAAACTTAAAGGTAGCCCTCCTATATAATATTTTTGGACAAGAAAAAAGTATACCATATTTTCGGACGGATGGGGTAGTTTTTATTAAAAATTAACGATAGAGTTCTAAATAATATCTAGTAAAAAAATTAAACTTTCCTAAATAGTTTGTTGAAATATTTAACGTTAAATTTTAATTAACATCCTAGCGATCAATATATACTAACCATAGAATTACAAAGTTCAAATACGAATTTCATGAAATTTTGTGTGGGCAGAAACAACTCTGAAAATGTTAGGAAAAGGGGATAACAAAACTTTCTACCGTGAAATATGAAGCAAAAGAAAAATTCTACAATTTTTTTTTATTGTACATTTCGAATGACGTTGGTATAAACTAAGACTTACGTCGATCACTTCACATATTTACAAGCTGTCAACAACATAATTACACTATGACGTTATCTACAAGAAAAGACATGAATGAAAAACAAGAAGAAAAAAGATGTTCGGTTTTTAAAAGTTTGGTTAGGTACTAGTAATGAATAATACATAAGAGATAAATGTTTACTTTTTATGACTTATCAGAACATTTATAACTCCCGTACTGCAAAAAACAATCAAAGATCATTTTTAATGTTTCAAAGGTAACTAAGAAACTCTTATACAAGGTGTCTCAAAAGAAATTTTATATTTATTTAGCTTACTGCGTGAACGCAACGTATCCGAGGGGCGCGGGGGTTATGTCAATCGGTAGCCTGGCTCTTGGGAATTAAGTCGCTATGGAGCGTTTCTCGGGAGCAGACCGCGCGTTATGCGTGCTAGAGTTTTACAAAAACGGTGATTCGGCGACTGTAGCGCGTAGAAAATTCTGCAGTATTCGAGGTTTTCGCCACTTAAATGATGCGCCAAGCATTCCTCTCATTCGACATTGGGTTAAAAAGTTTGAAGAGACTGGTACAACGCTGGATAAATCAAAATCCGGGCGACCTAGGTCATCAAGAACGGTAGAAAACGTGAAGAATGTTAATCAGTCTGTTCGTGAGGAGACGAACCTTTCAATTCGGAAGCGCGCAAGTGCTTTAAATGTGCATAGATCATCATTACATCGCATTATGCACAAAGACCTAAATCTGCACCCCTACAAAATTCAATTGGTGCAAGAATTAAAGCCCCAAGATGCCAGTCAGAGGCTTAATTTCGTAAATCAGGTGATTGAGCGATTTTCAACGTTTACCAACATTTTGTTTTCGGATGCTCATTTTCATCTTAATGGCCACGTAAATAAGCAGAACTGCCGCTACTGGAGTGCAACGAATCCGAAACGCAAACATCAGAAACTACTACTTTCGCCTAAAGTGACAGTTACAGTGAATACAGTGCGTTATGTGGAGATGTTAGACTACTTCTTGGTACCTGAACTGCAAAACTTTCCTGGGTATAACCAAAGAACATGGTTCCAACAGGACGGAGCAACTTCACACACGTCCAATATGTCTCTGCCACGTGTTCGTGAAATTTTCTCAGGCAAATTGATCTCCCGGAGAGGTGACATAAATTGGCCTCCACGCAGTCCAGATTTAACCCCTATGGACTTTTTCCTACGGGGTTATCTTAAATCTAAAGTTTACGCCAATAAACCGACTTCACTGGCGCATTTGAAAGAAAATATCCGTCACGAAATGGCAGCCATCCCTGAGTCCACCTGCCGAGACGTCATAAGTAATTTTACTGTGCTAAAACGATTAAATGAGTGCCGAGAACGCGAGGGTCTACATTTAGACGATATTATTTTTAAGAAATAAATCCCCAAAAATTGTATTTTAATAATTAATAAACATTTTTTCTATACACGGCTTACTTTTTTTTTAATCGATCCACTAAATATAAAATTTCTTTTGAGACACCTTGTACCATCACTCAAATATATGTCTATACCAGGGGTAGACAGGTGGCTCTTGATCAAAATTTAGGCTCTAGAGCCAGATATGGCTCTTTGGATTTTTTGATATTGGCAGGAATTGTTCTTTTTTGCTAGCTAGAGTTCAAATTTCTTTTTAGGATTTTATAGGTATGACCAAAAAAACCTTTTAACGTCACTAATACCCTTTTCACACTAGAACTTTAAGACGAGTGAACTTAAAGTTCACCGATGTTTAACATCGGTATGCTTTCACACTTGATGTTTAAATCTTTGGTGCTGTCATCAGCTACAGTAATTTTGTCCTTAAGTTACCGTCATGAAATTACCAGTTTTGAACTGTCTGCGCAGACGCACATTTTGAATTATTATAAACAAATATGGATATTTCATTTCATTCTACAATGAAGACACTACAATAAAGAATATATTACACCTGTATTAACACGTAAGTCGATACATTTTATCTCAATTATTGTAGCTCCTGTATTTTATTAAACACATTATTAAAATAAATAATTTTATTATAACAATAAGTATAAACTTCTTATAACGTCGATATAATACAGTATTCTTGTTTATGATAATATAAAATGTTGACAGCACAAATTCAAAGAGTATTTTTTTATATTAGAAATTAAGTTGGCAATGCGGACGATGTTTAAAACGCAGATCTCTGTCTTAAACATCGCTTGTATTTAGACGAGGCCATACGGTTTCACATTAGCGTTTAAAGACACATTCACTTTAACATCCGATCTTAAAGTTCTAGTGTGAAAAGGGTATAATGTGTCTGTCTGTCTGTCTGTCTGTCTCTCTATTTATCTATCGGTCTATCTATCTTTGGCAGAATTTTTCCCATAGAGGTTGCTCTAAAAATCTGATAAAATGCTAAACAACGTATATTGATGAAAACTGGAGTAATTCAACAGAAATTTTTGTTCAAGTTAGGTCAAATTTTTGGTCTCACTCACATCAGCCCTCCATCTCGATCTATTAATTGTCAAGTCTTGCCAAGTACCCTGTATACCAATACTTGTCAGATCTTCGGTTAGCTGATCTCTCCATCTCTTGCGAGGTCTTCCCACTGGTCGACGGGTATTCAATCTTCTTTCCTATATCTTCCTAACCATTATGTCCTCCATCATCCTTATAACGTGTCCTATCCACTGTAATCGTCTGCCTCTGACTTCTTGTGTGATACTTGGCCTTGAGTTCTCGGATATCTTTATTCTTACGGATTCTCCATTCACCATTAATTTGAATGGGACCAAAGATTCTGCGTAATATTTTATTTTCTAAAACTATGAGGTGTTGTCGAGCTCGCTTTGTTAAGGCCCATGTTTCGGAGCCATACATTTCAGGCATAACAGTCCTGTTATGCCGCCGGCGCAATCCGTCAGTACCTTTGATGAGCCGCCCGTGTGTAACCCACACCCTTAACACCCTTACGCGGCGACTCTGAAATATAAATATAATACTAGCCTGAATATTTTTATTTAGTTTATCCGTATTTACGTTCGACTCAACAGGATTCAAACCCACGTCTTTTGTTACGTAGGCAACTTTTTACCACAGCAGTTCCAAAATATAGACCCGTTTAATAGTCTAATCCCTGGATCCATAAACATTCACTACTATATAACGGTTCGTTATATAAAAAAATCAATAGAAACATTCCGTCACTATGAAAATTTTAAATAATAATTTTAACGATTCGTTTTAATATAACGAAGCATTATGTAGTAAAGAACGTTTATGAATACGGGCATAAATATTTTTTAATAGCATCCATGTTCCGTTCTAAGTATGAGTGGCCCAAAAAGTGACATTGATGTGAAAGAACTAAGTGGGATAGTATTTTGGGTCATGGTCCTTCCGATACCACACCAAACATGCGACCTTCTTCTACCAGTACTTTTACATATTCAGTTAAGCTCCGGTTAACTTATCTTCGTTTCACAACTGTGTGTTACATAGAGGTTATTTGAATTTAGATTTCGCGCCACTAACAATGCCATATACAAAGGCGTCGACAAACGAGGTACAAAATGAAATGGAAGAGGCTCTATGCATGCTTAACTGCTCTAATAATTCGTAATAACGAGCTTTTTAATATTAGAGTGCAAAAACCGCCAATTAATATCCGTAAAATAGTGCAAAAAGTAACAAAAAATCGACTTAACTTCAAAATGTCGCAACATTTGCAAAGAAAGTATATACAAAAATACAAGTGATGAGCTAAAAAAAAAGGTTCTCACTTCTAAAATTTAAGTGCTGACCTAAAAAAATGGTCCTCACTGCCCTTTTCCTTTCCCCCCTCGAACTGACGATGATTTCTTTAAACAGGCTAGATGTGTAACTTTCCAACAAAAAAAAAACAGAACGGTAAAATATTAAGCCAATGTCAAAAATAAGCTGTTTAAGTTGGCAATATTATTTAACTACAAATTTCATCCTTGACGACCTGATATATGCCTATATTATTCGAGCGTGGGGGGGGCGCCCCCCCAAAATTGCTGTGCCCCCTCCCCACCCAGAAATACTTGGAGAAAAATTAGTGCACAAATGAGGACCTTTTTCATCACTTGTATTTTCACCTGACCATAAAACATTATGCACTCCTGGCCTCTCCAGATTTTACTCACATCCCCCCCCCCAGATTTTAAGAGCTAACGCCGCCACTGTGTATTGTCAACTGACACTACCGATAGAGGCGCTACTGCGTTGTACATCATGGCTGACGCAGATAGGATATTTTTGACAGGTTCCATGGTATCTTCATGTGATATTTATTGAAATTAATTTATTATTCAATATGAGGGTTGCGTTAAATGAAATTTTCCGTTTCCTCAGTGCCCAAGTAACCTCTAGGGTTATAATTGAAGGTAATAAGTCTTTTTTGCCCCGTTTCGGAACACGATGAAAACTTAGGTCTCTATCACGACCTACTTTTGCATTGCAAAGATAAACACAACAATTCACGTTGCATTTAATTTTTTCTTGCAATTTTAAAGACATTTTTTAAAAACTCGCTATGAAAACAACAGTAAACAAACTCGACTATCCTCCACCTGTTAGTTTCTCAAAATCTCACTAAAGACGCTTCAGTTATTGTCAGTTGACAATATGCATGACAAATTTTAACTCTCTTGGTCCAATTGTTTGGCCACAGTATCTACCGTACAGACACATGAGAGATGGTATATAAGTTCTTTGTTACAGCTCAAAACCTTACAAATGTTTATACACACAAATAATATGATCGAAACGTCACGATGACTTTCATATAGTGCCAGAGGTTAAGAAATAACTCATCAACAACAAGCTTCAGGTGCCTTTTAGGCTTTAGGACTCAATATCAATAAACAGTATGTTGTTATTTTGAGAAATGAGAAATGCATTTGTCAATAACCGACTCTTGGTTAGCGCTAAATAATTTGCTTTCGGAAAATTCCATCATGTAACGACTAAACAACAAGAAATATTAATGTAAATCGATTTCCTAACCTAACCTAACTTCAATACCGTGTTCCTGCAATTCATAATTATTGCAAAGACACATTTTCAAGATTATATGTTTATATTTTAACGAAATTTATAATTTTCTGTATATAGAACTCTAATGGATTAATGCTTTAGCTAAAAAACGATATCTAAAACACGTAGGGGTAGCGTTACGATAAAATTGCAAGCTCTCCCCTCTAGAAATAATTGAAGTAGGGGCGGTAAGCAGTATATTTTATCCAGATATTCTCCCCCACTACCTACCTAGAATATATTTTGCGCCGTCGTCTTGATTCTATGGAAAATTTACGTTTTGTTATGTTTTTGTGTGCGTAGTTTGTAAATTTTAATACATTTTACTTTTAGTTGTGGTTTTACGTTTTGTTTTAAATCTACGTGTCTAGATTAATTGTGTCCAGATTTTAAATTTAATTCATTTATATCACACTAAAATTAGAATGCATATAATAAAATATTCATTTTAATAGAAAAAAACAAAATGATATATAGTCGGTTTCTTTGCTTTAAGCGGAACTAGATATTCAAATCTAGTAATTGATTGAAGCTTTTGATTATTAGGTGCTTTCCTTTTACAAGTAAAAATGCTTAGCTAAGCTCACAAGTTCGACAAATGCCTTAGCAAGGGTAAGGGGGAAGGAATTTTGTTTTTGCTGTCTTATAAAAGCTCGCTCTTACGACTTAGATTAACTTAGCTAAGCTAATGCCGGGTTTACATTGGTAGAGTAATAGAGCTAGTAACTAGCTCAAGTACAATGCGCTTTACTCTACTATCTTATTTTTGGGACAGTAAGTGTTCGTAAACAATTGGCATACTATCTTATTTTCTGGATAGTAAGTGTCAAAACACATTTGACATCTTCACTGTGATTTTGTTGTTCAACTATCTTTTTGCAAAATATAGTTTATGAATATGAATATACATCGTCGCCGGCGTGATGCCATTAAACAATGGTATTTTGTATTACATAATTTCTTGTGGAGAAAATTACTGATTGTCTTATTGAAGAAATCTGTACAGAATATTAGCCTAAACGAAAATGGGTTAAAAAATGGATTGATAGAAGAGCTACCCATGGCGCATCAGCCCTTCTATTTCGTGGATTAGCTGTGGAAGATGAAAAAAAGTGCAGACTGTGTTTAAGAATGACACAGATGATATTAATAGGCTATTAAATTTAGTTAGTCCATTAATACAACGAACTGATACACTAATAAGGGATGCGATTCCAGCAAAAATAAAATTGGAATTAACGCTTTATTTCCTAGCCACAGGAAATAGTTATTGTAGTCTACAACATCTTTTTCGTGTGTCAAAGGCAGTTATTTCACAGATGATTTAAAAAATCATCAATTAATAAATCAATGTTACGCAATTTATGTAAATAAATTGTAACTTGATATGACCTGATATGATTTTTTTTTATATTTGTTATGACAGGTTACCGCTTGCCGCCAATTTGAAATGAATCAATTTTGCGTAGTGGGGGAAAAGACAGTAGCTAGTAAATACGTCGACGAGCTAGCTGCTATCCTAGCCCAATTACTAGAAGCTAGTACTCTACTAGTCACATTGTCAACTGTTTACACAGGGATAGTAACTAGTCCCTAGTTACTTGCGCTAGTTACTAGCTCTTTTACTCTACCAATGTAAACCCGGCATAAGTATTCTGGTAAAAATAAAGCACCTATTTTGTTCAGCAAAGGCCCACTTCACTATATAAAAAGTTAGCGGCAACTTAAGAAAATTTAAATTCCATTTAGTTCCGCTTAAGGGTTTGGAATAGCCTGCATAGCCTGTTTATTTGGTTTAAGCGGAACTAGATTTTGAATTCTAGTAACTTTTACCGTTTAAGTGAGGCTTTTGTTCATATTGTTTAGCAAAAGCCCTCTTCAAACCTTAAAAGGAGAGCTAATGACAACTTATAAAAATGAAAATTCCAGTTAGTTCCGCCTAATCGTGTGGAATAGCTTATATATACTTTATTCAGAATGAAGAGATAGTAATACGCACTGTTCAGGTGATTTCGTCGATCTCTCGTCGTTCGTTGGCTGTTGAGTCGTTAATTTCTCTCAACAACCAATAGGGTAGCGACATCAGTCCTTCACGTGATTTTATTAGTATAGCTGGTTTCTTTGGGTTAGGTGGAACTAGATTTTGAATTCTAGTAATTGTTAACGTTTGAGTGAAGCTCTTGATCATATTGTTTAGCAAAAGCTAACTTCAGACATTCCTTCAATCATGAAGATATCTAAAAGAATTTTAACACTAAGTAACGTAAAGAGATTGTATTGTGAAAACTGTGTATCCATTTATTGTCTATCACAGTAGTTCTCAACCTTTTTCAGATGATAGTACCCTAATACAAAATATGGAAAATTCAAGGCACTCTACCCTCATTTCTCAGTATTATTGTCAACTGGCAATAACTGAAGCGCCTCTAGTGAGATTTTGAGAAACTGACAGGTACTCAAAGAGTTTTTAAAAAATGTCTTTAAAATTGCAAGAAAAATTAAATGCAACGTGAATTGCTGTGTTTATCTTTGCAATTCAAAAGTAGGTCGTGATAGAGACCTAAGTTTTGATCGTGTTCCGAAACGTGGCAAAAAAGCCTTATTACCTTCAATTATAACCCTAGAGGTTACTTGGGCACTGCGAAAACGGAAAATTTCATTTAACGCAACCCTCATATTGAATAATAAATTAATTTCAATAAATATCACATGAAGATACCATTAAACCTGTCAAAAATATCCTATCTGCGTCAGCCATGATGTACAATGCATTGGCGCCTCTATCGGTAGTGTCAGATGACAATATCTGTTTTATTTCTAATACCCTTTTCACACTAGAACTTTAAGACGAGTGAACTTAAAGTTCATAGATGTTTAACATCGGTATGCTTTCACGCTTGATGTTTAAATCTCCGGTGCTGTCATCAGCTACAGTAATTTTGTCCTTAAGTTACCGTCATGAAATTACCAGTTTTGAACTGTCTGCGCAGACGCACATTTTGAATTATTATAAACAAATATGGATATTTCATTTCATTCTACAATAAAGACACTACAATAAAGAATATATTACACCTGTATTAACATGTAAGTCGATATATTTTATCTTAATTATTGTAGCTCTGTATTTTATTAAACACATTATTAAAATAAATAATTTTATTATAACAATAAGTATAAACTTCTTATAACGTCGATATAATACAGTATTCTTGTTTATGATAATATAAAATGTTGACAGCACAAATTCAAAGAGTATTTTTTTATTATAGAAATTAAGTTGGCAATGCGGACGATGTTTAAGACGCAGATCTCTGTTTTAAACATCGCTTGTATTTAGACGAGGCCATACGTTTTAACATTAGCGTTTAAAGACACGTTCACTTTAACATCCGATCTTAAAGTTCTAGTGTGAAAAGGGTATTAGAAGTTTTCGACGCCCCTATTAATTACCTAGGGCACCCTGGTTGAAAACCACGGGTCTGCCAGCTAAATTTGTTCACTGCTGAACATAAATAATTAATAACAAAAATAATAGTTTCCCAACTTTTAGGTAGCGCGGAAAAGAGAAGGTAAGTTTTCCGCTTCTAGATCTCCAACCATAGGTAGAAAAGCCTCTAGGTTAGAGAGATGTTTCTGCCAGTCCTATTACACCTGTATAAATAGGTACTCAAGAATTAAATACGCTGGGTCGACCCCAGGTGAGGTCGACGTGCTGACGTGAAGTGTGAATTTTCACACCTTCCACGATTTCGCAGGTATATAATAAGTGAAGGCGGCATGCTGAATGTGTAGGACAAATTTTGCTTTGTAGTAATCACAGATATTTTTAAAATAATTTATCGTCTGTTAAGCTAAGAGCTTTAAAAATAACTAATACTAATTAATTTAGGTATCTAAACATGTGCAGTATTTTTTTATATAGCAAGGTTCATTATGATTTTGAAAATTGCGCCTATGGCTTCCATTGGTTGTTTTAAGTCACATGCTCCGCCTCTCTTGGTTCGTATACATGACACATAGAATGAAAATATAATTCCAACAATTCCAATTGTTTATTTAATTTACGCTCTTAAAAATTAAATGCAACATTTGCCAAAATATAACTAGAATATTGGCAAAATAATTTTAAAAAAATAAAAATGGAAAAAACAAAAAATAAAATTATCTCCTCTACCCGGGAGCGTACCCTAGTTTACTGCGTAACAAGCTAACAATTACACTAGGATACGCCTTCTAGTATAGTGTGTTACATAACTATAACTTTTGTGCATCATCAACAAAAAAATACAAAAAATGCGTTATTTTCCAAAAACATAATCTGATCAAAAATTCCTATTGTACTATTCCGGTTCACCCCAATGTACATTACTTAGATTTTTTTTAGATTTTTAGTTTAAAACATCTAGGCTACAGGATGTGGAACAACATTTTTTTTGCACAATTTTGGCAAAATGCATTTAAATATCTTATTTTGCAAAAATAAAATTTTGATCGTCAATCCACGTACGGGCTTTCATTTGATACCTAAGAATTTTTTTTTTTTTTTTTTCGATGAGCACATATTTGTTTATATTTTTAGAGGGATCTGTTTTTTAGATGTTTTAGTATTTTTCCTATGTGCGAGTCAAAGAGTTGTATAAGCATGCCAAATTTCAACTCTCTAGGTTTAGCCGTTTGGCAACAATTTTTACCGAACAGACACACAGACAGCAACAAAATGAGGGTATAAGGGTTTTTTGGTCATAACTACAAAACCTAGAAAATGATAAATTTAAAATAGTTTTGAAAGAATAATCCACATGCTTCTATCTAGAGACTTACAAGTACTTAATTACGAGATGCGGTCGCATCAAGATCCAGATATAGCTGATACCCAGTTCTCCAGTCCGTCAAATAAATTTTATAAGTTTGTTTTATAAGTGCCTTAGTATACATTCGGCAAGAAAAACCCCTATTTTACCGTATAAGGGAAGTATTTTAAGATCGCAGCGCTATTTCGGCATACTTGGAACCTTCAAAATAGACATTCGTTACATATAAACAACGTGAATTTTAATGTTTACTGGTGGTTTTTGTAATTTTGCTACAATATTAATACTTGTTTTTATGCAATTATATTTTTATGCAAACATTTTTTATAAAAAAAAGCGCGATAGAATGTCTATTTCTGTAGTTGCTAAAATCCCACCAGATGTCATATCGCTTAGCAATTTTTTCCTATTAGACATATTTATACATATTATGTAAACGTAATAGAAAATTACGTGTGACGTCATTGTTTTTATTTAAAAAAAAAACGACTGTACATATACTCCTACGTGTAAATCTACGTTATCCAACATAATTTAAAGGATAATCATCATTTTCTTCCATTCATTCTTATCCTCCATTCTCCATCTTCTTAGCAACACTTATGAATGAACTTAAGGTATGTTGTGACGTACAAGGTGCTACCGTTTCCTGAAAGGGCGCGTTTACACAACAAATAAACTAAATAAACAAATATATAAATGTTTCATTGTTTGTTGAACCAAACAAATAAACATTTTATCTATTAATAACTGATAATGAAAATTAAATTAATACAATTAATACTATTCAATGTCCAAATAATTTATTTAAAAATGTAATTACAGGTATTTTGTTAACAAAAGACAATAGCCAATAAGTATAAAATGAACGAAACCTATCTTGTGCTTTCTCTTCAACGAATTCATTTTGCTGAAAAGAAAAAGTCGAAACTTTAGTGAAAACGTCCACACACAAATGAATCACTCTGATTCACCAAAAAACTATGTGACAACAAAAAATTCAAAGACGGGGATTTTTAAATCGCAAAAGTTTATTGCATAATGATTACGGTAACTATACACAAATTTAGTAACATACATAAATAAATAGTTTGTATTTAACAAATACATTATTATTTCTCTGAATTACAGGGTGTAGGAAGGGTTGTCACATTCGAAAAGTTAAAATTCTGGACACCATAAGTAGAGCCCTGCAAATCCGCGGATATCCACGGATTACCCGCGATGGATAATGTAATTTCCATCTTTATTTTTTAATCTATATAATCTCAGTACGACGTTAGATAGAAAACATATTTCTGGACGAATGTGATAAAATTAAAATGATTTTAGTAGTGTTTTAAAACAGCGATATGCCAAATAAGGTGAAACATGTTAGATATTTCCAAACAGATAGCAAATCCTGTGCGAATTATGCGGATATTTGTGCGGATGAGGATTTTATATTTACAAAGGCTGCGGATCGGATGCGGATAAGCAGGGGGGCAAGTGGGGCACCTGCCCCAGGCCCCGCGCATTTAAGGGCCCCGCGCTTTGATCGTCAAGTAATAAAATAATAAAATACATTAAAAATATTATTCCAAGTTTTATAAATAGTTAGAAAAAAATTAAATTTCATTGAATATAAGTACGTGTACTTTGTTAATAGTTAATAATATTAAAGAAAATATTGTTATTCAATATATATATATATATAGATGGGGCCCCGCAAATCCAGTTTGAGGGCCCCGCAATTCCAGAGTTGCCCCAGGCCCCGCAAATGCTAGGGGCGGCCTTGCAGATACGGATACAGAAAAACGAATCCGTGCAGGGCTCTAACCATAAAAAGGCGCGCACACAGAAAATTGGTCCGAGGAGGGTCAATTTCCAAAAAAATATCCGTAAAATAATACAAATTTATTATTCTTTTTTACGGAAAGGAGTGGGCTTATATATTAATTTAATTTTGATTATAAATTAATTTTTATTAATAACTAGTGGGTATACCCGTGCTTTGCTACGGAATTTCACTACTTTAAAACAAAGAAATTAGAACATAATGCTCACAACGTTAAAGTTAAATATATAAAACGATAATATCAGGTCGTCAAGGATGAAATTTGTAGTTAATAATATTGCCAACTTTAACAGCTTATTATTTGTCATTGGCTTAATATTTTACCGTTCAGTTTTTTTTTTTTTTTGTTGGAAAGTTACACATCTCGCCTATTTAAAAAAATCATTGTATGCTCTGAAAAATATCAAAAACTTTTTTTTTAAATTAATTTTGTTGAAAATTGAACGGTCGGAAATTCGCACTATTATGAAGTATGAGTTCTTACGTAGAACTACGGCATCGCAGACCGCACGAAACATTAATAGTGTATTTGGCTCTAGTGTCACTATGCAGCAGGCAATATTAAATTGGTTCGCCAAATTTCGTACAGGTAACTTAAAAACCAAAGAAAAAAAAAAAACTGGCTCGTCGATCACAGCAGAAATATACTGCAACCAACTGGACGAAATGATGCAAAAACTTAAAGAAAAACAGCCTAGATTGGTCAACAGATCGACTCCTATCTTATTGCACGATAACGCTAGACCACACACTGCACAAATGACTGTGGCAAAACTATAGGAATTGGAACTTCTTCATCATCCTTCATACTCACCAGACCTAGCTCCCACTGACTACCACTTCCTCCACAATTTGGACAACTTTTTAATAGAAAAACAGTTTAATTCCGAAAAGCTGTAAAACTGGCCTTCCAGAAATTCATTGACTCTCGTCCGCCAGGGTTATATACCACCGGCCTGAGCAACCTGCCGCTTAAATGGCAAAAGTGTATAGACAATATGGGTGCATACTTTGATGAATAAAATAATTCCTTATATTTGTACATTATATCGGTATATCTCTTAAAATTTAGCCTATGTAATTAATTTAAACTGCACGGAGAGTGAAAAATGATGGTTTCCCCCAATAACGCCCCCTAGGGAGACATGGACAAAGTTGGAATCCTCACTAAAACCTTCCTCGGATTATTTTACCCCCCTGTACTAAGTTTGGTGAAAATCGGTCCATCTGTTTGGCTTTGCATAAAGAACTTTGCATAAAGGTTTTGCTTCAGACTTGGGCACAGTGCAACGGATACTTTTGCAAAACTTGAATAGGCCTACGGAGACAGTGCTTTGTCAAGGACCCAGATTTTTTGGTGGTTTAAGGCATTTTCAAAAGAAAGAGAGTTGATTGAAGATGAATCACGCAGCGGAATGTCTTCATCGTCTAGAACCAATGAAAATATTGACAGAATCCGGGATCTTGTGCCCAAGTCTGAAGCAAAACCTGATAGCACACAGTTGTTCGAAATGAATGTCACTCATTTTTAGAACGTACTATAAAAAACTGTTTCACGAAAAAAATCGTTAGGGACAACAAAATTACTCTAGCGAGTTCAAACTCGTACTGAAGGCGTATCACATGTTTACCTGCCGCCCCTCCTGCGTCCCAAATGTTGCCAGTCCGGTTACTTAATTTACACACCTCGAATATATAACACACAAAAAAACTTAACATAACATTTACTATCTACTCTAGGTTATGTAAACTTTGTGTCAAACGTCCATGCTCGCGAGCTTCAATTATCTCGAACGTATCCAACCAAATTCACTGAACTCCTTTGTGTTCGCTACACAAACCGATACAGAATGGATCAGGTAGCGCTTTGCGAACCGCTCGGCTTGTGTACGTGATACCGTCCAAAATAAACATGTTATAACATGTTCGAAATGCAGAAATAGTAATAAAATCACGTGAAAGATTGAAGTCGCCATCCTATTGGCTCTCGCATAAATTTAACTGCTCAACAGCCAATGAACGATGGGAATTCCACAAAATCATCACGTGAAGATTGCATGATTACTACTTCTTGATTTCGAAAAGAATATTGAGAACCAGACACGCTCGGATACGCAGTCTGGTGGTCAAATATTGTATTAGGCACTCCAGTACTGTTTGAACTTATTACATATGTTCTAGTGTTGAATTTTTATTAGAATGTCGATAGAAGTTGTGAAAAACTATAAAAGTAGAACAAATTGTAGAATGAGAGCCTTTAGGCTGTCATTCAAGACAGGACAAAGATAGGCATCTTAGTTTTTTTCTTTTGTTAAGAAAAATGGAGGGAAAGTTAATATTAAGTCCAGATTGGAAAAGATTTGGTTATGGACAGGAGGAAGCATGGGAATATATTTTGAGTTAAAAATTAACTGATACTATGCGAGTTTGTTCATTACATTTGCCGCAGAAAAACAAAACTGCACTAATATGTTTGCACCTGCAAGTTGCATATTTAATTTTTAGCTACTTCTGTCCAAAACTAATTTTATTTCATGAGGCAATGAACATAATGCACTTGTTTACAAACAGAATCCATATATTGTAAATTCAGATGTACCACATAAAATTACGTGCCCGGCATGTAACACCTGCTTAACTACAAATTACACTTTAATAAATCTACTGAAATTAAACTTTAAATACCAAAAATAAAAATGTACTGTGCTTAAATTAATCAGCTGAATACTAGGCACGACAGCCATTTTGTCTTGGAGCACAGCGCCGCCACCGGTAATGTCTCAATAGACGGTGTGTTATATTACGCGGCACATTACACGATTGGCTCGCTAATCTGAACCCAGTTTTTTGGTCATACCTACAAAACCCTAAAAATTATTAATACAACCTACCTAATACCTTTCATATAGTAATATAACTTTTTAATCATCCAAACAAATGTTTATTTTGTTTAAAAGTTCAAATAAATAATCAAATAAATTTTTACCGCCAAAAACATCCCTTAGTCTGACTGCCAAAATCCTTGCATGACTCATAAGGACAAAGCGGAGCCCTTCTATACATTGGGGATTGAAAATGCGTCAGCTTTTTCAAGCCGTCTGTCATTCGTTCAAGTCCTTTTGAAATTTTACTGTTGTGTTCGTATTTCAAACTTAAAAACAGATAGAAACGTTAATCCTTTAACAATTGTTATTTAATAATAAAAACAATAAAAGATTTACATTGTTACAATAATAAATTGACAAAGTAACTGTTTTATTTAGCAGAGATGTTTAAAAAGAAAATGTATGTTAATAATGTAGTGCCACTCTACATTATTTTCAATTGTTGACAAATTTGTAACGTTTAAATATATTTCAATAATCTTATTAATCAGTATTATTTCAAACTGAACTTTGGAAATGTGTTTTTGAATAAAAAATAAGCATTATCTTTACATGTAGTGCGATCAAAATATCTTAATTGTTGGAAAATTGTCTAACATGAAAAGTTTTTTTTTTGTAGTACGTTCGGTGTATGTTGAAAAAACGTGAGAGAAAAACAAAGAGCGCAAACATTAAGTAATGAATGATTTTAACAAAGAAAATATTTTAATAATTGTAGTATACTATCTAATTTAAATAAATGTAGCTTCGAATTAGAGAAATCAAATGTCATAACAGAATATTACGTACAACGGTGTACAAAAATACATTTTCTCTACCCTTAATTTATGAACAAATCAAAGAGTCTGCGTCTGCGTATTAGATAAATGAAAAGGAATATTTAGTTGTTCCACAATTTAACTGTTCAACTATATATGCGCGTTCACAATGTGACCGGGACTTTATATCTATCTCCTTCCACCGTATACAAACATACTAACGCTCTCTCTTGGCCGTGACGTCAGCCTTAGATGTGAAGGGACTGAGTACAAAAATAACTCCTATCGCTCAAATGTGTCATGGGGACTAGTGTTTCGTACGTAGACTGTTTATCGCTCTTATATGTTGCAATACGGGTTACAGGCTACGATTTGAACGTGTGTCTACGTGACAATACGAACATTATGTTTATTTCTTATATTTTTAGGTTAGTTTTATATTTTGGAATTATTAGAAAGTTTATTTTTAAGGATTTAAAGGAAAATTTGAAGATTTTTTTTTTTTATTTAATCAGATTAGCTTGCCGTGTTTGATCCAATGACTCATACGTTCATGGAAGGATAATGTACCTTTTTTTTTTATTACAGAATAACAATTAAACCCTAATTATACCAATAAACATATGTAATCATTCAATGAAAATTAAAATCAAACAAAATTTGATTTTCTTATTTCTTTCAATAGTTTTACAAAAGAACTTTGAAAATTATTGACAAAACAAAGAATTATATTTAAATATCACGTCATAATTGTTTATTTTGTACATCTTTTTGATATTTTAGATTAAATTTTTCCTTATTTAATTAATTTTTAACGATTTTAATTTCTAATATACGTTATGCAACCATATGCACATTGTTGCTTTGCTGAAAAACAATACAACAACCAGGCGCGTTCATAATATTTTCTTTCCAAATCTCTGGTAAATTATTTGAAAATTATTGGAAGAGACCTAGATAAATGTTTTACAAAAAGTTACAGTTGCAATTCCGACGATTCAGAGTAGACAACGACGGAAAAAGTACATTAAGATCAACAGAAATGAGATTCTCGAAGACGATAGGAAAAACGAAATTGGATAGAATTAGGAATACAGTATATATAATCTTCGAATGGTTCCTGTAATACAAACAAAATTAGATGATGTGGATATGTGTATGGACTTGCAGAATGGACAATAAAAGAGAGGCAAGAGTGGGAAGGAAACCAAAAAGAGAGGCAAGAGTGGGAAGGAAACCAAAAAGAAAGGTCGGAAAAAGAACTTTGAAAGAAGACTTGCAAAATGGAGCATGAAGGTGGATACTAGCGCGTATTTTTGCGAGACCTGGAATATACGACAAAATACGTAATTTTGCGGGACTGGTTTCAGTCAAATAAAAAGGAAAGCCAGACGTGAAGCAAGAGTGAACCCTTATTTTATTTCTTGGGGGAGCTTAGTCAACATTTTTATTTTGCGTTTCATGATGATTAAAAAATGTGTCCCTTTAAATCGTGTTTTTTGAGTTGTTGGAGTGGGACTTACCCCATGAGCCTCCCACTGCGTGAACTTCTGGAACGAAATGATGACACAAAAAAAATTAAGGCGGATCGAAGTGATGACAAAAAAGACTGACTGATAAAAGTGATGACAAAAAAAAGAAAGTAGGACCGAAGACATGGTAAAAAAGGATATATAAACTATCGCTAAAATTATGAGGTCGGGTACCGGGGGTTTGAACCCCCTCGTGCCGGTCCTGGTGGGAAGACGCGAGGACTTAAGACAAAGGATTAAATAATGTGTCAAGAAATATGGAAAAACGTACTGCAAGAATAATACTCAATATCCAAGAATCTGATACCATAAAATGAAGAGACAAAATATTGGGCAACTAGCGCAGAATGCCACATATTCCGCAAAAGAATAAAGTTTGCAAAACGATCCACAAGCGAGTGAAGTAATTCATTCGAGTGCGAAATATGCATTCTACATGTGTTGCAAAGTATGTTTTTCCTCCGAGTACCAATTATCAACAAATAAACAATTTTAATAAGGAAAATACAATGCAAATATTGGTGATAGCCATTAATGCGCAGCCAGTACGAAAACTTTTGCGATACACAGTGGTGGATTAAGCCTTCGCCGGACCCAAGACGTTTTTGATTTACGGGCCCTCAACCAATTGAAGAGCAAAAAAGAAAAAGGTCCTCACCTCCCAAATCCAAGTGAAGAGAGAAAAAAAAAGGTCCTCATCTCCTAAATCCAAGTGAAGAGCAAAAAAAAATTATCTTTTTTGTCTCTGCGAAAGTCCGCCACTGGCGATACACATTACTTTCTAAACTTGCCGGTCCGCGAATTTTTTTCTAGGTTGCTTGCCGGTCCGCCATGAAAAAAGGTTGGGAAACGCTGGTCTAACAGTCGTGCTTAATCCAACTGTATTGGATGGGCCAATAAATTTAGTCCTGGTACAGGGATCCTGGGAGCCGCGAAAACATTTATTCCAAATTCGGGAAAACAATAATTTCAGGCATGACACGAAAAAATACGTCTAGATAGAAATTCTTTAATTTCTCTTTAATTTAAACGATCATTGAATAATACTGCGCTTGAGGTAGCCACTGTCCGCGCGCAAGCTACAAGGAACGCTACAAAGAACTAACAACAGAAACGCTACAAAGGGACCGAAAATTACAGATAAAATATTAGGTCGTCAAGGATGAAATTTGTAGAAAAAAAGAAAAATAGGCAAGTTGTTTGATAACCAATATAAGGAATTATTTTATTCATCAAAATATACATCCATATTATCTATACACTTTTGCCATTTAAGCGGCAGGTTGTTCAGGCCGGTGGTATAAAACCCTGGCGGACGAGAGTCAATGAATTCCTGGAAGGCTAGTTTTACAGCATTGTAGGAATTAAACTGTTTTCCTATTAAAAAGTTGTCCAAATTGCGGAAGAAGTGGTAGTCAGTGGGGGCTAGGTCTAGTGAGTATGGAGGATGATGAAGAGGTTCCAACTCCAATTCCTGTAGTTTTGCCACAGTCATTTGTGAAGTGTGTGGTCTAGCGTTATCATGCAATAAGATAGGAGTCGATCTGTTGACTAATCTAGACTGTTTTTCTTTAAGTTTTTGCTTCATTTCTTCCAGTTGGTTGCAGTATATTTCTGCTGCCAGGTTTTTTTTTTAAGTTACCTGTACGGAATTGGGTGAACCAATTTGATATTGTCTGCTGCGTACTGACACTAGAGCCAAATACACTATTAATGTTTCACGCGGTCTGCGATGCCGTAGTTCCACGTAACAATTCATACTTCATAATAGTGCGAATTTCCGACCGGTCCATTTTCAACAAAATTAATTTTTAAAAAAGTTTTTGATATTTTTTAGAGCATACAATGCGAGGCGATATGTGTAACTTTCCAACAAAAAAAAAAAACGGTAAAATATTAAGCCAATGTCAAATAATAAGCTGTTAAAGTTGGCAATAGTTATTAACTACAAATTTCATCCTTGACCTGATATAAAGCTAATCATAATAACCAATAAAGTCACTAAATAAAAGTACATACTAATGTTTTCATTCACATTTTTTACTTTTTAAAAGGTCTCCAAAACTCTGTGTGCCCAGGGCCCTGCATGGCCTAAGAAGGCCTTGGTCTTGGTAGATGGTAAATGAATTTCCTGCATCTTTCCAGTTGTATCTACTTGAATAATCTTGTTATTATTTAAATTAAACCTACGGGTTTATTTTATGAGTATGGTGGATGGGGTTGTAAATGAAGTACTAATTTTTCTTCAAAATGTGTTTAATTTTCTTTTAAATCTATTTTTGTTTAATACTTTTTAAGAACGTATACATGAAATAATATTAGAAACTAAAATTTTAGTTTTAATTGTATAAAACAAAACGGACATAGTTGAAATATTTGAGCAATGATTTCTCCGCGCGTATTATAAACTTTCCGTGGTAACAGTGTAGGTTATGAAAAAGCGTACGATCGTTTCGACTGTCTGGCTGCTGGTCCCGATAGCCTTGTCGGGGTCTTGCCGCGGCGGCACTGTAGCAGCCGCCGGCCCCTGCGCAGCGCACAACTATAACCCCGACAGTCGGCTGTTTTATCATGGCCAGAGCCAAGCGCTTGCTACGTTATAACTGCGACTCGACCCGCAACAGCTAACCCAACCTATGTATTGAAAACTCCCGCGGCAAAAACCCTCTGTTGAACAAAACGAGAGTCATCAAACGTCCGCAATATTTTCTGGCGCCAAATCATATATAAATACCCCGCCAAAAATATTTTAATCCATAAATATTCTATCAAATTTAGAAAAATAACTGAAGTATAATAAATTTTATAACATCGTTACGATTTTTATGACATTAAAACGCAAACATAAGCAAGATTTTTAAGATCCAATACTGCTGGGTTTTAGATAACAAAAACATGTATCGTTAAAAACTAAGAATGGTATTTTTAGTTGTGCATAACATTTCTACGAACATGCTGAGTAGGCATGCGCATTATGACGTCATGTTTTCGAAAGTCCAAATGTGGTACGACAAACTATGTACTTGCTTCAACAAAATCAAAACTAAATTTATTTTGCAAAATTTTCATTCCTTATACTTTAATCAAACTTATTTGTATTATAAATGTTTATATTTTTGTAATTTCGTTTTAATAACGAAACATTATTTCAACATTAAACTGAAATTGAAGGAAAGTAGGTTTTGAAGTCGCCGACGCAATTGTGCTGCTATCTACTGTCCAAAGTACGAACGTTTTATCGACTGCGCGGTGAACGTAGCGACTAAATATACTTTGGCAACTTTTAGTTTTCATTCTCACTATTTAAAATACTTTAATTGAGCTAATTTAATATAACTTCGTCGCATAACATTCTACTTTAATATATACAACATGTTTTCTAACCTAAATATATACTCTATTTAGATTATTTTCATTTAAATACTATGCATTGTTGAAACATATCGATTGACATTGTTTTCAAATACTAAAATCGTGGTGTTATAGGGTTAGTAATGAGTTAATTATTTGAGAGGCGCTAATTAAATATTTTATTAAGTGGCATGAATTAAGTTTGGAATTAAATTATATGCCGCGTTATATAGATTACTCTCAGTTTATAACACGAAGCGAAAGATGAACATTGTGCAAATTTCTATCTAATAAAATTGATAAGAGCGTGATAATGGTGCGTTCTTGAGAAGATAACGCGATTTAAGACACTGCCTCGCGCTTGCATCACGGTTATTTTGCGAGTATGTTTGCGTTTGACTAAAAAACCATATCGCATATGATTTTATTTGTGTCATATTATATGCGCTATTACTAGACAAGGTTGACTATTCTAATTCCACGGGATTTATCTACACAAATTTATATTACAAATAACACCATATTTTAGTAGTAGTAAATATTTTAAAATACAGATTATTTTTCATGTTATAGTATATTTTTGATACGTTTGTGTTGTTTTTGTTGCGTTCTACCGCTGTATTTTTAAATTGGTTGTTTTTTGGCGCGTAAAGCAATTATTTTGGCGCGTAGTTTCGAAGCCGAGCTCCGCCGATCGATGCACGAAGTTGAGAATCCGCTGGCATAGCAAGTCGGCCCAGTTAATGTCCTATGGCTCCAAAGCATAAGACTCGACAACAGGAAAGACAAAGATAGCAGTACCAGCTTGGCATCTGCTGTAAACTTGTTTTCTTCTTAAAACTTGTATCCAATCGTCGCGCTAAGAAAATATTTCGAGGTTATTATTTTCAAAAAAATATATTTTATATAAAACATCCAAAGAAACATTAAAATTATAAATGTTAAATATATAGATTTCTTTTAGAGTTTTTGTTTTCAATGTTTTAGAATCGTACAGCTACGGTCGCCTTGAATTATTTAGTTGACAAATACTGCGTCCAAGCGAGAACGTTCGGACACATGCGCGCGTTTAATTATTGGAATTATTTGATGGTGAATGACGTCATGCGCATGAACTGCCGAAACACGAATGGTTGTGCAGTCAAAATTGACCGGCAGCTTCACAAGCAACCGGCATAGCAGGCGTCTGTCTTGTAACGCATTGTTGTGCGCTTATTATATGCGACTCAACTGCCACGATGGATTGTTGCTTCGTTTGCTAAAATGTATGACTCAGCCACATCCTGCTCTTAAATAATCTTGCATAGTTTCATTTAGCAACATGAAGCAAACTCTGCAAGATGATGGCGAAGGCATTTCCTGTAAAATAAAAACAACCAATGTCCACATATATACCTAGCATCGATTCTTAAACTGGTCGATGATTAAGTTTTTCTTTGAAATCAATTATTTCTTCTAAAATTAATGAAAAATATCAAAATTAAATTTCATATTTTACGTGTGCAAATTTTGATTATATTATTTCCATTATTAAGCCAGAAATACAGGGTTGAAGTTTCGAAATTATCCATTCCATGGTATATGTAACTAGCAAACCGGACCGGTCTGGTATTGGATGTGATTAACTTTGTTTGGCGTCTATACCCGTACAGTATAAAACTGGTCGACTGTAGAAGAGAAATAGACAGGAGGGTCGACGTTGCAGCTTTCCGTGAAAGCAGTACAGTGTAGCCTAGCTACTCATACTGAAATGGTGACGTCAGGCGACAGAGAGATACGATGCAAGAGAGATCGAGCTAGAGTGAGACGAACACAAAAGAAACTTATTACAGTAGGGAGAGCGAGCCAACCCAACCTAACCTGACGCCAGCCTGTTCACGAGGAACTCCGAATACCGGAATAGAAAGAGATGGACTATGTTTTATGCATTGGATCGAATAGCGAACGGGCTGGGTCTTTCTGACTCACAGTAAATTGATAATAGGACACTAGGGGTAGCTGGGTTATCATTATTTTGAATTTTTGGCGGCTACACTCTCAATAATTAAAAAAAAAATCATAATTACAACAATTTTTTTTCTAAATATCGCGCTTATGAATATCATAGTTAAAAATATCGTTCAGTTATCTGCAGAGGTATTGTTTAAATAAATGATACTGCAAAATTAACAAATTCTTTTCCAAGAACAAAAATCAATACCATTGTTATACTTCTGCGCAGAACGTTTTCGAGTTAAAACCAAATTTGGCGATTGTTTCAATTGTTTATAATTTTTGTAAAGTACTGTTTCGTAAAAGATTATAGGTCTGTCATGTCCTGTATTATTTTTTAAACAATTTACATCGCGCTATATACCTTATGAGGAGGGAGAAATATCCAATGAGTATTCTACGTTTCGTGAGACGCTAGATACTATTGGCGACGTGAGAGAGATATAGATATCATGTATCTTACTCTAGCAAATTTATGATTGGCGTTGCGTTTTTTGAGAGTCCGAATTTTTATGAACGCCAAATCTCATCTGCGCACAATGAGTAATTTATGCATTGTTGAACTTACATAACCGCGCGCCTCGCAAAACGAAATTTTTAAATATTGTTTGTAAATACACAGAAAAATGAAACAATGACCACTGAATGACCAATGTTTACATAAAAAAATGCTAAAAGTTTTGTTAAAAAACTGTTTTTATATATGAAAACCTTATGTTGAAATGCCAAAATCTTATTTATAATTACTTCAAAACATTATGCAACATTTAAATATAGATAATACGTTTTAAATTTTAAAAATAGTTATTCTAAACGAGTACAAAAAAAAGTTAAATCATATACAAAAATTAATTTTGTGTAAAAATTATCATGTATGGTTATAGCTGTGAAGTTAGCCTGTGTTGGATAAGAGTATCATAAAATAGTTTTGAAACGGTGTATACTACAACATCACGGGTAGAATATTTCCAGCTATAACCTAACCTTTATGCTGTGTATGTGAAATGCAGGTGGGCCGACTCGTAGCGAATATAGCCGATGTAAACCGAAGCGCGCGGACCGGTCCCGAGTAGAACTCAGAATTCCCAGCGAAATGCTATACGAACAGACTGTATACTGCTGTGTACGACGTTAGTTGATAATCGAATATACTGTGACAGTGTTGTTTCTTTCGTGTGTCATGTTGCTATACGCAACAATGATTTTTCCTGGCGCCAATTAACAATGTGGTTTGAATCTCAGGTGAGTTTATTTAATAAATAATGTATTTTATCTAAAAATAACTTTTGAAACAAACAAGTTTAGTGTGTATAAATATCTCTTACGTCTCAAACAAAGCTAACGGCTTCACATCCTAAATTTCTTTTAATTCTAAACTAAAAAAACCTTAATATTAGTTAGTGTTTTATTCAGTTTTACTAAAAATATCTTTAAGTGTAATTTTTAAACAGTCCAGTGTACTTAACTGAAAACGTTGTAACAGTTCTTTATACGCTACGTAACATAAATTTCAACACATAACCAACACATTTTCTGTCAAAAACTCTTATGCTGAACATCCACGTGACAACTGTCAAACCCGATCTAGTTACCTATGCTATCTCCGCATGTGTTTTGTTTTGAAACAAGCGGGATCGCAGTGCATTGAAATGGTTTTATGTGCAGTAGACCAGTTGTATAGTGTAGTTGACCGACTTGACTGTGACGGTGGTTTAGCGCGCTTGCGTACAACATTTGTTTGGGCGGTTGGACATTAGTCTTGTACAGAAGACTGAGGGGAAAGGGGAGAAGGCGCCAGTCTACCATGGTTCAACTTCTCTGTTTACGATTTTAACGCAAAGGGTTTTAATAAGGGTTAATTTTTTGTTATTGTTGATAAACTTTTTTGACATCTTTTTGCACATTTTCTTTTATTGATAACTAACAAGTAGTAACTTATATTTTGAATATAAGTTAAAACTACCACCTTTGATAGTTTATTAATTCATCTTATTACACATCTTATACATAAAAGATAACACGGTTGTAAAATCTTTTAGATAAAAATATTTTCAAAACCTACATAGATAAAAGTATGCAAAATTTAATTTTGGCTATATTATACTCCCCAAAACAACAAAATCACTTTATTATTATTATTATTATATTAAAAATATTAACACTACGTATAGTTAGCGTATGCTGGCCTGATTTCTAGCAACTCTTAACTTTTAAAAAGAACAACTTTATACCGTTTGTTGTTCGTATTGCAACGCGCAGGAGAACATAACCTACAAACAATTTTTATCAGTAAAAATTCCGTTATTGTTAATAAAATTACGATACGTTTACACTAATATTTAATTAAAAACTAGTTGCATTAACACTGCACTGTTGACAACTGAAAGATGTAAAAAATATTTATACATTCCAAACAAATTTAACTGCATTTTAATCTGACAATTAATAAATAATATGAAGTTAGTTGTGTATTTGAAATTTCCCGCTCGACTGATTACTTATCGGAAACATAATAAAGAACTTGTATATTTCAACAAAATTTTAAAAACAGATCGGTTTCAGCGTGTTATTATGACATTTAATATGTTGTGTAAGGGGCCGATTTGACTTTTTAATGGTCTGGGCTTGAGTTTTTTCGGGCTTTTTTAAAATTTGTAACAATAAATTTCATCCTTTTAACAATTTACGTTGTATTATTCATTACTTAGCATTGTACTAGATTTTTAAATCTGGTGACTTTAATGATATATTGGAACTTTGAGACCGATTGTTTTGACACAGTAAATTGGGCTTTATAAGAAAATTGAAGTTAAAAATGTTTTATTTGAGCTTGATTATTTTATTTATTTTTAATGGCCTTTGCTGCTTCGGCAATTAGCCAGGCCAATTTTTATTTTTGAAAATTCCATGCCCGATTCGAACCCGAAACCTTAGCAACACAGAGCACATGTATTACCACTATTCTACGCCGGTCGGCGAACTTGATTTTTAAATAATAAATTAAATATTGCCTTGACAACTGTATAACATAACAATACGACATGAAAATTCAAATAAAAATTTGATATTTTAAACATATAGTTCATAGGTTTGGTTTAACCGGAACTAAACGGGAGTTTCCTGTTCTTAAGTTGACATGAAAACTGCACTTGCCAAGGGTGCTTCATGTTGGTATTTATTATAAAGTGACATTTATAAAAAATAGAATATAAATTTAAAAAAATTTGGAAGACAAAAATTTAAAAAATGAGACATTTGTATTAAGAATTACACAAAAATATTAAAATATAAAGAAGATGACATTTAAGTTTTTGACAAATGTAAGGCCAAAAGCCCGATTCAACTGATATAAATTACTAGATTTCAAAATCTAGCTCCGCTAAAATTTGGAATGAATTATAAACTGATATATTTTGGACAGATTAGCCAACATTAAAAAATATCTAAATATTTTGAGGCAACATTAAAAAAATAAATTTTTATCTAGTTCCGCACAAACCTAAGAAACGAATAATATCTTCTACTATCTGAAAGTTAGATATTTGAATTTTCCCGCTCACTTAATTACGTATTACAACAAATTAATGTCATTATGTATTCATAAAAGATCACTACTGTGGCCTGTTTCTTTGGTTTAAGCGGAACTAGATTTTGACAACTAAAAATTTTTATCGGTTAAATGAGGTTTTTGATTACTTTGTTCATAAGCTGTTCACTTTTGTAAGAACAAACTAAGAGGAAATTTTGTTTTCAATAGTTTGCACCTTTGAAACTGTATGTTGGTATTAAAAAATAATAAAAAATGTCGTTCTTAATAATTATCAGAACCAATAAATCTAAAGTCGGTTTTACAGCGTAAGGAATATTTTTAATTGACATTTTAAGTCCGTATTACACTATAAAAGTAACTAAAAATAACAAGATCTGGTTTGTCCTTACAAAAGTGAACAGCTTATGACAAAAGTCCTGAGGTTTTTGATCATTTTGTTTAACAAAAGTCCTCTTCAATTAGGAAAAAGTGAACTCATGACAACTTACAAAAATTTAATTCCATTTAGTTCCTTAAGGTTTGCAACAGCCTATAACCCTTCGTTATATCAAAACCGACCGTTAAAATCTATAGAAAATTTACATAGCAACGTTCCGTTCCTTTGATATAACGAAACGTTATACAGCAATAAAGAATATGGTCATATTTTAGGATAAATATATAAAAAAAATCAAATTCGATCGAATAGAAACATTGCCGTATCTATATGTAACGTTATCTTATCTTTGGATAGTGGGTGAACATAAATTTTTATTAAAAAATACCTTGGAATAGATAACTTCATTGTTGTAATGCATTTTCATTGGTGGAGTAAGTCACGTGACTTAAAAATGGACACAAATCAAATATTTCGGGTAATATTACGTTAAATTCTATCAAATCAATCAAAAAATATGTTTCAGTAGATAAAATATATCTTTATTACATTGTGGGTGTGGTAATAGTGTCATGTAATGTAGAACTGTTACAATAAATAAATTTACATTGTTGATGACGTAACAGTACCACGTGATTTAAAAATTTGACAGATCAACTGTCAAATATAATTTAAGATAGTACTCTAGTTTGATTTTGTAGTAAATGCAATTCAGTTTAAAATTTGTTTTGTTTGAAAGTTGTAACAAAAAACTTTTCGTTGTAAGATTTTTTTTTCGTAATACAGCAAAATATGTAAGTTGTTGTTTGGTTACCTTGGTAACCATTGCCGGTGGGCGTAACTATAGTTCTGTAATGTGTCGTCTCGGGCGCTCACACACACATTTACACACGTACAAAATACACACACATATATACATACATACGAAATACTACACATGGCAGAATGAAATGACATGCATACATTCATTCATTCGATTGCAGTTACCGCGTTTAGCATCACCTCGTGGATCGAGAAATACATGTCATAGAATTTGAATAACTGATCGTTTTAATTTAACTTTTACATGTTTTGGTTTAATTAAATTTATTTTGGTGTTTAGAGTAATTGATATGCACTTCTGGTAATGAAAAATTAAATATTTACCCACAAATTTATTATATTAAAGCGTATATTTTAAACTGAGATTATTAGAATTGTTTTAAAACAAGAATTACGGTTCTAGATCGAATCATTTCATAAGAAATTTGAAAATTACTTTCGCGCCGTCCTTAGGATCAGAATTTATTTATTTATTTTATTTTATTCAAGAGAACGAATCAAAAATAGTTCTCTTATGCACAGCCTTTTTAGGGTTTTGTAGGTATGCCCAAGAAGCCCTTATACCATCGTTTTGTCGTCTATCTGTCTGTTCGGTAAAAACGGTAGCCAAACGGCTAAACCTAGAGAGTTGAAATTTGGCATGCTTATACAACTCTTTGACCGGTACATAGGAAAATTACTAAAACATCTAAAAAACATATCACCATAAAAATATAAACAAATATGTACACATCGAAAAAAAAAATGTATTTTTTTAAAATTCTGAGTAATGTATCAAATGAATGCCCTTAGTAAAAATAAATTATTTTGATGCGATTTTTGCCAAAATTGTGCAAAAGAAAAATTTGTCCAACACCCTGTAGCCCAGATGGTCTAAACTAAAATCTGAAAAAATTCTAAGCAATGTACATTGGTGTGAACCGGAATAGTACAACAGGAATTTTTGATTAGATTATGTTTTCGAAAAATAATTCATTTTTTGTGTATTTTGGTTGAAGATGTACAAAAGTTATAGTTATGTAACACACTATACTAGAAGGCATATCCTGGTCTAATGGTTACCTTGCTCGCTTGCTACGTAAACTATAGTTCGCTCCCGGGCAGAGCAGACAATTTTATTTTTTGTTTTTTTCCATTTTTATTTTGTTTAAATTATTTTGTCAAAATTCTAGTTATATTTTGGGAAATGTTGCATTTAATTTTTAACAGCGTAAATTTAATAACCAATTGGAATTGTTGGAATTGTATTTTCATTCTATGTGTCATGTATACGAAACCAGAGGGGCGGAGCATATGACTTAAAACAACTAATGGAAGTCATAGGCGCAATGTTCAATCTTAATGAACATCAAATTTGTTTTTAAAGCTCTTAGATTAACAGACGATAAATTATTTTAAAAATATCGCTCATTTTGCTGTGATTACTACAAATCAAAATATGTCCTACATATTCGGCATGCCGCCTTCACTTATTATATACCTGCGAAACCCTGCAATGCTAACACACTAAGGAAAAGGACGCCGACGAGCTTGACTAAGGGGCGCCACATTGCGAAGGTGAGGACCTTTTTTTTTCTCTTCACTTGGATTTTGGGAGGTGAGGACCTTTTTTTTGCTCATCACTTGGATTTTGGGAAGTGAGGACCACCAAGAGCGCCAAAACACAGTTTTGCTCCTAGCGCAAGTTTTCCTTACTGCGGCTCTGCTCTTACCTACAAAACCCTAAAATCGAAGTATGGATTTCTTAGTATTTAATATATTTATAAACCCCAAATCTTTGAAAAATTACCAGTTATTCTTCCAAAATTTGGTGACAGGTTCCATAATAAGGGATTAGGTTAAATTATGACCCCATGCTGTTTTACAAAAAGCACCTAACCACAAGTTAAATGGGACATTTCTACTACGGTAATCCCACAATACATCCATCAAATTTGGTGGTAAAATCCCACTTACAATACAATAATTAGAAAAGTACGGTTTACCCCACTAAAAAATAACAAAATATGATTTGATGTAGATGCTGTTCACTTTTGTATGGACAAACCAGATCTAGTTATTTTGGTTACTTTTATAGTGTTATTACTGGACTATAAATGTCATTTAAAAAGTTTCCTTGCGCTGTAATTCAGACTTCAGATTTTTTTGGTTATGATCGTTATAATAAATATATAATCCGTCTCAATCTGTAATACGAAACTAGATCTAATTACTTTAGTAACTGTTGTGGTATAAACAGACTTTGGCGTATCCGTGTGAACCAATACTATGATGATATTATAAATGTACAATATACAACATAAAAAATTAACTTTCCTTGTTAGTTTTACAAAACGTATTACAAAATGAGACAGATAGTCTGTTTCAAACGCTTAGGCGGAACTAGATTTTGCAATTTAGTTACTTTCATCGCTTAAATCGTGCTTTTCGGCCGTTTTGTTTAAGCTTTGTAAATCATACTTACAATAAACATTTTTTGGTTAAGGTTAATATCATTTTAAAATGTCATTTTCTTTATATTTTGATTTTTTGTGTCATTCTTAATACAAATTTCCCATTTATTTATTTTCTTGTCATTAAAATATATAAAAAAATAATTTAATTTTGACATAGGTCATTCGTTTCCACGGTTTCATTGTTGTAATTTTGAATTTTGACATTCCAACTTGAAAAATGAAATAACCCAAGCAAGGTCCCTTGTCGTGACAACCTAAAAGAACGAAATTCGCATTTAGATCCGCCTAAGCGTTTGAAACAGACTGTAATATTATTTTTTATTATAACATATATGTCAAATTGACATTTTTTTTAATACCAACATGACATACAGTTTTAAAGATGCAAAATATTGAAATCAAAATTTCCTCTTAGTTTGTTCTTACAAAAGTGAACAGCTTATAAGAATATATAGTCCGTTCAAACGTTAGAATACAGTACAGAGCAAATTGATAAGGATTATAAGTGTTAATAAACAAATATTTTTGTTATTATAATTTACTAATTTAATTTATTAGGGATTTGATTGACCCACGTAGTACTTTTAATTGGAACTGTCATATTGAAATATACATTTATGAAATTTAGTTCGTATTTAGCAAGTTGAAATTTTGACGTTTAAGCAATTATTTAGTAACTAAATCACTGGCTTGTGATACCGCTAAAAATTTTAACTATTTGTCATATAAACAATGTAAGAAAATACAATTTAAAAAAAAAAATTCTATGAATTAAAAACATATTCCCAGATGAAAATAAGCTTGGTCTTGTAAACATGTTTTGGCTTCTGTTTCGACACAAAAAAAAAAACACACTTTTAATAATATAACCGTAATAACGGTAGTCAAAATATTTATTGTAAACTGATATTTGATATTTGTTTTGGGCAAAGCAATGCCGAGGATGAGGCTGCAGTTAAAGGGCCGTGCCTAATACAGTAGCAGTACGGTAGTGATCAGCATACGGTTCGGTGAGAGTACCGTGGGACGTTTATGTGTTAATAATAATACTGTAGCATAGTGACGGCGCTATCTCTTAAAATCTGAGGGGCCAGGAGATTTTTTGAGTAAAATATGGGGGGGGGCAGGAAATATTTGAAATCATTATTTTTTTTTATCGTTTACACATGATAATACAAGTGATGACCTAAAGTTCCTCACTTCTAAAATACATTTTTCTCCAAGCAATTCGGGGGGGCCAGTTCGGGGCTAGAGCAAGTTTGGGGGGACTGACCCCCGCTAGCGCTGCTACTGCTGTAGCGTTAGTGGTTCATATGAATTAGCAAAAACCTAGACAAATGGTCGGCAATATAGAATGTAAGAAGAGTCAAAAGTAATGGTGTAACTTCATACCCCCAAGCCCCCGCAGAACGATTTGCACACCCTACAGGTCCGCAACCAGATTGGGGGGCTCAGAAGCCAAAATTTTTTTAGGGATGTTTAGAAACCATTTTTTTTTTGTTGTGTCTGGCTTACGTTTATGCGCGCGCATCTCATAAGTAAGTACACTTTTAAGTTGATAAATGGAAGCATTATCGAATCATTAGATGAGCTTTGTTAGGCGCAAATAGCCCTTGTTGCTGTGTGCCAAATATTTTAACTAATTAGCATTATCAAATATTGTGATTTTTAATATATCATCAAAAGAAACGATGAACCATTTGACAAACAAGAAAAATCGTTGAACGGACGAGTAAAAATCCTGCAAATATCAAAAGAAACATATTTAAATACCCAAAGAGCCATTTCTGGCTCAAGAGCCATACGCTACTCATAACCAAGACTATAAGCTTTCGTTCAATTGTATTGAATCAATGGAAAGGATTCACTTAACTTATATGTTCATTTTGAAAGCAATACATTGACGCCTGCGCAATGAAATTAATACAGAATCACTTTTCCAAATATTGTGATGCTAAAATTTTGAACATTTGTTGTTAATATTTGGTTTAAAATTTTGAAATTTTAACTGTACACATTTTTAAAAGTTGGTTTTATGTCTGAAGACAATGTTTGTTCTCATAGAATCTTATACAGCCTTGTTAAAGTTACCCACAGATAGTTTTTTCACATCATTTCCATTATTTTATAATTCAAGTGTATACAATAACACCTCTGAAGAATTGACAATACCTGTATTTTTTTCCAACAACTTCACAAGAAAAATAAGAGGATAATAAGAAAAATTACTATTTTGAAAAGAAAATTTTGACTGCCCAACATATGAGGGGAGATTGAATTTGTACTTTTTAAATTGCTTTACCATTCAGGTCAGATTCCCCCCGTAGTTTTGTCAAAAAATATAAAATAATACATAATCTATACCAGTGGTATTCAACCTGTGTTCCGCGGAACCCTGGGGTTTTTGCTTTTATAGCAAATTTTGTTAAATACATTTTTTCGAAATATTTTTCTGTTGTTAAATATTCGCAAAAATCTTAAAATCGACACGAGTAAACTCCCATTTCTAGTCAACCGATTTTTACCAAAAGTTGATCAACTCGTGTCATTGATGTCAAAAGCTTAAATATGAAGTTATTTCCGAATTTGCTCTGCACGTGTACGCACACAGACGGACGGACAGACAGACAGACAGACGGACAGACAGACCGACAGACATCATGCTAAAAATAGTCAAAACGTTTTGTATGGACCTCAATTCGTGGAGATCCATCGAAATCTCGAAATGTCAAAATCGGTATGATCACAATATCTGCCTTATATATGTTGGCGGTCGGTAAAAAAGACAGCTTTTTGTGACTTTTTACCTTGGGGTTACAATAGTTATCTGACTGACTGGAGCACTGGATAGTTATGGGTCTTGAGGCGAACCCATCTCGTAATTAAATACGCTTGTAAGTATCTCGATTTATTTCGTAACTAGATTTTGAAGTCTAGTTTACCGATTAAGTGAGGATTTAATAAAAGCTACTAGAATTAAAAATTTCACCGAACTATTCCTCTTTTCACCGACTATTCCTCTTTTTGAGGTCTCTGGCCGGGTTTTTTAAATATGTCATGTAATTTTTATACCTACTTACGACATATTTAGAGGTATCAAAAGGTAATAAAACATTATTAAAATCGATGCAATCTTCAGAAAAGTATAAATGGACACAAAAAGATAAATAGTACAATTATATAAACATGAATCATTTTAAGTGTCCTCTTTTCTAATGACTAGGATATGGTAACCCTAGTTTAAACCAAAAATACAGGTTATAGTTCCGCATAAACGTTTGAAATAGTCTATATTTTACCCCATTTAGTTAAAATGCTTGTACGTTATGACGGTTTTGTCGAAATATTTGTCACTAATAAAAATTGTAAGACTCAAAAAGGTAATATTTGAAAGTAAACAATGAAAAAGAGTAGGAGATAATTATAAAAAGGTTAAAAAACGATAGTAATCACTTGTAGAACCAATCAGATCGTTTGATTGAGTGAAGAAGCGAAACCACGTGCAATAACATTCCAACAAAGCACGTGGCATGCTCAGTGTCAGTAATAAATTCGCATCTTGCACTCCCCGCAGTCAGGAGATAACACAGGTACAATAATGAGCCTAACTTCACTGTACTTCCGATAATAAAACATTTAGTAGTCGTGTTGTGATTGGATCCGGAACTGAGTTAAGCCCGTCCCTCTCGGTATGTTTTTATTGTATTGGTTGTTCACGTGTGTGCCAGTAATCTAGTGGTCTGTGGCCTCCGGACGACAAGTTGACAGCAGACACGCGTCAACTGTTATTCTGTTGCACACTTGGTTAAGGTGATGAATGTGCATTTCGGCACTCAATGGAATCTCTTCGAGCACACTACTTCAACCAGATTCTCTCACTAGAGAATCAACTGCAAATACCGAATTTATATCCTTATATTCAATCTAATTTCGATGTCAAATTCAGTGGCAGCTCGTGCTTTACATTTCTACATTGGGTGTTGCAACTTTCATTGATACAAGTTATTTTAGGTTATATAACAGAGCCTTAGTAACAGCCTGGCATCGGGGCATTTGCAAGGGGCGCGTAGCCTGATGAGGGGCGCCATTGTATGTGCATGAGGACCTTTTTTTTTGCTCATCAGTTGTATTTGGCAGGCGAGGACCTTTTTTTCCCTCATCAGTTGTATTTGGGAGCTAAGGACCTTTTTTTCCCTCATCAGTTTTATTTGGGAGGTGAGGACCTTTTTTTTGCTCATAAGTTGTATTTGGGAGGTGAGGACCTTTTGTTTTCCTCATCAGTTGTATTTGGGAGGTGAGGAACTTTTTTTTGCTCATCAGTTAAATTTGAGTTAAAGGTGAGACGCTACTTTAAGTTAATTTAAGTAATTTACTTTATTTGCCAAGGGCGCCAAAAACATTACTACGACTCTGGTTATATAAGTTAAAAGTTACTAATTATACTCTGTTCAAAATCAAGAAGTAGCAATCATGCAATGAAACAAGTGAAACAAAAGTGCATTTTAAGGGTTTTGTAGGTATGATCAAAAAACAATATAACGTGTACGGTAGAGTGTTGTAGCCAAACAGCTGAACATAAAAAGTTGAAATTTGGCATGCTTGTACAACTCTTTGACCCGCATATAGCAAAACAATTGAGAGTTCAAAATAACACAGGGCGGGAAAAATATAACCATATGTATTCAACAGAAAAAAATATAATTTTTTTAAATTTTGAGTGGTTTATCAAATGAAACCTCTTATTCGTGGATAAATCAACAAATTTTTATTTTTGAAAATATTTTTTTAATTATGGGATTTTTGTCCCCTACCCTATTTCGCAGAGGGGTTGTCCAAAAATATGAAAAAATTCTCAATAATGTACATTGATAGGAACCGGGATAGTTCAACAGGAATTTTTGATCAGATTATTATATCGAAAAATATCGTTTTTTTTTTGTGCCGTTGAAAAAAATATATATTGTAAATTTATTGTATAGTATCAAAAGAAAGCTCTTAAAACGTAGATTAAGAAACAGAAAGTTTTTTTATTTATTTTAATACGATTCTTGCCAAAAATGTGCTAAAAAATCCCTTGTCCCGCATCCTTTAACCCAGGGGGGTTAAACCAAAAATCTGAAAAAATTCTGAGTAATGCACATTAATATGAACCAGAATAGTAGCTCCACAGGATTTTTTGATGTGATAATTATTTCGATAGGTATCGATTTTTTTTGGTTGTGCCCATGCCCAGTGCATCACAACCAAACACTTCGCGCACTGATCGTTCTGTCTTATATAGACACTGAAGAGTTCTCAGTCTGGATCTGACTTGAACAAGACACTTAAAGAAAAAATAAAATAATTTCTTCGAATGATAAACTTATTATTTATTAATTACTCTATATTCCTAAAAATATACCGCCCCAAAAACTGGGTGCGGTGGAACTGCATTTAGCCTATGGTTGAATCCAGTGGCGCACTCAGGAATTTTTTATCGGTGGGGGGGGGGGAAGACAAAATTATTTAAATTTTGAAAATATAAAGTGATGACCTAAAAAATGGTCCTCAACTCTATTTTTAAAATTTTATAGTGTTTTTTTTTTATTTTCTGGGTGCGCCACTGGTTGAATCCCGGCTTTGTTTTATATCGAATTGAAAATATGGCCTTCTGTTTTTGTTTTAATCATTGAGACAAAAAAAGTATATATTTTTTGGGAATATCGTCTTATAATCACCTGAAGCTTCTGGAAACGAAATATGAAGACGAAAAAATAAATAAACAGATATAGCCTCTAATTTATTTATATAGTTTATACGTAAATTATTTGATTCTAATTATATGACTAAAAGAATATCATTTTATTGAGTATTTTCCATCCTTTAAAAATCTCAAACTCAATTGTTTGCCCAAAACTTAACATTCTTTTTTTTTTTGAGGGTCAGCATTCACAAATCGCGGTTTCTTATAAGTGTCACGTGATCAGAAAACCCACGTGGTCAGATATTGCCTTGTAACAATCGTCCTGGCCATGGCTCGGTTACAGTATGCCAGTGCCAAAACATCGCTAAGGAAACTCGTTCTATCTGTCAGACAGAGACAACCAAGCAAAATTCGACCGTATAGTAACACAGTAAATAGATATTACATTCGCAATCATTTGGCATTTTCTGTTAGCTGAATTTACATTCTGTTAAATTCATTTACGAGGACACAAGATTTTTATTGTTGAAGGGTTCATTCAGTAAACTGTTTTAAAAATGAGAGCGTTCAGAAAATGATTTATTAACAACTTAAAAATAATTAAAAGTTATAAAATATCTGTTTATGAATTGAAATACTTGTAGATACTGCGTCCAGTAGTATAAATTAAATTAATTTATATAAGTTTAATAACAGTTGTAATTAAAAATGACGCGGAAACCTAGCCACTGTAAAGATATAAAGGAAGTATTTTTTTAATAAATTATTTTTTATGATTAGTTATTTACTTTTCTAAATAATTGAAGTATTATATTTGATTCTCATAATCAAAAACATAACCTAAAAATATTGATTGTAACTAGTATGCGATTATACGCGGACAAGAAAGTTGGAACAGTGTTTACATTAGAGAGAACAATCTGCGCAATGCGCTGTACATAGAGTCGAGTTTAGTTTGCTTTACGCTACGAAAGCATGATATGGCAAGCGAATATATCCTTTAGTAACCCAACCCTTGCCTGGGCCTCAGTTCAACGATAAGAGAAAACTTGTCAAGTGAAACTCGGACACATTCGGGTATATGCTTCGTGTACTACATCCTACAACCGATCTCTTACGAATATATACGAATGAATATTATTTTAACGTGGTGGGAATAAAAGAAGGCCACGCAACTGAACTTTTCTCTTACGAGCGCGAAGAGATACTGACGTAGTTTGCCGTGCAATCATATAACTACGAAAAAAAAAAAAACCAGATGTGTCGTTTACTTTTCTGATGCTGTGAGGCGCTACTTGTCGTTTGGTCATGCGATTGTCGTAAGGTGACACCGCTTTTCAACACTTGTTTGAATGTACCACGTGTGTATCACTCATAACTCATCAGCTTGCAAACTGTTTTCCTGTTCTCTCATCATTTTATCAAAAAAATACTAAGAAAAACACGCATAGAAAAGAAACTAGGATTGTATTTCACAATAAGGCTATTAGTAACGCTTATTAGATAGTCCTAAATTTTGGAAACTAATTCACAGAGCCAAAAACCTGTTTTTAGATCTTATTTAAACAATCTGTACTACTTTTGTTTAAACTTAAAGCGTATATCCCGTACTAACTGTTCATTTTACAAGTAGCGATCTTGTTCGCTTAAAATAATATTATCAAATAGTCAATACGTTAACGGGAATTCTTCTTCTTCTATGTCGTCTTTTTTTATAGGCTAATAATTATCAGAGCTATTTTCACTCAGGAGACTTGAAATAAATTTCTAGGTCCAGGGCTGGCCCTTTTTCTGAAGGGTCCGAAGAAGTAAATTTTGCCAAACAATTTCTCAATAATATACCGGGATAGTTCAACAGGAATTTTTGATCTAATTATTATTTCGAAAAATATCGTTTTTTTGTCGTTGAAAAAAATAATATATTTATTACCTACCGCCAATATATACAGAGTGTTTGTTTGAAACGGGGCACCCCGAAAATCTCCTTTATTTGTAAAGATACAAAAAATCTTCAGAACAAAAGTTAAACTAGACAAAAAGGCCCATCTAAAGGTTGCTATAAGAATTCTGAGGCACTTCCGGTTTCACCGGAAATGATGTCAACTTTTGATCTAGCATAGGGAATCGATAATTTTATATTTTTTTCCTAAAAGTACATTAAATTAGCTTTACAATGACACCAAAAAATCATATTTTTATTTTAACCATTTCAAAATAGCGAATTTATTTACAAAATAATAATCAACATAAGTTTTACAAAGTTGAACGTAGCAAGCTTTGAAAACAATAAAAAAAGAAACAAAATATCTCTAAAATAAACTATTTGACTATTTAGAAAAAAAAAACTATTACTTTTTACAATTATTTCACAAAAAAAAAAAAAATTACAAAAGTTCGATCAAACCACCATTATTGTCCACACATTTTCTCAGTTAATTTTAGTTTACCGAATAAGTGAGACTTTTGATCATTTTGTTTATCAAAATGATTCTGGAGACAGTTCTCCAGCTATCCAGTGGTAGCTATAGCTGGGTCTTGATGCGAGCGCACCTCGTAATTAAGTACACTTGTAAGTCTTGTGGATTATTCTTTCATAATTTGAAATTTATGATTTTTAGTACGTACCCACAATTTGTTATTACTTACTAAATACCTGCAAAACCCTGAAATATGTGATAATTCACATTTCACATTAATTTTTCGTGTTCGTATTTCCCGCCCATAATATTTGTATGTTCAAGTGCTAAATATACAGGTTATTCCAAACGTTTAGGCGGAACTAAATGGGAATTTCGTTCTTTTAGGTTGTCACGAGAAGGGACTTTACTTAGGTTATTTAATTTTTCACGTTGGAATGTGAAAATTTAAAATTCCAACAGTGAAACCATGGAAACGAATGACAAGTTAAAATTAAAATTTTTATTTACATATTTTAATGACAAAAAAATAAACAAATGGGAAATTTGTATTAAGAGTGACACAAAAAATCAATATATAAAGATGATATTAACCTTAACCAAAAAATGTTTATTGTACAGGCTATTCCAAACGATTA
Organism: Liopterus haemorrhoidalis; assembly: GCA_963971575.1. Taxonomy (NCBI): domain Eukaryota; kingdom Metazoa; phylum Arthropoda; class Insecta; order Coleoptera; family Dytiscidae; genus Liopterus; species Liopterus haemorrhoidalis. The sequence continues at coordinate 48,214,948 of OZ020617.1, read as the reverse complement.
AGCGGAACTAAGTGGAATTTTCATTTTTGTAAGTTGTTATTAGCTGTTTTTTTATATATTGAAGTTGGCTTTTCCTGAACAAAATGATCAAAAGCTTCAATCAATCTGTAAAATTTACTAAATTTGAAAATCTGGTTCCGCCTAATCTTTTGGAATAGACTTTATATGATTTACATAGCTTAAAAAAAACGGCTAAAAACCACGAATCAAACGATGAAAGTAACTAGATTGCAAAATCTAGTTCCTCTTAAACGTTTGGAAAAGCCTACAGCCTGTTTTTTGGTTTAAGCGGAACTAGATTTTCAATTCTAGTAACTTTTACCGTTTAAATGCGGCTTTTGATCATTTTGTTCAGCAAAAGCCCTCTTCACACCTTAAAATAAGAGCTCGTGACAACTTACAAAAATAAAAATTCCAGTTCCGCTAAAGTGTTTGGAATGCCAATAGATATAAAAATCAAAATACGCGCTTTTTCCGTCCGAAAAGAAGGGGCACTTAAGTAACCTTGACAATTCCTTAACTGTCAACAATATTAAAATAACAATATAAAATGAGTCACACTCAAACTGGATTTTGTTTTCAAAACCACAAGTAGAGTGCGTAATTACCGGCAAATAATAAGAAGAATTTTTTAATAACATAAACAAACAATACATTATTTTATTTAAATATTTTATAGGTTATGTTTTAATGTATCGAGATCAAATTAATATTATTTATTTATACAATATCTTTAATTATAAAATTCTCTCAATCTAACGTTCTACGTCACCGAATACGTTTCTATGGTAACATAACAGACAGACATGACAACGTTATACAACTGAAGACCGAGAGATGGAAAGAATAAAATATCCATTCAAAATATTTGAAATAACGGCGTGTGTATACCAAAAATAGACATTCGAGGGGTAAAAACCCAAGTACGGGTAAATTATGCTTCAGTTTTTCCCATTTTTTTTCCTAGCGTCCAATTATAATAGTTATTATAATCTATTCAAAATCAAAAGTAGTAATCGTACAATGTTCACGTAATAATTTTGTTGAACTCTCATCTTTCGTTGGCTGTTGAGCAGTTAAATTTATGCGACAGCCAATAGGGTGGCGACTTGAATATTTCACGTGATATATTACTATTTCTGTATTTCGAATAAGGTATAGGCAACACTTTAGTATCGTTTGCGATATTTTCGGGCGGAATCTATGAGTTGACAAACGATGCTATGATCGTGTTTAGCTGACATGTCTTTATGTGAAAAAGCGTCATGCGATAGTGTCGAGCGACAAATATCAAACATTTCAAACCAGACGCGCATCCTGGATTTATTCTTGTGGGGGGCAGCTCACAAGTCAAATATTATTTTTTTTTTTGTTTTGAAAACATCTTTAAAAATTCGAAATTAAAATGCAAAGATGAAAGTGGGCCCGTTGCAAAAGATCTTATTTTATGTTTTTTTTTTTATGATTTGATTGGCAGAATTAGCAATTATTTTGCCTAGGGCCCCGATATTCCTAAGCTCACCACTGAGTTTAAAAAACCAATTTTACTTGTGAATTTTAGAGTGACTTGTTTCCAGTAACCGACTGCAAGGCCGCCGCGTGGGTTTCAACCGCCCGTGTGCAATCATTCAAAAGACCGTTCTCTATTTGAATTGAACCCAAATCCCGCAGCTGTTAAAACTTTCATGCTCTCTAGTAGTAGGATTATAGTAAAATCGACCCAAATTGCCACCCCTTTGATGAGCCGCCCGTGTGCGGTGTATATCCCGAACCCACGCACGCGACGGCTGTCAGTAAAGATCAAAACTTTGTCGAAGTTTAGCGGCAAGTGTAGACAGGCTGTTGTTGATATCTATTCAAAATTACAGGGGTCGCGACAATCAAATAAACCTCAACCATGGTACAAACCAGTGGTTTTTAACCGTTATTCCGCGGAATACTGGTGTTTTGTGAACTTATTACATGTGTTCCGCGAAATTATTACTTTTAGGTCAATTCTGAGCAATCCGTAACGCATTCCGTAAGTAATACGCGTTACGGGTACCTATAGGCAAATGATTGATTCTGCGCACACCCGTAATATTTACATGTAACGTTATGTGTGCGCACAAAATCAACCAGTTGTCTATAGGTACCCGTAAGGCCTATAGAATGCTTACGGAATGCGTAACGGGTTGTACAGAATTGACCAATTAATCTCCTTGTTGGTTTTTTGCAAAAATAAAAAATATAATGAAGTGTTTCGCGACTTCGAATAAGTTGAGATTCACTGGTATAGTTTCTTATACAGTGCGATCATTAATTCTTGAACGTAATGCAATACTTGACAGAAACATTTAGTTATCAAACTTATTTCCAAGGACATGTACACATAGGCATACAATCTATTTGTATTACCATACTTTATACGAATTAATTATTAAATGAAAACTGTTTTTCTCTACACGTCAATGAGTTGATAACAGATATTAAGTTAGCACCAGAATTTCGTTGTTCCTCGGGCGAGTTCGGGCTAACGAAGTAATCTGATTGGTTCTTTGTTAAATTGGTATTTTAAGCTGTGAATTAGAATACAGTTTTGATATTTTAAAACTCATTGTTTACCATTATGTAACGCTCAAGATCTAATGATTGCACTGTATAATGGCAATATTGCGCAACATTGTTGCATTATTATATCGCTACAGTTCAAACCCGGCCTAAAGAAAAATATGCATATTTTCAAGCCACCCAGTATGTCTTGTTACATGCATCTTATTACAATAGAAGGACCATGGTTTAAACGAAGTATAAAATGGGCATATTTTGCTATTTTAATAACACGAATCATCGTGATAAAACTAAAAAAAAAAATACAATCAATTGATTTTAAAATTATTTAATTCCTTTCAATAACCATTTGTCTTTTTACTACCTATATCTTTAGCTTTACTGAGATCTATTGTATCTATTTGATAAAATAATTCTGATAACTTATCTTCAAGATAATAGATTCTTCTTTTTGACTTAAACAATTAAATATATTAAAATTAAATTAACTTGACTTCATCTACATGCGTATATTGAAATATAAACAAGGAAAACAGTAATATAAATACAATGATAAGTATTAATTCCCAAACCATGATTTTAGATAACATGACAACAGTTTTTACAGATGAAGTTAGATTATATTGGGTACCGAATTGTTTCCAGGGCCTGTTAGAGTTGGGTGCATTGGATACAAAGCACCTAAGGTCCAGTTTTGGGTCCTATATATTAATTAGAGTCCTTATAAACTGATATGACTGATATGTTTTTGACCTGGTCCAACAAATGTGCATATTTCTATTTCTTTACGTCCTTTCTGTTAATTTTCATGTTCAAAATTAGAGTGCCTTTGTTTTCAAGGCAAAATTTTGACCGTATCTAAAATTACGTCATACTTGATAACGAATTTGAAAATATATTCCCATGTCTGTCAACAATATTCACTATTTGTCAACCAACTGAACGTATTACCAACATTGCATCATATTATATTAGGAATTGGAAAACTTGACACTTTAAATATAACTACGTCACTATACTTAACAATATTTTAATGTTACTTTATAAAATATAGAGATTTAGTAATAAAATTTTAGTTTAAAACAATTATTGATTGGTACCATACTAGGTGCTTAATACTAAGAAGTCGATATTATTTTTCTTACTGCGAGGTTAAGACGCGTTTACACCATACGACTTTCAGACGCGACAATCAAATTTTCTCTGGACGTAGTAGAAAACTGGCTTTGGTCTCTTCTAGCCAATTTTTGATAGGAGTGAATGCATATAGTTTTTAACATTAGTCAAAGTACCAAGATTGATAAATACATAAGGTTACCTGTTTTTTTTACACATTTTTACGGTTTTGTAGGTATGACCAAATCCCAAAAAAACTTCGTGTTTGTCTGTCTGTCTGGTAGAAATTGTGACCAAACGTCTGGAATTAGAAAGCGACCCACATATAGGAAAACTATTCAGAGTTCAAAATCCACATCGCGGGAAAAATATAAACAAATATGGTTTCAACGAAAAAATAAATATTTTTAGTGGGGTGTCAAATGAAACCTCTTAATGAGTGGATAAGTCAACACAGTTTTATTTAATAAAAATGTTTTTATGGGATTTTCGCCAAAAATGTGTTAAAAAAACTTTTGACCTTCGCCCAGAGGGGTTGATATAAAAATATGAAAAAATTCTCAATAATGTACGTTGGTGGTATCCGATGGGGAGTAGTTTTTCGATAAATATCGAATTTTTTGTGTCGTTGATTAAAATATTTATATTTGAAAAGTTTATTGTGTGGCATCAAAAGAAAGCTCTTAAGACGTAGATTAAAAAACAAAAAATAGTTTTTAAAATTATTTTATAAGAATGGTCCAGAATTTACTAAGACAGCAGAAGTAGTAGGCGTACGGTTTGGCGCATTATCGTGTAACAAAACCTTTAGTAACCAATTTCTCTAATATTGAACACTTACAATTTCACCGTATGCGGTTTCTGTTTGTTTATGTTTTACCCACAAAAAGACGGATAATACTTCAAATTTTATACGTGACCACGTTGCAAGCTGTGTCACTATCAGACAACTGCGCATGTCAAGAACTTTTGTACCAAATCATGATCAGAGCATAGAGAACAGTGTCCCCCCCAATAGAAATTACTTACCACGTATAAATATAGATTTATTCAATCGAAAACCTTATTTATCGATCAATCTTTGTGTATATAGTCTAAAAAAGTACTGAAATTTTAATATTATGTCTTAGTAAAGCTTTTAAAACATCGTTTTCGGTTTTTTGTTGGTGTTTTATTGAAGAATGTTAATTATTGAGTGTTCATTGTCTTGAAAGTGAGGAAAAATTTAAGGATAACATCGAATTTACTTTGTCATTTACCTCATTGTAAATGTAATATCAAAAGAGAACTCCTGTATAGTATTTGATTGTAGTAAAAACGTAAAAAGCAATGAATAATAATTTCTCTTATCGAAGAACAACGAATAATTGTATTAACGCTGGATCCACGTGGTTTTTTTTGTGTCTTGCGAACGTAAAAAGGGGTGGGAGCTGTTTTAGGTTAGGTATTGATATCAGATATTGTAGTAGGTGGTGCTACAGCAACGCCGCACTGTGGCTATAACGTGAACTACGTAGTTTCAACGTCTAAACCCATGACCAGTGTTTCCAGCGAGTTTTCATTGTAGAAACTTTAAATTTTGTTACGGTATTTCTGTTTCATGCCAGTCTGATATCACAAGTTAAATTTCAAATGAATATTCGACGGTATTAGAAGCTGTCCGTAGAAGAGTTTCGTTATATAAAGGGGAATGAAAGAGGAACGAGATATAGCGAAACAGAAATTCACAGACCTCTATAGATGGATCAACATTTAATTGTTAATTGTATATAGTATATGGCTACCATTTGAAGGGAGAAGAAGCAGAGGAAGACAACAAAAAAGGTGGAGGGACGACTGGTTATTACATACAGCCGAAATAGAGGGATAGAACTCTTTGGGGGAGGCCTTTGTCCAACATTGGGATCATTAGTCTAATCATTATATTTAAAAATTGCAAAACTTGGCTCATGAGCCATTTGCGGCTCTTTATTAATAAACAATTTAAAACATGTATTATTGACTACTTTTTAAACAATTATTTTATACCGATTTTACTGTTCAATTCAAACAAAGCAAATATTAAAAATCGGTTTATAATAGGGGATAGGCATGATTTTTTTTTATTTTTTTATTATATTCCTCTTGTTGTATATAAACATAAAAAACAGTTTTTAATTTTTTTTTTTTAATTTGAAGGCTTTAAAAAATCAAAAATGTATGTAGCGCGCGAAAACGATGTGTGACGTCATAATCCTTTCTAACTGACGCATGAGACTACTAGCCAATCCAGCGAACGGTTGTTTATGCAGCGAACATAGTCTGTTCTGAATTATTTGTTTGTGTAACTTTTATAGGTTATGTAAAGGAGAGTGATTTTAATTAAAATAAAGTTTAATTCTATAAAAACAATTTATACATGTTTACCGAATTAAATTTTATATTAAAATATGGAATATCCAGGCCCCAGTACTTCGAAACATTATCGAAAATATTGTTCAGTACCGATGTGCACAATTAGTTCAACTAGAAATCCAAAAAAACTATTTATATCATTACCTAATGGCGAAAAACAACAGAAAAGGCGAAATTTGTGGCTGAAAACTATGAGGCGAAATAAAACCGATATTTCAGAAAAAAGTAAACTTTATGTTGTGTGCATAAATGCATCAATGTTGGGTAAATTATCACTCTGAGCCCTAACAAAATCTTTATCTGCCATTTTAATAGTAAATACGTGAAAAATTGTTTAAAAACAAATACAAAACTCTCGAACAATACAATACACACACGTGTGAAGATTATGTTGTAGCTGTCTGTATCTGTGATGTGAAAACCCTATCGTTTGACGTCATACTCAGTCGTTTCTACTCGGCAACCTTCGCCCCGTGCTCGGAATATTTCAAATTTACAATATTTTAATTAAAAAATTTGGCTATAATGTTAATTAAAATGTGATTTTTGTTTTGTTAGGTGACATAACTAACATTAACATATCAAAATAATGTAGTTTTAAGGAAATACAAATTTTATGCGTATCCCCTATTGCAAACAAAGTTTTCCAAACTATCTCTTCTATTCTCAAACTGTGACTATCGGGGATTTGTATTTATTTGTATGCTGTTTTTCTTATCATGAACTTTGGCCACCACTGGTATATACTTTAAGACAGCGTTTCTCAACCTTTATACCCTTGCGGAACCTTTATAATACGTCTCGGGGAACCCCTGCAAAAAAAATAATATACTTCTAATGGTATAACAGGTTGGAGTTTTTTTTTTAAATATCAAATAATTTTACAAGAATTTATCGTATGTACAGCGCCAAATTAATGTATTTTTGCGGTCGAGGCAAAGAACCAGTCTTGCGTCCCCATTTTTGGTGATGACCTAAGAGAATAGATGGATCGAAGTGATGGCCAAAAAAATGGAAGACGGATCGAAATGATGACAAAAAAAAAAGAAAAACGGGTTGAAGTAATGACAAAAAAAGGAGGAAGATTAGAACAAATCGAATGATGACAAAAAAAAACTGATTGATGAAATGGTCGAAATGAGGCCAAAAAAAGAAGGACGGATCGAAGTGATGACTAAAAAAAAGATGGATCTAAGTGATGACAAAAAAAAGGAAGACGGATCGAAAGGATGACAAGAAAAAAAGGAGGATTAAAACAAATCGAAGTGATAACCAATAAAAAAAGTCGGATCGAAGTAATGAATAAAAAAAAAGGAAAACTGATTTAAGTAATGACCAAAAAAAGAAGAAGATTAAAACATCGAAGTGATGATAAAAAAAAGCAAGACAGATCGAATGACCAATAAAAAAAGGACGGATCGAAATAATGAATGAAAAAATAGGAAAACGGATTGAAGTCATTACAAAAAATAGAGGAACATTAGGACGGATCGAAGTGATGACAAAAAAAAGAAACTGATTGAAGTAATGACAAAATTAAAAGGAAGAAAATAATTATTTTTGCGCCCATACTGTCAACTTTGTATTGCGCCCATACCTGCTCTGCGCCCGAGGCAAGTGCCTCTCCCTCCACGGCCTAGACTCGGCCGTGCGTACGATTATATAGTAAAATTACGAATATAAAATTAAACACAAAAATGACTCATAAATATATTTACATATACAGGTATCCCCCGACTTACGAACAAGTTCCATTCCGAAGGGTTGGTCGTAAGTAGGGGAATTTACAAAATTTCAAAATATCTATACATGTCTTAAGCCACCCCCCAATCATGGTTTTAACGTCAATATATGTTAAATCCTGAGTTATTGACTGCAAATACTTGAAAAAAGGCGACAAAAAAAAAAAAATTGGTCTTACCTGGAGAAAAAATACAATTTTTATTTAAAGATTGGAAGAAAATAAAGTGCAAGAAACGTTAGAAATCATAGAAATATAGAATTTAAAAAAAAACGTACAATTTTACCTGTAGCATTGCAAGTGAATTTGACCAATATTTGCTTGTTTTTTACGTTTTATAGTGTTTATAAAAAAAAAAAGTACGGGAGTTCGTAAGTCGGGGGATACCTGTACTTAGCCTATTCATTACTATTTCTCGCGGAATCCCTAGCAATTTCTCGCGGAACCCTTGGGTTCTGTTCAAAATCTTGTAGTTTGTCCCACCTACACAACGTTGACCATGGTCCAGATAAAAGAAATCTACTCCACAGGTGAAATTATTTTGGAAAGTTATTCACTATTCGCTTTCAAAGAATTCTTGGAACTCCAGGCATACACCGGTGGAGGGGTTATTTAGTTACTTAAAATTTTTGACGCACAACAATAATGGCTATTTGCGCCTAACACAGCCCATCTTTATGACTAGATTATAATTAACTTAGCATAAATAAACCAATAATTAAATCGTTGCTAAGGTCTCGGGTTCGAATCCTGTTCAGGCATGGAATTTTTCAAAAATAATAATTGTCCTGGCTAATTGATAAAGCAGCAAAGGCCATAAAAAAAATAATATTAATTAAATAAATTCCATATACGTAGAAACACAAATAAATAGGATAAAAATTTGTTGAAAAATTGAACTGACGCAGGGTGATTGTAAAAGGCTGTAAAGAGGCCTGTTACTATCGGATATTACAGATAGTAATAAATAACATAATTAAAATAAGATGTAAGACCTGGGCTTGAGCCCCCAAAAAAACGTTTTTAAGAGATGTGTGTTTTTCGTAAATGAACGCGAGTCTCCCCCCAAGTAAATTTTGGCTTCGGAGTCTCTTCTAAGAAAACAATTTGGTTTCTTAGTCTCTTCTAAGAAAACAATTTGGTTTCTTAGTCCCTCTTAAGACTAAATTATGGGTGCGCGCCTAACTCTATCAAAACTGAACTAAACTAAATCAAACTATCAACCCTATTGAAAAGAAAAGCTCTATTATATTTAAAAAATTGTGGTCACCACAGGACCGACCGCCATCACAAAGTATTTGTTTAATTTATGCTGCTTTATCAAAAAAGTGTCAAATAAAAGTTGTTAGTTATTGCGTTTACAGCAACTTTTGTTAAATACATCTTTTCGAAATATTTCTGTTGTGAAATATTCGCAAAAATCTTAAAACCGATATGAGTAAACTCCCATTTCTAGTTAACCGATTTTCACAAAAAGTTGATCAACACATGCCATTGATGTCAAAAGCTTAAATATGAAGTTTCATGAATATCATTTTAGCCGAATTTGTTCTGTACGTATACACGGACCGACCGACAAACAGACAGACAGACATCATGCTAAAAATAGTCAAAACGTTATGTAGGGACCTAAATTCGTGGTGATCCATCGAAATCTCGAAATGTCAAAAGCGGTATGATCACAATACCTCCCTTATATATGTTAGCGGTCGGTAAAAATATTCCCAACTTTTTTCGGGAAATATTAGTCGAGCTGTATGTTGGCCTCACTGTTGGTTGTTGATTCGTTCCTTTGTCATTGAACAGACTTCTTACCATATACCTATATAAAACGTAAATAATAAAACGCAAATAATACGTCAACTTGTGTAAGATTGGTTCGGTACGGTGGTCCGTGATTGGTTGGATCGAAACCCGATTAAAATTTTTCAAATATGTTCACATATTTTCCTGGGCTTTTCTTTGCCCAGAAGCATCAATACTCGCTCGTCTTCTATCTGTGGATGTTTCCATCATTTGCAAACTCTTTCTACTGGTCAACTAATATTAATTCTTCCCAAATTTGTACCAATCTACCCTTTTTTCATACTCATACTTTATTCAGAATAAAGAGATAGTATTCACGCATTGTTCACGTGATATTTTCATCGATCTCTCGTCGTTTGTTGGCTGTTGAGTCATTAATTTCACGCAGCAGCCAATAGAATAGCGATTTTAATCCGTGATTTTATTACTATTTCTGCATTTCGAACAGGGTATAGAAACTTTTTTTTGATAAATATTAAAATCAATAGATAATTTTATAGAAATACGTAGCCACCTAAGTTTTGTATATCGTTGAAAACATATATTAATATCATTAAGTATTTCTTTCTCCATAAAATTTCTAATTCAAACAAAATTCCCTGGTTATCAACCCCGAACGAAGCCTTTCTAAACGATCCACTGCAGTAAGCTCTATGGAACTCCACCAACTCGTTGAGGCAACAGTGGTGGTGGGGATTGCTGCTACGCCATTGGATCGTTTCCATGGCGACGGACGTCGAGCGAGCGCTTGTGGCCCCGTTTCCATCCAACAACCGGCAAAAACAAAATGTGGTGGTGCCTGGCAGAAACAACCGAACACAACGACGCTTTAGAACGCTGGCATCAGAACTAGTAAGCGGGGGCGCTTCTATACACGTCTCATCTTCCACAGTACTGTTTTTGACGAACATTTTGGACTTTATAAAACTCCGCAGTCAGCAAGCCTAAAATTAAACCGAGAAAATATGCCTCTCGCTACCACGAATAGTAACAATGATGATTTCATTCTTTGTTAACACTAAAAATATTAGAAATAATCGAGCATAAATATAACAAAGTATTTACCAATGGTATTGATCAAAATTTTCGATACTGATCAATATCAATTATAGAATTTATTAACTAATATCCTAACATAACCAAGAGTAGGCCATTTTAAAACAGTTAAAAGTATGCTTTTTTAGGATTTCGTAGGTATGACAAAAAAACCTTTATATACATGAGAAGAAATTCGTTGGCTGGGGTCGGTTAAAAAGAGATATGGTTCAACCGAGGCGATCATCAAAATTAAGCAATGCCATTCGTTCGGATATTGGGAAAGAAATACTGTTTCAGTCGCTCTTGCCACTGCAACAGTCGCTACACTTATTTAGGAAAACATACGTTCGGACTATGTTCAAATATAAAAAACAAAGATAGACACTAAGGACGTACGTTGGTACGAGTTGTTCAAATACGTTATTGCTATACCCTGTTCGAAATGCAGAAATAATAATAAAACCACGTGAAAGATTGAAGTCGCTACCTTATTGGTTGTCGCATAAATTTAAGTGCTTAACAGCCAACGAACGACGGGGTTCGACAAAATTATCCCGTGAACATTGCACGATTACTACTTCTTGATTTTGAACAGACTGTAGCCAAAAAACTGTGCCCCGTTATTAAAACCCAGCTACTAAAAAGAAAAACGGTATCCCGAAAACCACCTAACGAGCAAAAGTACCTGAGCGAATGTTTTAGCGTCCCACGCAACTTGGCGCCCTGGGCTTGTGCCCTTGTCTCTGTCTTTTGCATTTTCTGCTCATTGATGTGAACCGGAATAGTTCAACAGAATATTTACATGAGGTTAGTTTTACGAGAAAAAAATTGTTTACATATTTGAAAAATATACTTTATATATTTTTTAAATCTTATGTAGGATATTAAATGAAAGCTTTTAGTACATATAGGCTATTCCAAACCTTTAAGCGGAACTAAATGGAATTTAAATTTTCTTTAGTGTCACTAGCTAACTTTTTATATATTGAAGTGGGCTTTTCTTAAACAAAATGATCAAAAGATTCAGTCAATCGGTAAAAGTTACTAAAACTGAAAATGTAGTTCCGCTTGAACAAAAAAAAACCCTTATACCGATAGTACCAAAATAAAATAAAGTGAAAGTTTCAGTAAATAAAAATCATAAAAATTAATTAATGAGACAAAACCATCCTTTAGGGGCTGCTACTAAGAGTTTCAGCATTTTTATTATAATAATATTTGATATAATTCAAAATAAAATGTAAGTTTAACCTCATTCGTCCACATGTTAAACAGAAATACGACGGGAAACGCTGTGAAAGAAGATGTGGCAACGTAGGAAAGTGTTACCAACCTGTAGAAGCCAAATGTAATAACTTCCATGTTAGTTACATTACATTCTAACATTGGCAACAAAATCAAAGTGTGACATTATGCCATAGTTATCTTGAACACACTTTAGCTATGCTTTGGCAGGGCAGCCCTAAACACAGGGCATTTTTTTTTTTTTTATTGGAGTACAGAACGGGTTGGCACTTGCCAGGGTCGCCATTACAGAAATGACCTCTTTTTCTTTGATCCTACCTTGAATTTGGATAAGTGACGACTTTTTTTTGGACAGTGAGGACCTTTTTTTTGTGCTCTTTAATTGGATTTGGGAAGGTAAGGACCTTTTTTTTTGCTCTTCATTTGGATTTGGAAAAGTCGAGACCTTTGGTTTTTGTTTAATCAGTTTACTTTATTTGTCCAGGGCGCCAAAAATATTGCTACGGTTCTGGTTATGTATTTTCTTATGAAGAGAGGCGCAATATTTTTAGTAGCCCACTGCCCTTTGGTTCTACATGGCTTCTTCGGGGACGTATCTATCTTGTAAAAACATTTGGGGATATATTTTTCGTAAGAGGCGCGCAATCTGAAGTTATAGTTTACTTTATTACAACTGCTATTTCCCTAAGTAGGGCTCGACTTTCTCCAGTTTTTTTCTCCATTTATACTTCTTCAATTGGATCTTTCTTTTGTCTTTATCGACATCAAGAATGTTTAATTTTTTGTACCATTTCTTTAAACTGTCTTGTGTTTTATATACTTTTTATTAATTATTTATATTGTATACTCATTAGTATTTGTGATACAGACATCACTAAGTCCCTCTATATATTTTAAAGTGAACTATATTGGTTAAAGCCTTACAAACGTCATACCTGAAAACGAATACCTAGGAGTAGTCGATCGTGGAATGAAGTGGGATTTAACATGCTGTTATTTCCTTTTAATCCATACAACTTTTATTATTTTTATAATTTATTTTCCAAATGCAATACTACTCCACCTACGTTTCAAGAAAATCCATTTGGTAAATCTAGTACTTTATTATTTAAAAAAAAAGTCTAACGAGTTTTTGAAGCTTTAAAGGCTATTAGAGCGAAACACTTCTTGGATATTGAGTTACGATTATGTGTAGTTATAAAAAATCATCCGTTGCAAAAGTATTAACTGTATTACCGACATTTTTTATGATTGACCTGTACATTTAGATTAAATTGTATTTTTCGGCCCGACAAAATAAAGTTTATTAACGACAAATTAACAAAAATATACGGGACATATTATTTAAGAAACGACAAAATATGTAGTTGACGACAAAATACATAAATGAACGAACAACAATTCCTGTTGCGTCATTTGTGAATCCGTGTAGATACTAACGTAAATAACATTTGAAAAGTAAGGTTATGTTGGCTGTCATTTGAGAAATTTAAAAAAAAAATTAACATACCTATATATATTATTAATATATTTGATAGGGGCGAAAAAATCTTCTTTTGTGTTCATCACTTCGATCTGTCTTTTTTAGGATTTTGTAGACATGAGCAAAGAAACCCTCATCACTCATGTGTCTGTATGTCTGTCTGCTTGCCTGTCTGTCTCTCTGTATGATAGAAATTGTGGCCAGACGGCTGGACCTACAAAATTGAAATTTAGCACGCTTGTACAACTCTTTGACCCACATATAGAGATTTCGCCAATAATATGTCGATAAATTTTGTCCCCCGCCCTATTTCCTAGTGAGGTTGATATAAAAATATTTAAAAAATCTCAATAATGCACTTTAATGTGAGCCGGAATAGCAAGCCTGTAGCTGCAAACGTTAAATCGTTTGTACCTGCTAATTAACCGCTAAGCAAGGGCACGGACGTGAGTTCAATTCCTGCTTATGTCAAATAATTTGTGTAAAAATATTGATACAAATTACAGGTCCTGCTTAGCCGTTCGCAACCGGCTATAAGCGGTAGGTGCCTTTCTGTGTACGCTAAAAAATGGACGTAATACTGACCATATTAGTCCTGAATGTACATAGATTGAAAACATGGTCATGAAACCTGAAAACAGGAGGTCTAGGCTCACCTCGGGTTGTTGCGCAAATGATGATGATGATGGTTTTTTTTGAACACCGTGCTGACATAATTTAACTGTCTAACTGAACAACCGGAAATGTCTTGATGCGCGCGCATCTCGTAATTAAGTACACTTGTCAAGTCCGTAGATGAAAGCACGTGGATTATTTTCTCTAAAGTTATCGAATTTTATGATTTTTCTTCCCACAATTTGTTCACTTATTAGATACCTATAAAACCCTGAAATATATGAAAATTCACACTTTACATACATTTTGTTTTTCATTTTTATCCCACCGTTCTGATTTACTTTCATGCTAACTGCAACATCCCTCGGCGTACGCACTGAACACATTTTTGTAGTTCATATTCCATCTTTTGTCGTGCAAAAAATCTAATTTGCCGTGAATTAATTTGTGGCTAAAATTACGTAATTTGTCGTGATGAGTAAATATATTGTCGTGTAACATTTGTCGTTCGATGCAAATATTTTGTCGTCTCAATAAATCTTCTTTCATTTAGAGTCTGTATAGAGTTAATGAACTTCAAAAATATGTTTATAATATATCATTAAAAATACTTCAAAATGCAAAAAATATTTATATGGTATCTTAATAGATAATAAATTAAAAAACTATCTGAAATTTATCTAATAATAGCACCATCTATTATGTAAACAAACAAACTATTCTAATTATACATTTAAAAGAAAACAAACTATATAAGTAAAAAAATATTACATTCAGAATGATTTAATTTTTTTTAAATTGTGATTTTGGCTGCAGTTTTGTAAAATTGCCAAAAACAGGTCACGTGTTATGATATAATGCCAATTTTCAAAACCAAAATGAACCAATATTAATAAAAACCTATCGGTATTTGTGCCTACAAATAAACCAAAATCAAAATTGGAATATAGCCATATATATAAAAAACAGGTAAATAAAAAACCAGTTTGTCAAAAATTTAAAAAATGTGAATAATAACAACGAAAGTGCATGGTTGTTTTAGAAATTCAGTAGAATTACATCAGATATTATAAAAATTTAAAACATTCTAACAGGTTAAATAAATTAAAACTAAATTTGATTCTTTTGATTCACGTAGTAAAAACATTAATCTTATACCTACTTCTGAGTTTGTACTCCGATAATTTCTTAAACCATTATGTCATTGTTATATCTGTCTATCATTTTATTTCTCTCAATCAAATCGAGTCATTCGCAACGCGAAACGCGTCGGTTACAATTAAAATTGTTTGTTTGTTACCAGACTGATTGATAAACACAGCTTTGAATGTGGTCTTCATTAAAAATATTATTTATGTTGCGCACACCCTCTAGCGCACTTGACGTGAACTAAACGAATTCTTTTAATTGATATAAAAAGAATACATTATAAAAACCATATTAAAAAACACTTGCTCATAAATAAATGCTATAAATATAACATATATTTTTTGCAAAATGATTTTTAAACTATTTATTTCACAAAGCTATAGTCTGTTTGTTTGGTTTAAACGGAACTAAACTTTTAAATCTAGTAACTTTTAACGGTTGAATGGAACCATTTTGATTAACAAAAATCCCCAAAAGACTTAATATACGAAAATCTAACGAAATTTATTTGATTTGCCGTTGGATCAAAAACAAATTTAGTGGTTTTGTTAAGCAAAGTAAACCAAATCAGTATATTTTGCAAGGTAACAAGTAAATAGTTTGTTAAGGTTGGTTTTACTACATACAGTTGGGCACCCTGTTCGTGTATACTTTATAGAGAAATTTAACTTCACTGTATTTTGGACATTGTCAAAACTTGATCAATTCGTAACTATAAGCAAAATTTTTGGCGCAATCGTGTTTTGAATATGTACTGTTAAAAGTACATGCCTACAAGGGTCACAACAATGGACCTCGCGGGTCAGATTTGGCCCTCAGACAATAGTTTAACCACGTTCGAAATAAACGGACGATATTAAATTCCGGTTTTTGAGAGCTTAGCCAAGTTTAACCATTTGGCTAAATCGGCTACCATATAGCAATCTCATAAGTAACCATAGCAACCATTTTATGAACATTTGGTTATAGTTAACTAAGCTTTCAGAAACCGGCTTAGAAAATGGCTGTTGTTGGCATCTATTCGATTTCGGGCCCGCGGAATCTACCTATAGAATCGGCACTAAGTGGTCCAAAATACTGATAACTGATGACTGCTAAATACATAAACAAAGTGTGCAGTCAAATCGGGTGTGGAACCGGATCTGTAAATACTATTATTTTAGTTATTATTAGGTATTACAACAAAATAACAAATAATAAATCTGGATAGTGATCTAAAAATCTGAAAAATATGCAATATCATGCTTACAATATTTAATTGACTGACTGGAGAACTGGGTAGTTATAGCTTGATATTGATAAGAGTGCATCTCCTAATTAAGTACGCTTGTAAGATTCTAGATTGAAGCACCTGGATTATTCTTTCATATGTTGTCATAATTTATGATTTTTAATAAGTATTTACAAATTATTATTATTTACGAAATACCTATAAAACCCTGAAATGTGTGAAAATTCACACTTCACATTTTTACTAACAGATATACGATAAAAAATAGACAAAACTGAAAAATACAATACAATATTTATCTGACTGACTGGAGAACTGGATCCCAAGTACAATTGTAAATCATATACCCTGTTCGATATATAGAAATATTAATAAAGTCACGTGGAAGATTGAAGTCGCTACTGTATTGGCTGTCGCATAAAATTAAGTGTGCAACAGCCAACGAACGACGAGAGTGCAATAAAATTATCACCTGAACATTGCATGATTACTACTTCTTGATCCCGAACAGAGTATAGATGAAATTGGATCTCTAGTTGTGGATTAGTCTTTTTTACTATCGTTTTATTCATTGAAATTTATGATTTTTAATATATACCCACAATTTGTTAAAACACAACTTACTAAATACCTGCAAAACCCTGAAATGTGTGAAAATTCATACTTCACATTTTATTTATATTCATAAACATACATTATAACTATGGGTCTGCCATCTGTGTGAAATTTTTGTACTAAGGATGGAATGTATGGTGAAAAACTCACTCATTTTTGGAACTTATTGTTATTATTTTATTACATCTATGCGATGTAGCCCGTGCTTTAATCCGGTACTGGTTGCACTACAACATTTTTGTTGTGGTTTATTGCATTAATGTCAGACCAAACTTTGAGATAGACTTTCATTCATATTTGTCTCAAATACGATTGTAGAGATAATGACAGTTTACGCGATCTACCAAACAATGAGTGTATTCCTTGAATGGTAGAACAAACCGAAGCACTTGCACTTCAACCCATTCATCATAATAATAGGGCACCTGTAAAATAACAAAACAAGTATTAATATACCACACACACATGTACTGGGAAGTTCAGGGAAACCTGTTGGCACATAATATTTAAATCTATGTGATAGCTCTAATACATGCAATACCAACCACACTCACACAACCCCAAACCGGAAGTATGTCTTCATCGGAAGGGATGAGATCCGCTTTTAAAGTCAAGTTTGACGTGTTTTCCGAAGGGTATTTTGTAGATTTAAATCTTTAACTTATTGAGTTTGATTGTTTGCAAAATTCATATGTAAATATTTATGTTAATTATTTATATTAACATAATTCAGAGTATTGACACTGTTTTACAAATAATGTTTACGTTTTTAAACAATAATAAAGAAACTTTGATAAGAAATATGTTAAAATTACGTTGATTTATATAAAAGTTGGATTTTTGTTATGTACCCGGAATCTAATTTAACTGTTCAAGGCTATACTGGAGGTTAAACGGGGTATACCCTCTGCTTTGTTTCGAATTAATACTGCTTTTTAATATTTCGAAGTGTTAAACGAGATTATGAGACGATACTCTGCTGATTTTACGACTACAGCCCTGCCGGGAATGTATGGCGATCTTAAAAACTATAAGATATACGATTTAATTACTTTGGTTAAATTAAACCAAATTATCATTAGGGGTGTCGAGAAACGGGGGAAGCCGGTACAGATTAAAGGTCTCGGAAGTTTTTTTTTTTTTTTCAAAATTAATTCAAAAATTCTTTATGGTTATAGCAAAAAAAAATCAGCTGTGGCCACCACAAGACCGACCGCCATCACAAAGTACTTGTTTAATTTATGCTGCTTTATCAAAAAATGTCTCAAATAAAAGTTGTTAGTTGACAGATGGACAGAGCAATACGTGGAGATCCATCGAAATCTCACGAAATCTCAAAATGTCAAAATCGGTATGATCACAATAACTCCCTTATATATGTTGGAGGTCGATAAATATTGTCCTATAGTCCGTTCAACTGTTAGAATGCAGTATTGCTCTTATGGGAAACAAGAGCGGTGTTGCCAAATGTTGTAAAATTGTCAAACATGTTAATGAACTCAAAATATGCCTAATTTTATATCCTTTTGTTGTTAATTTATAGAAATTAAATGAAAAAAGTATCTGACAAAAATGAATAACCGTTTGAACCGCGGTTTCACAGATCAGCGCATATTACAGACAGAAACCTAGTCAAGAAAGAAAAGGATAGCGTTATTGGGAGAATCCATTAGAGAATATGAAAAAGAACTACTTCATTTAACCTGTACTGCATTCTAACAGATCGGTCTATATACATTTAGCATTCTTTCACTTAAGGCGCAAATAGCCATCGTTGCTGTGCGCCATTTTTAACTAACTCAATACTTACGAAATCCTAAAATGTGAAAATTCACGCTTTGCATACATACCAACTTAATATATTTCTAACCAAAATTAACATATCCCTACTTAAACAAGCATAAGCATGAAATTTAGCGCGAAGTATAAATTTTATGACCATGGTAAAACCCCTGTTAAATCATCTTTTAAATTGTTCTGCAAAAAAAGCTGAAAATCTTGTTCTACCCATAATTCACCTTGCATTCAATTTGATAATGTGGCATAGAGAATCGTAAAAGTCTCAACCCTTCAAAAATCAGGTGCGGCGATTTATACACTTGCCAACACCTGTTAAGATATAAACAAGTTGGTTAAATTTTTTAGGGTTGGCAACAACGAAAACTTTTTAAAGTATTTGAAGTTTTTGGAAGTAAAACAAATGAATTTGATGATTTGTTTTAATGAATTAAACTTTGTAGTAGTTAAATTACCCTGTTTCACTATTAATATATTCATTAAACATTTTTGTTTTGGTTACATAACTTTGATTTAAAGTTTTACCAACTGCTTTTATTCGCCGCTGATAAAAAACTAACACATGATTGAAGTTATATTCTTCTTCTGTCATTTCTTACATTCTGCAATGATTGCGCGCATGTAGAAAGTGAAAGCCACCAGTAGTAATATTGCTTTAAATGAACAGAAATACTTTTACCTGGTCTCACATGGACGCTCAGGCGAACACTATCTCACGCGAGAGCATTCACATCAATGAGAAAATGTTTTAGGTTAGGTTAACAAATACAATCCGTTTTCACGTATTATTTTATCAAAATCTTTGAAGGGTGTAATAGTTAACATAAAAATAGTTTTTAAATGCCAAAATTTGAACTAAAACTCATACAAAGTAACACAGAACAAAACTGAATTGGTGTTTCTATTTAATTTGAGTTCTGAAACGTTTTTCATTCTACTTAAAATTTTTGTTTCAATGGTTACTATCCGCACCGCCATGATCAACAGACTGTAAAAAAATAATTCTTTAGTTTCCTTTAAATTAAAATTATGAACCAACGATTTAATGTATAAAGAATCGAAAAATATAAAGATAACTGTAGAAAAATGTAAGAAAAATATGGAAAATTTCAATATATATAAGGCTATTCCATATCTTTAAGCTGAACCAAATGTAATTTTAATTTTCTTAAGTTGTACCGAGCTATTTTTTTAATGTTTGAAGCTGGTTTTTGTTAAACAAAAGATCAAAAGCTTCATTTAACCGATAAAAGTTACTAGTTGTCAAAATCTAGTTCCGCTGAAACCAAAGAAACAGGCTATTTAATAGTGACATTACCGGTGGCGGCGCTGTGATCTAAGGCAATATGGCTGTTGGCTCTAGTACTCAGCTGTAAATATTCTTTGTCCTGTCTTGAATTTCAACCAAAAACACTACTATATATTCTGCTTTTATAGTTTTTACAACTTCTATCGACATTCTAACAAAAATTCAATACTTAATAAATTCAAACAGTACTAGAGTGTCTAGAACAATATTTGACCACCAGACAGCGTATTCGAGCGTGTTCTCAATAGGCTATTGCAAACTTTTAAGCTGCGTTCGGAACCCTTTAAATTAGTTGACTGTCTGTACGATATGGATATGTTTAATAGATTGTTTTAATGGTCAAGGTAGCGTTTGGAGCTCTTGATAATCAGCGAGTTACGAATAGTGCGACATATGTGTGTCTTTAAACCAACGGTGGCTTCGTTAAATGTTTATTATCTCTTATCGTTTTCCTAATTCTGCTGTCCTAGATTTTGACTAACTAAACCTAACCTAATAACCTAAATTTACCTAAATCATATTTACTGTTTGTAATTTTGAGCGAGATTTGTTGTAATTGGCGCGATGAGATTTTAGAGGTTTAGAGGTTATGTAAAGGCATACAATGTGAATGTTCTCTCCGATATAGAATGAGATAGTCAATGTAATTATATGTCTGTCTCATTAAAACAATTCACTGACTACAAAGTTTAGAAAACTATAAACAATCAACAACGTACAACGTATTAAATTTAGAGGTCTGAAGGGTTGCTCGCCTTACCATATGACAAACTTGTTAGTGACAGTCAACAGTGCACAAGATATAGTCTACAGTCTACTAATTTAAGAGCTCTGAACGCAGATTTAAGCGAAACTAACTTGAAATTTCAGTTTTCTAAGTAGTCATGAGCTCAACTTTTAAGGTTTGAAGTGGGGTTTTACTAAACAAAATGATCATAAATAGAGCCGTAGCAATGATTTTGGCGCCCTTGGCAAATAAATAAAATAAAATTTACCTCCCCAAATACAAGTGATGAGCATAAAAAAAAGTTTTCACCTGCCAATGCTTTTCATGACCAAATATACACAATGGTGCCCCTCATGAAACCTCGCGCCCCTGGCAAGTGCCCTGTTGCCAACCCGTTGCTACGGTTCTGATCAAAAACTTCACTTAATCGGTAAAAGTAACTAGAATTCAAAATCTACTTCCGCTTAAAACAGGCTATAGACATAGTTTATAAAAGTTTATTTGTTTAAACTCTGTTATTTTTTATTTAAACCTAGGAATAAAATCTAAACCACGAGGATAAAACCCTAGTTATCCACGTATATGACGTAAATACTGCGAAAAACTTAGCGTGAGTAATAGGACGGAACGCAGTGTTGCCATATTTTAAAATTTTTTTGTACTTGTTACTTTTATCCTTTAAAACTCCATGTGCACCAAGTTTTCTTTACGCGAAGGACATCTCCACGTGATCACTGAAAATGACAAATCGCAATAGATTTATTCAGTATATACTAGCGTAGGTTGGACTGACGACCTGCCTGTGCGTGCATACTTCGAATCAGATTTGAATGACGCATGCGTCTTTGAAAGGCGGGAGAAAATTACATTTTAGACTGGATCTATAAGACTTTTTTTAGTAGTTATTACATAAAAATAACTTTAACCTACACGAAGTTTTAGTATAATTAACTAAAACGTTATATTCATAGTCAGGTTGGCAAAATTTAATATTTTGATAATTGAAACATTGTTTCCAAAGTTTGCAAATAGATTCAAATGGTTAATGTAGGGAATTTTTTCCTCAGTTTGGATTTATATTACTTTTTATGGTGCGTAATACAAATTTTTCATGTCAAAAAACATAAGAATAAGCGTTAACTCAGTTCGTTTGGGGCCATTTATTTTGAAGGCCTGGAGAGATAGTTGTTTCTCTGTACTCCAAGAGCTAGACTCAGAGTTGCTTCGTTCAGTTAACAAGCGGGAGTTGGTTGTTCGGGCCCCTCCGTCGAATGCGGTCCCTCGATCACTGGCTCGTAATACTCAAGCTTGGATCCAAACAGCTATATACTAACGTACCTCACCCGCATATTCTAGCTCGACTAACGGGGTTTCAGAAATTCAAGCTACGAAAACAAAATAACTTTGTGTTAGTCACTGGAAAAGTATACGTTCAATATATTTACTTACTTCGCAGAATTTACTTTTCAAATGGTGCTTTAATATTGTTAAATAAAAGTATTTTAAGTGTTTTAACTTGAGAATTTTAACAATTTGAGACCTATTATTCATTGTAAATAGCAACAATTGATAAATAACATTGAATATATAGAATAAACTATTTTATTTTGCAATATACCGCTTATAAATTGCGACATACTTTAAATCCAAGGTAAAAACTTCTTATAAAATGTTATATCCATACAGAAGATCTTTGTTCTGACGTCATAAGCATGGTCCAACTACTATTCATCTCTTATTAATATACGATAAACCCAATTTATCTACCACTGTCTTTATTTTCTATTTTTATCAGTGCGAAGAAGTTTTTAATACAGTATTTTTGTTGTACTTTATTATTGAAATAATTTGATGGACTTCATAAGTAAAACAATCATCTAAATTGAAACAAAAAAACAATATCTGTAATGTAAATTTGTTTCTATATTGATGAGAAAGGAGCCTATTTGGCCTCATTCCATTAGTAAGAGATTGTTGTGGTGTGGATCCTTGGCAAGGCCATTGCGCATGTGGCTCTGGCCGCTCTCACTAGAACGGCGCTGCCTGTATCCAACCCTGCGTACCCTATCTGCTGCTGTTTGCGTACAGCGGCTCTCAACAAATGCTTTCCTAACTTACTAGATAATTTTATAATACATTTACAGTAGAGAAACTAAAAGAATGATTAATTTTTATAACAAATGCTTCAAAGAAGTTAAATTTTTAGAACTGTTAATAGTTAATAATTATTAGCAATCAGTACAGCAAAAAGAATCACAAAACTGGAGTTTTTAATATTATTTTGTTCCTTTGTTTCACTTTGGTTGGTAATAGATCTAATCACGTGGTCCGCATGACGTCATCTTATGCGTTGGAGGTATCAACGGCTAGAGCCATATACCATCATTTTAAATAGACGATTTTCAAATTAGCATTATTTAAATTTAGCACTAATTATGTTGTTTTTATGCCCACGATGTTTCTAAATTATATATTTAGTAAATCAATGAGAATTAATAAGTTGTCATTTTGTAAATAAACGTAATTGTATTTTAAATCTAGTATTGTTACGTAATAAGCTCATTACGTAACAGGTCAGCAGTGTGTAATAAAAAGCAGTGGGGAACACATTACATTTACTAATCACTGGTCTGTAATGAACGTATATCTTTATAGTTGTGAAAAAAATCTTTTTTATATGATTATGTTATCCATTATTTAAATCGATAGATTCATTTGTAGGCTCTCGTTGAAATATATTGAATAACAGGATAAGAATAAAACACTCGGTAGTTTCAAAGAATAAAACAAGTTTATTTGATATGTATTTCGGCTTATGATGCCATCTTCAGAAACGCCATCTTGTTTTATTCTTTGAAACTACCGAGTGTTTTATTCTTTTCCTGTTATCCATTATTTGTTTACACTTCTAGAACTACATATGACATTTAACTTATAAAAACAGTCGATTATAAAGCCCTATTTGTCGCTCACAGTTAAATATTTAATAAATTAACACTTGTAGTTGTTTATTATTGAGAAGGGAGAGTTATAAGCACAAAAAAAGTTTTAAACAAATATCTATAAGCAAGTAAATTCACTACAAAATTAGCGAAAATAACATAAAGCATAGGAATACACACTTGTTATTCCTCCATGATGTGAAATCACGTGACAAGTGACGTTAGGTTAAACTGATCTATTGTTTGAGAAGCGCTGATATTAATGGGTCCCTAAAATAGGGAAACCGAACGTACGTCAGATGTACCCCAAAGAGGGTTCAGAGACTACCGTACCGTCCTTCCCTCGATGTATTTAGGGTCTGCGCCCCATAGCTCGTTCTATAGCGGCGGCAGGGCCCCTTTTTTTATACTAATCCGTATATACATAGAATCGTTTGGCAGTTTGAAGATTGGTCGGAGTGTTTTTTGTTACTTTTATACGTATACTTTTTTGGAAATTTATTTTTGGATGTAGTTTCTGTATGTATATACATACATACTGAATGGATCGGTTTGCGTGTTAATTGTTATTTCGGGTTACAAACAAAGCTTTTATAATGTTTAAATGTGGTTACATAATATTTACACTGATTTATATTAAATATATTATTTTGGTTAATTTGTTTTGTTATAACTAAACGATATTGTATTTTAATTATTTGTAAAAACAATAATAGTGAGTAATATGACATAACAGCTGGACATCTACCTGGGGCAAAATTAAAATATTTTTTCCATTTCGACCCAAAAGATTTCTACCTAGCTCCTACCCTACCTACCAGGAAAAAAATAATACAATTCTTTTCTAAAGTTGATGCCTCTACCTGGATTTTCCTTAATGCGGTATATTTTTGCGGGGTTTAGAATAGTATTTTGAAAGATATTTGAATCAGTTGAAAATCTTGTACGAAGAGTAACGCGGTAAATAATTTGTATTGCTGTGAGGTATACAATAAACTCGACATTAACATTGTTATGTGTACGGAGAGGAATCTTGTAACGAGATTTCTTCCAATTACCGACAAATACCTATACGGGAAGATGGATATAATTGAGCCATCAGGATCGAAGCCAAGTCCGGACCGGATGGACGCTGGTCGCTAGTTGCTGGTCGCGTAGCCTGCTGCCGCTCGGGCTCTGGCTAGTGGCGGTGGCCGGTCACATCCGCTCGAAGGCCGCTTACTTATCTCGGCTGAGAAAACCATTCAAGGTTATAGCATCGAACCCGCTTGCCACCGCTGCAGCAAGTTGTGCAATTATACAAGTTCTTTAATCATACAACGGTCGCGCGCGGCACACGGCCCTATGCCACACGACCTTACGTGCGCTTTGCGCGCTCCACGTTTGCACGTCCGTCAGTTCAGCGGTCAGTAATCAGCTTCACATCGCATGTTTGTGTAAGCTGAATGTTGAACGCTCGACACGGACACGGCTACTCGACATAGTACAACCCCCGCTAGCTCGGCTCGACCTCAAACACTGATGATGATGATAATGACGAGTACGAGCCGGCGCTACCGTTACTGTTCTCCGCTGATCGATGCTAATGTGATAATGTTTGTTTCAGAACTGTGCCATGATGGGTGTACAGGCGACTTCTGGAAAACGTAAATTAGAAACGGCGGCGACCGCAGGTGATAGCTGTCCGGTGAAGGCGGGCCGATGGGAACCAGCCGGTACCGATGATTGTATAGCGCGCCTGCAGGCTGTCGCGGTGCCAGGAGACGCCTGGCGGCCTACCCCTACCCCGACGCCGACCCCAATCCTGTCGTCAACGCTTTTATCGAGTGACGACTTTGATGATGATGATGATTTCGAGGATGAGCTGTCTGACGACGACCGGTGTTCCGGAGCGGGCATTCCTGACCCGCTGCGGTACGGCGCTCAGCCGTCTTACCAGCCTCGCTACCAACACCACCAGCCGGTGGACAATGATTACCATCACGGTCAACCTGGTGCCCAGCAACGAGCCGGCCCCGGTTACTGGAACTATTACTCGCCACCCGCGCAACAAACCATCCGCTGCGACGAGAATGGCAAATCGTACCTGGAGTTAGGGAGCGCGCCGCCTGCACGGACACGGTGTTGTGACGGTCGGACGCGCTGGTGCAATGTGCCGTGCTACAGGCAGCGGCGACTAGCGGTGCTCAATCTATCCATGTGCAAGCTGGCGAGGTATCGCCAGTGTTCCGATCCCTCGCTGCGGCGCTCCGTCCTCATTTGCAACACGCTGCGGCACATCGAGCGCGAGATGGAAGCCGAGGGTAACCAACAACCGTGTGCGCCGCCCCCACCGCCCGAGCCCTGCTACTCCCCGTTCCCAGACTGCCCGCCACCGAGTCGACCCGCGCCCGTACCCGTACCCAACGTGCCGGAGCCCCAACCTATCGCCGCTACACCGCACTACGAGCACAACCTGCGGGAGTTCGCGACGCCCTCTGGCCGTGTCACGCCGTTCCCATCCGCCAACTCGAGTACGAACGACACGGACTCGGGCATTGGCGATGACGACGGCGGTCGCGGCATCAACTGGGGCTCCGTCCTGAGCCTGACGTCGCAGACGGACCTCGAACCCCTGAACAACAACGAACTGTACGCCGAGCTGGGGTTGTCGGGGAACGACTTATCGCTGGCTCAGGAGTGGAAGGAGCCGGCGCTAGGGCAGCGGGCCGACGGCGAGTGGGACAGCTTCATGCACGTGCTGGTCGGCGGCTCGTAACATTAGGCTGCGCGCCCTCCCCCAGGGCAACTCTGCATCTCAGGTTGTGATCTAATACTTAGTTAATATACGATAACATAACATACGAACACTAGTGCAGTGCTGACAACATGCCGTGCAGCTACCTACATTTGTTGACTGTTTTTATTTTTATAAGTATTTAATATATTTTTATGTAGCTATTGAAGGGTGGACTGTGGCTGCACACATCGGTACTTAGAGCACTACCGGTTGATCTCGGATCGCTCAATTGTTTTACACGCTCAGTGTGCACATCTTGCAGTTTGTTTATCATTTCATGTTACTCACCCCCCGGGGGGTATTTCCTTATGTAAAATACTGTAAATAATTGTACATATTGTATATAAGAGTTCTTATCTAGGAATATACTGTGTATATATTACATATATGTTAAATTTATTTTAAACTGATGTGAGGACTATTACATATATATTATATATTATAGATTTGAAATATAAAACGTCACTAAACACTATCAATTTTCTCCCTGGAACTGCTAGCACTTAACATGTACAAATAATTTATATCAATTTTAATAGAAAACATATTTTTGATTGCGACATTACACCAAAATCATTTGATGATGGCCTATTATTTATATTTATATACATAAACCACAATTTATACTTTACGGTTCCTTATATGAGCAGCATCTGTTCCTGGGAGAGACGAATCTAGTCTCGTTTTTATTGAGTCATTGTCACGGAGGGTTCTATTAGAGCCAGTATTATTTTACTTCAGCTCAACGAAACATTGTTTTCTGAAAATTTTAACAAAATGATACTTGTTCTTAACCGTCCTCCAATCCCCCGCGACAGTGATTTTTAGTAAAAATATTTGTATAGTGTAAAATCACGATAAACCATTAAGATCTTGCCATGACATTTCACATAAATAACCACATTGAAGTTTTCCATGTTATTATTTTTTTTACAATTTTCATTCAGTTTTAAATATTTATTAAGTACAGTACAATTTGTGACAAAACCCGTAAATAATTTTCTTTTTGGAGAAAAGTTACCGCATTGTTCCAATATATGACCGTTAGTCAATCTCAGGTTTTTAGCATAAATTTTAAAAATTTTCTCCATTTTAAGAATATTTTAAGATGTGACATTTTTACCTGAACAAAACTTCAATACAAAAAATGTTACTGCGCATACAACATAATTATTATTAACGGAACAATATTGTATTTCATTTTTATATTACTACCGATTTAGTCAAAATTAATTTTACTTAATTGTGTGGTGCAAAACAGTATGGCTTTTAACCCTTGCTAACAGTTCGCCTGGTTCTTATGAATGGTGATATTAGTACGAACATAATTTTTATACAAGTTGAGATATTGATAATCTGTACACAATACATGGCGAATGTTAGCAGGTGATTGCTATTATTGTGTCATATAATGAGCTCAAATCGTGCAACATTACAAAATGGAATTGTGTTATATACATACAGATGTATATACATATAAATTAAATTAAAAAAATATTGAAATAAGAGTACATATATTATATATTTTTATCAGACCTATGGTAAAACAGTAGAACAGAAACAGAATTTGACAGGATTTTCATTTGTTATTTATATCTGTGATAATTTTGAGAAATATAAATAAGTTCTGCGTAAGTTATTTAAATTTTCACAAAATTTTATCACCTATATGTTATAAATTTATTCTTACGATTTATTTTTTGCTTAAACTTCTAATGTATTTTACTTTGATGTCACAAATGACACGTTGAGGTTGAATAATTGTATTAAAACTGACAGTAAAACGTCGATTATTCTTGGTAATTTGGAGACGGATAATTGAAAAACTCGGTTAAAACAAACTATGTGCGTATTATTTGGATAAAAACCTTACAAAGCATAAAAACAAGATCAATATGTATGCATATAACAGAATTTAAAACAAAAAAAAAACAATCTTTTTAATAAAAAATCAGGGCCCAACTGTACTTAACAACCTGTAACATGCAGTTCCACATTATAAGGACATTAGATTATGACCGTAAAGAATACAATACAGAAGAACCCGAACGGCTTTAATTAAGCATCATAATAGCGATGGGTCGTTCATGAACCAACCGAACCGGCTCAGTACACTGACCGAAGTGACACGGTTCACCAAATTGAAATGAACCGGCTCACGGTTCCTGCACAGTTTCAAGGATACGACTGATCGGGCGATTGTGAGTAGTGACCGGAGTGATCCGGATCTGGATCGGTGTCATGTTGAACTTCGCGAAAACTCAGCTTGTAATGTATTATCATAAAGTGTATTTTGTCATCAATTTGTAGGGCAGTCAAACTAAAAGGTTTAGTCTGTACTTTCTTAAAACTATACTATATAAAAATATTAAAAATATTGCCCAAATCCCAGATGTCCGATTTATAAGGGCAATAAACATCGCCATAAACTTAACACATCTGGTTTAAAATACAGTAGCTACATAAAGTGAATTGTTTGTTTACTACTAACCCGACAAAAATGTTAGATAATTCACTTCTATAGATTTTTACTTATTTAACTTCATTATTTCTTTATAACGAGATAATGAGGAAGACAGAGAGAGAGAGAAGAAGAATTTATTAATAATTAACAAGAATAAAGGTAAATAAAGCGGCAAATACTCGTTTTTATCGCATTTATTCCAAACAATTCCGCTGTCTGTTCATATAATGCAAGACCGGCTAAGCGACGTTCTACCTACATATTGCAAACCAACAACCGTGTTGAACGGTGGGAGAACTGACAACTGACCGACCTGTGTCTCGGGGACATGTTTACTTAGCCGAATCAGCAAACTGAACGACCTCCACTGATCCGGTTCCGCAAATTGAGTCGAAATTCCCATTTCTACTTCATAAGTATTCTGAACTAAAATCTGTCTTATTGAGAAGTGACACGCTCGAATACGCCAACGAGTGGCCAAATTATTGTACTAAATACTGCAGTACAGTTTGAACTTTTTACGTATATTTTAGTATCGATTTTTTGTAACAATGTCAGAAGTTGTCAAAAACTATAAAAGCACAAAAATTGTAGTGTTTCTGGCTGTCATTCAAGAAAGGACAAAGATCGGTATCTTAGTTTTTTTACTTTTCTTAAGAAAAATGGAGGGAAAGTTAATATTAAGTCCATATTTTCACAAGATGATTCTGTTATGCACAATACTTGTGTAACGCTTAAAAATTCAAAAATATCGAAAATATTTACTTATTTTAATAAAATAAAAACGTATGGTGCTTTAATTAACCTGTTCGTTGTGTGCAAATTGACGGCGAAATATTGTCGTCAATCATATTTCCTTCGAACACAACGCCGTGACCGGTAATGTCACGTTTAATTCTTAACGTTAGAGCCAACAAAGACTATATTCGTAAAAAAATGGAGGTTCAGGTTGTCCAGTAAAGTTTTACCGAAAATCTGTAATTTTATTTTATTTTCTTTATAACATTTGGGCCAATTGCATAAAGCGTTGTTAACCATGTCATTACGTCATCAATTGATAACGTTGTCAAATATTTGACAATGTCATGATGAAAAACAATTGAGTATGTACTTAGTAATGCTTTCAGCAACAATTGACAATAGGTCTGTTCTTTTCACAACCTTGCTTCTACGGTTTACGGCGGCGTCAATATTTTCTGTTCGTTTGAATTGGCAGTTAAGTTGGCCTAAATTCTTACAGCCGCATTAGTATTACTTGAAGTAAGACGCAAGGTAGTGAAAAGAACAGACCTATTATGATGCATAGTTAACTACATTGTTAGATTGAACCACGCTTTATGCAACTGGACCTATATATTTTGTTTTAAAAAATATAGATTTATTAAAATAAGATTACATTTAGAAAACCCCGGTTAATTCCACGGATAATTGACACCCGGATAACAGACGTTTTACTGTATTGTCAAAACCAGCAATTCTTATCTCATGGATTCCCAAAAATGGGTCGAACGATTTTAAAAAGACCGCATAAACAATTTACACATACAAACTGAATAAATGCTACCACTAAAGACGCAATACGTTTGCAATTTTAATATTTAGGACAGATAGAAAGAGAGAGAGAGAGAATTAAGTAAAAACTGTCACATTAGCAGTTGAATTTATTCAGTTAGTATTCCATGAGGGTTGAGAAACACTGGACTATACTGAGTCAGTCCAAAACTCTAACAACTAATTAGCGGCAATAATGTAAACTAATAGTAACACTTATTGATAGATCTTTTAATACTGAATTGCAGTACAATATTTTACATTTTGATATTAAAATAAAGATCTTTGAATGATTGTTACGATTATATTTATTTGTGATATCAAAGTTTACGAAATTATGAACAAAACATGGGCACAATTTATATTTAAAAAATGTCTGATGAGATAATAAAGTTTTGGTTAAATATTAGTAAATAATGCAAATACAATGGCAATCAGGATCAATGAACATTTCATAATTTTGGATAAAATAAACTTATATAATAATTTAAAACGCAATAATTTAAATAATGAAATTAATATTGGTCCTTTTTTTTTAATTTTGGGAAATTTTTGAATACAAATGAAATTTGTCTGTAATATTTTTAAATTTTGAAAAATTGAAAAGATTAGTTCTTAAGTAAAAGTACTTGTATTTCGTCCCACATCGACGTGAGGTCAATAATTACGTACAACACTGATTGTGTGCAAGTAACATGTGATATCATGTAATGTTAGTATTAAGAAATTAAACCAGTATGAATAATAATAATGTCTTTCTATCGATACACCCTTCATATCCTATCCGACACCGAACAAACAGACTACGACAAACTTAGTGAACATATAACAGTGCTAC
Organism: Liopterus haemorrhoidalis; assembly: GCA_963971575.1. Classification (NCBI taxonomy): domain Eukaryota; kingdom Metazoa; phylum Arthropoda; class Insecta; order Coleoptera; family Dytiscidae; genus Liopterus; species Liopterus haemorrhoidalis. The sequence goes on along the minus strand of OZ020617.1, from coordinate 48,183,558 downwards.
GAAGCAACATAAAATCTATAGTACGTTGAGAAATCCAGAATGATTTCCAGATTATAAAGCAGTTATTCCAATATAAGATGGAATAAAGAAGAGACGACCAGGTAAGTTTTGACAGTTTATTCTTTACCAAAATTGTAGTGTCGAGATACTTTTTCAAGTATCTAGATATTTATATTTAAGTCTGTATTTCAGATACTTTGCTCGTTACTTTATTTTTATACCGTGATATCGAGCTGATATAATAGTTTAATTATAATTAAACTATTGATTTCGATTGATGACAATTTATAATTATAAATTGTCATTTTGAAAATTTCTTTTTGCTAGTATTGGTGACATTTTCACTCATTTTTCGTAGCATTTGAACGGCCGTCATCCAAAACTACCTACGATCAAATTTTTGATTGAGAGTTCTGTACTTTTCAGTCGTACCAACACCAAGTTTTTAGTTTTTATTACAACTTAACTTTTAGTAGTTTATTAAGTTGATAAGAAGTTTATTTAGATCATATAATTAAATATAAACTTAGCACAATTAAACAATATTTATAAATTGGTTTACTATAACCAAATTGTTGTCTGCTATCTGAACCTAAAAATTTTTAAGTTGGCAATGAAAAGTAATAAGAGATGGAAGATATAAAATTTATACTGACTCTTATTTTTTTCCCCCACTATATTCTGTAGTATCAAAAGTTGAAATGACGTCAGAGTTGGATAGTATTGAGAAAAGTATAATGTAGAATGGACTTTATATACAACACTTGAGAAAACAAGTCATTATTAAAGAAAACTAAGTTTTTGAATAAATATTGTTGCTATTTTGATGACCAATTTACTAAAAACATAAATCATGAAAAATTATATCCTCAAAAATGGTTTGGGAGTGGACCATAGTTTTGTGAAGTCTTGGGCAAGACAAATTAACCCATTAATGGCCAAGCTATTAAGAAAAAATAATTTTCACAAAACTTGTAATGCAAATTAATTAAAATACATCAACTTAGAAAATTATTGCATTTTGAAAAAATATATATGCTTAACTCTACAGGAATATAAGGATGCGTATACGCACCCTTGGCTAATAACAATATCAAATATAAGTAAACATGTAATAAGCAAATTATTTTATTTATGAATGAAATATGAACTTATTTGGAATGAAACATTTCAAAACACTCTGGGCACAGATGTAGGTACTTTACATTTTACACATAAAGAAATGGAGTTGCTCTTACACAAACTGCATTTTTTTTTTACATTCGTTTCATGCTTCTTATCAGATGACCAATATTATCAAACCTGATGACATCTGATAAACTGTTTTTTGAAGGACGCCCATAGTTTAAATTTGTTGCTTCTCTATCAGTATCTGTATTACTTTGCTCCTTCGTAAGAGCAACTGCAAAGTCGTGACCAATTAAGAAATTTTACTATCATTTGACAGCTGTACAACTAATTTTTATTTTCACTATACTTATTCTGTAAATACATATACTGAACTATGAAAGAACACACAGTAAAAATGAACAATAGGTTAGATAGCTAAGACAAGATGAGACTTGTCGATGATGAATCACGCCTGTACATTTCACTGATTTGGCCAAAGGTGCGTATACGCACCCCATAAATTTGAATGGTGTACACAGCAACATGACAGATAAAATTTATATTTTTTCAAAATAGGATAATTCATAACAATGTTCTCATACGGTTTGACTATACACATATATATTTTATATTACCAACAAGTGTATAGAAAATGCCTGCTTTCATAAATCAGTAAAATCTTCAAAAATTGACCAATTTCAAAATATTTAAAAAAATATACTCTTTAAATAAACTACGAAATAAAATATTCACGAAGCTATTGTATCCTAGTAATCCTTGTAAAATAATTATGCAATAAAACTAAAAAATTACTTTCCTTAAAAAAAATAATTTTTAAAAGGTTGCGTATACGAACCTTTGGCCATTAATGGGTTAAGGGCCTTCAAAAGCAGGGATTCGAACCGTTATTTTTTTCGTTTCGGTTTTCGTTCCGGTTCAATTAAAAAATTATATATCAGTTCGGTTCCGGTTTTCGTTCCGGCAAAAATAACGGTTTTTTCGGTTTTCGGTTCAGTTCCGAGTGATAAATTTTTAATTGCTTTTATTTGTATTAGAAATTTATTTTCAACTATAATTCAGAAGAACACTTTAATCCTTATTTTGTGATAATCATACCAAGGTATCTACCAGGGGGGGGTTCTGGGTGTTCACCCCCCCCCCAGAAACAATAGAAGCGCACTTTTTTTTACTTATCAGTTAAAAAAATTACGAATTATGATTTTTTTTGCTCATTAGTTTAAAAAATAATCTTAAATAAAATGTATTTTACATTCACTCACATAAACATTATCGGAACCTAAATAAACCGATATTTTTTTCGGTTCAGCTCCGGTTTTCGTTCCGACAAAAATAACGGTTTTTTTCGGTTCAGTTCCGGTTCGAAGCCCTGCTTTATACAAAGGATCAATGGAACTGAATACACGCGATTGCATCCCCAACCCTGCCAATATGCAATCGTGTGGCCAAGCATCCACAGATCCCTCATTTTAGGTTCCTAGGCAGCACTTTATACTAAGGATCAATGGAGCAGAATACACGCGATTGCATCCCCAACCCTGGCAATATGTAATCGTGGATATTTTGTGTTTTTTAAAGTGTTAAAAAGCACCCACAGATCCTTCATTATAGGTTCCTAGGGAGCACTTTATGCTAAGGATCAATGGAGCTGAATACACACATTTGCATCCCCAACCCTGGCAATATGCAATCGTGGATATTTTGTGTTTTTTAAGGTGTTGCCCAGCATCCATAGATCCCTCTTTTTAGATTCTTAGGGAGCATGTCATACTAAGCAACTTATACAGCAATTTAGGCTATTAGCGCCCGAATGACGTATAGATTTACTTAATTGTATTAAAAATATTGAATTGAAAAATATTCCAAAAAAATATAGAAATATATATTTTTGAAAAATAATTTAAAATTTTTTTGATTCAATTACAAAAAAGCCGACCGGCGTAGCGGAGTGGTAACACATATGCTCTTCGTTGCTAAGGTCTCGGGTTCGAATCCCGTTCAGGCATGGAATTTTTCAAAAAATAATTGTCCTGGCTAATTGCCAAAGCAGCAATGGCCATAAAAATAAAAAAAAACAAAATAAAATCTGAGGTACAGATTCAAAAAAATATCAAAAAATCCATTTTTTTGAGAAATTTCTTGACAAAAAATGTGCCAAAAAAAATCACTTAATAATATACTTACAAAACCTGGCGTAAAAAAATCACATATTTTCCAGTAACTGGTAAAAATGGTGTACAGCAGCTTAGGCTATTAGCACCCAAAAGACGTATGGATTCACTATTGTGTTAAAAATATTGAATCGAAAAATATTTCAAAAAAATATAGAAATATTTTCGAAAAATATTTTTAAATTTTTTTGAATAAAGTATATAATAAAATCTGAGGTACAGATTAAAAAAAATATCAAAAAATCCATTTTTTTGAGAAATTTCTTGACAAAAAAATGTGCCAAAAAAAATCACTTATTATATACTAACAAATCTTGGCGTAAAAAGATCGCATTCATTTTTCTGTAACTGGAAAAATGGTGTAGAACAATATTTAAAATCCAGATTTTTTTTAAATTTGAAAAAATGGTATGTTGCATCTTTGGCTAGTAGCATAAGAACATACATAGAGCTATTAAAAATATTGAATGGAAAAAACATTCCAAAAATTTATCTTCACAATACTTACAAAACATTTAAATTTCACAGAATTTTTGAAATTTGAAAAAATGGTGTACAGAACTTTAGGCTATTAGCGCCCAAAGAACATACATACTTACCGATGTTAAAAATATTGAAACGTAAAAACATTCCAAAAATTTACTTACATAATACTTACAAAAAAATTAAAATCAACATAATTTTTTGAAATTTGTAAAAATAGGGTGCAGCATCTTTGGCTATTAGCACCCAAAGAACATAAAACTTAAAGCTATTAAAAATATTGAATCGAAAAAACATTTTCAAAACCATTTTTCTGCACAATATTTACAAAAAACTTAAAATCCACAGAATTTTTTGAAATTTGAAATAATGGTGTACAGCAGTTTAGGCTATTAGCGCCCAAAGAACATACAAACTTAGAGCTGTTAAAAATATTGAGACGTAAAAACATTCCAAAAATTCACAATACTTACAAAAAAATTTAAATCCATAGAATTTTTGTAAATTTAAGAAAATGATGTGTAGCATTTTCTGCTATTAGCGCCCAAGGAACATACATACTTAGAGCTATTAAAAATATTCAATCGAAAAAACATAAAATTTACCTGTACAATACTTACAAAAAATTTAAAATCCACAGAATTTTTTGAATTTTGAGAAAATGGTGTGCAGCATCTTTGGCTATTAGCTCCCAAGGGATGTCCCTTCTTAACCCTTCAATAGGCACTCAACTTGTTTCATCACTATTGCACTTTTACAAATTTTACTTTTTATAAAACTGGTAAAAATGTGTACACACAGCATTTATGGCTACTAGCGCTTAAGGTAGTTATTAATTTAAGGGTATTTTATACCAGAAATGCACTGGTCAACATGTGTTGCTACTAAGAACGTTTCGTAAACGAATGTGAACGAGAAATATTTTGAAGGATTAGTGACGTATGTCGACCAAAATTATTTAATAAAGGATTAAGTTAAGAAATTAATCCTCTTAATTAGTTTAGCTAACGAGAAATTTAATGTGGATTTTTTTGCGTAGTTCTGTATTGGGTAAACAATAAATGGTCCACGACAGTGCACAGCAATTTAAATATAAAAATTTAAAAATAATTTTTTAAATTTATAATAATTTTGTTAACCAGTATTAGCATTAAAGGCTATTCTAAACGTTTACGCGGAACTAAATTGCTTTTGCGTAGTTCTGTATTTTAACAATAAATGGACCCAGACAGTGCACAGCATTTTTAAATATAAAAATGTTCTTTAACATTTATTACAGGGCTTCGAACCGTTATTTTTTTCGTTTCGGTTCAATTAAAAAAATATATATCAGTTCGGTTCCGGTTTTCATTCCGGCAAAATAACGGTTTTTTTCGGTTCAGTTCCGAGTGATAAATTTTTAAATGCTTTTATTTGTATTAGAAATTTATTTTCTACTATAATTAAGAAGAACATTTTATTCTTAATTTTGTAATAATCATACCAAGGCCGCTGCCAGGGGGGGGGTCTGGGCGTTCCCCCCTGCCCTGAAATAATAGAATCGCAATTTCTTTTTTACTTGTCAGAAAAATTAAGATTTTTTTTCTGCTCAACAGTTTAAAAAATAATCTTAAATAAAATGTAATTTATATTCACATAATATACTCACATAACCATTATCTAAACCGAAATTTTTTTTCGGTTCAGTTCCGACAAAAATAACGGTTTTTTTCGGTTTTCGGTGCAGTTCCGATTCGAAGCCCTGTTCAAAAGTATGCAGTGAAAATACACTTTGATAATTTTCATTACTTGATGCCTGGTTCTAGTCTGCCTCAACCAAGGGCCGGTCATGCTAGTGTGGATATTAAGTTCATTTCTTAATTCAAATCAGTAAGGTAAGTAGGTGTGTTTCCCAAAGGACGTAGAAAAACATTATTTTTTTGATATTTCTTATAAATTTAATTTGTAAGCATCAGAATGTCACTGAAATTTTGTTTATAAATTAAATTTGTATGGAATGTATTCAAGACAAACGACTGTATTGTCTGGATCAATGCAATCGATTGTTACGTCGTGTGAAGTAAGTGCGTTGATTCGCCGACGCTAGTATAGTAATTTTTTATTAGTGATCAAAAATGATCGTGACATTATAAGAATTCCACTACAATTAGGGCTAATATTTGATTGAAAGGAACATCCCCTTAACATGAAAGCTGCGTATCTATAAGACTAACATTAGTCTTATACGTTAGTGTACTAACATATAAGACTAGTAGCAGGTATTAAATTCTTGGTAGTTGAGCCGACCTTTGAGTTGTCTGCACCATAAGGTGAAATATTTTAAAGAGGGATCTGGATTTGAAAATGTATTTGTGTTCCGTAGACAATAGTCTTGTTAATGAATATCTACTTCTATGTTTAGTAATTAAATCAAATAAATAAGAAGTTTCAAACGCTGGATGCACAAGGACACAGAAATAAGTTCTCTGTTGCTGGATATTCAACCACAGATATGCAAGTCATGTAAAATTAGTCTAGTAATTAAAAACCTTAATTGATTTTTTATAATTTTATTGAACTTAAAAAATACATTAAGCAAAAAATTATGCTACTGGATCGTCACCCTTTGTTGTTCTGGTGTAGATCAGTTGCGCATGGTGTTTTATGACCTGCTTGATGAGTCCTGCAAGAAATACCAACAATTAGTTTCGTATCAAACAACAAAATGTACATAGAAATATAAAATGAACAATCAGACTCATTAAATCAGTTTATGCCAACATGGATATTCTGGTTAAATTGATCATCATACAAACATGTATTTTTGTTTTTTAACACATAAACCTTACCACATGGTTTTTAATAAGGCTTCACAACATCATAGAGTCTTATTTTTAAATTGTAGTACAGTATTACAGAGGGCCCCTTAAAGATAGTATGGTCTAAGACAAACACGCTTATGCCGCTGTTTTAATACAGATTGCACTTATTGTCGATATCGGCACTAGTAGTTTTTATCTGTAGCGGTATATAACAAATTACATTACAATCACAATGCACGACAAGTAACCTCGACCATACTATCAGAATTACCATGCGTCCGGATTTCGGAGGAGATCCGATTTATAAATTGTAATTCATGATTTGCACAATAAATTCTAAAATCGAACTAAAGAACGGCACCGTTATTATAACTGCAGATTTTTAATAGTTGGTACGAATGACAACTACATGATGGAAAGAACGGAATAGATTGTTGTTGAAAAAACAGAGAGCAGAGTTAATAGTAAAAAAAAATGAATATTCATTTACTAAAAAGTGAAGATAACGTCCAGTCCGAGCCGGCGCGAGGGTCTGTGGCGCCCGTAGGCAAGATGTAATTGAGCGCCCCTAGGCAGAGCGTAACTAGTTTTTTTTTTCGATCATGTCAAAAGAAGAGAGAAATAAGGTCCTCACTAGAGATGGGAATTTCAGCTCAGTTTGCGGAACCGGATCAGTGGAGGTCGTTCAGTTTGTTGAGCCGGTTCATTGATTCGGCTCAGGGATCCGGTTAAGTAAACATGTTTCCGAGACACAGGTCGGTTGTTAGTTCATAGGCAGAACGTCGCTTAGAGCCGGTTCTTGCAATATATGAACTGTAAACATGATCCCGAGACACAGGTCGGTCGGTCGTTCGCTCGTAGGTAGAACGTCGCTTAGCCCCGGGTCTTATCTAACATTTTTGTAATAAACAATTCACTTTATGTAGCTACTGTATTTTAAACCAGATGTGTTAAGTTTATGGCGATGTTTATTGTCCTTATAAATCGAACATCTGGGATTTGGGCAATATTTTTATATAGTATGGTTGTAAGAAAATACAGACTAATACCCTTTTCACACTAGATCTTTAAGATCGGATGTTTAAGTGAATGGATCTTTAAACGCTAATGTGAAACCGTACGGCCTCGTCTAAACACGACCGATGTTTAAGACAGAGATCTGCGTCTTAAACTTCGCCCGCATTGCCAACTTAATTCCCATTATAAAAAAATACTCCTTGAATTTGTGCTTCTCTTCTTTTATCTATGTTCAGCTGTTATCATTTTATATATCGAGGTTATGAGAAGATTATTTGCGTTATTATTTAAATAAATATAAAAAATAAATTTTTCCTAACCTCGATATACAAAATAATGACAGAATAAATTCAAACGATATGAAATTATGTTGGCAATACATACTAGCTTTACATGGAGATTTCTTCTTCAAATTAAACATCAAGTGTGAAAGCAAACCGATATTAAACATCGATGAAGTTTAAGTTCAATCGTCTTAAAGATCTAGTGTGAAAAGGGTATAAGCCTATTAGTTTCAAATAAACTGCCCTACAAATTGATGACAAAATACACTTTATGATAATACATTACAAGCCGAGTTCTCGCGAAGTTCAACATGACATCGATCCAGATCCGAATCACTCAGGTCACTGCTCACAATCGCCCGACCAATCGTATCCTTGAAACTATACAGTGAGCCGTGAGCCGGCTCATTTCAATTTGGTGAACCGTGCCACTTCGGTCAGTGTACTGAGCCGGTTCGTTCATGAACGACCCATCTCTAATCCTCACTTCTAAATTTCAAGTGAAGAAAAAAAAAAAGGTCCTTACTTCTAAATTTCAAGTGAAGACTAAAAAAAAACACAAAAGGTCCCCACTTCTAAATTTCAAGTCAAGATCTAAAAAAAAGGTCCTCATGTCTAAGTTTCAAGTGAAAATTAAGAAGAAAAAAAGGTCCCCTTTGTTTACGCCCTTTTACCGTTTGCGCCCTAGGCAGTTGCCAAGTTCGCCTATTGCCTGGCGCCGGCCTGCGTCCAGTAAATTACACGATATAAATAAGCTGTTTGGACAGAATAATTTAGAAACACAATGTTTCACAAAGACATTCTTAGCTTCTTCAGGTGCTGATAATACAGTAGAATATATAATAATACTTTATTCACGCAATCAACCTAAATCCAACACTAAAACCAAAGACATTTTTATTCTACTTTTTATCTTTCTGACTGACTGTAGTTTATTATCCTATGTTTATTTTAGTAGAATATATACAATTGTCTTTAACAAAAATTATAAATATTTACCTATTCTGACATAATACTATCTATGCCAGCGGTTCTTACACTGTGGTCCGTGGAGCCATTACCGGGGGTCCACGAAACAATTTTAACATTAACTTTACATCCCCCAACTTTTCGCTTTTGGTTTCGCTACATGGTCAGGACTTTTTGTATTTTTTGTTACCTAACTAGTTATTAACATAACTACACAATAATTAGGAAAAATTTAATTATTTTTATTCAACTGCAAATTATTTACAGAAAACATATTATAAAAGATCTATTTTGACCAATATTTGACCTAGAAATGTTTGTATTGGCTTAACGTATTATAATTTGTAACTTTTCTAATTCTTTTTACTACTATTTTTATTTATTTTAAGATTTTTATTCGTAATGCTAATAAAAATATTCATCTCTATAAATGCGCAGGACCATTTATTAAAATAACCAGCGATACATTTTTACCAATATTTATTATAATGTAGTGCCTATAAGATTACTGAGCCAGAAATTAAGTCTCAAGAACGGTGTAAAATGCCTAGGGTAGGGATGGGGTCCGCAATAAAAATGTTGTTCAAGAGGGGGTCCTCGGACTATATAAGTTTAAGAACCTCTGTATTAGAACATAAGAATGTTTTTTAATTATTCTTTTTCTGTTTTACTTTAAAAATACTGATATTCAGTTTTGAAAATCTGGCAACCTTACTTACAATCTTTTTAACACTCCCTGTATATTATAATTCCACTTACTAAAATTGTATGGTAGCGATTTAGTATACCACAGAAACAACTATGTCAAAGAATACTTTAGAATTAAAAAACAGATTAAAAATGAAATGTTTAAGTCCCGTTATACTACACAATATACAACACATAGATGCTACTTAAATAAATTTATAAGAGAAATAATAAAGACATTTTAGACAATTTGAACTGTTGGTGCAATCTGATCATATAAAAGCTATAAGTAATAAAAACTATACTTATAAGACATAAGTGACAAGCTGTATTTTCAAACACCCAAATTAATGTTCGATTATGGAACTTTGGTTTAGAAGCAAAGTTAAAAACTGTTCAGCACAAAACATTCCTATAATCAGAAGCAGCTTTTGAACCAATGTGCCCTAACTTAACTCATTTTTATGTTTTAAACAATGTATTTTACAACAAATATTATGTAGAAATATTGTAATATTTACCTTTATGTTCGAGTTCAAGAAGAGCTCGTCTTGCGAGTGATCCCCTAACCTTCAAACGTTCACTTACTACGGAAGGTGTAATAAGTTTATACAAAGGTACTTCTTTAATCAATTTATCGTAAGTAGCCTTATCGAAAAGTACTTGATTGTTCAACTTATCACGGACTTTTCCTTTGGACCACTTCTGCAAAAACAACAGCGTATGAGTATACTGATAAAATTACGTACAAGTTAAATTTGAGTATAAAATGTATATTAATTTACCTTCTTCTTGGCTTTTCCACCACCAGATCCCTCCTTCTTCTTTTGGGTTTTCTGTGGCTGCTTAGCAGACCCCTTCGTATCCTTCTTCGGGGGCTAAAAGTTTCATACAGATTAGTACAAGAATTTTACCCAATATTTTTTTTTACTTATGGCAATTAATCAGACTCATTAAATCAGTTTATGCTACCATAGTTTTGTCTAGATTTAAAATTTATCATCACAAAAATCACGTGTAATCCACATAGCCACATGTTCGAATGTTAAAACTTAAATTTTATACAAAATAATTTATGAAGACGTACAATTTTTGTTCACAAATGTTAATGCCACTTTATATTTTATTCATTTTGATGTTTACTATAGTTTAAAACAGTAATAGTATTGTATTTTGTTAATTTCACCACTTACCATGTTGACAATTACTTAGAATGGCCGACAAGAGAGAAACGGAAATTCTTTTCGGCAGGATATGCTCACTAGCGACACCTTCACTGACTATAGACATCTATGAACACTTTCTTAAAGCTCTTTGACAATTCAAAATTTTCAAATTTATATAATTTCTACAATTCTACTCTTAAGACATAATTACATTATTTTAGTTGGATTTCGTTAAGATTTAGCTATATTATTTTAGGGATATAACAAAAACATTATTAGAAATTGATTATATTTTTTATTTTTTATCTGTCAAGAAAAGTGTCATAAAGATGGCGGTTCGCCCTTTCAATCTACTCGGGCTTTTAGAGCTCATTTTATAACAAATTTAATTTATAGAAATAATAGTACTAGTTTAATTAAGTAAAACTGTTATGAAAGTTCTAAATTATAATAATAATAACACAAAACAGACTTTAGTTAGTTAATTATATTTAAATTGAAAAGTGTCAGTTTTTCGGTACACGTATGCATGTTTTAGAAGAAAAATAATACTTTTTATAACATATTTTTATTTATTTTATGTTAAAAACGTTCGAATGTTTTTTAATATACAAGTGATTTATATAATTCCACAGTCTTATTAATTTAGTTGTAAATTTTTGTTATAACCTCAAAATAGTTTTTTTCGCGTGTCAAATTAAACTTCCAAAATGTTACCACTGTCACATAAGGATACTATGAGCCGTGGAATGGGCTCTAGGATTAAGGAAAGAATACAGTCTTGGATGAGACTTATATTTTCAGACAGAAATTCTAGGAATTTATTTTTATTCCTTATTTTAAACTTATCTTTTGCATTTGTAGAACTATTATACGGTGTATGGACGAATAGTTTAGGTAAAATTAACTGTAATTTTGTTTCGACAGTGTTTATAAAGGTTTTTATTGCAGGTTTAATATCGGATTCCTTCCATATGTTCTTTGATTGTACGGGTCTGTTAGCTGGTTTAGCTGCATCAGTTATTACGAAATGGAGAGCAAATGATAAATATTCGTATGGATATGTGAGAGCCGAGGTGTTAGCTGGTTTTGTGAATGGGTTGTTTTTATTATTTATTGCATTTTTCATTATGTCAGAGTCTGTAGAAAGACTTATAGAGCCTCCAGAGGTAAGAGAAATAATTTTATACATAATTTTTTTATTAGGGTTTCGTAGGTATGACCCTGAAATCTGTAAATTGCCACTGATGTGTCTGTCTGTATGGTAGAACTTAGATAGTTCAAATTTGATATGCACATGTAGATTTTGGACCCACATCGAGTATGTTTATGTAATACACGGAAAAAAAAAAAAATAATTTTGAGTGGGGTATCAAATTACAGCTCTTGATAAGTGAATTAACAAGAAAATTTTAATTACAAAATAAATATTATTTCAAATATTTGCTCCCCACCATATTTTCCAGAGGGATTGGTTTAAAAACCTGAAAAAAATCATAGCAATGCATAATAATGTGAACCAGAATAGGACGTGCAGAATTGATGATCAGATTTTTATTATTTCAGATATCAATTTTTTTTTTATCAAAAAATTTACTATTTTCTTTAAATTTAATGTGAGGCATAAAATAAAAGGTCTTGAAACCTAGATTAAAGAAAAATTAATTTTAATTTTTTCAAACTATTTTTAATTCGCCAAAAAACTTTTACCCCCCACTTTATTTCCCAGAGGGGTTGGTTTAGAAATAAAAAATGTGAGAGTAATATACATTTATGTAACTCAAAATAGTACGTTCGGAATTTTTCATTAGATTATTTTTCCCAAAGTTTGTATATTTTTAGTACTCAAAAAATTAATATTTTTTTAATATTGTGACGCACCAAATGAAAGGCCTAGAAGCCTAGATTATCGCACAAAAATTAATTTTAATCTTTTTATTTGGGACGAATTTTGTCAAAAATACGACAAAAACCTCTTGTCCCTTACCTTATTTCCCAAAAGGACTGATTAAGGCCCAGCCTTTCCACATTCAGGTAAACCTCTAGGTAGCTATCTGGCAGATAAAGTTGTGTGATTCTTTCTGTGCTGAATAAATGTTATCTCTTCTTTCAATACAAATTTATCTTCTATCAGATACGTATCTAATGATTAATGAAAAATTACTGATTGGTACTGACATTTACTCAGTAGATGAAGTTCCAGAGAACCTTATCTGTCAGGTAGTTACCTAGAGGTTTACCTGAAGGTGGAAAGACTGGGCCTTAAAGATTAAATGAAATAGGATAATGTGCATTGATATGAATCAGAATAGTATGCACGGAATTTTTGATCAAATTATTTTTTTATTTTAAGTCATTGAATTTTTAAAAAATTAATATTTTGTAGCGGTAGATAGTTTATGACACAATTCAATATTCTAAGAAGTACCACATTTCTAAATCTAAATATTTTATTGGTAATTTCCTGTGCGTACTTCTTCAAAGTAACATTTTTATATTTTACAACCTTAGTTACCATTTGTATATTTTACAAATAGTAATTATAATAATAATAATATTTATTGTTCAGTAGATCTTACAGCTGTAGACATAGAACAAGTCAGTACAATACAGTTACGCAATATTTAAATTAGACGTATAAAAAACAAGTATAAGAACTAATACCCTTTTCACACTAGATCTTTAAGATCGGATGTTAAAGTGAATGTATCTTTAAACGCTAATGTGAAACTGTATGGCCTCGGTTAAATACAAGCGATGTTTAAGACAGAGATCTGCGTCTTAAACTTCGTCCGCATTGCCAACTTAATTTATATTATAAAAAAATACTCCTTGAATTTGTGCTGTCAACATTTTATATTATCATAAACAAGAATACTGTATTATATCGACGTTATAAGAAGTTTATACTTATTGTTATAATAAAATTATTTATTTTAATAATGTGTTTAATAAAATACAGAGCTACAATAATTGAGATAAAATGTATCGACTTACATGTTAATACAGGTGTAATATATTCTTTATTGTAGTGCCTTTATTGTAGAATGAAATTAAATATCCTTAATTGTTTATAATAATTCAAAATGTGCGTCTGCGCAGACAGTTCAAAACTGGTAATTTCATGACGGTAACTTAAGGACAAAATTACTGTAGCTGATGACAGCACCAGAGATTTAAACATCAAGTGTGAAAGCATACCGATCTTAAAGATCTAGTGTGAAAAGGGTATTATAAAATAAAATGAAGCACACATTTTCCTTATATTTTAAGGATTTTAAGGATGTAGATAGTAGTTGGGGAACATTCAGTGTTAATTAAGATATTCGCTAATCTCGTAGCATTTATCCATTAAAAATTGTTTTAGTTTAATTTTAAACTTGATGAGAGTTGATATTTTTTAATGGTTTCAGGGAGCTTGTTTAATAATTTTATGGCCATATAGTCCGTACTCTTCTCGTACAGACTTAATCTGTGACGAGGAACAGTCAATAATGTGTGGGCATGTCTCGTTTTATATCCATTATTCTGCCCTAATAGATTAAAATGGCTTTTGTTTTTAAAAGCGTATAATAACGTTTCATATATATAAACGCATGGTAGTGGGAGTATTTCTAAGTCTTTAAATATGGTTTTACAAGTAGTTCTTTGTGGTTTACCCTTTAAAATGCGGACTGCGTAGTCACGTACATCTTTCATTTTAGAAAATATGTTTATACTAAGATGTCATATACCATTCTTACCACTATGATAAACCAACCCTCCCCAGTTACATCAATTCTTCAGAGGCGCGCATCCAGTATGGGGCTCACGTGCTTGATCCCTCCCCCCAAGAGCTCAAAAAATACTTGGTTTTAGTGTTTTTAAGGTATTCTAGAGACGGACATTTTTTGAGGTCTTATATTTTGGAAGTGAGAAACTTTTTGTTTTTTAGCTCAACACGTGCATTTTGGAAAATAAATTTTCCGATTTTTATCCGTTTTAAACAATTTTTCATCTGAACCCCCTCCCCAGAAAAATTCGTGGGTGCGCACCTTATTTTTTATACAATCAACATCGTTTCTTTACCAAATCAAAATCCTTAAAAACACTATGACTGGTCTTTTGTTTAAAATTCTACAGTCACATCTTCCCACTTTATTATTTTTTAAATATTGTGTAGGTTATCAAATAAAATGCTAGATTAACGGATAAAAAATAATTATCTTTGTTATTTATGATTTTAGTAAAAAATGTGTCAAAAAACTTATAGGGGAAACTTCCTAAGCGCTCTGAGGGCAATTTGCGGAATATATGAAAGTGACATTTTTTACTTGCCCGACCTTAATATATAAGGGGCAAGTATTGTAATCGCGAAAATTTTCGATGTCGAGATTTTGACGGATGACCACGTTTCATGGTCCAGGGAATCCAAAAAACCTATTTTCGAAGTGCCGTCCGTATGTGTGTGTGTGTGTGTGTGTGTGTGTGTGTGTGTGTGTGTGTGTGTGTGTGTGTGTGTGTGTGTGTGTGTGTGTGTGTGTGTGTGTGTGTGTGTGTGTGTGTGTGTGTGTGTGTGTGTGTGTGTGTGTGTGTGTGTGTGTGTGTGTGTGTGTGTGTGTGTGTGTGTGTGTGTGTGTGTGTGTGTGTGTGTGTGTGTGTGTGTGTGTGTGTGTGTGTGTGTGTGTGTGTGTGTGTGTGTGTGTGTGTGTGTGTGTGTGTGTGTGTGTGTGTGTGTGTGTGTGTGTGTGTGTGTGTGTGTGTGTGTGTGTGTGTGTGTGTGTGTGTGTGTGTGTGTGTGTGTGTGTGTGTGTGTGTGTGTGTGTGTGTGTGTGTGTGTGTGTGTGTGTGTGTGTGTGTGTGTGTGTGTGTGTGTGTGTGTGTGTGTGTGTGTGTGTGTGTGTGTGTGTGTGTGTGTGTGTGTGTGTGTGTGTGTGTGTGTGTGTGTGTGTGTGTGTGTGTGTGTGTGTGTGTGTGTGTGTGTGTGTGTGTGTGTGTGTGTGTGTGTGTGTGTGTGTGTGTGTGTGTGTGTGTGTGTGTGTGTGTGTGTGTGTGTGTGTGTGTGTGTGTGTGTGTGTGTGTGTGTGTGTGTGTGTGTGTGTGTGTGTGTGTGTGTGTGTGTGTGTGTGTGTGTGTGTGTGTGTATACACGATAACTCAAAAACGGTTTAACTTAATGAGTTCGTTCTGGTACTAAAAAATTCTCCTATTAAATAGGAAGAACCCTATTGTTTTTTATAAAAATCGGTTGACTAGAAATGGGAGTTTACTCGTGTCGATTTTAAGATTTTTGCGAATATTTAGCAACAGAAAAATATTTCGAAAAAATTTATTGAACAAAAGTTACTATAAATGCAATAACTATTAACTTTTATTTGAGACGTTTTTTGATAAAACGAAAAATTTCGAAATTTTTTTGTAAAATTATTTAAAATTTTTCCAAGTCTCAATGTTTTCATACTTATATGTAACGTTTCCATGGTCATGATAATTAATTCGTAACTTGTAAAGCAAGCCTTGGACAAAAATTTGTATAAAACATAATTTGATGTATTTTTGAAGATTTATCTAAATATTTAAATTTTTTTTTTTTAATTTACATTTTTTTTTAAATATATTTTTTATGGGAGGGCAAGTCTAGCGGAGGTTTCCCTTCGCCACTGGTTTGTTTTATTCAATGGAGAAATACGTGTTTTTTTGTGGTTTATTTTTGTGAATCATGGAAAAAAACAATTAATTTTGTTGTGTGCCGCAATGTAAAAATGTTCATACTCAAGGAAGAATCTCTCTTAAACAATCCATAATTTACCTAAATCGGAAAAAATATCAATTGAAACGACGTTTGGAGGCAGAGAAAGTGGATCGTAGGTTTTTTAGGGGCAAATCCAAGCCCATGCATGCACGTTTGTTCGTTGCATTTTATGGAAAGTGATTTTTTACGTCCAAGAAAAGAATGAAAAAAAGCATTTATCCAACCCAAAATTTGCCTAAATCATCAGTTGATATATTAAAAGGCCCTTCTACTTTTTCAGGCAGAGATATTAATTTTTACTAATATATTTACCATATTTTTGTTGCTATTATATTGACAGACAGTCAAAAAGAATTAAAAATACAATGGAAAACTAAAAATTTCCTTGAAATTTCTTTAAAATAGTATATTATTACATATCTTGTATATCGTAGATTACTTTCAAATAAAAAAAAAAACTCGGAAAACAGGAAAAATACAACTGGTGTTCATTTTCACCATGTAAACAAATACACGAGTAACAGTTGTCACTTTCGAGTGTTCCAGCTTTGCCGCATATGGCGCTGCGATCTTAAAAATGTTCCCCTATATTCCCAAGTCATATTTAAAAAATTTGATTTAAAAATAAATAAAAATCAATTTAATACACTGATGCATAAAGGTCTTTTTAGGGTTTTGTAGGTATGACCAAAAAACCCTTATACCGTCATTTTGTCGTCTGTCTGTCTGTCTGTCTGTTCGGTAAAAATTGTAGCCAAACGGCTAAACCTAGAGAGTTGAAATTTGGCATGCTTATACAACTCTTTGACCCGCACATAGGAAAAACACTAAAACATCTAAAAAACATATCCCCCTAAAAATATAAACAAATATGTGCTCATCGAAAAAAAAAATATTTTTTTATAATTCTGAGTAGGGTATCAAATGAAAGCCCTTGGTACGTGGATTAACGATCAAATTTTTATTTTTGCAAAATAAATTATTTTGAAGCGATTTTTGCCAAAATTGTGCAAAATTTTTTTTGTCCCACACCCTGTAGCCCAGATGGTTTAAACTAAAAATCTGAAAAAATTCTAAGTAATGTACATTGGTGTGAACCGGAATAGTTCAACAGGAATTTTTGATCAAATTAGGTTTTTGGAAAAAAACGCATTTTTTGTGATTTTTTGCTAATAATGTACACAAGTTATAGCTTTGTACCAAGCAACACTCTAACGTGTGTGCTGGTCTAGTGGTATTTGACGCTGACTTTCACCCATGTAACCCGATCCGATAGGGATCGAACCCTGGAGAAGAGACTATATATATATATATATATATATTTTTTTTTTTTTAATTTCTATATTGTTTAAATTATTTTTTCAAAATTCTAATTATATTTTGGCAAATGTTGCATTTAATTTTTAAAAGCGTAAATTTAATAGCCAGTGGAAATTGTTTAAATTATAATTTAATTCTGTTTCAATGTACACGAAATCAGAGGGGCGGAACTTATAACAACCAATGGAAGCCATAGGTGCAATTTTTAAAATTCTTAACGAACCTTGCTATATAAAAAAAAAATACTGCACATATTTAGAAACCTAAATAATGGTATTAGGCGTTCGAATTAAAATTAACAAAAAAAATATTTTAATATAAAATTTGTTTTCGCATCCAAAATAATCATCATTCACTTACTAAATACCTGCAAAACCCTGAAATGTGTGAAAATTCACACTTCACATCAATTTTTTTATAATTAGTTATAAACTAAAATTAGTTTTAAATCCCTTATGCAACCGGCTATGAATGATCTGTTGGCCTCTTTCATTTATTAGATACCTACGAAACCTTGAAATATATGAAAATATGCACTTCACATCAACTTTTAATCTTACACTATTGTTGTAATTCTGTATTGTTTTCAGGTGAAACATGAAAGACTTTTTGTAGTGTCAGTGTTGGGCTTGCTCGTCAACCTAGTTGGCATATACGCCTTCCAGCACGGCCACTCCCATGGTGGTGGTTCCCATGGACATTCACACGGTGGCAGTCATAGTCACAACTCCCATGGTCATGGACACACCCACAATCACCACGACATCGATATAGACTTATCTCCATCGGGAAATTCACAAATAATGAAAGGGGTATTTTTACATATTCTAGCAGATACTTTAGGAAGTGTTGGTGTAATAATATCATCGGTACTAATGCAAACATTCGGTTGGATGATCGCAGATCCAATCTGTTCAATGTTTATAGCTATATTAATTGCGTTAAGTGTATTAGCGTTAATCAAAGATTCAATACAAATATTAATGCAACGGCAACCACTTGCATTAGATAATGTGTTACCGCAATGTTATCAAAAGGTGTTAGGACTCGCTGGGGTTTATTCCGTACAGGAACCACACTTCTGGACATTGTGTAGTGATGTGTACGTTGGTGCTTTGAAATTAGAAGTGTCTAAGTCAGTCGATCCTAAATATGTTGTGTCACATACTCAAATGATATTTGCAGCGGCTGGTGTGAGGCAGATATATGTGCAACTTGATTATACACCTATGTGATCTCCTTTTAAAAACAGGCAATATTCATGTGTTGTCTGTCTTAGATCTAAACATTCTGCCCGAAGACGATTGTGTGATCTAGTGTTTAAACAGACTCATAGTTCTAATTGGAACATTAAACATATTTAAATATTTCAAATTTTTATAAATAAGTTTAAAAAAAGTCATGGTTTTTACTTAATAAAGTCAGTCAAACAACAAATATTAGTTTTATTTTATAATTTAACTCTTTTTCACGCCCAGTATCTGTGACTATTAGCGCCGTTTGATTTTAAACTATAATTCGTTCAACTGTTAAGGCTATTTTGCATACTTTTCATCACACTTTCAAACTTTTAAAACTTCTTTCTGTAGTATTAGCGCCAGAAAGAAACATTAATGTATCATTTTCATGCGGGTGTTGGAAGCGTGGAACATGAAATTCAACCAATAGGATCGCTCTATTTTGAAAAAAACCCGTACCATGGTGTCGTAGGCGCAGTGTTACTAGCACGGTGTCACAAGTTCAGAAATTTCAACTCTAGCGTTGGCCGCACCGTCGAAACCTTAGAAACATATATTTTTTCGAAATGGTGAGATCTTTCACTTATATCAGTTTCCTAAAATAAATAAAATAAAAAACGTAAATTGATGTAGCGAAATATAATAGCGACTTTTACAATATTGTCGGCAGTCATAAAGTTTATTATTATGGATTCGGTTTCAAATATCTGGTCTGCAGAAATGTCATGCAATGAGTATATTAATAATACACCCCCAAGCAGGGGCCAACAGAATCTTCATTCTAGTTGTGATGTCAAGTAAAAAAGATTGTGTATTAAATTCTTATCTTGTAATTGAAGTAACTGTCTGTGTTTTTGTGTCTCATTTTATGCAACAAGTTAAAATAATCTCCCTGTTGCCTTCTGTTTCTATGTATATATGGGACGTACCCACCATCGCTTTTCTTCATATCGCAATAAGTCTAAATATACATAAACCAGTGGCGAAAAGAAACCTCCGCTAGACTTGCCCTCCCATAAAAAAAATATTTAAAAAAAAATGTAAACTAAAAAAAAAATTTTAATATTTAGATAAATCTTCAAAAATACATCAAATTATGTTCTATACAAATTTTTGTCCAAGGCTTGCTTTACTAGTTATGAATTAATTATCATGACCATGGAAACGTTACAGATAAGTATGAAAAAATTGAGACTTGGAAAAATTTTAAATAATTTTACAAAATTTTTCGTTTTATCAAAAAACGTCTCAAATAAAAGTTATTAGTTATTGCATTTATAGTAACTTTTATTCAATAAATTTTTTCGAAATGTTTTTCTGTTGCTAAATATTCGCAAAAATATGAAAATCGACACGAGTAAACTCCCATTTCTAGTCAACCGATTTTCATAAAAAACAATAGGGTTCTTCCCATTTAATAGGAGAATTTTTTAGTACCAGAACGAACTCTTTAAGTTAAACCGTTTTTGAGTTATCGTGTATACACACAGACAGACAGACACACAGACAGACAGACACACACACACACACGGCACTTCGAAAATAGGTTTTTTGGATTCCCTGGACTATGAAACGTGGTCATCCGTCAAAATCTCGACATCGAAAATTTTCGCGATTACAATACTTGCCCCTTATATATTAAGGTCGGGCAAGTAAAAAGAGCTAGATGTCTCCTTCGATTTGACGACATATTTAATGAAATTGAATAACCGTTTACTCCAAACAATTGTATAAACTTTTAGGTTAGATTTGGGTTAGATACAAATGTTGTCAAAACAGAAAACGCGCACTTATCACGCCTCCAACCCCATCATGAAATTCGAACTTGTAAATATAACACAACGCCTCTCACCCCTGTCGCGCCTTTGATACTACCATGAAAATGATAAATAAACAACCAGGGGTGTCGGGAAATGGGGAAGTCGGGCTATTCGCGCCTTTTTAATTTAAATTATAGTCCGTTCAACTGTTACGGCTGTTTAACATTATGCTTTTCACTTCACTTTAAAACTTCTAAAACTAATTTCTGTAGTATTATTGTCAAACAAACCGAAGAAGCCAATACAAATTACCGAGTCCAGGGACTAGATTATTAAAAAAATACAAATCATTATCTAGTTTTATTTGTGATTTTGTTACATAATTTATTTGTTTGTAATTCTAATAATAATTGAAGTAATAGTGTTTATAGGCCCGAAAAATTTTAAATGTAGTTTAATTATACTAGTTTATATTTAATTATATGCCAGTATAGTTTTTATTTATAAGACCAGATTTGAATCAGGATTATTAAAAATGTCAAAAGGTAAAACAATACAGCATAAAAATTAACGTAAAGTTGGTACGCCTAAAAAAGTATCGATATGTCAAACAAAGTAGGACTGGAGATAGTTTCAAATTTGTGTTTGATGTCGGATAGCACTAAAATTTTGTATTTGTATTTCACATTATATTTTTTATGTCAATGCTACGGAGAAAAGTTTAATGTAAAACAAACTTTAGAATACAGTTTACTATTATGGGAAATGAGGACGGCGTTACCAAATGTTGTAAAAGTGTTAGTGAACCCAAAATATGCGGAATTTTATAATGTGTTGTTGTTAATTTATTGAAATTAAATGGAAAAAGTGTAAAACAAAAATGAATAACCATTTGTACCGCGTTTTTGAGCTAGAAACCTTGTCAAGAAAGAAAAGGATAGCATTATTGGGAGAAGCTATTAGAGAAAAGAAGCTATTATGAAATAGAATTACTCCATTTAACCTGTAGTGCATTTTAACAGTTGAACGGTCTATAGTTGAGAAATCCGTACTTCATTTCATATATATTTTTGCTGTAAAGTAAATAATAAGAGATATTTCAAGATTTTTTTATCGTTCCCCCGTAACTCCTCAATATTCATCCAATAATAAGTAAGGCGCGGAGAATATATGCAAAATAATTAAAATATAAATCTTATTGTCTTTGTGAACGGTTAGAATTTAACCGTTTACAATAGTATTAAAACACAAGTTTCATATGGCAAGAAGAGGGAAGTTTCTAATCGACAAGTGTGGCAAAACGCCTTATGTAACGAGTTTTTTCTCCTATTTTACTATTTCATGCCTTTTAAAATAATAAATTAGCATTATATAATCAAACAATATACTTAGGGAATTCGGCATGTGAATGTAGCGGTTGGTCTGACTGGTTTGACAGTTTTATATATTTTCAAGGTAACTATCAGTTATATTTTGTAAAATTTGTAAGTTTTATACCAATTCTATGAAATAACATGTTTAGTGTCATAATGAAGATCATTATAACACTCAGTTTAATTTCATAATGACTATTATGAACGCAATATTTACCGACAATTATACGATTGATTTTGCGTATATTGTCCGCGATTTTTTGCATTACAGCTATATTCTAAGCAATAAATCCTTGTTTTTTTTTTATTGTAATGGTTTAGTAATACTTCAGTTCCATAAATCTGCGGGCTGTTCTTCTGCTAGTCAAATATTTAACAATCGGCTCATGCAATAATCAAATACATTGTTGTACTAATGTATTTCATTGTGACTTGTTTCGTCTGCTATCATACTATATCAAAATCATACTATACCGCCCATATTGTTCAAGATAGAAAAAACAAATTATCATCCATTATCTAAGAGAACCGTACTGTTAAAATTTGTATTTTCCAAACCATATTTTGTTGTTTGACTGATTGTTTCTGTTTTACATACTGTGTCATTTTAACCCTTAATATTTTGTTGTAATTTATTATTTTGTTGCATTTGTGTCATCTAATGCATCATAAATGTAAAATAAATTTGTACAACCAAATATATAGTCAATGATTTCATGTAACTGCAGTTTTTGATGGAATACAATCAACACATTGTGTGCTGGCTCGTAGAAAGCGTCTTAAGTCTGTTTACATTATACTTTCAAACTTCTAAAACTTTTTTCTGTATTATTAGCAGTAGAAAGTGACATTCAACACCTGTCTTTCGTTACTTTTCACTGCCAACTTAACAATTTGATGTGACAGATAAGGGCCGGTTTCTGAAAGCTTAGCTGTGTTTAATCTCTTGATTAAACTCGGTTGCAATATAACAATCCCATAAGTAACCATAGCAACTATTTTCTAACTATTAGGTTATAGTTAACGACTTTCAGAAACCGGCTCTTAATGTATTGTTATAATAACCAGTTTATAAGTATATAGTCTTTTCCAGGGGTGGGCAAATCTTTTGGCTGTCGTGCCAAATTGCAAATGAAAATTTTACCGCGGACAAAAAAAATAAAATATATATATACAAGGTGTCTCAAAAGAAATTTTATATTTAGTGGATCGATTAAAAAAAAAGTAAGCCCTATATAGAAAAAATGTTTATTAATTATTAAAATACACTTTTTGGGGATTTATTTCTTAAAAATAATATCGTCTAAATGTAGACCCTCGCGTTCTCGGCACTAATTTAATCGAACAGTAAAATTACTTATGACGTCTCGGCAGGTGGACTCAGGGATGGCTATGGCTGCCATTTCGTGACGGATATTTTCTTTCAAATGCGCCAGTGAAGTCGGTTTATTGGCGTAAACTTTAGATTTAAGATAACCCCATAGGGGTTAAATCTGGACTGCGTGGAGGCCAATTTATGTCACCTCTTCGGGAGATCAATTTGCCTGTGAAAATTTCACGAACACGTGGCAGAGACATATTGGACGTGTGTGAAGTTGCTCCGTCCTGTTGGAACCATGTTCTTTGGTTATAGCCAGGAAAATTTTGCAGTTCAGGTACCAAGAAGTTGTCTAACATTTCCACATAACGCTCTGAATTCACTGTAACTGCACGCCCCCTTTCGTCTTAAAAAAAGTAAGGGCCGATAATTCCTCGCGCCGACATCGCAGCCCATACGGTTACTTTAGGCGAATGTAGGGGTTTCTGATGTTTGCGTTTCGGATTCGTTGCACTCCAGTAGCGGCAGTTCTGCTTATTTACGTGGCCATTAAGATGAAAATGAGCTTCATCCGAAAACAAAATGTTGGTAAATGATGAAAATCGCTCAATCACCTGATTTACGAAATTAAGCCTCTGACTGGCATCTTGGGGCTTTAATTCTTGCACCAATTGAATTTTGTAGGGGTGCAGCTTTAGGTCTTTGTGCATAATGCGATGTAATGATGATCTATGCACATTTAAAGCACTTGCGCGCTTCCGAATTGAAAGGTTCGGGTCGTCACGAACAGACTGATTAACATTCTCCACGTTTTCTACCGTTCTTGATGACCTAGGTCGCCCGGATTTTGATTTATCCAGCGTTGTACCAGTCTCTTCAAACTTTTTAACCCAATGTCGAATGAGAGGAATGCTTGGCGCATCATTTAAGTGGCGAAAACCTCGAATACTGCAGAATTTTCTACGCGCTACAGTCGCCGAATCACCGTTTTTGGAAAACTCTCGCACGCATAACCTGCGGTCTGCTCCCGAGAAACGCTCCATAGCGACTGAATTCCCAAGAGCCAGGCTACCGATTGACATAACCCCCGCGCCCCTCGGATACGTTGCGTTCACGCAGTAAGCTAAACAAATATAAAATTTCTTTTGAGACACCTTGTATATACATATATAATTTTAAATATTGTTTTTGTTACGAAGGTTATTTTATAAATTTTAAAAGCAATATTTTTAAACCAAAACGTTTATTTATTATGCAATTTAAAGAAAAAAATTGAAAAGAAAATTAGAAAGAATGAAAATTTGTAAGAATATTGGACAGACAGTAATATTTTTGCAGGACACAATAATTTATAAAATGCTTCGCGGGCCGGATAGACTTTCAGTGCTGGCCGTATCTGTCCCGCCATTTCCCCAGGCCTGGTCTATTCCAAACGTTTAATCGTAATTAAATGGGATTTTAATTTTCTTAAGTTGTCATGAGCTCCCTTTTTAACTACTGAATAAGGCGTTTGTTAAACAAAATGGTTAATAGCCTCTTTCGGTGAAAGTTATAAATTTTAAAATCGAGTTCCGCCTAAATCAAAGAAATGAATTAATTCATTTCTTAGGTTCGTGCGGAACTGGATTTTGAAATCTAGTGACTTAATGATTGAATAGGACTTTGAGACCGATTGTTTACATAGTAAATCGTGGTTTATTAGTCAATTTAAGTTAAAATGTCAGTTTTATTGGAGCTTGACTTTTAAATAATTAATGAAATAGTACCTTGGCAACTGTATGACTATGACATGACGTGATTGTACGCCTGAAAAGTATAGATACATCTAACAAAATAAGATTGCGAGATAGTTTCAAAAGTTGTGTTGGATGTATACTTTTTACGTCAATACGCAAAAAATCCGTAGTGCTTAGGAGAAAAGTATAATGTAGAACAGATTTTATGCACGCATCTGGGTTGGTTAGTTAATTTGTTTTGGCGCACAGCAACAAAGACTATTGCGCCTACACGTAGCTGGGCACTTTCTGGGTATTTTAAGGGAACACGGATGGACAACTTAAAAAATAGAGGACTTTTCATTCTGATACTTTCGAGAGAGGTATAGAAAGAGGCCCATCGAAATCAATTCTTGTTTTACAAGATCAAAAAGGAGGAAACTCATCTTCCGCACACAATGTGTTGAAGATTGGTTATAGTATTCAAATATAAAAGTCTGAATACACACTAAAATGGGGTTGATTTTCAATTATATCGATTTTGATGTGTTATTTTCATGGCTAAAAATTATTTACGACTTGTATTGGTATTATGTTTAATCAGTTGTTCCGTAAATAAAATCCATTAACTCCGTACTTCATCTAGTGCTATTGTGGAACAAATTACTCGCATTGTTCGAGTTACTATCATAATTTATGAAATGGCCAAATTTAGCGTTTTATTGGTTTTGTTTTTTTTTTTTTTTAATCTGATAAACCCAGTGGTTCACTGACTAACTTTTTAATAATTGGCTCACAAAAAAAAGATGTTAGGTCATTTTAGCTGTAGACCAGTGTGTCTCGAACGAATGGTCCGCAGACTGGTATTGATTCTACTTATATTTTCAACCTATAGGCTATTCCAAACCTTGAGGCGAAATCAAATGGAATTTAAATTTTCTTAAGTTGTCACGAACTATTTTTTCATGTTTGAAGGTGGCTTTTGCTTAACAAAATGATCAAAAGCTTTATTTAACCGTTAAAAATTACTAGTTTTCAAAATCATTTTCCGCTAAAACCAAAGAAACAGGCTATAAATTGTTCCAGGATTTAAAATTCTATTAGTTAAAAAAAATTCCACACATTTTTTAAAATTTTTTACATTTTAACTTTAAACAATGGCCTCTTAACCTAGTGTCTGTATTCAGGATGTAGAGATTTAACAAATCACATTTAAAATCACCACGCACAATTTTAAACATCGTGATAAGGTCCTCACGATGACGTCTTCCACTTTCGCAGTTTTGTTTCATACGACAATGAGTATAATCCACAAGTATAAAGTTGTTATACAAAGCCTTGGCAACTTCTCGATTACAGAAATGTCTTTTTTGATGCTAGGCGACTAAACTGAGACTGCGCAATCCAAAGGAGACCTTATGTAGGTCACGTAGATTATCTTAAGTATATCGGGAGATGGCTATTGTACGTGTAGCAGTCAGCGTTTGAAATCTATCCTAATTTCGTTACACACGATTTTCGGGGATTGCCTCCCATATCAGCTGCGGCCAAAGACGTATTCTACGTCAACTACCGTTTCTTACGAGCCGCCTTCAACACACCACTGGTTAAAACGCATTTTACCCTTTACATTACTTTATAAAATTTTGAAAATATATCAAATGTATTCGGCAATAATTCCAAATTAACCCTAGAACAATTCATATCACTTCTGGATATATACACCTCATAACCAATCTATTATGATTTGGGCCGACTAAAATTAGTCAAGGCTTAAGACAGTGGTTCTCAACCTTATGGAAATGTGGCGCGTTCTATAAAAACATTCTTATTGGAAATCTTATTAGAATGTCTATGTTGAGATTGATAAAATAACCGCAATCGTATATAAACCTTAACAGGTTGAGGAACACTGGTCTTAGGTATAGTGCTCAAAATTAGGAAATATTTTATGTACTTGTTAATTGAGCAATTACTCCTGTTCTTCCAGTATTAAAAATCTTTTTACTAATTTGAACAATATGGAATAACATTCCAATAAAAAAATGTATAATTTACAGTTTATAAGGCAATCTAAATATATTTTCTGAGTATGAAAAATTGTTTTTTATTACCAAATGTTTTATTTTTGTATATTTTTTTCTTCATTAAAATATTTACTACCTACCTTTTTTTAATTTCCCGGAGTTACCTATTGAAAAAAAAACACAAAATTACATAATAGAGATTCAACTTGGTGTGAGAAAAAAAAAAAAAAATCAGCTGTGGTCAACACAGAACCAACCGTCACCACATAATACTTTTTAACAGAAATTATTATTGAAAAAAATATTAACGTGACGCTGATAATTTCATGATGTATTTATAATTACAGTAATCATGGAAAAGCATCTATCTGGACGTCAAGGATGAAATTTGTAGTTAACAATATTACCAACTTTAACAGCTTATTATTTGACATTAGATTAATATTTTACCGTTCTGTTTTTCTTGTTGGAAAGCTACACATCTCGCCAGTTTAAAGAAATCATTGTATGCTCCGAAAAATATCATAAACTTTTTTTAAAATTAATTTTGTTGAAAATGGATCGGTCAGAAATTCGCACTATTCTGAAGTATGAGTTCTTAGGTGGAATTACGGCATCGCAGACCGCGTGAAACATTAATAGTGTATTTGGCTTTAGTGTTACTACGCAGCAGACAGTATCAAATTGGTTCGCCAAATTTCGTACAGGTAGCTTAAAAAAAACTGGCTCATCGATCACAGCAGAAATATACTGCAACCAACTGGACGAAATCATGCAAAAACTTAAAGAAAAACAGCTTAGATAACGCTAGACCACACTGCACAAATATTGGCAAAACTACAAGAATTGGAGTTGGAACTTCTTTATCATCCTCCATACTCACCAGACCTAGCCCCCACTGCCTACCACTTCTTCCGCATTTTGGACAACTTTTTAATAGGACAACATTCCGATAATGCTGTAAAATTGGCCTTCCAGGAATTCATAGATTCTCGTCCGCCAAGGTTTTATACCACCGACCTGAACAACCTGCCGCTTAAATGGCAGAAGTGTATAGACAATATGGGTGCATACTTTAATGAATAAAATAATTGGTTTTGTTTTATGTTTTGTAACACCTGAATATTGTTTTTGTTGTTTAAGCTTCTTGCACTCATGTAAATGTACTCATTAACATAAATAAAATGTACTCCCTCCGTTCCAAAATAAGTGTCCGATTTAGGAATTTTATTTGTTCCAAAATAAGTGTCGAATTTCATAAAAAAATATGCAAAGGGATATATAACATATATTTTCACGACTAAACTAAATGTGAGGAAGCTTGTAATCGTTGCCTCCTCTATGAAGCATAGTCAATTCCATACACTTCTGCAGTGTAATGAAACAATTGTCTAGTTTTCCGCGGTTATTTTATCCCATGTTTTATGCACGGCCGCAATGAGTTTATCAATACTGGATGGGGACTCTTTGTGTTGTAATGATTGAATGGCGTTAAAGAAACCCAAATCGAGGACTAATTTAAATAAATAACTACCGATACATTGAATTTCATTATTTCAAAAATCCATTAAAAAAAACTAAAATCTGACACTTATTTTGGAACGGAGAGAGTAAATAATTTTCAACATTGTATTATATAGTGTTTGGATATAGCTACCTACGGTTATAACGACCGAATTTGATTGATCCCAGCAGCGTCGTTATTAACGATATCCACTGTGTATCACCAGTTCTTCTTGTTTAATGAATCACTGCAATCTTCTCGTCCACATTCGGATGCGTTACACGGTTACAATTAGCGATTGACATTGCTTATTTTTATTATTCTTATAATAAAACTTAAAAACAAGTGTTTAAGTAAAAGTTTATATTTGTTATTTAAAATGTACAGGACAAAATATTACATTGCACTGTATACCAATCACCTATTTCAACTAGCAGAATAGCTTTTTGTATTTAATTAAAAATTAGGTCATAAAATAAAAAATAGTTTGCATTCAGTCAATATATTAGATTAAAACATTGCTTTAAAAGATAATAAATCAATTAATCATGATAATTATATTGTATATAAAAAACTTTCTCATATATTTATATTAGCACTATTTACGTTTAAAAATAATTCTGCTGTAACTCGACTCTAACAAGACTATCCCTATCGGTAGATAATCTGCGGATACATTTGTGTTAAACGTCCGTATTAAAGCATAAGATCTTCCTAACAAAACTTATATTCAGCTAGTTAGTACTGGTGTTCTGGAAATTAAAAAAAATATATTAACAATTACATAAACATTATAAATAATCAAAAACTTAAATGTATATGACGTCATTATCTTCACAGCTGATAAAACAAGCAAATCTAAGGTCAATGAAACATTCATAAACAAAATTAACACGCAATATATAATTGAATTTTTATAAGAAGCACATGACGTCACTAATAAATTCTATTACTTTTATATAATACATGGTTGCACTCCAAATTCACCCTTTTGCAAATCGTGACATTCATGAGAAGATAATGGAATTTGAACGAGTCAAATTAAGGGTAACTTCCATTAGATGAATTGAACAGATTATGGGTCAGATTAAAAATACAATATCTTATTATAAATTGATCGTCCAAATTCACGAAAAACAATTGAAACGCGAAAATTTTATGCATTACACTTTTCTCGAAATGCCCCAGAAGTACGACAAAAAATAATATTCATTGATGAATCGTAATTAATCATGCGCATATATTTTTCAACTTAATTTAAAAATAAATAAATTCCATGACTATCTAGACGCTTTTTTTCGATCATATTGTAGTATACTAGCGTCCGCGAATCAATGCAGTTACGTCACAATACGTAACAAACGACTGTATTGTTTGGAACAATGCAATTGTTTGTTACGTCGTGTGACGTAACTGCAGTGATTCGCCGACGCTAGTATACAGCGGTTAACACCTATAGCAAGCGTGCCAGTTATTGCACGCAGCGACTTGATCACTCACGAGGTGAATATACAATTTTTTGCACGACCAAAATAATAAATTAAAATAGTTACAATACTAATAATACCGTGCGATCAAAATTTCTTGTCAGTTACATAACAGTAAATAATGAAAATTCCAATTTAACAAAGAACCAATCAGATTACTTTGTTTTCCCGAACTCACCCGAGAAACAACGAAAATATGTGTTCCTAACTTAATACCTGTTCTCAACTCATTGGCGTGTAGAGAAAAATAGTGTTAATTTAATAATCAATTCGTATAAGGTAATAAAAATAGAATGTACGCCTATGTATACATGTCCTTGGAAATAAGTTTGATAACTAAATGTTTCTGTCAAGTATTGCACAACGGACAAGATTTCTTGATCGCTCTGTAGTTACCTTCAACTTGTTTTATACTTTTTGACAAAAGTGAGAAAATACAATGAACTGGGTGACTGGTGGAAACATTTTGACTATCTAGGGAGTAAAAATGCTACTTTACTCCCTCTTTTGAGGGATGGATATAAACGTAATGGCCCGGTAACACGATGCCAGTAACTTGTGCAAGTACTGGCACAAGTACTTGTGCCAGTACTTGCACAAGTCGTTTTGTCATTTACACGTATGCCAGTATTTTATTTAAGTAACCTTGCAAAGAAAACGAAACACACTGCAAAATGTAAATGTTTCCAATTATTTTTGATGCGTAAAACCGTCTTTTTAACGTGCCAATTTTCGATGTTTAACCTTATTTTATGTTGCGTACGTCTTTCAAACCCGTAAACAAAAATAAAGCTCCACCAAAAACTATTTATAAAATCAAATATACTTGTGCTGTCCTCAGACCACTTTGTTATGAAAATTTTAAGCATATTTAACGTTTTTGTATCAGCCAGAACAAATCAGCTGTTCATGGTGGTCATTTTTAATAGTCACTTGCACGGCTACTTGTGCCAGTAAATAGGAACGCCTTCTATTCACTTGACTTGCATGAGATACTTGTGCAAGTACTGGCATCAGTACTGCATGTACATACGTCTACACGATGCCAGTGACTGGTGCAAGTACTTACTTGTGCAAGTTACTTGCATCGTGTAACTGAGCCATAATATTCAGACAAATTTCAACATATAAACAACAGTGCGACATGCCGAAAACTTGCGTATCCACACAACATTCGTAAATTCAAGTGACTGCATAGATGTGTATATTTTAGATTGCTCGGTGACGTTATGTTCTTATAAAAATTCGACTATATCTACTGGTTTTGAATTAACCCTTTGCGGTCAGAATCATTAAATTGAAAACTTCACTTAGTAAAATGATATTTGTAAGTTGATTGTCGTCGAGTTTGTGTCGCCAAGTTATTTCGTTCGAATTTTACAGCGATTCTTGTAACCCTATTTTCTTTCCCTCGGCGAATTTTAAGATGAACCTGATCAAACAGCAGCTTGTTTGTGTAAAATAATAAACTGCGTGTTTTATATGGTTCAAGCATTTTAAAGATGGTAGAAATTCAATCAAAGATGATGAGAGATCTGGTAGACTTTCGTTAAAACCGATGAAATTATTATCCAGGTTTGCGGATTAATCCGTACCAATGATTAGAAAATAAAAAATACTGTTCGGCCACGTACCGTTAGAATAGATCAAACGATCGAACAAGTTCGACAATCAACGACTCAAAATCCGACTTTATCAATTCGTAAAAGAAGCCACGAATTAAACATAAAGAGAACATCTCTGCGCAATGATGAAGTGCGACTTACATCTAAAGGCATATAAAATCAAGTTAGTGCAAGAATTGAAGGAGATCGACTATGCCCATAGAATTATCTTCGCAACGGATATGTTGGAGCGGTTCAACAGTTTTGAAGAAATTTTCTTCAGAGACGAAGCAGACTTTCATTTAAATGGCCATCTCAACAAACAAAAATGTCGTTACTGGACACAGGAAAATCCCAGAAAAAAACATGAAAAACCGCTCCACAGTCCTAAAGTTATTGTTTGGACAGCAATGTCTGCCAGTGGGATAATCGGTCCATATTTTTTTGAAGATCGAAGAGGACTAGCGCTAACGGTTAACACAAAGCGACACTGTGAGATGGAAAGAAATTCCTTGGCTCCTTCTTTACAACAATTTCGTGGTTTCAATTCCAGAACTTGGTTTCAACAAGATGAAGCCACTTGCCACACATCAGGTCTATCAATTGCAGCAGTGAGAGAGTTATTCCCCAATAAGCTTATTTCACGAAGAGGTGACGTTAACTAGCCACCATGTAGTCCAGATCTTACTCCTTTGGACTACTTCTGGGGATACCTCAAAGTGTCTATGAAAATAGACCAAGGACACTAGCGCAATTAAAAGAAATTGTCAGAGCAGAAATGACATTGATATCTGACGCCTTGTGTCGCCATGTCATTGGCAATTTTCGCTCAAGGTTAGAAGAATGCCAGGAGCGAAACGGGCGACACTTAAGACAATTTTTATGTAAAAATTTACCAAAGAACGTGTATTACAATGAAATTATAACTTTCCTTAAAATATTTACTGTTTTTAATTTATGTAACCTTTAAATAGCACTCACTATTTGAGGGCACCTTGTATATTAGTAAAGATTATTACGAGAGAAACGATTTAACTAGTGTGTATATCCTGACTTTCGACCGTAAAGGGTTAATATGAAATATGTTACGACATAAGTAAATAAAATTTATCACACTGTAACGAATGTGTTATCGACATTAAATTATTTATACCCATGCAAATTTCATGCTTTTCAAACTGTTAGTCATGCATAGTATTAAGAATTGAATAACCAAGACAAGGTGCTTAAAAAATTACATAATTCTGATAAGACTTGCTAAAAACCTAAAAATAAAATTTCAAATGTCTAATCCAAAAATAAAAATGTTACCAATATACCTTCTTTTTCTTATTTTTCTTGTTTTGTGATTTTGTCGAACTGGTTGATATTGTACTGGATGTAGCAGAATTTGAAAACTAATTTCGAGAATTTTATTAGTTTAACAGTTAAATGATTTTAATATAAGCAATACCAAAACCAAATTTAGTGTTGCCAAAACCATGTTAATATTAAGTTAGTTAATAAATGAAAAATAAATTCTTACCTCGCTATCAATAATTTCTGTTGTGCCGTTTGATGTGTGATTTTGAGACTGAAACAAAGAAAACATACATTTTTGAACCACATCTAGAAGTGAAACGTATTTGAGAAAAAGAGTAGCTATATGGTAGTCGGCGAATCAGTACAGTTGCGTCACTGGAAACGTAATTTAGTACGTATGCATGGCATCCATTTAACAAATGTATTATTCGTACGCTGTTACTTATAATATCTTTGAAATTATTTTGCAATGGTCCAATATTAATGCGGACACCTTTATTTTGGACGTTTGTCATTGCTTATAGTACTAGGCTAGAATAGTACAATGTAATGAGTATTAGTATCAAAACAATATAATACTTCAAGAGTATATAAAAAATAAATTCGGACGTTTCGGAAACTGCTCAACAATCTGTTTCCGTCTTCAGCGATCACGAGAAGTGATACATTCTGTTCCAAACGGTTAAGCGGAACTAAATGGGAATTTAGTTCTTTTAGGTTGTCACGAGAAGGGACCTTGCTTGGGTTATTTAATTTTTCACGTTGGGATGTCAAAATTGAAAATTCCAACAATGAAACCATGAAAACGAATGACATATGTCAAAATTAAATATTTTTTTAAAATATTTTAATGAGAAAAAAATAAATAAATGGGAAATTTGTATTAAGAATGACACAAAAAATCAAAATATAAAGAAAATGACATTTTAAAATGATATTAACCTTAACCAAAAAATGTTTATTGTAAGTATCATTTACAAAGCTTAAACAAAACGGCCGAAAGGCACGATTTAAACGATGAAAGTAACTAGATTGCAAAATCTAGTTCCGCTTAACCGTTTGGAACAGACTGTAACTAAAAACTGAAATGTTTATCACTTCTCGTGTTTTTTTGACAGTTTACGAATTGGCAACAAGGTGAGTTTTTCAACTGTGACGTCATTTCATAGTTATGGTAAAAGGACTTTACCTACAAAACCCTAAAAATCGATTGTTATTTTTTCGCCACTAAGTTTGTCATTGAAGTTATGACGCAAAATGACCAACTGCATTGATTTAACAAGTAACTTATAGCTGCAGTGTTACCAATATAAGAATATTTACCTTGGAATGAACTGCTTCTGTGGTCTGACTCTGTAATCTAAGTATTTCTGCACTCAAATCGCTACTTCTTTGACGTTCTTTAGTTAATTCATCCGTTATTCGGCTATTTTCCTAAAAATAAACACGAATAAAAACAATATATTATTAAACTATGTATTTTTTTACCTCTGATAACTTTTCTTTTTCTGCTAAGTTGCCAAACTGTGTATGTTTGCTATCAGTTAATGTAACTGGTGCTACTCTAGATTTTAAAGCTAGACATTCGGACTCTAAGTTCTGCCTAACTTGCTGCTCAGACATTAATCTTCCTTCTAAATCTTCAATAACAGCTTGAAGCTAAAAACATTCTAGAATTAGAACCATAGACAATTTTACAATCACAATTATTTATAAAATAGCTGTGTACAGCTTTTTGTTTTAGTTCAAATCTACAATAAGATCTACAATTTATATTTATTTTATACATAGATCTGTAGTTCATTTCTATTAATAATGCAGTGTCAAAGAAGATACAAGCTGTTTGACTTTGTTTCTTATTGATTTAACGCGAAGCCAAGTTTATAAAGAATAAAATAATATTTTCCAAATTCATAATTTTTACAAAATTTATTAGAAACTTTAGTTCTGAAGATATATTGTTTGTTTATTTTTTATACGATGTTTCATTTTGTAATACATAACTAGATCTGATGATTTTTGTAACTTTTATGGTGTCAACGGACTTTGACGCATTAATGTGAACCAATACTATGATATTATTGTAAATATACAACATAAAAAATTAACTTTCCCTGTTAGTTAAGTAAAGTCTGTCCCTTTGGTTTAGGTGGAACTAGATTTTTAATTCTATTTACTCTTACCGGTAGATTGAAGCTTTTGATCATTTTGTTCAGGAAAAGCCAAATTCAATATATAAAAAAATAGCTAATGACAACATACAAAAATGAAAATTCCGGTTAGTTCCGCCTAACCATTTAGGATAGACTGTATTACAAAATGAAACATAATATTAATTACCGTGCTTTTTTTTAACCGTGTAACATGTAGTTTTTATTTCCATAACTACTATTAATTGACAGCAATATTAAATGTCTTGGGCATATTTCTTAATTCAGCGCTAGATCTAGCGCATAAAGCACAAAACTAGCAAACCGTTTCTTAATTCAGCGTAAAATTCTAGCAGGCTGTTTCTTATTACAGCACTAAATGTCCGCTAGGTACTAGCGCTAGACAACGAATCTGGCGGTTAATGATGCTGCTAGCTGCTAGAGCTAGAGAGGTAAACTTCACAATTTGACATTTGACGTAATAGTTTTCTGCTATCACGCCCTGTTTATCTCAAATTTGTGTATATGGCAATTCCTAACAATAATTTGGTATTGTACACGCTTCAATATAACGATACACTCATGACGGTTAATGTCGATAAAGGAACATGCAACATTATTTTCACCCTTTTTGTCTTTTTAGACAGATTATATAAAAATTCTAATTCTTCTAAATCTTTAGTACAGTGTTCTTCATCACTTTCTTCTTCTGAACCTGATGATGATTGATGAAGGCGTTTCATTAAATAAAATGTCATCTTTACTACATAACTCCTTGAAACCTAGCAACAATCTAGCAAGTAGTTTCTTTATTTTTGAAATTTTGTATTTAGCGCATTAATCTAGCATCACAGCGAGCATTTAGCGCTAGAAGTTAGCACTAAATTGTTAGCTGAATTTAGAAACATGCCCTAAACTTTAAATCAAAATTGCAATTGCAATAATGCACACGCGCGTCTTTGTTCAATCTATTAGGGATTTTTATTCGCGAACTATGCTACTATATGACAAGATATTTTACCAATGTCCTTAAAACAAGGGTCACTCTGAAAGTTTTTTTTTTTTTTTAATGTGATGCAACAATTTTAATTAAATTAAAAACAATTTCTTCAAATTTTGAATTTTTTCTCTGGAAAGTTCAACTGTCCTTGTGGTGTTGCATGAAGTACGGCAGTAATACTTACAAGAGTGGGATTATTATATCTTTACAATTATATAATTCGTTTTGGTATTAAAAGACCGCGTTGATTCGTTATCCGCGGCAAAAAAAAAAAAATACTTCAACCGAATTATTCGTTACTCGAGATATTACTGTAATTGTCTGACAAAACTTTCACAGTGACTCTCGTATGTTACATTTGCTAAACTAAAAAATAATAAAATATCTAATCATATCCCAACCTATTTAACGGAAAATGCAACAAGTCAGTAAATTAACAGGCAGAAGGAATAGAGAACAGAATCCACAAAACAGGCACAGAATTACAGTACCTCTTCAACGATGGAAGGTAAGGATTTTTCAATGCATCTAAAGGCAAATTGAACACCACTCGAATCAGGAGACAACGAACCCTCCGGCTTCTAATATTATCAAATAAATATAAAAGGCATGCTTAGAAACATGCTTCATTATCTACAACTATTTGACAATCATGCAGAAAAATACTTATATAAAAATAAGTTAACTGGTTAGTACACATATAAGAATAGAAAATAATAGTTTTTTTACCTGTGTTGTTTTATTTTGTTCCTTTAGTAGGTCTATTTCATTTTCTTTTTCTGTTAGAGTTTGTCTCCAGTTCTTTTCTTCTACTTCTACGTGTTTCTGGAGATTGTTTAACATGTTTTCCTAAAAAAATAAAAAATAAAATTAATTTGAAACATTGTACAACTTCAGGTATATTCACGATGATTTCTCATCTAAATAGCCCATATTAGAGTGGCAGTTTTGTTGGTAGCTATGCAAAATAATTAGACATTTGAAAAAAGTAAAGTAAAGTGTAGCTGTAATGGTTACAATTTGGAGCAAAACAATACATCATTATGCATTCTAAAACAAAATATTAATGATTACTTAATGTTAATTAAATAAATACTAAAGATATTGTGATTTTCATATTATTTAAAAACCTAAACTATAAATGTATCTTCGAATCTTTATTTATATATTTATAAAATCATTATTCTATAATATAAAGTAACTGGGATGTATATAATAGTATATATTTATCAAAAAGACATATTTTTTGCTTCAAAATTGAAAATATTCATAAAATTAAGGTAACAAAAGTAACGTCACATGTATTTTAACCAGTCAAAAACTTCCAAAGGACTCAGCTCTCAGATGGCAGCACATGTATGTGATAACACACTAATATGGTCTATTACAATATTTATGATGGTCAATATACAAATTAAGTAAATAAATAATTAATTAATTAAATAAGTCAGCATAAATATTAAATCTGTTTGTTTATTTATTGTTGCTGCATAAGATACTCATTTAGATTATATAAACACTCACTAATTAAAAATTTAACTATCCTTTTCTTAAAGATCGGCAAGCTCGTACTATCTTTTATGTCAGCAGGTAGTTTATTATAAATTTTTTTCATCAGTATGTTTAGATTTTGTGCCGTTTTTTGCATAATTTTGTAATTCTGCTGTTAAATACTGGTATATAAAATGCTGATTTAATAATTTTTTAATTCCGCTGTCCTAGATTTTTACTAACTAAACCTAACCTAATTACCTAAATTGATCATATTTACTGTTCGTTTTTGTAAATTTGGACGAGATTTGTTGTAATCGGCGCGATGACATTTTGTTAAGTTATATAAAGGCATACAATGTGAACGTTCTCTCCAATGTAGACTGAGATAGCCAATGTGTTTACATGTCTGTCTCATTAAAACAACTCACTAACTATAAGTTTGGAAAACTATCCACAATCGACAACGCATAATCTATTAAATTTGGAGCTCTGAACGGTTGCTCGCCTTACCATATGACAAACTTGTAGTGACAATCAACAGTGCACAAGCTATAGGAGACTAATTTAAGAGCTCTGAACGCAGCTTTATACTCAATATGTTGTACTATTCTAGCCTAGAACTATCAGCAAAGGCAAACGCCCAATATAGTATAGTATCCGCATTAAAAAAATTAGTATTTAATTGTAGCTTTTGAAGTAAATTAAATACTTACAGTGTCGACTATAATTGTTTTATACTGTGCTAACTCTGCCTGTAGTTTTGATACCTCTGTACTATCTTTTGAAGGCACTACAGTGGGTTTTAAGGAACTAACATGGTTTTTGATTAATTTCTCGGCGCTAGGCATCCATTCTTCACTATTTGGAATTTTAACATCGGGGAAAAGTCTCTGCAAGAATTGCCTGTAGCTTTCAAGCTCTTCCGACTTTATTTGCTTTTTCATTTCCTAAAATACAAAATAAAAAATAAAAACTTATAATTGAAAAAAAAAAAAAACATTCGTCTAGCAGGTCATGAATTTTACTTTTAAAAATGTTGTGTTGGCAATATCTGTGCTGTTTATTATATTTGATAGATATTTTATGTCTGAAAGTTTGAGCTTAACCTATTTTTTACCGAATATAACACAGGTCACTTGATTATTTTGTCACGCAATGTTATGTTTTGTTATATTTCGACTTACGTTTAATGTTCTGTGTCTGGAAATCTTTCATTTGACGAACTTTATAACTATCAAAATTAAATCACACATTTGTTTACTTAGCAGCACTATAATTCTGAATTCAAAATTAGTTTCGCATATGATTATTAAGCAATAAACAATGATTAGAAAATAATGGAAGTCGTATTGTTAATAACTTACATTAATATCACATACAGGTTTTGGTTTGGATCGTAAGGAGGATTCAGCATTATTTAAAGCTTCCATAACTTTCCAATTTCTTTTCCGTAATTCCTAACCATGCAAAACAAAAAATAAGTAAAACAAAATATTAGTGAAAAAAGCGTAACACTACTGTACATTAAAATATAATCAGTTAAAGAAACAATACTATAATTAAGCGATTAAAACTACTTACATCATTTTTGTTTCTCTGTTCTTGAAGTTCTGCCTCAATTTCCTTCATAGATTTCTTAGTTTTCTCAAGTTCAACATTTATCACTGAATCATTCTCTTGTAATTGGGCACGAAGGGATGAAATTTCATTTTGTAAGTTTAATATTTCTACTTCTTTAACTTTATTTGCAGTTGCTTCACCATTAGCTGCTTCTAATTTTGTTTTCTCATTTTTGAGATGAGTTATTTCAGTACGTAACTAAAAAAAGGAGAATAATATTTTTATTAAGTAGTCTTGCGGCAAAAAATAAACAGTCTAAATAAAGTCCACCTCCAAAGTTTCAATTCCACGAACTGCACATTTCATTCCTTTGTCCGAAAATATGGTATACATTATTACTTAAAAATCAGCTGTGGCCACCACAGGACCGACCGCCATCGTAAAGTACTCGTATAAAATACTTTCTAGCAACCGAGTAGAAATAACTTGGCCTAATATTTTCTAACAGAGATATTATTTGTCATGACCATGGAAACGTTACATAAAAGATGAAAAAATTGAGACTTAAAAAAATTATAAAAAATTTAAAAAAAAAATTTGTCGAAATTTTTCGTTTTATCAAAAAACGTCTCAAATAAAAGTTATTAGTTATTGCATTTATAGCAACTTTTGTTCAATAATTTTTTTCGAAATATTTTTCTGTTGTTAAATATTCGCAAAAATCTTAAAATCGACACGAGTAACTCCCATTTCTAGTCAACCGATTTTTACCAAAAGTTGATCAACTCGTGTCATTGATGTCAAAAGCTTAAATATGCAGTTTCATAAAAATCCTTTCAGCCTAATTTGCTCTGCACGTGTACACAGACGGACAGACAGACAGATAGACGGACAGACATCATGCTAAAAATAGTCAAAATGTTATGTAGGGACCTCAATTCGTAGAGATCCATCGAAATCTCGAAATGTCAAAATCGGTATGATCACAATACCTCCCTTATATATGTTGACGGTCGGTAAAAAATTTGGGATAGCGAAAAAAATATAATCTTGATCTCTTTTTGTTTTTATTTCTAAATAAGTGGTTGTTAGGCAACAAGTGAATGATGATTATTTGAGACGCCAAAACAAATTTTATTTTAAAATATTTTTTTGTTAATTTTAATTCGAATGCCTAATACCATTATTTAGGTCTCATTTAGGTTCATTAAGATTTTGAAAATTGCGCTTATGGCTTCCATTTGTTGTTTTAAATCATAAGCTCCACCCCTCTGATTTCGTATATATTGAAACATAGAATAAAATTATAATTTCAACAATTCCCACTGGTTATTAAATTTACGCTCTTAAAAATTAAATGCAACATTTGCCAAAATATAACTAGAATTTTGACAAAATAATTTAAACAAAATATTATAAAAATGCAAAAAAAAACAGAAAAAATAAAATTGTCTCCAGACCGGAAGCGAACCCTAGTTTTCAACTTAGGAAGCGAGAAGGCTAACCATTAGACTATGAAAGCTTATTGATATACTGTGTTACATAACGTATTAAATATTTTACATCAACAAAAAAAAAAAAAAAAACAAAAAATGTGTTATTTTCCGAAAACATAATCTGATCAAAAATTCCTGTTGTACTGTTCTGGTTCACACCAATATACTTAGAATTTTTTCAGATTTTTAGTTTAAATCATCTGGGCTGCAGGGTGTGGGACATTTTTTCCCCACAATTTTGACCAAAATCGCGTCTAAATAATTTATTTTGCAAAAATAAAATTTTGATCATTAATCCACCTACTAAGGGCTTTCATTTGATACCCTACTCAGAATTTAAAAAAAATATATTTTTTTTTTTTTCGATGAGCACATATTTGTTTTTATTTTTATGGGGACGTTTTTTAGATGTTTTAGTATTTTTCTTATGTGCGGGCCAAAGAGTTGTATAAGCATGACAAATTTCAACTCTCTAGGTTTAGCCGTTTGGTAACAATTTTGACCGAACAGACAGACAGACAGACAACAAAATGACGATATAAGTGTTTTTTGGTCATACCTACAAAACACTAAAAACGCGTATTTTAGACAAATTAAAGTGATCCGCTGTTCTAACCAAATTGCAAATTGTGATCAAAATTGTGTTGAATTGCAAGGAAGAAGTTCCAAATCGACTTAAATCACAACCGCCAAATAGTCCAGATTTTAATATATTGGATCTTGCCTTTTTCAATTCTATACAATCCTTACAACATACAGCTTCACCAAATACAATCGACGAACTGATTGAATGCGTACAAAACCCATGCAAAAATGCATTAAGCATACAAACCCTGGATAATGCTTTTCTAACATTGTAAACTTGTCTAGAAGCAACCATGTTTGCAAAAGGAGGGAATTCCTATAAGATTCCGCACAGTACTAAGGCAAAACTTCATTGTAAGGGACAATTACAAACAATATTATCATGTTCCATAAAAACTTTGGAGACAGCCACGTCCTTGTTAAATTAAAACTTTATGTATTATTCTTTGCTTTACTAGATATTTGTAATTATTTCATAAATAATCTAATTAATTAATACTGTAAATGTATATCATATTTTCGTACGGAGGGAGTATGTTTTTACATTTTAAGTTCTAAACAATATTTTAAAGACGAAGATTTTTAAACAGTTTTCTGTGACATGAAAAGTTTGGTATTCTTAAGAGGTTTTATTGGAACAGCGTGGATATGATAAACAAATTAAATAATTACAGTTATTGTGCTTACTTGTGAAATTAAAGTATCATTGTCTTCTTGCTGCTGTTTATTAGTAGCTGTTAGACGATTTACTTCTGAATGAAGTCTACTAAGGTCATCATGTGTTTGGGACTGTGCTTTTTCAAGTCGCCTTGCTTCGTCCAAGTGTTGTTGACATCTCATCTTAAGGTCGTTCTCATGTTGATGAGTGATACTAAATTTATGTTCCATTTCACTACACTTTCGACGAGATTCCTGCAAGATAAAATCAAAATTATAATTTCAAATCCAAGTTATCTTGAAAACTACATTACATCAAACGAATGTGAAGTATATATAAAACTGTAGCAGCAGATAACACTGGTCAACAATGAATTTGCATCAGCTTTTAGGTGTACTATATGTAGTTTTTCACGCTGATTTCAAGTATGTGCTTAGTTTTTCTCCAGCACGTCTGGATCTTGAGATCTCGGTGTGTCAGTTTAGCTATAAGATATACTTTCAGAGTAAATTCACAAAGTTCTGCTGCTTCTTTTGTTTGTGGGACAGTCGCGCAGTGAACGATCACTACATAAAACGTGATTGGATGTTGAGAACTGAATATAAGCCCGGTGTAAGCAGTGTTCACCACATTCCGCTGGTTAATCGACGTAAAATTTTCCTGCCGCTGCTACACATCAAGCTAGGTTTAATGAAAAACTTTGTGAAAGCGATGGGCAAAACTGATTTCGGGGTTTCAATACTTGGTTGAAAAATTTCCCAAGATTTGTGCAGCGAAACTTAAAGAAGGCATCTTTACGTTTCAGAAAATGGGTTGTCTTATGTCATTGAAAATGCATTTTGTACATTCGCATCTAACTTTTTTTCCTGAAAACTTGGGCGCCATTAGGATGAACAAGGTGAACGCTTTCACCAAGAGTGAAGTATTCAAGTGATGGAAACCCGTTATCAAGGATTTTGGAATGAAAGCATGGTGGCTGACTACTGTTGGATGCTTTATCGTGATGAGCCAGAAAAAATCTACAAAAGAAAGTCATACTCGCAGAGATTTTGATTGATTCGTGTGATAACAACTTTGCATTGATTTCTATACACTAAAAACATCATAAAATTAGTGGTGTTTGAAATAACATATCAGTTCAGCATTCGCGACTATAATTACCGAAACGGCGCCACTATCGCCTTGTGAACTTTTGACACGAAAAAGGATAGTCATCTGTCAACGTATGTAAACAGTATTGGTTTATAATCAATTTTTGGTCTAATTTACGTTTTCTTGCTGTATACAGTATATTTAAATTATAACCGAGTATTAAAAAAGTGTATAAATATATGTGAATCCATTTTATGATAAAATTTGCTGCTTGTAAATGAATATTTTCAGAGGTTATATATTGTATGTTGGTGCCGGCTTATACTCACAGAGAAAATAAAATGTTATACTTTGAACTTAAAACATTTATTTGAATACTTAATATCTACACATATCTCAAGAAATTTTATAGAAAGAGAACTTGTAATTTATTCTACACAAGAAAACTGTCAAATATTTGCAAACTAACACAGTTATGGAACACTCCCATGAAATAACAAGGGGTTTTAATTATATTAACAATAATTTACACAACATTAAACGATTTTCTT
This sequence comes from Liopterus haemorrhoidalis, assembly GCA_963971575.1. Classification (NCBI taxonomy): domain Eukaryota; kingdom Metazoa; phylum Arthropoda; class Insecta; order Coleoptera; family Dytiscidae; genus Liopterus; species Liopterus haemorrhoidalis. The sequence goes on along the minus strand of OZ020617.1, from coordinate 48,139,888 downwards.
GCACATGTGAGACAGGGAAAATGAAAAATTCAACGTTAAAAACTTGTTTAAAATCATCTGAACAGTATAAATTCCCTTCAATAGAAACAAAATTTTAGAATCACTGATAATCTTTCAATCTAATATTCGAAGATGTTCTTCCTGTGATTGACTACCATACACACAACAAGGAGTATTTAATCTTTTTTTCTTAAATTTATCACTTTTTTCGCTGTAAAAATGGAGTGAGAATGGACAGAAACAATAAAACACATGGTGAATTATACGTAAACAATGACAGTAACCTTTTTCGAAGTGTTCGCTTTTTTGCCGCTAGAGGGATACGCGTTAAGTTGAGTCACCAATAGATATCAAACAAAACATTATAGCTGGATACTGAGAAACATGGAATGTACAAAAACACGAGTTCATAATATCTCAACAACCAGAAGTGCTGGAAACAAACTGAAAGTGGATTTGAAATCAGCGCAAAAAATTGATTTAGAAAAACGTATATTTATTTCTGATGCTTTCAAAAAGTTTTTTTTTTTGTTGACCGGTGTAATTTCCTGACACCTTCAATCAATACGTTTCAAATTTTAATTTTCTTATGGTCGATTGCTAAAGAATGAGAACTTCCGAAAATTTTATTAATTGTATTCCTACCTCCAGCTGACGAACTATATCTTGCTTTTGTTCAAGTTCTGCTTTGAAGTGATGGGCTTGATTCTCCGTATGCCTTATACGTTCCTGAAGCATTTCCTTTTCAGTGTGATTCTTATCTCTCAACGAATGCAACTCCATATTTAACTGAGCATTGAGATTCTGTTGCTCTTGCAATTCGACACGTGCTTGATTTAGTTGGGATTGGAATGTTGCGTCAGCCTAGAAATGAAGTTTATACAGTTAGAAATTAATTTTGTGACTGGAGTAAAAATAATGTGGAAAGGTTGTACGGGTATCGGCCATAAAATAAAGCACAACTATCTACAGCTGACCAGTTTCGAAATAATAATTATTTCGAAACTGGTCAGCTGTAGGTAGTTGTGCTTTAAGTCGCATTCAGAGCTCTTAAATCAATAGCTTATGCACTGTAGATTATAGACTATTCACTGTTATCAGAAAGTTTGTCATATGGTAAGACGTGAAACCGTTCAGACCTCCAAATTTAATACGTTGTTTGTTGTGGATTGTGCATAATTTTCTAAACTTATAGCTAGTGACATGTTTTAATGAGACAAACATATAAACACATTCTCTGTCGCATTCTATCGATGACAACGTAGTTATCGAATGTCTTTACGTAATCTAACATAATGTCATAATTAACAAATCTTGCTCAAAATTACAAAGACGGACAGTAAATATGATCAATTTAGGTAATTAGGTAGTTAAAATCTAAGACAACAGGGGTACGTTCCAAAACTTAAGTCTTGGAGTTCGAGTTTACTCAAAGATAATGTGGTCATGTGATCAGGTTTTGGAACGGCGATTTTAAGGTTAGGAGTGCTTATATGAAAATTCCCGCTAAAATATTGTCAACACGACATATTATTTTAAATAATTATTAATATCTTTAAATAGTGATGAGGGAAGTATGTATTATTGCTGCTGATTTGAGTCAACAACGTATATCTATTAACGGTAATTTTAATAAATATTTACAAACTATAGTATAATAAATACCTATCTATAATTAAGTAAAATATTTCCTTTTTATTTCAGAATCATGAATTTTTGTTAATTTTCTTTCCATAATTCATGTTTTCCATAGTTAATATGTTAATTTCGATATGTCAAAACTTACATTACATGCGTACGCATTCTGCGCATGGGAGTAAATATTACCCACCTTGCAAGCAGAGTTAAAAGAGTAAACTCTAGTGTTAACTCAAACCGGAAACTCTAATGTATTGGAACGATCTTACTAAACTTAGAGTTAAGTTTAGAGTAAACTCCATAGGTTTTGGAACGTACCCCAGAATTATAAGAACGATAATACATATAAAATATTTTACGAAGCTAAATAGTAGGTTTTAAATTTCACAGATGGCGGACTGTTCGTAACGTATTAATTTCTAATTCGCTATGAACGCTGTGAGCAACGTTAAAAAGAATGCATAGAGATATAAGTTACAGCTAACAAAGCACAGTCTATAACCTCTTAATTTAAACAGCTCTGAATGCGGCTTTATTTTATATCCAATACCCGTACAACCTTTCCACTTTTAGTAAAAATAATTACCTCTTGCTGTTGGTCACTCACAGATGCAATATGCAATTCTAACTGTTTGCGCTGCATCTGTAGTGAATTAAGTTCTTCACGAAGCTTGCGAGAGGTCATCATTTCTTCGTTAAGTTGAGCTTGCATCTATGAAACAAGAAATAAAAATAACAAATATCTTATGTAACGCTCAGGTATTAATGATCGCACTGTACTTATAGCAATAATTATAAAGCATGCAAACTACACGACACCATGAGTGATTATGATTGAAGCCCTGACAAAAAAGTTTTTCTAGGAATTTAGTTCATTTTTCAGAGCCTGCAAAATATTTGTATTTTTTATTGACTTTTAGATTTAATTATCCGCTATTCAAACAAATCGAACTGATACTACATAAAGTCACTGGATTATACAAAGTAGCGCAAGCCTTTGAAGAAGCCGACAGACCCCAGGGTTTGATTGGCAACATTGCTTCCCCTAAAGCAAACTAAAGCAGCAATTTTTACGTTCTTAAGTTTGCGTCTGCGCTGTCACATCTCTCTTTCTCGCTCTAATTTGATAACCTCCTTTGTCAGCGGTTTGAATATTTAAGGTTAAGTTTAATTTAAATTTATATATTATATCCATTTTATGAAATAAAAAAAAAAAAAAATTGAAATTGTACCAATTTTGTTATAGTGCATCTTTGATTAAAAAAATCGTGATTACAATGTTTAAAATAAAAATTTTGGTAGTACTAGTTTCATATTTTTTTACTGTAGGAATCACAGAAAATCATTCGTGTTGGCGACATTTTTAGCCCCAGTATGGCCGCCGTTGCGCTACTTTGTATAATCTAGTGACTTTAATACTACATATAGTCGTCTATTGATGTACAACTTACAACCAATTTGAGGTGTTATACCTATCAATCACATTACATAACTGAATAACTGTACCTCATTAAAATTTTATAAGAGATAAGATTTAAGATATATTCAAGGTGCATATGTTTTTTTTTTTTTTAATTATTGAATATTTTTGTCAACTGAATTTATTTGAGTGAAAATGTTTATTAATATTATTTAGACAAACGACATTTTTTCTGTGATGAAATTGGTCTTTTAAACTAATCTAATCTAACCGAGAATGATGAGTATGATTTGGGAATTAAATAAGGGATAGGGGGGAGGTGGACAAGAAAAAAAGGGTTTGCCAGTGAGGCCCGTCACGGAAGGACTTTGGTAGCCCTATTTGAAGGGGGGCCATGGAAGGTTTAACAATAGAGTTGGTATGTTATTTAATTAATATGATTTCCTAGTTCGACATTTCTTAATTTAGCTAATTTAACAAATTTATAGAATAATCAAATATGGTTTTTTAATAACAGTCCTTCATAGTTTTATATTTGTAGACTCTAAATCTGTGGCTACCAGCTTCATAATTTTTTTATGAAGACGCAATATAATTTTTATGTTGGTAGGTTTTTATTAGTTCATTTTGTTCAACTTCGTATTTATTACATGATAGTAGTAGTTTGTCAAGTGGTTTGGGTCAATTGATGCTTTAAATTTATTATATATACAGTGGGTGGCCAAATTATTAGGGACAGTGCAGATTTTTTGTAATTTTCAAATGAATTTAATAAGGAAATAAGTGGCTTTGGGTCTCGTATTTATTTTTATTCATTAGAGTGCTTTATTTAGAATATAAAACGACATAATTGCTTATTCATAATCATTTGTTTTTGTATAAAAAGTGTTAATTTAACAAATTAAGTAAAATCTTAATATTTTGTAAAGCCACCCTTTGCTGCGATTGCGGCTTCCAGGCGTTTGGGCATGCTTTCTATGCAGACTTTTGCGTTGTGTCGGAGATTGGGGTTGTGATGCCACTGTCTGATAAGGGTTTCTAGAAATTGCCGCTTGGTGGTGATGATTTCTTTGGCGATCTCCCGCTTTTTAAAATAATAATGATACCAGCAACAAGAATATAGAAGAAAAATGATTTAAAAACAATTTATTTTCTCACAAAATGCATTTTAACTTGAAAATTACAGGGGGGGGGGTGCTGTCCCTAATAATTTGGCCACCTACTGTATACTTTGTTTTTCTGTATTATTTAAATTAATTCACACATTTTAATATAATATATATATAGAATATTATATATTTTAATAAATTATTAGTTTTTTAGTTATTAATATAAATTTAAAATATATGAGTTTAACGAATAAATTGACACACCACTGGCAAATCTAATTATGAACTAATAGGCAATTAAAAACTTGTATTATCCGGGCTCTAATTATGATGATGATAAAGTTATAATATTTACCTGTTGCAACTTCTGATTCAAAGTATGATTTCTAGCAACCATCGCTTGAAATTCTGTTTGTTTAGAATGTAAATTTTCTTCTAAGTTACGGCAAGTCTGCAACAATCTCGATCTTTCAGAATTAAGTTCAGCACGAACTTCTCTCAGTTTGGCCTGGTGACCAATTAAAGCCTCCTGTTCAGCAGTTAAGGCCTTCTCTTTCTCAGCAAGTTGCTTCTTTAGTTTCTGTACGGGATCTGCTCTACCCTATTTAGAAAAAAATGTTTTTATGCTTATTTTTAATACTTAAATTAAACGTTCAACACTGAACATTTAAAAATTTAGAAAAATTTTAAAAAACAAATCATTGCTTGAAAGAAATGGTAGAACAAAATGATTTTTTTTTTTGGTGTTTTTATTTTCAAAATGGAGAAAATAAAAATATGTCTAGTATACAAATAATATTAAACATCAAAGAATCTTTACATCTGTAGTGTTATTTTTTATATTAATTATCAAACAATATGCAGTAACTTTTGTTCCATAAAAATACTAGAATAGCTGTTTGATCGTTCATTAAAACATGCATGAATTATTTCCTGTATCCAGCGTTAAACATTATGTAGTACTTTCTCTATAGCACTGTTCATATCATACGTAACGTATGCGTTCGTAACGTAAGGTAACGTAAGATAATTTTGGTATTGTTTATTGGATTTGGAAATAAAATTTTATAACTAAATTCAATATAATTATCCAATTAGAGTAAAATATGAAATGATAAAAAATCATTAATTTTGGTTATTTTTCTCAGGAGATGGTATTATTTAAATTATTAGCTATAACTGGCATCTAAGTTTTGAGATAGACCAGATGGCCAGGGGTATTAGATTACATTTTTATCAGTGGGGAACTAGCACGTCTCAGGGGTAGTTCAGTAGTAACAGTCATGAGTTTAAGACAAGTTTAAGGGTAATCAGCTTTTGTCCGTGATGAGTTAAAGACATTTTAGAGTATTCAGTCGACTCAAGTAATAGTAACAATGTAATTCTATATGTTAATTACTGTAGTGTCCAGATAAAGGCATGGAGAACGTATTCATAAAATGTACGAGACAATTGGTTTTCGAAAAAGGTAGTGTGGATTTTGGTGTCCAGTGGACAAATTAGTGTTTAGCGTGTCAAAAAGCCTCTCATGTTTGAGTGTTTGTGAATGTGTGTCTCATTTGGATTAGCTGCCATCATTAATTTTGAAGTCTAGTATATAAACCATGTAAATAGTAAACCGTAATCGTTAATGTAGGTTAATTAAAATATCGAATTTAATTCAACAACCCTTAAATCCATCCTAAGAATCATTGCAACCAGTTAGCAAATACAGAGAGTTCATATCCAAAACCGTTCGCGGATTATGAACTCATTATGCAGGTCTTGAGTTTTGAGGGAAGTATAGAGTAAGCACAACAATTGAAATATATAAATATATTGGCCAACTCTGACGATCATTTCATTTTTATAAGGTGAGGTTGCTCACACCAGCTCCGTCCAGCATTCTTGCCAGGAATGGTTGCCATAACGATCCGTGATGGAACTAACTTCGGAAGCTGACTCAAATAATACGCTTAGTATGAACATGTTCACGCGTTTAGATACTGATGCGTATATTCTTGAGAAAGTGTTACATATTTGTGTTATTATTCTAAATAAATAAATAATAAGTTCACAACGCCCAGATAAGCATATAGAAACAGATAAGGTAAGCCCTCCGTATCTATTCTAGATCAACTAAGTAAGGTTAGTGAAAACTTGAATACGTAATAGCTAATTTTTCGTTATGAGTAATCGTTTTCTTGAACGGTGTCTTGTTTCGTTATCAATACCTTGATTTTTTCAATATCAAAATGAACTGATATTGTGACAAACAAATATACTGAAAAATTGTTTTTCATCGTTCAAACTACAAATGTAAAGATTTTCGAATTCCATTTTTCATTTCAAACAACGATCAAAATTCTTGATAAACCAACTTTTACTAGGTTGGTAGGGGAACATAATACATATATAGCCATCTATTATATTTTTCTCAAAACAAGCATGCAGTAATTTACTTACCACACTCTCCACGGTTGAATATATTAATTGAATATGGCAATAAAATTATACAAAATATTGAACTTTAAATTAATATACGGTGAGAGTTGTTAAATGTATTGCAAAATATTTAAAAACAAACATTATAGCACTTCTCAGAGTTTACGATCTAAACTGAATGTTTAGAGTGCTTTGTTTAAATTTATATAAAATATTTATTTATAGTTAAGTTTCAGTAAGGAATGTTTGGAGTTTACGCTACTAAATATATTATTTCAATAAAATAATACTGTTTAACACAACGCGCCGGCGCAACTACTGAAGTACAGGACAGCGCTCCAATACACTAACCCAGTTTCTAGTACATACGTAACAGGTTAAACGTCGGGTTAATAGGTTATACCTAGTGTTCTGGGATACGTAGGGTAAAAAGAACTTAAGTGGCAAAATTAAAACTAATTTTATTTGTATGTACCTACACTCAGGGCCGGATTAACCTATTTTGGGGCCCTAGACATTTTTTTCCCTGCCGAGCCCCCACAAGAAATAGACAAAAAAAAAATAGTCTCTAAAAAAATTAGAAAACAAATTAAATTCAATAAATAAATAAATAAATAAATAAATAAATAATGTTTCTGAGGTACTTAAAAAACTAATGCATTTGTTAATTTTTTATTAAAAAAAGAATTTTCAATTTTAGTTTTTATTCCAATTGGGAAAAACGACATTCAAAAATTTTTTTTTCTCGCTTTTAATTCTGCAAAATTATCAATTATTTCTTCATAATTGACATTGTCCAAAGCATTTTGTTCGATATATAGCTAAAGAAGTTAATTTAGATTGGTTCAATGAGTTTCGAAAATAATTTTTTACAAGTTTTAATACTGAAAACGACCTTTCACCAGATGTATTTGATACAGCCAAAGTTAAATATATGTGCAATAAGATTTCTATATTCGGAAATGTGGATACAATTTTTGTGGTCTTTATAAATTGTAGCATATCAGATGGCAGCTTTAAATTTTGGCTTTTACAAATTAACATAAATTGCAACAGTTCCTCGTCCAATTCTTCAGTATCAATGTCTTCATTGTACCATTTTTTTAGCAATGCGGTATGTTCAGATCTAATTGATACGTCGTCATCTAAGTCTGTATGAAATATTTTAAAAATCTCGTCAGTGTCTTTGTAACTTTTGCTACGTAGTTTAGTTCAAAAGATATTTTGTCACAAATCACATAAAAACAATTTCGTTTAAAGGCTTCTTGACCCTGACTACAAGAACTTACGTCTTCCGCAGCACGATGAACTTCCTTCCTTTTTCGGGACCTTTTTTTTTAATCGGAATAAGTTTTTATTTCTGACGCATTAAACTCCGCTTCTATTTCGGGAAATAAACTTCTTAAACTATTAAAGTAATTAAAAAAATTGTCAAAAATATTTACCGGAAACGAGATTGGCATAGTAGGATCTTGTAAGGATTTATTCTGGATTTTTTTTATCCCAAATCTGTTAATAAAATGAATTCTAAATTATTAATTTTGTTTGCTATTTCTCGTGATTCCACTTTTACAGAACATTTTTGAGATTCATCTAGAGATATATCAAGTAGAGCATTTTTTATTTGGTTAAAGCCGGAGCGAATTGCCTTAACTGCATCAGCTCTACAAAACCATCTAGTAGTACATATTTTTTTTACTGTAAAATGTTTATTATTTTACGCCTTTTGTGAAATAAAAGGAAACTTTTATTTTTTTTTACATGTTTTTTTAAAGTGGACGGTTTGACCGGGCCCCTCAAATAACCGGGCCCTAGACATTTGTCTCATTTGTCTATGCCATGATCCGGCCTTGCCTACATTCGCTAGAAAAACTCGGATCGAGCATGATGTAATTTGAAATTCCAGAATGGTCCAATCGAATACGCTATAAGACTCAAACAGATATATTTAAAAATATTAGTTAATGTTATTCATTATTATTTATGCAAAGGTCGATAGGAGACTGATTCATTAATATGTTGTTGCTCTGGTCAACGCGCACGAAATATATAGACGCAGTAATTAATTACAAATGAGAATTTATTTTAGAAGTAATTTTGCAATCATAGCCAATAAGGATGTAAAATTAATAAACATCAACAGATATTCTGCGTATGTCGGGTATTCCATCTTGTCTCAAGCAAAACGAAAAGTTGTTTGTACAAGTAACTTGCACTGCAAATTGGAATGAGTTCAACGATTGTCACTCAGGTGTACCACGGCAACGTTTTGGAACGCCGTCCGATAGTAACTCAAAAAAAGCGCCGATTTTTTCAAACAAAAGTTTTTTGTACATGCGAGTATGTAAACAGTTCTTTGAATTGTCCGATTCTACATTTATGATGATTATATTATGTATAATTTAATGTTTATATAAACAACAATTACAATGGACCATATTAGTAAGTATATCACAAAATTGGCTCCCGTGCTGCCGCCTTGCTTCCTTTTATTTATTTTGAGTATCTTGTTGTAATAAAAGTTTTTTAAAATTGTATTTTTGTAGCATAAATTAAGGTTTCAAAGTAAGAAAATGTAATTAACCCTATCATGCGCCACGTACACGTACGTGGGACACTTAGAATTTTCAGTATTATTCTATATCTATACTTGAAATGAGAATCTAAGTGAACACAGTCCACGTTTGTATACTTAAGTTTACCATAAATGATCATAGATGGCAATAGCTATATCGTATATCCCAAAAAAAAAATTATTTGAAAAATGCTGCACGATGTAGCATTTTTGTAGCAAGTTCGAGTAGTACGAAGCGAACGAGAAAAGTTGCGCATGAGAAGGTTAAAAAAATTTAATCAAATCAAACATGAAATCTGCAAGTCAATATTATATTATAATTTAGGGCCGGTCTTTTCGCCTTCAGGTAAACCTCTAGGTCAGTGTTTCTCAACAGGTGGTCCGCGGACCACCAGTGATCCTCAGAAAAAAATTTGTGGTCCGCGAAAGTTTTTGTATGTGTTTTTTGCAGTTTTTTTAAAATTATTATAGCACATTTTTTATGTAAATAATTTATATTTTGTTTATTTCTTGTAAACTTTCTGTGATTTTCTACAAATAAAATAAATGTATTTAGTAGCACATTAAATATATTTGTTTTCTTGCAAAAAATAACCAAAAATTATTAGTGGTCCGCGATAGAAAATTATATATTACACTGGTCCGCGGTGCTGTTTTTGGTTGAGAAAAACTGCACTAGGTAACTATCTGACAAAAAAGGTTATCTAAAACTTCATCTGCTGAATAAATGTTAATACCAATCAGTGAATTCAATACGTCAGTCTCATCATCCGTTAGATAACTCTCCGATAGATAAATTCACATTGAAAAACGGGATGATATTTATTCAGCACAGAAAGGATCACATAACCTTATCTGACAGATATTTACCTCGAGGTTTACCTGAAGGTGGAAAGACCGGGCCTTAATAATATAAAGTATTCGAACTGCATATATCAGTGTATACCTATCAAAGATATGTATTATTATTATTATTATTATTATTATTTTTGCTCCAAAATTAAAAATAATCATAATATTAAGGAAACGAAGTAACGACACATGTATTTTTAAATCAGCAAAAAAAAAAAAAAAATCAAATGAAACCGTTAGATGGCAGCACAATATGTGACGTAACAATAATATGGTATATTTAGCTTTCCTACATTCCCTCAAGTATATACTTCCAATTTCCCGCCAAATTGCTTGCTATGACATCTATTCTGCACTTAAAATTAACGCCCCCAGATCTACGTTCACGTTCCACTTTTTTGTATAGGGATTTGCAGCTAAGCACCCTACCATCTGGTGAGCGTTTCATGAACTTGTGTACATCAGATAACATTTCGTTTTGTGTATTGGTTTTGTATGAAGTTTGTTTTTAAAGTTTTATTATAATCATTGAAAAATGTATAATACATATTGTTGTGTGCCTATGTGCAATTCATTGAAAAGAAGAAACCCGGAAATATCGTTTCAGTTGTTTCCACTAATATCAGACACCGTACGGTTCGAAACAAAATTGGGAAAGCAAGAGGTTAGGAATCGACGCGATGTTTAGATAAACAATTTAAAAATTGAAAAAAAAGTGAGCCCTTATATCAAAGTTTGCTCATTACATTTTAATGATAGTGACTACAAAAAATATTTTCAATTTTGTATTTATTATCGCATATCTTGAAAATTCTTGTTATTGTGTGTGGGTTTGTAATGCACAAGTTTGTAGGCATAATGCATAAATCTTTATGAACTCTCTGTTTTTTTCAGTGACTCCACACAATATTATATGCCCAGCATTGTAGATTTCTACCCCTTGGTAAACAACACGGGAATTATTATTTCCCCCAATATAGTTAAAATAATCGACAATGGAAAACCGCCATAACTTAAAACCAGATCACAAAATGTAGTATTTTAGATGTTTACAAGTAATGTCACTTCACAAAATCAGAAAATCCCAAACAATTATTTATTTTTTGTCGTTTTTTGATACACTTTTCGCTATTATTTACTAGTAAATGTCAAGTGGTATCTGATTTAGAATGGTTTCAAAAAAATCCGCGTGGCGCTACGATCTTAAAATGTTTCCCCTATAGACATTTATTTCCCAAATTAAGAAATAGACAATGTAATTTGTTACAAAATAATAATACGATCTACACACCTAATTGAAGCATAATAGAAAATATTTATAGTCACACGGCACTACATGAAAAGTTCATGATTAAGGGGTCATTTCTACCGGTCCTGTTCAGTGCGTTTAAACCGGTAATTAAACATAATTTTACAATCTACAATTTAAAAAGTTAAATACATTTGGCGCGAAGCAACGATGACCATTTCCACCTACAGTAGTTCTCATAATTCTTTTATATATTAAACTGAGTAAAATCTATTTTATAAAAATAAAAAATTTGTTTTGAAATCATATTTAGTAGCGTAATACAATACTAATTTTTGTGTGTGTAATACAATGATAAAAATACATTAATAATTTTTATTACTCCCAAAAACAACTACAGTCTGCGCGTATTTATAATTAATAACACCATAGAATTTTAGAAAAATAACACTAAATTGACTAGAAATGATTTTGAACATTGATTGTACTAACAGTTTTATCACTAATATGTAAAATATTGTGTTTAATGAAAAGAGCTAATTTATTGAATCATGATGATAATAACATTTAGTTCTCACCTCACTCCATTCGTCGATAACATTGGGCGCTTCATGCTGCTTGTTTAATAACAGATCAATCAATATTTGGATTTCACTACGAGTTAAATCTGCTTTACGGACCAGTGGTACGAGGAGACTGACGTTTACGCCTGCCTTATCACCGCTCGCTGGAACAAATAAATAAATTGAATATACCAGGTCTACAAGTATGAAATGCGGATTTTTTTTTTTTTTAAATAAAACACATTAACCCAAAAGAACAGTAAAAGTTTATTTATTCAAAGTATGCTCCATTAGAAGTTATACATTTTTCCCATCTTTCGGGCAATTTGTGAATACCTCGCCAGTAGAACTCTTCCCCTTTCCCCGCAAACAATTCATCTAGCCATTCTTTCACATTTTCATATGAACAAAAGTGCTGCTCGGCAAGTGCGTGACCCATCGATGCGAACAAGTGGTAATCTGAAGGGGCCAAGTCTGGTGAGTAAGCGGCATGGGGTAGCACTTCCCACTTGAGTGCCTCCAATGTGTTGCAAACTGATTTTGCCTTATGTGATGGAGCGTTATCGTGAAGAAAGATTACCTTGTGCTGTATTCTTTCGTATTCTGGTCGTTTTATGAGCAGCGGATGGTTCAATTCGATCAGTTGTTGTTGGTAGCGTTGGGTATTAACTGTTTCACCAGGTTTTAACAATTCATAATAGACCACACCCTTTTGGTCCCACCAAGTATGATTTTTTGCGTTTGGGATTTTCAAAATAAATCCATTTTTCATCGCCAGTAATGATACGATGCAAAAAAGACTTTCTTTTGTATCGTGCAAGCAAAATTTCACAAGTGTTTTGGGTTTTTCCATCTGCCTCTCATTCAATGCATGTGCCGACTTTCTGGATCTTACCCATCTCTCGTAGGCGATTGGAAACAGCTTGTTGACTAACGCCTAACTGCTCTGCTAGTTGTTTTTGTAATTGACTATCGTCTTCCTGTAGCAATGTTTCCAATTTTCTATCTTAATATTTTTTTGGAGGTTTTCCATGTTCTTTGCCTGTAAGATCAAAGTCACCACTTTTGAAACGCCGAAACCATCGTTCACACGTATCTTGCGATGGAGCATGTTCACCATAAGCTTCTCGTAGCAGTCGGCATGATTCAGCAGCAGTTTTTTTCAAATGAAAACAAAACAGTAGTACTGTCCGCGAATGCTCTTTATTTAGCACAAAATTTGACATTTTTAACACAGTAAAACAAAACTATATGATCACTTTTCAAATTAAAACCTATACGCATTTGACACTTAATGATAACTTAACAAAACGCCATATGTGTTGAAACTTTGAACTATACACTCTGTTTGCGCGGCAAGCTTAAAAAAAAACCGCATTTCATACTTGTAGATCTGGTAAATCGATGGATCAATGCATTAATGTGAAAATGGTGAACTGATGAAAAATTTCACGTCCAATGTCGATCTATCAGGTAAACAAGGATTCAATTTATTTTTTTGGACAATTTTGTATTATTTCCAGTGATGGGCGTTTACACGTAAACTTTAATTGTTTACGTTTACGTGTAAACTTATGCAAACAATTGGTAGACTTGTCAACAATGTAAACTTTGTAAACTGTCAAATAATGAGGTTAGTTTTAAGTTATTTAATACGAATAATAGAGAGTTAATGAACTAGTATATTCAGTACAAAACAATAAATTTATTAAAAAAATGGTGGGAAGAAACCGAAGGAATAGTTCTGAAGAACTAGGTTTTGTTTTAATTAAAGAAAATGAAATAAAATATAGGGCGTTATGCAAAATTTGCAATGAATCTGTTCGTTATTAAAAAATATAGGCTGATTTTCTTAAAGGTGAAATTTATTTTGTTATTAAAAAATTAGACTGAATTTTTTAAAGAAAAAAGTTTTTTATTTTTCATATTTATATTTACTAATTTGTATGTAACACCTGTATAATGATGCAAATTCGATTTTTATTAATATGTATATTGGCTAATTTTATATACTTACTTTTTCATTTAAAATCGTTTCATTAAAATTTTATTATTTTTAAAAATGTATTGATAATGAGGTTCTGTAATTCAAAACAAGTGCGCATGTCTGAATCATTGTTTACATTGTTTACGTTGTTAACATTGTTTACAAGAGTTTTTGTGTTTACTTTACATCAATTGTTTACGCTTCAACAATGAGGTAACTTACATCATGTAACTTACGCGCCCATCACTGATTATTTCCAGAAATACACGTTTCGCCAAGCGATTATTGGCTTTATCAGCCAATAATCCCTATGTTACCTAACCTAGATTAATAATAGAGATACCGGGGCTCCGTGGTAAGACGGTTGCCTACGGAGCATAGGAACTTGGGATCGCATCCCCCACTTCCTTCGGATTTTTATCTTCCGATATTGTGCAGTTAGCTTTGGGGTCAACTCAGCCTAAATTATTTAATACTTAAATTGGGTACCTGTTTATTCAGAAATAATGGGACCGGTGGAAATGTCACACTGACCACGTAGCTTTAATATCTATGACCAGCGGTCTAGAAACGGAAAACTTACCTTCTCTGCCCTATGCGCCAATCTAGACGTTTGGGAACCTATTATTATTTATTTAACCTAGATTAATATTACTCTATGTCTTTTGGAATACCTTTTTAATATCTTTTTTTTTTTTTTCATTTGGTCTTTCCTAATCTTGAATTAGATGAGTCTTTCCTAATACTCTTTTAATTTTTTTTTGTTTTGGCCTTTCGGAATCACATTTTAATCTTATTTTTTGTTTTCACTTTGCTTTCAGAGTACCTTTTTCATTTTATTTTTTGTTGTCGCTTGGCTTTCGGAGTACCTTTCTCATTTTATTTTTTGTAAACTCTTGGCTTTTGAAATACCTTTTTCATTTATTTCTTGTTTTCAAAATACTTTTTTTTACCAACCGCCAGTATATATACGGGAGGTATTGTGTTCATACCGATTGTGAAATTTCGAGATTTTGATGGATCTCCACGAATTGAGGTCCCTACATAACGTTCCGACTATTTTAAGCATGATATCTGTCGGTCTGTGTACATATGCAGAGCGAATTCGGCTAAAAGGATTTTTATGAAACTTCATATTTAAGCTTTTGACATCAATGGCACGAGTTGATCAACTTTTGGTAAAAATCGGTTAACTAGAAATGGGAGTTTACCCGTGTCAGTTTTAAGATTTTTGCGAATATTTCACAACAGAATACTATTTTGAAAAAATTTATTTAACAAAAGTTGCTATAAAAGCAATAACTAACAACTTTTATTTGAGATATTTTTTGATAAAGCAGCATAAATTAAACAAGTACTTTGTGATAGCGGTCGGTCCTGTGGTGGTCACAGCTGATTTTTTGATCTGGTCTTTTGGAATACCTTTTTGATTATTTATTTCGTCTTTCGAAGTACGTTTTTATTTATTTTTTTATTTTTTTAGTCTTTCGAAGTACCTTTATAATATACCATAACTCTGGAAAACCGCACCTAATTAGGGATTTCCAATCGAAAAAATAACGCGAGCGAATACGATTGTCATCTGACACTACCGATAGAGGCGCCACTGCATTGTACATCATGGCTGACGCAGATAGGATATTTTTGACAGGTTCAATGGTATCTTCATGTGATATTTATTGAAATTAATTTATTATTCAATATGAGGGTTGCGTTAAATGAAATTTTCCGTTTTCTCAGTGCCCAAGTAACCTGTAGGGTTATAATTGAAGGTAGTAAGGCTTTTTTCTTGCTACGTTTCGGAACACGATGTAAACTTAGGTCTCTATCACGACCTACTTTGGAATTGCAAAGATAAACACAACATTTCACGTTGCATTTAATTTTTTCTTGCAATTTTAAAGACATTTTTTAAAAAGTCGCTATGAAAACAACAGTAAACAAACTCGACTATCCTCCACCTGTCAGTTTCTCAAAATCTCACTAGAAGCGCTTCAGTTATTGTCAGATGACAATAAAGAAAATGGACGTTGTAACCAGTAACTCTACCTGGTTCATAATGGGAGACCTATAAACAATATTTGTTTGCCCACTTGGCGCGGAACAAATGCAATATTTACTATAATGATGCGATCCAAACAACCAAGAAACTGGACGTCGAAACGAGCAACCTTGACTATCATAATGAAATGATGATAATAAATAAATAAAACCACAGTTAATGAAATGATAATAAAAAGTAATTCATATCTTAATTGATGATGATTATGACGTCATTTCATATTTCACGGTCAGGATCGTCTACAAAAATACACATTGCCCAATTCTAGAATTGAATTAATACAGTTGATAACTGTTATTCGACATTGAACTTTAACAAAAATAATGGCATGTGTATGTTTGTTTATGGTAATAAGATAAGGAAAACGTTTCTTATTTCAGATGTTTAAGTATGCTTCATTTATTTTATTGTAATTATAAAAAATATTTAAAAAAAACAATATACTAATTATCAGAGCAGATATACAAGCTCAAAATGGCATGAGTTCGCCAGTATTTTGTCCTGCAAATGCTGGTAAGAAATATATACAACTATGTGATTTAATATAAAGGAACTCTGAAAGGTGACATATAGTCAGATTGCTGATAGGTTACATGTATGTATCAAGTAGTGAATTCATATAATAATCTAGTTACCATTTTTCAGCGATTTTAAAAATGTTTTTTGTTATTTGTCTTAGCTGTCAGTGTCTGTTAATAATATTAATTAATAGAACTTGCGGCCAATTATTAAATTCACAAACTTTAGTTTTAAATCTGCTGGAATATTTTAATTCCGAAAAAGAGAACAATGGGCCACTTATTTCTCTATCTTGTATCCATCAAAGAGTAGCAGCTGCCTTGAAGATTTCGGAATCAATAATTCGTAGAATTATAAAATGTAATAAATCTGAACTTCTCACTAACAAAATCACGAGAAAACGAAGGAAATTAAAATCTGAACCAGTTTATTTTATTGATACATTGGCACAAACGTATGGTCATGAAGTACTAAGATTACCTCCTTATCACTGCCAGTTTAACCCCATTAAACTAATTTGAGGTATAACAAAAAATTATTATGAATGACATATTGGTCAAAACGGATATAGTGATAACGAAGTTTTGAAAATATAGCAAGTAGCCTGTGATCAAATTAATTGTGAAACTTGGGCAAAATCTGTTAAAAAAATCGAAAATTTAATAAATGAATGGTGTGAAAGGGAAAGGATTGTTGATGATATTAATCCAATAATAATAAATACAAGAAATGACAGCGATAATTCAGATGAGGACGATATTACACGCATTACAGTCACTAATTTAAAAAAAAATAATAATAAACATTTAAATATAACTTGTAGCACTATATTATATGAATAAATATATTTTTACTTAATATTTTATTACTTTGTACTTAGGGGAAACATAAAAATTTAATTTAATGAAACAACAAATTATAATCCAAAATTTACGTATGAGTATAAGTTTTTCCTTATTTATAATTATTACCTTAAAATTAATAATTTTGTTTATTTGAGTACTGCTGTGAATTTATTTTCGTGCTCTAATTAGTACAGATATCTACGAATCATGCCGTTTCTTTCTAATGCTTTGTTTTTTATTAAAATAATTTGGAAGGTTAGTTATCAACTTGCGTCACTATACGTTACTATGGGTATGCAAATAATTATAATAATATAGACAGAGAAAGCATATAGTATTGTACATCGATACTTGTAGCAACGAATAGTCACCTATCAGCAATCCGACTATAGTATCGCTGTATCCTCCCACAGTATTTTCTACAAAATTTTAAATTCGATGAACAGTTTGCCTTGAACTTGTATCAGGTTCATCATCGCCAGAAATACTCGATGTTTATATATCATCAATAATTGCAGAATATACTAAATCCTATAAATTACAGACATATCATTATTAAATATTTATAATCTAGAGTAAAACATACAACTGCAAATTTCGTTAGCATTTTTCGATTAACCACCGTCCTATAATGCTTTCGCCCCCTTGGGACAATGTGTCCCAATTAGCCTTTAAAAATTTCTCTCGCGTTTGTATATCCCGTTTTTACGTTGACAACATAGGCAATGGTATTTTTTGAGTATCTCTGTAAGTAATAAAGACCAAGTCTGACAATACATTTGTTTTCTAACCTAATTTTCAGGTCTAAACAAGTCTTTACATGTACACATAAGTGTTTTGTGTTTGTATTTTATGTAAAAACGTAAATAATTAAATTAGTTTACTTGTATTTTATTGCTAAAACGTATAATAACATGGCTCGACATACAATTTTTGATTAAACTTGATTAAAAGTTTTTTTGATTTTGACAAAGCATTAGAATAAGTTTATGTCTTGGTACATATAATTCCAAAAGTATTTTTGAACGGGATTTATATAATCCAGTGATATTTTTACAGTATGAAACGAAGATTAACAGAAAGCGAATTTCAAGCGATTGCCGACATTTTCGCCTCAAACGAGGATGAGGACACGAGTCTAAAAGGTTCTTTTGATCACATCATATATTTGAAAGATAAATATTTTTTATGTGAAATGTCTAGTTTTATATTTGACCACTGGGATATACTGACCTGCCAAAATATACAAGTGGGATAATATGACTCAGGATAATATATTTATCATGGCAAAAATAAAAATTACAGTGTTAATATATGCGTTGGTGCTTGGTTCGCACGGGTTTGAAGCACGGCGTGAGTAATGCATAGCTTGGAAAGCATTTATGTAAACTTAATTATTCGTAATTCGTCATATTGTTCTTATAAAAATTTGACTATATATAAATTCTACTTACTCATCTGCTGAAGAGTGTTGAATTCACTTTTCTTCTTCTTTTTCTCTTTAGCAGAGACATTTGTTTGAACAACAGCGGTTTCCTTTTTCACAACAGGCTCAGGCTTAGGTTCTGGTTTCGGGATTTCTGCAACTGGAACCTCTTCAACTACAGGCGGCTGAGGTTGACTCTTCTCCTTCTTCTTACTCTTCTGATTCTCAACCTTTGATGGTTTTTCATGCTTCTCAACTTTCTCAGGTTCAGGCTCAACCTTTTCTACCTTTTCAACGATTTTCTCAGCTTTTTCAGCTTTCTTAGATTTTTTAGTTTTCACTTCAGGTTCTTTGTGAACAACTTCCTCTTTCTAAAAATATAATTATGTTAATATTTTATAAAAATTATTTAAAAATACCCATGTTATGCACTACGACAAGCTAGCCAAAAACATTTTTTTAAATATTAAAGTGCAAAAAGACAGTGTGAATTAATTTAAAAGCAATTTTATATTTTATACAATACGAACTAAGAAAACTATACAGAACTATTAATATATATCCAACTTATTGATGCCACTACAGTGAATCCTCGATATATGTTGTTTTCTACAATGACAATTTTTTCTCTTAGTTTTTAGTTTCTTAAACTTTTTGCTTCGCGATCCATTAAAATGTTCTCCAACGTGATTGTCAGGGAATATACCTAGTCTTAAAGTGTTTTGCCCACGGGACCAGGCCAGTGACGTCAAATGCGCCGAAACCAGAATGCGTACAGTCGCTTCGATTCTAAAGCGGTCCCTAGACGCTCGATTTTATTGTGCAATTTATTGTACAATATTATTGACGGGTGTCCCCAAACGGTGTAATATCTTTTCGCAATATTTTAGTCGAAGTCTGATATTTCTGTGGTCAACATTTTGAGTGACACGGAAGCAGCTTGTGTGGCCATTGCCCTAGCTGTGTGCTCGAAAAAGAAGAAGCGCATATTGACGAAGGAATGGTTCAAAAAAAGGAATGAGTATACTCATGAAAACTTGTTAAATGAATTAAGACTAAGTGAACCAAGCGATTTTCGTAATTTTGTGCGACTAGATGGTACATCACTTGATGACCTGCCACTTTTTTCAGAATCATTTATGCGTTTCAATTCTTTCCTGGAGTTAGTGCGCAAAGAATTGATTTTTTTTTATTACTTGTTGTTTATCGGCATCCGGATATTTTTCTTTATATTTGTGAAGCAGATGTTCATATTGTTCATTTTTTTAAATTCTGTTACTGTACTCATCGCTTTTGACATTCCACAAAGCTGGTAATGAATGATATACCTTGATACACTATAACATAAATTTTCTCTCGTCTTCTTTCAATTTCGTAGCCATATTTCATCACCTACAAAGATGTACACTGCACGACGATCAAAATTGCACAATATTGTAAATGCTCCCCACAGACGACACAATATATTTCACATTGCACAATAAATATCAAACCATTTTTGATTCACGCAATATATTGTACAACCGCAATATACTGTACAATATGATCTACAAACGGTCAATATTATTGTACAATAGTTGCGTTCCTTTTACAAGTAAAAATGCTTAGCTAAGCACACAAGTTCGACAAGTGCCTTAGTAAGGGAAAGGGGGGGAGGAAATAATCTTTTGTATTCTTAGAAAGGGATCGCTCTTACGACTTAGGTTAGCTTAGATTACTTAAGTAAAGTGGTAAAAGGAAAGCGCCTTATACGACATATTGCACAATAATGGGTACATTCGATTTGACGCTCCGAGCGTTCAGAGCACGTTCTGTACATTCAAACGTGTTCGATTTGACGCTCGGAGTACACTCAATTGCATTCGTTTTGCGATCGAGCGAGCATTTAGAGTGCGCTCTATGTGTTCGGGGTTTTAAGACCGAGCATATGGAGTATGACGTAAAAAAGTGGTGGAACGGCAAAAGTTTAAAATTAAATTATAAATAAAATAAAAATAATAGCCTTAGACAAATAACAATAGACAAATAATATTGTTATTTGTCTATGGCTACAGAGTACGGCCATTTTATGTATTTGTGACGTTCTGTAAACAGCAAAAAAAATATTAAAATACACCGTGCATAAAATTAAAATGGAAAAAATTCATTAAATTAATTCATTAATTATTATTTAATTTTTAATTAATTTTATTTCTTCATCATTGAAAAAAATCAAGGAAAAACCGATGTATATAATTTTGATTCATGACTGACGTGAACTAATCTGACAGTAAAAACGCCGCCTAAAATTGTAGGGTTAGATTTTATAAACATTACGTCACAAGAACGCTCGCTCCGTTAGTGCTCTATTCATGACGTCACCATCAACTGTTCGCTCAGCGCTCGCTCTACTCTGTACAACTCGAATGCACCCAATATTGAACGTCTATGGACCGCTTTAGAGAGTAGATACTTATAAATGATCCTGCAAAAATAGTAAAATTTATTATTATTATTATTATTTATTATTATATTTATTTATTACGTCGTATTATTTTATTATTATATTTATTACGTCGTATCAGAAAATGTCTCAAATAGAAGTTGTTAGTTATTACTTGTATAGCAACTGTTGTTAAATAAATATTTTCGCCTAATTCGTGGTTTTCCGTGAAAACCTCGAAAAATCCAAACTGGTATAATTGCTCGCCTCTCAATATTTGTCGGTCGGTAAAAATTGGATTTTTTGTAGATCCGCTCTAAGTTTTGGGGGTTAAAAATCACTGGTTAATATATCATTTAGCTATAGGGATTTGCAGCTAAGCACCCTACCATCTGGCGAGCGTTTCATGAACTTGTGTACATCAGATAACATTTCGTTTTGTGTATTGGTTTTGTATGAAGTTTGTTTTTAAAGTTTTATTATAATCATTGAAAAATGTATAATACATATTGTTGTGTGCCTATGTGCAATTCATTGAAAAGAAGAAACCCGGAAATATCGTTTCATATGTTTCCACTAATATCAGACACCGTACGGTTCGAAACAAAATTGGGAAAGCAAGAGGTTAGGAATCGACGCGATGTTTAGATAAACAATTTAAAAATTGGAAAAAAAGTGAGCCCTTATATCAAAGTGTGCTCATTACATTTTAATGATAGTGACTACAAAAAATATTTTCAATTTTGTATTTATTATCGCATATCTTGAAAATTCCTGTTATTGTGTGTGGGTTTGTAATGCACAAGTCTCTAGGCATAATGCATAAATCTTTATGAACTCTCTGTTTTTTTCAGTGACTGCACACAATATTATATGCCCAGCATTGTAGATTTCTACCCCTTGTTCTAACACGGGAATTATTATTTCCCCCAATATAGTTAAACTAATCGACAATGGAAAATCGCCATAACTTAAAACCAGATCACAAAATGTAGTATTTTAGATGTTTACAAGTGTTGTCACTTCACAAAATCAGAAAATCCCAAACAATTATTTATTTTTTGTCGTTTTTTGATACACTTTTCGCTATTATTTACTAGTAAATGTCAAGTGGTATCTGATTTAGAATGGTTTCAAAAAAATCCGCGTGGCGCTACGATCTTAAAATTTTTCCCCTATAAGTCAGTCACTTTTCAGAAACATATGTATATCAAGGACAACGTATATCAAGGACACCCTGTAATGTTATTTGCAATTCTTTGATTTAATTCAAGCATTTTTTAAATAATTCTAAAAAAAAATAATTTAAAAAAACATAAAGCATCACGTTATTTTAAGTAAACACTTTTATTAAATTGTAACAATAACAGTTTATTAATCTTAAATGATTTGTTTACTGGAATAAATTTTCTATACAGTTCATATTTTAAAAATATGTTTAATAGCATTTTTGTTTTGCACACTATAACTTTCAACAGCCAGAAATACATACGACACAATTATAAATGAAGTTATTGTAATATTTATGCAATATGAACTCGACATGATGAGTCACATTTTCACGTTAAGATTACTCATTATCATATTATTTTACAAGTACAATAAGACCATTGATAATGCTACGGATACCTAGAATTTAGACTAACCAAAATTATAAATAAGGATGTTATAAAAAATCTACTTCGTGGAGCGGTTAGAAAAAGGAAAAAATGACCGGGCAACCTACTACAGAGCGATCAAGAAATCTTGTCCGTTATGCAACACTTGACAGAAACATTTAGTTATCAAACTTATTTCCAAGGACATGTACACAAAGGCGTACATTCTATTTTTATTACCTTATACGAATTGATTATTAAATGAACACTATTTTTCTCTGCACGCCAATGAGTTGACAACAGGTATTAAGTTAGGAACACATATTTTCGTTGATTCTCGGGTGAGTTCGGACCAACGAAGTAATCTGATTGGTTCTTTGTTAAATTGGGATTTTCAGCTGTGGATTAGAACACAGTTTTGATATTTTTAAACTCATTGTTTACTATTATGTAACTGACAAGAAATTTTGATCGCACGGTATGAGATTCAATGGAGGCATCATAAAAGCTGCAGAAAATCAGTGGACCAGAGTTTTATGATCTGGAACAATTGAAAATAGACGATACGTTAAGTCTATTCTACATCAGTGTTTCTCACAGGTGGTCCGCGGACCACCAGAGGTTCCCAAAAAATTTTAGTGGTCCGCGAATGTTTTTATATGTGTTTTTTGCAGTTTTTTACATTTTTTTATGCACATTTTTTATGTAAATAATTTATATTTTGTTTATTTTCTATTAACTTAATGTATTTAGTTCTACTAAATGTATTTAGTAGCACATTAAGTATATTTGTTTTCTTGCCAAAAATGAACCAACAATAATTAGTAGTGGTCCGCGTTATTAGAAAATTATATATTATACAGGTCCGCGGAGTGTTTTTGGTTTCATAGCGTTGAACCGGGTAGCATTAACCATGGTTTTACTGTACTGTAATATAAAATAGATAACTCTATTTTTGTATTTATATAACTGAAGGAAATTTATTACAAATTATCTATAATAGTAATAAAAAACCTAATAATAAATATAAATTACCATATAAAAACGATTATAAATTTGATGAATTTAAGTTTATTTACGTAACAGTCCTTTGTTTCAGATCTTTTAAAGCGGTCTCGTCTCTAATCAAATTTTTAAAACCATTATCCTTTTAAGATAATTTCCCTACAAGGCTAACTTACGTAATTAAACTACTTTAAAAAATGTTCCTTCAGCTATTCATGCATTTGAGACACATTATAAACAAAACACACAACTATACTTATTTTAACAAGTATAACCCCAAAATTGTTTATTAGCATTTAAAAGAAATATAGAACAGGCAAAAATAACCACCTGAAAAAAGCTAAAAACCCAAACATATTAACAGAAACAGTAGAAGCAACATACAAACACCTAAACACTCAAATATACAAAGGTTTTAAATACTTAACCCTTTACTGCATGATTTTTTATTTTTGGCTCAAATAATTCATGAGCATTAGGAATTGGTTCTTATTGATAGAAAAATAGATTAAAAAAATATATTTAAAATATTAATTATTATTTTTATGAAAAAATAATAATAAAAGTAATAATTTAGGGTTTGTGCCATACATGGAATATTATGATTCTACATTATGTTACAAAAGAAAATGATTCCGTATTATTTGCTCGTCAATTGCTAGGTGTTCTTCATTAGGGATTAAAAGCAGTCGCCCTCGAATTTTTGAAAGAAAAGGTCGTATCTTCTAGTTGTCCTTTCTCAATAAATTCAGAGTTATCGTTGAAGTGCAAATTCCGCTTGATATCCTCAAATCTATTGCAGCCATTACTTGAAAAACTGTAGGATCCATTGCTGTGTATCTGGCATATATGAACATTCATGAAGTAACGTTCTGATTCAGTTTTAAAAGTAAAATAAAAAATAAAAATCGGAATGTGCCACATAAGGCACACTATGCGGTAAAGGGTTAAATATAATGATTAACCCTTTACCGCATAGTGTGCCATATATGGCATATTCCGATTTTTATTTTTTATTTTACTTTTAAAACTGAATCAGAACGTTACTTCATGAATGTTCATATATGCCCCATACACAGCAATGGATCCTGCAGTATCTCAAGTAATGGGCTGCAATAGATTTGAGGATATCAAGCGGAATTTGCACTTCAACGATAACTCTGAATTTATTGAGAAAGGACAGCTAGAAGATACGACCTCTTCTTTAAAAAATTCGAGGGTGACTACTTTAAATCCCTAATGAAGAACACCTAGCAAATGACGAGCAAATAATACGGAATCATTTTCTTTTGTAACATAATGTAGAATCATAATGTTCCATGTATGGCACAAACCCTAAATTATTATTTTAATTATGATTTTTTCATAAAAATAATAATTAATATTTTAAATATATTTCTTTAATTATTGTTCTATCAATAAGAACCAATTCCTATTGCTCATGAATTATTTCAGCCAAAAATAAAAATTCATGCAGTAAACGGTTAACACAAAAAACAAACATTTCCAACACCTGAAAAAGCTAGAAAACTCCACACATTAAAAATCAAAAACAAGAAAAAACAATTATAAATCTGAAAGATTTTAGTTATGTTAAGGATGTATAAAAAGGAAAGGATATGAGCTTGAAAGCTTGTTAAGCTGTACCTATAGGCTGTTTATCACTTAAAAAATACTATGTAAGCTGTATATACAATAATTTATAACAATATTACTAATAAGACTAAGACTATTTATCAACATTAATAAAATAATGAATAATTACTGTTAAATGCTCTAATGAAAACTAATTTACATTCTCACTTACTGAAAATTATTCGAAGATGGTTATCGATTTTTATACTAAAGACATACTTCACTTTGCAGCTTTCGATTAATTTAATTTATTTCGATAAATTTAATTCATTTTTATCAAGGCCCTGCCAACTTCACGGTGAAAGTGCTACTGTCGAAGTTGACGCCGCTCGACTTCGCGTTACAATGCTTTCCCCAGCGCCCTGCTCACCCGGCGCTGCTCAATAACCCATCATTTTTTTCCGAAGTTACGTCGAATTTTTTGTCACTTTTTCCAATTTTGCTCTGTGTTACGGATATAAATTGATTGATTTTGTACTCTAGTACTGCCTTGTATGAATACACCTGCCGGCGCCGTCTAAAACTCAAGGTTGCGAAAAGTCGCAGTAAGAATTTCATGTATAGTATTTACAATACGAAATGGCCGGTCTTGTTAAGAAGCTTAACAATGCGATAATGGATTTATGGCAGTAATCCTAGGACGTATTGCAGTAAAACGAATATAAGGGGTATTAAGAGAATTTTAAATTTAAATCGAATAGATGTAATAGCAGTTCAATTGAAGCTTCTTAAAAACCATTAAGGATATTTTCCATATTTGTAATCCTATTGTTTCTAAATTTTAGGGGTTGTTATACTTGTTTGTTAGTTAATTTTCAACATTCCAAGAAAAATGCCATTTCAGAAAAGTTCTGATACTAAACGTTTATAAAAAGTTAGTTTCGGAAGGTAATAACAAACCTATACTTAAAACTACGGAATTAACTAGTGTTCCATACAGAACAATTCAACGTATCATTGTTCGTGGCAAAAATAAGCAGCGAAAACGACCCGATTTACAAGTTTTCAAGAAAATAGATAGTTTTATGTCTAAAACAATAATAAATAAAATATACGGCTTTTATTCGAAAAATATAGTGCCGACTGTGCATCTTTTAATAAAAAAAAAATGGAAGAAGACGAAACAGAATTTCCATACAAAGTTAGCCATATGTAACTAATATGGAACAAATTAAAAGTACAATTGCAGTACAATTAATTAAAGACGAAACAAGAGCAATAAGTAGTGATTTGTGGAAAAAATATATAGAACATGTAAAGACAATTGATACATTTTTTTTTTATAAATCCACCAAATAAATCTTCAATAATTATGAATTTAAATGACAGTGGTAGTGACACAAACTCTGATAGTGATATAAACAATGATAATAGTGATAATGATTAATATTATAATAATTTTAAATTACCATAAATTAACAATTTCAAAAAAAGAATGATTTTTGTTTGTGCAAATTTGAAGTATTTAATATAGACTATAAAGACTTTAAAACAAAACGATTTTTAAACACGCCTATATTTATAATTCAAATACAGCCAGTCCTAAGCCTGATAAAACTGTGAAGGAATATCATATGAGTACATATATGTATACAGATCATTCTAAATAGCATATAAGAAAACACGTTTATTTTAAATAATTATTACGGTCGTCAACTACTATTAACAGAACCATAAACTCAGCAGGTATAATGGTTATAATGTTAGCCATTATTGTAATCAATAAGTGACGATGGCCATTTCATTTTGGAAAAACTATAAACAAAGAATGTTTCAAAATAAAACTTGCCGCTAATAGAGTTGACTGTAAGTATTTTGTATGGGTCTTATGGTCCATTTAGGAGTGATGGAATTATTTATATCGCCTTATGACGAAATTTGTTTTGGGTAAATGTTTTAAGACATGCAATAGTGAGTATGCCTGTAACAGCCGCTTGTTAAAGAACGAGTTAAGGGCCGGTTTCTGAAAGCTTAGCCGAGTTTAATCTTTTGGTTAAACTCTGTTACAATATAACAATCCCATATACCGGCCCTTTTCTGAAAGCTTAGTTAACTATAACCAAATGGTTAGAAAATTGTTTCTATGATTACTTATAGAATTGCTATACTCTAACC
Source organism: Liopterus haemorrhoidalis (assembly GCA_963971575.1). Lineage (NCBI taxonomy): Eukaryota > Metazoa > Arthropoda > Insecta > Coleoptera > Dytiscidae > Liopterus > Liopterus haemorrhoidalis. The sequence goes on along the minus strand of OZ020617.1, from coordinate 48,112,444 downwards.
GAGTTTAACCAAAAGATTAAACTCGGTTAAGCTTTCAGAAACCGTATAACCGTAAAAGTATTACTTCCTTTATACGTTATTATTTTTACAAAATAAAAATTTACACCTTTTAATTTTCATAACACTGTAGATATTATCATAAAACGGTTTTATGCTAGTTTGCGATTATCTACAATTTAAAAAACATTCGTAGTATTTTTAAAACTGCAAATTCTGTAAAAAATCAATATATTGCAAAGTTAACAACGGTTTTCATAATCAATTTTAAAGTAACTTTATTCATTTGTTCAAATAATATATAAAGTGACTTTATTTATTATGAAAACGGTCGTATGTGTTTTTAGTTTAGAATTTTATAATTACCATAACTGCATAAATAATTTTCAGTAGTGAGAATCAATAATAATTCTATAAATAATAAGTTCTAATAAAAATTGTAAAGTGAAAAATTGTTCGTAGTGCTAAAGCTTACTTGGTGCGCGTGCAACAGTTCAAATTCATCTTTAGGATGGATTTTTTCGAAATGGTTAATGGGAAGAACGCACACGGCGTCAGCAACTGGACTCTTCTCTTTATTATGAAGAATTGAACGAATTTTTTCCTTTTTCGTACGCTTCTGTAAATTAATCAATAATTTATAAATATAATTATTTAAATATTATTTATATGTTATCTAGAAGATAAAAGTAAACTAATAAACTGATTTATATGATATTTATTTGACCTTTTTATTAGTGGGTTAAATTATTTTATTAGATTTTATTAATTTTGTACAGCGTTTCCCAACCTTTTTGTCTCTCGATTCATTCATAAAAATAAAATTGGAGACTACATCTGTTTTATTTATTTATTTTCATACTCATAAGTAGGTATTAGCCCCTAATACCTACTCTCATACTTCTTTTCTACACGTTTCAGATGATTATAAGACCATAACTCATATACAGTGAATTTCTCTTATTCTGCAATATAGGTATTATCGTTACTATGGTAAATGAAATCTGACAGCAATGTAAAATTGCGTTTCTTTTAATTAGCAACATAGGCGATTTAAGTGTATCTTTTTCATTCAAAAAAATGTACACAAGTGAAGAAAAAATTAAATGTGTGGGCAGGCATAATAGGAACACATATAATAGGACCCTTTTTCATTGATGGTAACCTCAATCCGCATAAATACTTGGCCTTATTACAAAATCACATAGTACCTGGTTTAAGAAATTTAAATTTTGCTGGTCTAATATGGTACCAGCACGATGGAGCTAAAGTGCACTATTCCAAACAAGTAAGGGACTACTTGGACAGGGAATTTCCCAACATTTGAATTGGGAGAGGAGGGACGATAAATTGGCCAACACGATCTCCGGATTTATCTCCAAACGATTTTTTTTATTGGGGATATATTAAAGCAAAAGTATATGATGGAGAAGTAAGGAGCATCACGGACTTACAAAATAGAATCATGCAAGCATCAAACACTATCCCACAAGGGTAAATAATAAATGTTTTAAATAATTTTTATGATCGCCTTACTTTTTGTTTACAAGTTAATGGTGGTATTTTTGAACATTTAATTTAGATGTTTTTTTTTTATTTTTGTATTTAATGTTAGTTAGTTAAAATTTTTGGCGCATAGCAACAAAGGCTATTTGCGCCTAACGCAGCCCATCTAAATGACTAGACTATATATTAAAAACAATAAATTACACAATAAATAGATAAATAAAATCATTGAAAATACGCGTACTCAATAAAAGAAATCTTGCACTGACAAACACAAATATATAATATAAAAAGTCTGTTCGAAAATTCGAACAGACTCAGGGTGATGGTAAGAGGCTGTAAAGGGCTTTTTGTATTTAATAATTGTATTTTCAATAAAAAATGTTTAGCCTTTTCAATGAATTGTTTATCCCTATGTTGCAAAATAAATGGAATGCAACTTTACATTGCTGTCAAAATAATTTGTCGTTACTAGGGAAACCATGCATCATAATAATTTCAATGTTGCAGGATAAAAGAAATTCACTGTATATAATCCACCATAAAACAAACTAAATATTAATTGTCGAGTTAACGCAGGGGTCAGGGAACATTTTTACCCATTACCCAGAAATATATTTCTTTACACCGAGGTTACCACATTGGTTTGTAAAAAAAATCATAGATTATTTACATTGACGGATTTATTGAATTCTTTAGAATTTACATATTAATTAACATAAAATATGTAAAATAATGCTATAAAATTATAATTTTTTTTATAATAAAAAATACTTAATTTGGAGAAATGATGTTTAATTTTTGATATAATAACAAAATCGGGACTTTTTGATGTTAGTGCGATTTGGATATAGTCTTTGGGGTCCAGTCGATTTCACTGTTTCATTTTAATGTTCGTTAGAATGGAAAATCCTTGTTCACAGAGATAAGTTGTTGCAAATGGCAATAACTTTTTAATTGCCTCCTCATGAACAATTTTAAAAGACTTTACAGCCCTTGACCGGTTTTGTCTATTAATATCTCATTACCCCCAAGAATTTCGTTTTAACCCGTTTGGGGTAATTTACCCCTGTTCCCCGACCCCTGAGTTAACGTGAAGTTTAAGATGAGGTATATTTAAAATATTTTTTACTTCACAAATTATTTTATTGTCACTAGACGTACATTTTGACTACAAAGTAACCATCTTCAGTAGCGAAATAAAACTTTTATTTAAAATCACCATCTTTTTAACATCACTCTGTATATATGGATCAAAGAACAGTATATGAATACCAAATTTCAACTTTATAATACCAGCAGTTTGGCCAACATTTCTACAGTACAGACAGATGAGTGATAAGTATAAGAAATTTTTGTTATATTTATAATCCATTCACGATTTTTCCTCATCTGAGTAGGCCGTGTCAGGATGGCTTTTTTGTTGGTATAGGTCAGTCGTTTAATCAACGCAGTTGATTATTTTGCGTCATAACTTCAATAACAAACTTAGTGGCGAAAAAATAACTAAATCGATTTTTTTTTTGCATGTGAATTATAGACTAATATTGCTCTTCACTCTTTTATTTTACTAAAACATACCTTTTGAAGTCATATTTAGTTTGTGTTCGATAGTCATTTTGAATATTTACAAATTTTAAAATTGTTTATTTAATATAGGAGCATTTGTATTGGTATATCTAAATAAAACGATGTTTACATTTGACATTTTATAATACGCTCTGATGTGTTTTGATACTTGTGTTCACAAATATCTAACTTATAGTAATTTCTAAAAACCTTTTTTACATAGTTTGTTGTTTATTTAGTAGTTTTGTGTTTAGTTATACATATTCTTATAGATATCTTATAGAATTCCATTTGATATTGTGTGTAGTGCATAGCTTTTTAGGTAAAATTCAACGTACTTCTATTTTCTTTTCTTTGATCATATTTTTGTATCACATCAGCTCTTTTTAGGACAACTATGCCTATTAGAATAGTTTATTTGTTTCTATTCTGTTCTTATTCTCATATTTTCATTTCATTACGATACAAGTGACAGCGTACGAATATTACATTCGGTAAATGAATGCTATGTACGTCTACATGACGTCAGAGAAAAATGTGACGCAACAGCACTGATTCGCCGACTACCCTATAATAAACAATTTTTGTTATTGTTGTTGCTCGATTATCTCCAAAATGTCTCTGACGGCCACGACTTACTTTGACTTTTTTTTTATAATCGCACGTAATTTACTTAATGTAAATTTTGTATTAACAACTTAACAAAAAAATATCATGTCCTACTCAAATCAGGAAACATCGTGATGGGATAATATCTACAAAAATTTAAAATGACCTTGACACCTCAATGTTTCTTGGTCACTGTATTATTCCGCAAATACTTTAACCCAGTTAATTTTTAAATCGATTTTTACCTTTTGTATGAAAACAAACTTTTAAAAACATATAAGTGACGGTTTTAAAACCAGTTACAGTTAAGAACTGGTTATATATTTCCATAATGTGTTTGACCATGTGTTAATAATGAACTACTGATTATAGTCTATTCCAAACGTTTAAACGGAATTAACTAGGATTATCATTTTTCTTTCTAACATGTTATTAGCTTTCTTTCTAAGGATTAAAGTAAGCTTTTGGTAAATAAAATGATCAAAAGCCTCACTTAGGCCCTGGTCTTTCCACCTCCAGGTAAACCTCTAGATAACTATCTGACTGATAAGGTTATCTGAAACTTCATCTGCTGAATAAATATCAATGCCAATCAGTGAATTCAATACGTCAGTCTCATTATCCGTTAGATAACTATCCGACAGATAAATTTGTATTGAAAGACGGGATGACATTTATTCAGCTCACATAACCTTATCTGTCAGATTAGTTACCTAGAGCAGTGTTTCTCAACAGGTGGTCCGCGGACCACCAGAAAAATTTTAGTGATCCGCGGAAGTTTTTATATGTGTTTTTTGCAATTTTTATTTTTTATGTAAATAATTTATGTTTTGTTTATTTTCATAACCTTTCTGTGATTTTCTACAAATAAAATAAATGTATTTAGTAACACATTAAATATACCACGTCGCTCAATAAGTCACCGGTCTAACTAAGAAATTTTTTATTTTTTTTTTTAAATTCGACTTTATTCATCAACTTACTCTCATTCAAGAGTGTTACATTCTTTCAACGCTCCTAAAATGAAAAAAATTAAAATTAATTAATTAATTTAAATTCAGCATACCAATCAGTAATAGTTGATTTGCCTGGTGCAGAGTCTCTATAACGCTTATCAAGCCACTGTTTGGCTTCAACAGTATTTTTTCCCATCAAAAAAAAATGTTTAATCATCACACGAAATTCTTTTTTATCCATTCTTTTGAAAATTACAAAACTGGAGTCACTAAAACCACTGTAACCTCTTAACTAATTGTCAGAATGTCATGAAATTTTCACACGTATTGTTTGAAGGTTAGTACTATCCAGAAATCATATGGATCTGTCAACAGTGTTGCCATATATATGTCAGACCGGAAACTTATTGAGTGAAGTGTTATTTGTTTTCTTGCAAAAAATGAACCAGCAATTATTATTAGTGATCCGCGTTTGAAAATTATATATTATACTGGTCCGCGGTGCGTTTTTGGTTGAGAAACACTGACGCAGAGGTTTACCTGAAGGTGGAAATACTGGGCCTTAATCGGTTAAAAGTTACTAGAATTGAAAATCTAGTTCCGCTTAAACCAAAGGAACAGGCTATAATGAAAAAACTAACTATTATAACAAACACCTATATTTTTATTAGGTTATACTCAAGTCACGTAATTCTGCATATTGCCAGCTAATGAGAAAGACAATACGAAGTCTAGCCGGCGCCAATAATATTAAAATTACATTACGAGAATGATCCTTGTACGCCAAAGCGTTTAAAAGCATGCTATAACTTGAACAAAAATATATTTACAAAAACGTATTTGCATTGTGAATCTTGTGCAAATTAAAATAAAAAAGTTATATTTTACTACAGTATATTTACAAAAAAATACTTGATAATGTTCTATAAATAAATTTTCTTGGATACTATAAAGAGAAAGATAATATTTACGCAAACAAATTCATGTTGTAGATAACTTAAATGGTATTTTATCTTAATAACCATAATCTAGAATGAAAAATGATTGTCATCTCAACGATAATAATACCGCAAATTAAATGATGAATTAAAATTTAACCATAAAATAAATTACTAAATTGTTAGAATCAAAATTTTATTAACTACTAATTGGTATGACTTCATAGACAATATGGAAAATTTATGGCGAAGAAAAACAAATTAGCTAAATACATATGGCGTATTAATGTATACTTAAGAAAGTTTTAGTAAAAGGTCTAATTTATTTAACAATAACAGTATTATTTTGAATATTTTCTAATATGTTTAATAGACCAGTATTATTCAAACTGTTTTTACAAGATAAAATAATTTCCTTTATGTGTCCAGTTGGGCCGGTACTTTCGAATAGCCCTTACGATTTTAACTAAATCAACTCGTAGCTGGTGAGCTAATCCCAATCCTCGGAATTATAGAATTTATGACCATTCACGAGTATTCTAGTTATTTGTATCTCGGTGGATTTTCCAATTTTTTTAAATAAACAACTGGTGGAATAAACGTTTAAATAAAATTGCTAAGATAATCATTTACTTTAAAATATGTAAATAAGGAAAACTAATATAATACATATACCGGGTGAATTATTTAAGGAGCAACATACATGTTTCACATATAATGTTAATGAAGTGAGTTATTTCATTTGCAACATAGCAAATTATGAAAGCAAGCTCATATCCATGGCAACAGATATGCAATGGTGATTAGATATAAAAGTTATTTGACATGATAAAGTTCCTAGACGGCTAAAAAATAGTAAATTAGAAACAATAAATGAATTTTTATTAGTTTGTTTATATTATCATACAAACAAAAATAATGTCCTTAGTAGCTAAGTCCAAAAAATATTTAAAAAAATAATATTTTGTCTTTTCTATGGATACGATAAGCATTTGTTTTATGGCTATGTTGCTTTTGAAATAACTCACTTCATTAACATTATATGTGAAACATGCATGTTGCTCCTTAAATAATTCACCCGGTATGTAATTCTATTACATTATTTTTTTAATATGTACAGTGTATCGTTTATAACGACATCTGATATAACGACATATCGGTTTTTACGACGATATTTAAAAGTCCCGGCCAGAAACAAAACTTTTTATACGTGAGACTAATCGCTTATAGACCGGGAGCTCATGACATTTTTGGTCTCCGATTTCATACAGCATGCCTTTTGGAGGAGAGAATATTTACCCTGTGACAACAAAAAAGGGATGGTACTAAACCCCTGCACGCTTTCCGGTCATAGGGAAAATTGCATTTCCACTTACACAAAATTTTTGTGTTTTTCTTTGATTTAATATTGCTTGCCCTTTTGTCAAAAGAAAGTTATAACAAATTTAAAGTCTTTTAATTATAGGCATGCTGTATGAAAACGCGGAAAATCATATTTTTTTATTACAAGATCACATGACCGTTTGAGCCCTTTGGGACCCTCCGAATCGCATGCATATATTTAAAAGACTTTAAATTTGTTATAACTTTCTTTTGACAAAAGGGCAAGCAATATTAAATCATGCTGCATGCTGTATGAAATCGGAGACCAAAAACTGTCATGAGCTCCCGGTCTATTATAACGACGAAAAATGGCTTGAAATTTGGGTCAAATTATCTTTTATAACGACGGATCACCACTGCCTAACGCGAAAACGCTGGGGAAGTACCGAATTGGCTAGGGAAATTAACAAGTTATTAAAAAGGCAAGGCGAAACGCTACAGATTCGAAACGTATTCATTCAGTGGTTAACTACGAGTTGAAGGTACCTCATCGACGTCGATATGGCGAAATGAATAGCAACAATGTAAATTTTTCAAATATTGATGAACTCGAAACGGAGGAGGATATGACGGAAGATGAAATTTTAGCTGGGTCAGATTCGAATTTGGAGTCAAAAATAAACAACGACGAAGTGGAAATGGAAGAAACAACCGAGTACCAAACACCAACTATACTATAAAGCAGGGTTTCCCAAATGGTGGGTCTTGACTCAGTACCGGGTCGCATAAAAATTCGCGAAACCTAGGTGTTTGTTTCAGGATTCAGATATTGATTTTATAATTGAACTGTCGTGTGATACAGCACTCAAAGCCGTCTTCGACAGAATACCATTGATAGATTTTTGGATAAATTGTCGTCAAGAATACCCAGTTATAGCGGAAAAAGCAATAAAATTTCTAATGCCTTTCGTCACGACCTATAAGTGCGAAGCAGGTTTCTCAACATTAGTCTTCCTTAAAAATAAGTACCGAAACCGATTGGAAGTAGAACCGGATCTAAGGATAAAGCTATCATCGTTTTCTCCTAATCTGAAATTATTAGTAAACCAGTGGCGAAAGGAAACCTCCGCTAGACTTGCCCTCCCATAAAAAAAAAATATTTAAAAAAAAATATAAAATAAAAAAAAAAAAAAATTAAATATTTAGATAAATCTTCAAAAATACATCATATTATGTTCTATACAAATTTTTGTCCAAGGCTTGCTTTACTAGTTAGGAATTAATTATCATGACCATGGAAACGTTACATATAAGTATGAAAAAATTGAGACTGAAAAATTTTAAATAATTTTAGAAAAATTTTTCGAAATTTTTCGTTTTATCAAAAAACGTCTCAAATAAAAGTTATTAGTTATTGCATTTATAGTAACTTTTGTTCAATAAATTTTTTCGAAATGTTTTTCTGTTGCTAAATATTCGCAAAAATATTAAAATCGACACGAGTAAACTCCCATTTCTAGTCAACCGATTTTCATAAAAAACAATAGGGTTCTTCCCATTTAATAGGAGAATTTTTTAGTACCAGAACGAACTCTTTAAGTTAAACCGTTTTTGAGTTATCGTGTATACACACAGACAGACAGACAGACAGACAGACAGACAGACAGACAGACAGACAGACAGACAGACAGACAGACAGACAGACAGACAGACAGACAGACAGACAGACAGACAGACAGACAGACAGACAGACAGACAGACAGACAGACAGACAGACAGACAGACAGACAGACAGACAGACAGACAGACAGACAGACAGACAGACAGACAGACAGACAGACAGACAGACAGACAGACAGACAGACAGACAGACAGACACACACACACACACACACACACACACACACACACACACACACACACACACACACACACACACACACACACACGGACGGACGGCACTTCGAAAATAGGTTTTTTGGATTCCCTGGACCATGAAACGTGGTCATCCGTCAAAATCTCGACAGTACTGATGAAAAGTACTTGAAGTACCAAGTATCAAGTACTGCACCTAGTACTTTCTTTTGCAAGTACAAGTACTGGTAAAAAATTTAAACTACTTGAAGTAACAAGTATTTATGAAAAGTACTTGAAGTATGTACTTCAAGTACCGGAAAAAGTACTTCAAGTACTACAAAATACTTCAAGTACTAAAAAAATACTTCAAGTACTACAAAGTACTTCAAGTACTAAAAAAATATAAAATATGTAGTACAATAATAATAATAATAATAGTAATACTATACTTACACGCTAATATTATACTAACTTATTGTCAGAAGACATGTTAGGCAGAGTTGACCACGGATATCGTGAGACAAAAAGAAAGGATCGAAAATAATAATAATATTATCTGTCTCATTTTGTAATACGTAACTAACAGGGAAAGTTCATTTTTTATGTTGTATTTTGACAAAACATTTATAATATTATCATAGCATTGGTTCACACGGATACGCCAAAGTCTGTTTACACCACAACAGTCACCAAAGTAACCAGATCTAGTTTCGTATTACAAATTGAGACGGATTATAACTTTATTTTTATAATAAATTTATATCGTTGTGGTGTAACTTACCACTGCACTTAGTTGACAAAACGCTGGACCTACCTCAAACTAATACGGAACTCCCGTTCCCGTTATTGAAACGGTGACTACATAGACGTATTTTTCGTTTTATTGATTTAAACAAATGTAAGTAATTGAAATTTATGGAAATTATAAATTCAACTCATTAAGTACTAAGACACTAAGACTTTAACCAACTATTATCATTTACACATTAAAGAACTTGTTCATTCTTGTGTCTTGTCCGTTAAAATTCTGAAAATAATTAAAAGTACTGCGTAAAAACTGCTACGAAACTACTGCAAGTATTTAAACTACTTCAAGTACTTTCAATTACTTTAAGTACTTTCACCTACTGCAAGTACTTTCTAATACTTCAAGTACTTTGAACTACTTGAAGTACTACTTATTTTCGAAAACAAGTATCAAGTAAGTATTTCTATAGAAGTACTTGCAGTACCAAGTACAATTGCCAAATTTAAAAAGTACTTGAAGTAAAGTACTTGAAGTACTTAAAAATACTTGAAGTACTTTTTCAAGTATTTTACTTGAAGTAAGTCCCAGCTCGGATAAATACATATGTAAAATTATTTAATTGTTAAGTTGTTTGTAAAATAAGTTGAATTGTTTTTTTTTTATGATTTGTAACACTTGAATATTGTTTTTATTGCTTAAGTTCTTGCAAACATGTAAATGTACTCTTTTCTAACATAAATAAAACGTACATATTTTTTAACATTGTATTTATATCAGGACTTCGAACCGTTATTTTTTTCGTTTCGGTTTTCGTTCCGGTTCAATTAAAAAAAAATATATCGGTTCGGTTCCGGTTTTCGTTCCGGCAAAAATAACGTTTTTTTTCGGTTTTCGGTTCAGTTCCGAGTGATAAATTTGTAAATGCTTGTATTTGTAATAGAAATTTATTTTCTACTATAATTTAGTAGAACATTTTATTCCTTATTTTGTAATAATCATACCAAGGCCGCTGCCAAGGGGGGATTCTTGGCGTTCACCCCCCCCCCCCCCCCCCACCCTCCATCCGAAATAATAGAAGAGCATTTTTTACTTATCAGTTAAAAAAATTACGATTTTTTTTCTGCTCATCAGTTTAAAAAATAATCTTAAATAAAATGTATTTTATATTCACTCACATAAACATTATCTGAACCGAAATAAACCGATATTTTTTTTCGGTTCAGTTCCGCTTTTCGTTCCGACAAAAATAACGGTTTTTTCGGTTTTCGGTTCAGTTCCGGTTCGAAGCCCTGATTTATATTGTTTGGATATATCGACCTACGGTTATAACGACCGAATTTCATTGGTCCTTTCTACGTCGTTATAAACGATACGCACTGTATATACATATTTAACTAGGTTGTATTTATATTTATTTTTAATTTTGTAGATATTATATATAATAGATACGCCATTATTACTATTTACAGTTTAATTTTTGAACTGTAAATAAAAATAAAAACCCTAAAAAAAACCTTAGAGCTTTTGTTTGCTTAGACAGACTGTACTAGCTAAGGGGGAATGTCTAAAACATTTTTTTCAGACTCCTCAACTTAAAATTAGTCTATGAACAAAATTTGATGCATATTAAATGAATATTTTATCAAATCTGACCGAGGAAAATATGCAGCTATCAGCGATCGACGAGTTTTTTTGCCATATAATGACAAATTTGGCCAGTCAATAGGTTATTATGAGCGCAAAAGCGATTATTTTAGATATCTAAAAGAAATAACAAAAAGAACAAAGTATATAATTATGATAAAACTGAAGTGGTTTAGCCCTCAAATTCTTTAGCAGATAATTATACAAACAGATAACAAATTATCTAAATATGTAAATCCCGTAAGTTTAAATGATTATAAAGTCACATGCAGAAATTTAGAAAAAAAAAAAAAATAAAGCCTTTGAAATGATTGTAGCAGAAGTAAAAGAATTTTATTAATACCATCAATGTTAATATAAAATAATTGGCGCCCATCTACCATGGCTGTTTTCACCCAGTGAAAAAATAAAATAAAACTTGAAACTGAAGAAAGAACAATATTTACTGATGACATCATAAAAACAAGTGTCATATATACATATATTATCTTACCTTGTTTGCTGTTTGAGGTTGCTCGATAACTGCTGGATCAGGCTCAAATTCAACATGCAATTTAGAATATGCATGTTCTTCTTGAGTGTCAACTGCGGGTGCGACAGTTTCGCTATCAACTTCCTCAACAACTTCCGTTTCAACGTTCACAATTTTTTCTTTAACCTTCTTACCAGCCTTCTTCTGTTTCTTTTCTTTAGGTTTAGGTTTTTGACCAAGTAGGCCACTTGTTAGTTTTTTCTGTTCAGCCAAGGCTTCTTCGTAGCTCTTTTCTTTAATTCCGAACATAGATATCAGTAGAAGTATCACTGCTGATATTACGAAAACAAGACCGCAAACTAACGCACTTTGCAAATCCATTTTTCTGGAAATTAAAAAAATTGATAGGTATATTAAATTTGTACGATATATTCTCATAAAAGGCCTATTGGAAGGGCAAAGATATATAAAGATCAGACGGAGAAAGAATTTTGCAAACAGTTGATAAGACTGGAAAAAATATCTTTTAAAAGGTGAAGACCTAGAATGTGTTTTCTAGAATTGATGATGTTGGTTTATATTAGAGAGATAAAATTAATCTAGATCTGTTTGTGAGGAAATTATATTATTTTTATTGATAAATATTAAAATGAAATGTAGATTAGATATAACATCCTCCACCTACATTTCAAAACATCCAAAAATATTAACATTACTGTCTGAAATATGTAGACTTGATTAATAATATTAATAATAATAATATTTATTAAATAGCACAATTGGCTACGGTTAAAAGAAATATTTTGAAAGTTTGAATAAATATTCTTGTTAAAAATTCTACAATCTACTCCTGTAAAGTAAATTCTAGGCCATTGACTTTAGAAATGCATTTAAATAATTCCCAGAATTGAAAAATGCAAGATCTACGTGGCTGAAGAAGCACAAAATCAGTTAATTTAGTATTTAAAATATGCAGATTCAGGATTTGGATTTCCCATAGAGGTACTTCGTGTCAAAACTCAAGGACACGTAACATCAAAAGGACTGAATATGCCGGCATTTAAACCCTTCAAAAGGAAAGTGCTAGCGTGGCGAATTCCTCACCATAACAATAAAAATTAAATTAAATACTACTTACATTTAAAATCTTGATTCTGGAACGATAATTTTAAAACAAAATAGATTAAAATTAAGAAAAATCACTAGAAATTGAAGTAGACACCTGGCTAGACAGGCGAACGGCGACCGAATTCACGCACACATACACAAAAATTCGTCTACGCAGTATGCAAGTCTTGCGCATATTCAGTACGGGGTTAGGAAATAGGAAGGGATGTTGTACACTCTCGGAAAAACGGGGAAATACCCCACGCCTTTACCAAATTATTCATGAAATATTAAACAATCCAAAACATTAATTTTAAAATACTCAATAATCTCTTTACAAATATCAGATTATTTATTTATTGAAAAAGCTCATAAACGTCACTTTTCATATTTTTAATTTGAAAAACAACTAGCGCCACAAATGTCAATAGTAAAGAAGTTGCACTACCGCACATGCCAAGTTTGTCAATTTTGACGTTTTAACGAAATTCTAAACCGGTAAAATGTTTAAAAGAAAACTATTGGCCTTAGATTATCCAGCAGCAGATAACGTTAATATTAATAGTAAGTTTCTATAACAATAAGTAATAAAATTTTAAAACATTGACCGTATTTTAGATGCAAGAGAATATAGAAGTATCGTGTTGTGGTTAGAGGATCAGAAAATAAGGCATTATAAGATAGAAGATAGAGAAGCTTTACGAAAATTAGATTCAAACGAGTGGTTAAAAGCGTATGATAAATATAAAACCGATATTTGCTGCCCAATTAAGTCTAAAAATCAAATAGAAGAACTAAGTTGGATCCTTTCTTTCGCAGTTCAGTTAGAATATGGAGACAACAGTAAATATACATTTAGAGTTTCATTATTATTTTATGTATAAATATATTTTTTCAGAAGAGAAGTATGAGAAAAAAGTAACTACAAAACAAAATACTCCCAACGTAGTAGCAACAAATCCATTAGATAATTTGGACTGTAAGCATTTTTAATCCGTCAAAATTATGTAATATTAATTTAAAATTATTATTTCAGTTAACAGTCCAGAATTTCAAACTGGAGTAAACAATCTTGCAAGAATTTTAAAAATTACACCACATCCTGATCATTTAGTTACTTTAAAAGCGTTAAGAAAAGTAATTAGTAAACGATTAAGTCCAGAGGCACTTGAAAAACCGCAAAATATTATCGTAAAAGTAAGTTGTGTAATGCATTATTGGTGCAACATTTTTAACCTGACAACCTATTTTTTCAGGGTACACCATTTCCATATCAAGATGCAAACTTAGGATTTGATATGGGTGATCCTGTACTGAATCAGGCAGCAAAAGTAATGCGATTATTGTACATTCAGAATTTACGAGAATTACAGACACGTATCAATGAACTTATTGTTGCAGTTCAAACTGTAACTGCAAATCCCAAAACTGATACAAAATTGGGAAAAGTTGGAATATAATCTAATTTTTTTGTATTAAAAATATATTTATTTACATGTATAACTATAATAAAGAAATAAAGTATGGAAAATTCATTCTATTTTTTCATTTTCTTTACTTCGGAAAGGTGAATAGTCAAATATTTGGCATAGTCCCAAACCAAATGATGCTAAAAAAAATAGTTTTTATTATATTCTGGATATGAAATAAAGGCAAAACTTTACTCAACAACCTGAACCTTCATTTTTATCCAATCATAGTAGTTTTTATTGGCTCTCACGTTAAAAATAAGCTCGGAATACATTTGAAGTTTAATTAGAGCCACTCAGGTTCTTCTGTATTCGATTATTTACTATCATAACCTAATCTAATATCTATAAAATAATAATAGTTTATTTAATAGAGCCTGCGACTCCAACAAAAAATTAAACTACAAATTACAGTTTGTTAAGTAAAGTTGAGCTGTAATAAATTGTATATTTTTACCGGAGGCTAGAAGATTATAAACAATCTTTGGTTTTTGCGTGTTTCCTAATTTTGATAAATAAGCCCCTATTGCAAACAAACAACCCACTGAAATAATTTTACAAGACAAACAACTCTCTTTTTGTTGCATTATTAAATGTTTATTAATTTTCTATCAAAAATTAATATCGTGTGTACATTCGAAGCAAGAAGTCGCTTTAGTAAAACACGCGGCGTTAAAGAGGTTATACACAATATTTACTTAAAACAGTTTAAAAATGAATTTAGTTAACGACGATAAACCCAGATTAATTCTAAATGAACAACACACTTCCCTGGTAAGTGTTTTATTATCTATAATAACTGTTTTCAACTATTTAAAACAAATTTTTAGAATACACCATCTGGGCCAACTGTGTTCGATGAAGTATGGGACATGAAAACTTTTAAAAAGAAGTTTCGAATAGTAATAGTAAGATATGAAGATTGGGAGATGGAATTTGATTTAATTGGAATACATCCCTTCCTCGCAAACACGTTCCGTAGGATATTATTAAGTGATGTACCAAGCATGGCTATCGAAAAAATTTATGTTTACAATAATACTTCGATAATTCAAGATGAAGTTTTATGTCATAGATTAGGTTTAATACCACTCAAAGCAGATCCTAGACAATTTGAATTTAGACCTGAAGGTATTTTTTATTGTTTATTATTTAAACAAAATGTTTAAAGTTGTTTTGTTTTAAGGAGCAACGGAAGGAACTGAACGTGATACTTTAGAATATGAGTTAAAAATTAAATGTAAGAGAACGGAAGACAAGAATGCTACATTATCAAGTGATATGTATATAAATAACAATGGTTCGTATTTAGTTTTGTCAATATTGTTCAAATATCATAATTTTGTTGTTTAGTTTATAGTTCACATATAAAGTGGTTACCGATTGGTGAACAGGAATCAATTTATAAAGAAACTGATGTTGCACCTGTGCAAGATGATATATTAATAGCTAAAATGAGACCGGGACATGAATTAGATTTAAAATTGGTAGCCGTTAAAGGAATTGGAAGAGATCATGCTAAATTTTCACCAGTAGGTATGTATTTTTGTGTCTTATATACTTCCTTGGGTACTGTCAGTCGGTTTGACTCTTGGCCCTACTCGCATAAGTCCCTCGTATTGATCTACTGTCATATTTTTTCATTTAACCTGTATACCACTTCTTCGGTTAGCAGATTCCTCCAACTTTTATCATCTTCCCGATTGATGAGTGTTCAATTTTCCATTCCAGATCCTCATTATCATTTTGTCTTCTAATTTTTTAACCCTCATCACCTATCCACCGTTATCATCCACCTCATGTATAAATACTTTACACCGAAATTTTTTTTTTCAAAATTTTTATTTATTTATTTTTTGCTGAATATACATACATATAGTAACATATTTCGGTATCATTGAATAAAAAATTAATGAAAATAAATTTCATAAAAAATATTATTTTTATCTAACCTGAAATAAGCTGGTTGTTCCAAATACTAGTTTGGTAATATGAGGCCCGAACCTGAATTAATTTAAGCTTACCGAGGGCTTAAAAGCTATTCAGAAAACAGAAAAAATTGAACAAAATTAACTATATCCATTTATAATGTCGCATCGAATTGTGCAAGACAAAACAGAACCAACTTTATCCACAAGCGAGTCTGGTGCAAAATCAACTTTTCCCATTTCAGCCAATCACAACACTCCATTATTTTCTCTATTTGCGTAGATTACAAACACATGTAGATAAATACAAGTTGACAATAACAAGTTATAACACGTACATAACTGCCGTAACAATTAATTTAAAAAATTTTGATTTTTTTTTTTTTTTTTCAATCTTTAATACAATTTTATTCCATGACCTTTGCATCAAATATTTTATTTTGCTCTTATTATATTGTTCTTAAGAAATGAGATTGGAAACGATTTGGTGCAAAACCAACTTTATCCAGTCAAATCTCAGCAAAACCTACTTTATCCAGACAAATCTCAGCAAAACCAACTTTTTCCAAACAAAAAACTGAATTATCTCACAAACTATTAAATTTTCGATGCGAGTGACTGATGAAACTGGTTTAGTTTTGTACCTCCTCAAATATAAAACAGAAAATTACTTAGAACGCGTTGCGTTGCCATGCATTTTTGTGTTTTATTTCTATACTTTTAGCTTATAATTAGTTTTAAGACTTTTAAGCAACCGGGCAATAGTGTCATAACGATTTGTTAAAGAAAAATACATTTTCTATGTGACAGACTAAGAAATAGACGGCTCATTAAAAGAAAATCATAACTCGTTTATTAAATGTTCAATTATTTTTCCTATTTAATATTCTCATTTGTAGGATAAAATACTTCATCTTTTCTAATTTAACCTTCTTCATAACTCTTATTATACAGAAATTAGTAATAGTTTAACAATTCCCAGACATACCCTGTAGGTTGACTACTAACTGTAGTAAGTTTCTTGATTTTTTTCTTCAGCTACGGCAGCGTACAGACTCCTCCCGGATATCAAATTAACCAGAGAAGTAGATGGGGAACAAGCAGAACGTCTCCAAAAATCCTTTGCGCCAGGAGTAATTGGCTTAAAACATAAAGAGGGCAAAAAAATTGCCATCGTCAACAATCCCAGATATGATACAAATAGTCGAAACGTATACCGTTACGATGATCTTAAAGATTCCGTTGTTATGACTAAAGTTAGAGATCATTTTATTTGTAAGTTTTTGACATAAAATACAATAAACTCATTTTTTAATGTATTCATATTTTTAGTTACAATCGAATCCGTTGGGGCGCTGAAACCAGATATCTTATTCACAGAAGCTATTAAAGTTTTAAAAAATAAGTGTATAATGTTACTTGATGAACTGAATCATGCTTAAATATTTTTGTAATCATTGTTTTGTAATAAAAAAATATATAAAATTTGCTTTTTGACCTCTATCTTTATAATATATTCTAGTTTTACATATTTGTTGTTTTCAATTTTCAGATATGATTACAGATATATTTGTAATTGCAAATCGTTGATAACAACTCCGTGATGAGATTTCGTACCTCCATGGCTGGCCATATGGGGGGTGGGGGGGAGGGGGCTACAAGGAAATCCGGATTATAAGTGAGTAGATTGAAGTAGTCCAGTCAAGATTAGTGGCGCACCCAGCAAGAAAGAGGAAAATACCAATTTTTCTATCACCATGGTCTTAAATAAATATGTTTTAAAAATAGAGATGAGGATTATTTTTTTTAGGTCATCACTTGTATTTCAGAAGCGAGGACTTTTTTTTAGATAATCACTTTTTAGAAATGAGAAAAATTTAAATAATTATGTGTTCTGGCCCCCCTCCAAAATTCCTAGTTGCGCCACTGGTCAAGATCAGATTCAAATTTTCCGAAATGACATTTTAGCCACGCCTATCAAAATCATTGGCGTAGCATGAAAAATAAAACAGTGTAAAAAACTAACAATTTCCGCCAGTGGCGCACCCAGGGGAGGGGCCCGGGCCCCCTCTAAGAAGAATGAAGGAAATAAAAATAAAAACATGCAAACACGCTGGAAAATTTTCACCATCGTCTTAGATAAATATCTATTTAAAAATAGAGATGAGGACTGACTTTTTTTTAGATCATCACTTGTATTTCCGAAGCGAGGACCTTTTTTTTTAGATCATCACTTAAAATTTAGAAGTAAGAACCTTACTCATAATTTAAAAATAATTTTGCCTTCCGCCCCCACCCCAAATCCTGGGTGCGCCACTGATTTCCGTACCTAATACTACCTCCGTTCAAAAATGATTGTCCGTTTTGGTGAAAATTTTTGTTCAAAAATGATTGTCTCGTTAGTTTTATAACAATATATTAACTTCAATTTCGCTTTAAACAACTTTTTACTTGCCCGACCTTAATATATAAGGGGCAAGTATTGTAATCGCGAAAATTTTCGATGTCGAGATTTTGACGGATGACCACGTTTCATGGTCCAGGGAATCCAAAAAACCTATTTTCGAAGTGCCGTCCGTATGTGTGTGTGTGTGTCTGTCTGTGTGCATACACGATAACTCAAAAACGGTTTAACTTAAAGAGTTCGTTCTGGTACTAAAAAATTCTCCTATTAAATGGGAAGAACCCTATTGTTTTTTATGAAAATCGGTTGACTAGAAATGGGAGTTTACTCGTGTCGATTTTAAGATTTTTGCGAATATTTAGCAACAGAAAAATATTTCGAAAAAATTTATTGAACAAAAGTTAATATAAATGCAATAACTAATAACTTTTATTTGAGACGTTTTTTGATAAAACGAAAAATTTCGAATTTTTTTTGTAAAATTATTTAAAATTTTTCAAATCTCAATTTTTTCATACTTATATGTAACGTTTCCATGGTCATGATAATTAATTCGTAACTAGTAAAGCAAGCCTTGGACAAAAATTTGTATAGAACATAATTTGATGTATTTTTGAAGATTTATCTAAATATTTTTTTTTTTTTTAAATTTACATTTTTTTTTTAAATATTTTTTTATGGGAGGGCAAGTCTAGCGGAGGTTTCCCTTCGCCACTGGTTTATTTATGAAATAAATATTTTATTACAAACTACTTGTATTATTTTACATATCTCGTTATACATTGTGAGCAGTTTCAATTGCTTCCAAATTGCATGTTAATGTTTCTGGAAGTTGATTCTTTCTTCGCAATGCTTCTTTCCCAATATGTGCTAGTTGATAATTATTGCCCCCTCCAGCTAACATTGAACGTTGGATTTCCATGATTTAAGGTTATTTGGACTGCAAAGAAAATAACAGCGGGTAATTTTGGTACACACCCAAAAATTAAAAATTTCAGAAATTGCTAGTTATTTATGAAACTATTATAAACTGAGCGTTTACTTACCAAAAATTATTTTATGATTCTAT
This sequence comes from Liopterus haemorrhoidalis, assembly GCA_963971575.1. Classification (NCBI taxonomy): domain Eukaryota; kingdom Metazoa; phylum Arthropoda; class Insecta; order Coleoptera; family Dytiscidae; genus Liopterus; species Liopterus haemorrhoidalis. The sequence goes on along the minus strand of OZ020617.1, from coordinate 48,092,848 downwards.
TGTTCCTACACAAATGACATATTGCCATCTTATATTGTTAAGTTAACAACAAATGTCAAATGAGACAATCATTTTTGAACGGAGGTAGTATAATTTATTATTATGTAAGAAAGATATTTACAAAAATTCATGAAAATTATGCAAATTTAGTGTGAGTTCGCCCCGCTCCGCTCGCATTTTATAACTTGGCCGAACCTAGCGCTGTGAAGATGTATGGGAAAATCTAACCTAAAATTGCAAGTTATAAAAGTTAAAAATAATGAAAAATGTGTAAAAAACTAACAATTTCCGTGCCTAATATAATTTATTATTATCTAAGGATTTGTCTCACGATAACCATCTGCGAAGGAGAAAGGTTATTTTCAAAATGAAAAAGGATAAAAATGACCAAGGAGTGTAATAGGTCAAAACAGATAAAACAATATTTCTCTAATATGTAATATCTTTTCACTTTCTCTAAAAAAGGATAAAATTTTGAATAAAAATGTAATAAAATATCAATTTTAGATTAAAATTTATTTTTTATAGGGTGGGAGTCAAAATTAAACAGTTAAATTGATTTGAAGATGCATGGTAAAGTGTATTTAAAAAATACAATATACAAAATAGCCGTCTTATTATTAATTTAAATTAACAAAGCTATTCACAAATATAAAACTAAGAAAAAAAAATAATTCTTTAAAAAACATAACATCTAATAATACCTCAACCATAGTCAAGATTATAATAAAAATACGTATAAATGTTTGTACCTTTAAAACAAATCTTTAAAGTTGAAAAATTCTTGTCATTTTCACATCAATATTAAAACATACCATTGTACAAACATAATATATACACACAATACCATAAAAATAAGAAATAAGACGAATTGCGACAGTGGTTACTAACTTCACAAAGATCTTTGCAGAAGTAATAAAGATAAAAGGTAAAACCACTGCACTAAAGGTTAGCTAAGTAGAATAAACACAGCCTTGTACATTTAGTACTTTTCCATTAAACATTTTCGAAACATAAAACATTTCTAACACATTGTCTGCGGGGTAGATGGTCATCTTATACTCGATTTATATATTGCAAACGACAGCGAAGAAACATAAATGAATAGCGATTTCGGTAGGTGTAAAGGTAAATGAAAATGAAACTATTTCGGTAGGTGTAAAAGTAAATGAAAATGAAACTAATTCGTTCGGCTTGAAGATCCGACCGATGTTGGTACATTAAATAAAGTTCATGTCCGCTTGAATTAATCAGCCAATATGAATGCTTGTGGAATCTTAAAGATATTGTCTGGCTAATTTAAGTTGGCCGGTTGCATAGTAGCGAAAAAATTAGAAGGGGGCGTCGTTAGTTTTCAGGTAGCAGTCTTACGGTACAGTCTGACAAAAATGAATTTTCAGAGAAAATTGAGAAGCGTTTGTTCGATAAAAAATCAATCGCGCGAAATTATTAGCAATGTTGGTAAATTTGTATAGGCTGAAAGAGACGAGGGTGAATTGCTTGTGGCCCTTGCAACAATTTAGTTTATAGAAATTTATTTTGTTAAAATGTTAGCTTTGCAATGTTTAATTTCAATTTGGAGCAACACGAGCCTTGGGTTTCACTCTGTTATTTATTTGATAATAATAATAATAATAATAATAACAATGTTTGTTGTGTTAACGCAATTTCAACACAATACAGTGAATATTAATTACTTAATATACAAATATTTTTTTATGAAATTGGGAAAAAAACAGAATTACCTAATAGGAGACCTGTACGTTTCCTACATTTTTAGAGGCTTGTAAAGATGCGTTCGGCATAATTGTGCAGTATTAACTCTGTGGCGTGCAAGTTTTTTGTCACGTGACCATTCTACAAGAAAGTCAAAGACGACCGCTTTGTTCAGATTGTGCAGTTATTCTTGTTATTTTATTTTATTATTTTTTTTTTTTGTAAACAAATAAATTATGTGTGTTTGATTACATGAAGTCTGTATCCTGCTACTTGTTTTGTAAGATAATATAAAAAAAAAAGAAAGCATGATGGTTTTGGGATGCTTTTAAGTAATATAAAAGAAATTTTATTTGATGAGGAAAACAATGAGGTAGACAATTCAGATGTTTTCCAAACCAGAAAATATTTTGGAAAAAGTGTTTGAATATGCAGAAAGTACTGTCCCAAATATGACTACAAATCAATTTAAAGTATATATCCTCTTGTATCCAGAAAATTTTGAGTCTTTTTGAGTGTATTTACATGTTCCATTATGAGGTTCATGTCTGTACTATTTATTTTGCAAATGCTGCAGGCATAAACAATGATATCTTGATTGCTTTCACTCATATTGTTTTGCAGAAATAATAACTTGTATTTTTACCGCGAAAAACACTATTGCAGAGAGCCGCACGATCTGAATTTGTGACGACTGTGCAACACAAACTGCACTGCCACGATATTTGACGAACGATCTTCGTGCAGCAAAAAGCACACAGAAACTTTATGCCGAAAGTTTCTTGCGTAAATTATGTAGAATGTGTAGATTATTAGCTTACACGCCTTAAATAACACTGAAATTGAAAAGGCGGTAACAATCAATTCTTATAATATATTGATATCAGTATCATAACCAACAATGTAATAACAAATAACAATGTCGTTTAAGTAAATATCCTAGTATTTCTTAGTAGGACGTAACAAAATTAGTAGTTTTGGAAAATAATAAATAAAACTCAAATCAGCATAAAAAACGTAATTTTTTAAATGAACTAAAAAATATTATAATTCGGAAACATTAATAAAAAACGTTGCTTTATCAAAATTGCATAGCAACATTCTACAAACTTTTCAGTGTTGCGTTAACGGTAGCGATGCACTGGCTTCTAGATCATGAGGGCTCGGGTTCGAATCCCGGTTATAGCATGGATTTTTCAAACATTAATGCATCTACTGGATAATGGCCTTAGTAGCTAAGTCCAAAAAAAAAAAAAAATAACTTTTTATTCTATGTTATAAGTACAGTGAACCCTCGATCTAACGGACTTCGGATTTAACGGACAAAATTTTCAGATCTCAAAAATTATTTTTTATTGAATCATTCACGTTATGTATTGTAAATATTGTACAGATAAATTCTTATGTTATACTTTGTTCATAAATAAATATTACTTTGTTATTGTTCTAACTTATAGTATAACAAATATATCGCGAAATTCGCTATAAAAATATATGATTTGTAATTTAATTTATGTACTTTTAATTGAATACATATAGACACTATTTTCGGATATTCGGATTTAACGGACAATCGCATTTAACAGACACCCCTTCCCCCGAGTAGTCCGTTAGATCGAGGGTTTACTGTATATAATTTTTAAAACAATGTAGAAATGCGTTTTTCTTTTCGACTGTGCTAGGACAGCATAACTGTCTCACTTACTCATAATACTCTTGCACTCTTTAGTAGTCTCTCACCGGCCAGCTTAAAATAGCCCAACAATAAATACAAATTAAAAACAAAGAATCGTGCGCAAAGATCTACGTGGAACAATGACAATTGGGTGAAAATGTAAACGTATCATGAATTTCTAACGGGAACAAACATTCGCGCGAATGTATTCTATCCTATTACATTTGGTCGCTATCATCCGCTACGGCAATTAAAAATTAAAAAGAATCCATTACCTGATTGGTAGTGATCCAATTAATACAATTATTCTTGTTCCCCGCATGCAATGTGTTAATTTAAAATTTCTAGCTATGACATTCTACTCTTTGTCATTTTGTATTGTTTAATCTTAAACAATAACATTTATAAGAAAAAAATATATTATTATTTTTTAAATTCTTAGCCTAAGAATAAATCTCACTTGTTATATTAAAATAAAATAAAATAAAAAATAATTCCATCTTTATATTTTGAATATTTCATTAGTTTTAAAATAATTAATTAGTGTTAAAATTATCTAAAATAAATTGTAATTTCTAAGAGTTTCTTAGAAATTTTTTGTTTTGGTATTTAACTTATGTTTACGCATAGTACGAAGGAGGTACGGTTAAATCGCTAAGTACAGAAAGTTCGTCTTCGGTGAATTTAAGTTGATGGACTTCCCAGTTATCATGGTGAGTCCGTTTGAAATCGCCCAGAGTTTTTCTTATTGTTGTCTGTAAAAAAACACTTATTATTATACATTTGTGAGCTAAATCAGTTTTTATATTATTGAGTTAACGCATCGTAAAATAAGATAAAACCCCCAATGCGCAAACAAGATTCCGCTCGTGAATTTACTTGACGTGAAAATATGAGCTTGTATTGCCTAGTGTTTCTGATTTCTCGACATTTTTCATTTCTCGAGAAATATAAATTAAACTTAATTTCTCGAGAAATCTCGAGAAAAATAATTGTTATAATATATATCTTTTTTAATGTTGAAAATATTGTAGAGGATAAAAACATGTTAAAATTATAGTCAACTTTAAAGTACTAAAGTATTCATTTAAATAACATTAGAACAAATGGATAACGGGACTTTAAAAATGATTACGAAAACGGCACGTAATTGTATATTAATTGAAAATGCATATGTATAGAGAAATTTTCAAAAAATTAAGAAATTAATAATAATAGTAATAATTATTTTATTTCACTTGTAGGTAATTTTTTGAATAACAGTTTTAAAGTGAACAAAAAATGAAATGTAATTGATTATAATAAATAATACACTAAATTAAAATAAAATATTGTAACAATAAATGCTAATTAGCTAAATATTTCATCGTTTTTACCGACCGCCAACATATATAAGGGAGGTATTGTGATCATACCGATTTTGACGTTTCGAGACTTCAATGGATCTCCACGAACTGAGGTCCCTACATACCGTTTTGACTATTTTTAGCATGATGTCTGTCGGTCTGTCTGTCCGTCCGTCCGTCTGTCTGTCTGTCCGTCTGTCTGTATGTCTGTGTACACGTGCAGAGCAAATTCGGCTGAAAGGATTTTTATGAAACTTCATATTTAAGCTTCTGCCATCAATGGCACGAGTTGATTAACTTTTGGTAAAAATCGGTTCACTAAAAATGGGAGTTTACACGTGTCAATTTTAAGATTTTTGCGAATATTTCACAACAGAAAAATATTTCGAAAAAAATTATTCAACAAAAGTTGCTATAAAAGCAATAACTAACAACTTGTATTTGAGACATTTTTTGATAAAACGAAAAAAAGTCTCAATTTTTTCATACTTATATGTAACGTTTTCATGGTCATGATAAATAATATCTCTGTTAGAAAATATTAGACCAAATTATTTCTACTCTGCTGCTAGAATGTATTTTATACAAGTACTTTATGATGGCGGTCGGTCCTGTGGTGGCTAAAGCTGATTTTTTATCTGTTACGTTGCGGGAGACAGAAGACAAATTTTATCAAAATTAAATTATAATCAGTGACTCACTAAACATTATATTGTAACATTACAAGTTGCCTATCCTCCCCTGACAGATGCGCAGATGACCAATGGCTATTAGGATATACAGTTGACGGCCAACCACGGTTCCAAACACGTTAAACCTTGTTATATCATTTTATTTCATGTTTGTAATTATTTACATCAATAAACAAGTATTACAGTGTGTTACAGTTCAGAAGTGGGATAAATCCAAGCTTAAGTGGTGAACGATTGGTGACAATTTTTAGTGAGTGAAAATTGAGGTTGTTTAAGTTTAAGTGCGGAGTACCTGTGCCGATTCGCGACGGACAGCGAGTGGTGTATTGTAAAACTTCAAGGAATAAACATAATTTGTGTCTGTACGACGTACTGTGCGGCAGAAGTTGTGTTGTGCGAGTTACGCGACGAATTGCGAACCGCGTGGTGAAATTTTGAGGTTAGCGCGGGAAAATCTCGTGAGGTTAGCGTGTTGTGTTGGCGCGAAACTGGTGTTCCGGTGCGAAGCTAGTTACGTTATAGACACTGTGTGAAGTTGGTTAACTGTCAAAAATATTTCAAAATGGCGGAATCTGACAACTACGTTGACGCGACACAGGATTCGAATAGATCATGTGATACAACAAATGGAAACGATACGACGTCCGCCCAGACGAATAACATGAATGTTAATGAAATGCTGCAATTACTTTTAGCTACTATGTTAAGACGTGAGACTCGTGGTGATAGCGCAAGTCCCAGTTCAACAGAAACAACCCGTTCAAGTGCAAGCAAACTTCCCTTTTCAGAAATCGGTGCGCAAATTCCTAAATTCGGGCAAGCTGGTGACGAATCGCTTGATGTTGAAGTCTGGCTACAGCGAGTCGATGACATTCAGTTAATGTACGAAGTATCAGACCAAACGATGAAAGTGTTGGCAACAAATCGCTTACTAGGCAACGCTCGTAAATGGTATGAATCGACACCTGATATTCATTGTAAGCCATGGGCTGGAATTAAAAGCGAGTTGCGAGATCTTTTTGGTAACAGGATCGATGAAATAGATATTTTAGAAAAGATACGAAGCATGCGTTGGAAGTCAAACGAGTCATTCGAGGACTACTTCCATGCGAAGGTACGCTTAGGGCGACAGATCAAAATGAGGGATGAGGAAATGATCCAACATCTCATTCGAGGGATCGATAATTTCACAGTCCGTACACAAATGATTACGAACAAACATACTTCATTATCCGAACTGCTTTCGACAATGAAGATGGTGTCTAAAGAAATGACACGTACAGATCAAAAGCGATCACGTGAACCGTTCTCCGAACAAAAGAAAGTTAGAGACTTTAACCGAGTTAAGATACCCGACAAAACTGGTGTAGTTGACTCTGCGAAAAATGCTGTTAGCAACCCAAGAAATGCGATTGTGTGTTTTAAGTGTAATAAACAGGGACACATAGCCCGTGAGTGCCCAGAAAAACGTAAAAGCAACGAGAAACAATCTTCAATCGATGCAACGGTATCCTCAGTGCACCGTATTGAAACTGACAACCACCTATTTCACAAAGAGTGTGTAGTTAACGGTCGAGCGGTATGCGCTATGCTCGACACGGGCGCGAAATCAAACTTGATCCGTGAGAAATTAATCTGCGAACTAGATGTGCAAGTGCGTCCATCTCAAAATGTCTTAATCGGACTAAACGATACACGAGTGATGTGTAGTGAAGTTGTTGACTTAGAAATCCAAATGGACAATGAACATTATGAACTTGAAGCTATAGTGGTACCAGATCTATCAATTCGTGATGATCTACTTTTAGGCAGGGAGTTTTTAACCTGTGTTGAACTGATCTACGCTAATAGTTGTGTAACGATTCGCAAGCCGAAAGTAGAAATGCCTGCTAGTGAGTGTAGTGAATCAGACATTTTTAGAATTGACACTGACTGTTTATGTGGCCCAATTGAGGTTAATGTTGGTGAAGTGGCCTTGAACACTAAACGCGAAATCCGTGAAATAGTGATAGATTCTCAAGATTTCCCGGAAGAAACTTCAAACGTTACCGGTAGTGAAATCCGAACCAAGATGAAGATCACACTTAAAGATGATAGGCCAATAGGGTTTTCCCCTCGACGATTATCATTCCATGAAAAAGAATTTGTTGATGCTGAAATTAACAGGCTGTTGAAGAAGGGAGTGATACGACCCAGCGTTTCGAACTACGCAAGCCCCATAGTCCTTGTTAGAAAGAAAAATAATGAATATCGTCTCTGCGTGGACTATCGAGCCCTTAACAAGGTGACCTTCAAAGATAAATATCCTCTTCCGCATATCGATGACTTGATAAATAATCTAAGTCAGAAAGAGTACTTTTCAACATTGGATTTTAAGAGCGGATTTCATCATGTTTATTTAGAAGAGCGATCTATAAAGTATACCTCATTTGTAGTGCCTGGAGGACTATATGAATACGTTAAAATGCCTTTTGGGTTATGCAATGGTCCTGCTGTTTTCCAAAGGTTTGTGACAGAGATCTTCCACGATCTAGTGGTGAGTGGTGAGATTCAAATATATCTCGACGACATTTTGGTTGCAAGCAAATCATTACAAGAGCATATTGCTACCCTGAAAAAGATAATGGAACGAATAAAAAGAAGCAGATTACAACTTCGCCTAGACAAATGCAAATTTGCAATGAAACATTTGGAATATTTAGGTTACCGTATTTCCAAAGATATGATACAACCTGGTAATGAAAAGACGTCAGCAGTTGAACGCTTCCCACTGCCGACAAACGAGCATGAGCTTAGACGTTTTCTAGGCTTAACAGGCTATTTCAGGAGGTTCATAAAAAGTTACGCCACGATAGCCAAGCCGTTATCCGACTTACTTCAGAAAGACAAGAAGTTCGTTATGAATGAGGTTCAACGCTCAGCATTCGAGAACCTTAAGACATGTCTGGTGAGCGAACCCATATTAAAAATCTACAACAGATATCTAGAGACTGAGCTGCATACTGATGCTAGCGCTAGTGGCCTAGGCGCCATATTACTACAACGACATGAAGACAATAAACTTCATCCCGTGTTTTACGCAAGCTGGAAGACGACGCCTGAAGAGTCTAGGTACAGTAGTTTCAAACTTGAGACTCTAGCCGTCATCAAAGCTATAGACAAGTTTCGTATTTACCTGCTTGGTAAGAACTTTAAAATCATTACAGACTGTAGTGCCCTGAAACAGACTTTGGCTAAGAAGGATGCCAATAGACAAATATTCGGCTGGTGCATCAAACTGGAAGAGTATGATTACACCATCGAACACCGTCATGGTAAAAATATTAGTCACGTTGATTGTCTTAGTAGATGTTATACCTATGTCATAGAACAAGCTGCCGATGAGCTACACGACAAGCTGGTTATCTTACAAGACGTAGACGAAGAAATCACCCGTATCAAGGAACGAGTCAAAGACGGTGCAAATCGAGATCCAAATTATCTGATTGTCTCCGGTAAACTAATGAAGAGATATGAGGGAAGACTCCTTTACGTCGTCCCGAGAGGAATGCGAAGAGAACTAGTCCTAAAAACCCATGAAAGCATTTCGCACCTAGGAGCTGAAAAGACATGTGAGTTAATAAAGCAAAACTACTACTTTAGAAATATATCTAGATACGTACGCAAATGCTTATCTAATTGCATCAAGTGCATTGAATACAATTGTAAGGCTACAAGAAATGAAGGACTACTACATTGTATTGACAAAGGATGCACGCCATGGGATACGCTACACGTGGATCACTTAGGCCCACTGCAACGTACAACAAAAGGGTACAAGCATATATTCGAGGTGATAGACGGGTTCACCAAGTTTACCTTTCTAGAACCAACAAAAACCACAACTTCTGAGGAAGTCATTCAAAAGTTATCCTCGCTATTTAAAATATTTGGATGTCCACGGAGGATAATTGCCGATAGAGGTACTTGCTTTACAAGTGAAGAGTTTAAACAATATTGTGCCGACAATGGTATCATCCTAACGCATATCGCTGTTCAAACGCCCAGGAGCAATGGTCAGATGGAGCGTTACAATAGGACGATCATGCCTGCATTACTGAAGGTGTCTTCACCAGAAACGTGGCACGAGCAGATAGCGGAAGTACAATTGTCTCTTAACCGTACTCTCCAGACTTCTACTCGTAAGACGCCTAGTGAGTTATTTTTTGGCTATAATTTAGTCGTCACGAATGATCCCATAAATCAATCACTCCAGCAAGATCACACCTATCATGATTTTGTTGAGAAACGAGATTCTGCCCGCCGAGAAGCAGCAGAAAACATAAAAAAGTCTCAAGAAAGAAACAAAGTCCGATATGACAGCAGTCGAAGGCCAGTAACCGCATACCGACAAGGTCAGCTGGTCTCAATTCAGAGGGTATCTCCACCTTCTGATCGCGCCCCGAAGATGGCATCAAAGTTCGTGGGGCCCTACCAGGTCAAAAGGGTCCTCGACAATGACAGGTTCGTCGTGGCCGATGTTCCAGGCCACCCCCGTACGCAGAAGCCCTACGAAGGCATCTTACCATCCGAACGGATGAAACCGTGGGTAAACGGAGAATCCTCCTCCGATGAAGAAGACGATCCACCTTCCGATGATGACATCGAGGACGATGTCGTCTCCAGGACGGCCGACTGTAACATTACAAGTTGCCTATCCTCCCCTGACAGATGCGCAGATGACCAATGGCTATTAGGATATACAGTTGACGGCCAACCACGGTTCCAAACACGTTAAACCTTGTTATATCATTTTATTTCATGTTTGTAATTATTTACATCAATAAACAAGTATTACAGTGTGTTACAATATATTTTTTTTTTGTTTAATAATTTTTAAAAGCACAATTCGTTTACCGTGATGTCGAAAAAAATTTACATTTCTCGAGAAAAAATTTTACATTTCTCCAGAAATGAAAAATGAGAATTATAACTTTTTCTCGAGAAGAAACACTAGCTGTAAGGAAATTTTGCCCTCACGAAAGTTAAGTTGGTTTTACAAAATTCAATTTATTGATCAATGAATTGATTAGTTTTTTGTCAATTAATTGAACAATTAATGGCAAACTTGGAAATAAACACACTTGGAAAAAAACACATCAATTTATTTATCAATTTTTTACATTACCGTAAAACCTGTTATTTTATTGAAAAAAATCTTCACAAAATTACGAGCTGTGAACAAAAACAAAAGCAATAACCTAGATAATGGTGAATTAGAACGTTTGCGGTTCTGTCACATTTCAAAACGAAACACTTAATCTATATATTTCTAAGTTATGCGACAACTCAACAGTTGGCAATAACTAAACAGATAAAAATATACCTAGAATTCCCTAAAAAATTGACGAAAAATAGCTTTTTCTATTTTCAAAATAAATTGATCAATTATTCCGTCATTTAATTGTTGAAATTTGAACACACATCAATAAATTGAAGGTCAATTTTTTCAATTAATTGATCAATAAATTGAATCGTGTAAAATCCACTTTACAAAAGTATGCGATTAGTATTAAAAGGATGCAGTACACTGCTTTTAAATCAATAACTAGTAAATGTTTTCTATAGTAAAGGAGATTTTACTTGACAGATTGATCGATTGAGAAACGATAAATAAATGTATATCTATTTCACACAGTTTTATGTAAGATGTCAAGAACGTATTTCGGCTTCTTACTGTAACGTACGTTCATAGTTTTTGTCTTTTTTTGTTATATTATATTATGGTAACTTCAACGTATGTCCCTTTGTATACACGCGCGCGCTTTAGACCTCCCACCACTGATGGAAGACAGGCGTGTCAAATGAAACAAATTGTATCTCTTTCTCTATTTCTAGCTTTGTCTGTGAACAAATGATATGGCTCTATTCAAAAATGGAAATTTTATTGCTATGGTTCTCTCCCATTGAACCATATGCTTTAAATAACCGTCATCTGTCAACTAAAGTCTCCTTTACTATATAATACTTACAGGAATTGGTTGTGGGTCATTTAAATGTGCTCCTAAAGTTGAGAAGACATCAGGTAGATAATCAGGTACATCGTAAGGATGGGCGTTGATAAATGCGCACAATCCCAAAACACCTGAATGTCTAACCTTAATTAATTTTGAATTTTTAACAACAGAACTAACATCATTGTTTTGGTATCTTATCTTGGTAAGTTTTGTTCTAGCCTTGAGCTTAAATGTATCCTGAAACATAATCAATTAAATATTAATATATAAGATAAACTTTAGTGACTAAACACACCAAAAGCTCTTGCGAAGAAGGTAAAAACTGGCAGTGCAATAGACCTCCTAATACCTGACTTGCTTGAATTCTTACTTCTGGTTTATCATCTTCCAGTAATTGCAGTACAATATTTTTCACCTGGAATATAATAGCATATTAATTATTTTCAATTGTTTAAATATTTTAAAATTATCTTACCTGTTGTACCCAATTATCATTGCTTAAGATAGTAGCCATATTGTGGAAAATAAGAACTTGTAAAAATTCCGCAGTAGCAGCTCTGGCGCTCCAAGATTCGCTCTCGGATACATTCTTAACGGCCCTGAGAGCTACCGGCATAAACTGAGGTAAAGTCAGTGACTGAGCCAATAGAGCTAACATTGAAGAACAAACTGAAGTTAGCTCCTCATCAGCATCGTAACTTTGAAAGAGACAAGCTAGAGGGAAGAACTCATAAAACTCGGGGACTGCTCCGAAATTGGTTCTTGATATACTACCAATTATCCATTTACATACTGTAATAAAAAACATTAATATTCTCAATAGAAGTATACAAAATTGCACTGTGAAACATAGATCTGTACGTAGTCGTTTCCAAGGATTTATTATTATCATCTATTTACGTTAAAATTATAATTGTATAATTATATCACGTGATGAAACGTTACCACTTTTTTTAATGTAAATATACCACTACTCGGGCAATCATTCAACACATACATATATGTTCATCGGGTATAATACCATGAGTTCAAAAAGTAATTACATAAGGGTTGGCTATGGAAAAATAAAATAATGTCTACTGCAATCTTTATATAACAATATAAACTTAAAACAGTGATGACAGTTAATTAATTCTAGCTTGCAGTAGACATTATTTTATTTTTCCATAGCCAACCCTTATGTAATTACTTTTTGTAATTACTCATGGTATAAAAATATATATCTGTATGATATAAACTACTCCCTCCTTCCGAAAATATGGTATACGAGGTATGTAAATTAAGTAACCGGACTGGCAACATAGCGTTTTATTTGGCAACATTTGGGACGCGGGACTTGGAGGGGCGGCAGATGAACATGTGATACACCTTCAGTACGAGTCAGGAACTCGCTAGAGTAATTTTGTTGTCCGTAGCGATTTTTTTCGTGAAACAGTTTTTCCTAGTGCGTTCTAAAAATGAGTGACATTCATTTCGAGCAACGGTGTGATATCAGGTTTTGCTTCAGACTTGGGCACAAGCAACGAAAACTTTTGCAAAACTTCAGCAGGCCTACGGAGACAGTGTTTTGTCAAGGACCCAGGTTTTTTAGTGGTTTATGGCATTTTCAGAAGGAAGAGAGTTGATTGAAGATGATACACACAGCGGAAGGCCTTCATCTTCAAGAACCGATGAAAATGTCGACAGAATCCGGGATCTTGTGCGTTTCGATCGTCGGCTGACAGTCAGAATGATGGGGAAGAGTTGAATATGACTCACGCTACCGTTCATCAGATTTTCACCAATGAATTGGTGTTGAGAAAATCGGCGCAAAATTGGTTCTAAAAAAACAGTTATAACGAGTTTTTTGCCAGTAAAAACATTCTTGTGGCTCCTCAGCCTCCTTGTTCGCCTGACTTGATTCCTTGTGACTTTTTTCTCTTCCCAAGATTGAAAAATCACCTCAAGGGACGTCATTTTAGGACATTCGAAAACATTCAAACGTCCGTATCCGATCAGATGAAAGCTATTCCTGTATCCCAGTTCCAGCACTGCAATGAAGATTGGAAGAACCGTCTCCAGCGCTGTATGGCTTCCCAAGGAAGTTATTTTGAGGGAGACAATATTGAATTGTAATTCTATTCAAATAAAAAAGATTTAATAAATCAGTCCGGTTACTTAATTTACACACCTCGTACATTACTTAGAAAAATGTGGCGTTAACGAATGTAATATTATCTTGATCTTTTTTGTTTTTATTTCTAAATTCGTGGTTGCTAGCCAACTAGGCGCGCAAATAGTTTTTCATATGTCAAAAGTAATTCACAGAAAATAACCGCGTATTTTAAACAAATTTAAGTGACACCCGCTGTTTTAACAAAATAGCGAATTTTGATTCGCAAAATAGCGAAAATTGTGTTGAATTGCAAGGAAGAAGTTCCAAATATATTTAAATCGCAACGCCAAATAGTCCAGATTTTAATGTACTGAATCTTGGCTTTTTCAATTCTATACAATCCTTACAACATACAGCTTCACCGAATACAATCAACTGATTGAATGTGTACAAAATACATTTAATGCATTAAACATACAAACCCTTGATAATGTTTTTGTAACATTGCAAACTTGTCTAGAAGCAACCATGTTAGTAAAAGGAGGCAATTCCTATAACATTCCGCACATTAATAACGCAAAACTGCATCGTAAGGTACGATTACAAACAACATTATCATGTTCCATACAAGCTGTGCAGACAGCCACGTCCTTGTTAAATAAAACTTTTTGTATAATTTTTTGTTTTACTAGATATTTATAACTATTTCCTAAATAAAATAATTCTATTTAATTAAAATTGTAAATGTATATCATATTTTCGCACAAGAAAAAAATCAAATTGTATAACATATTTTCGGATGGAGGGAGTATAATTTACGAACAATAAACATATATTTAATAAAAGACGAAATGTTGTAACACTGGGAACCACTGTACAATATTGCCAACTGTTAATATGTAAAATACACTACGTTCAGTTTATTTTTACCGTGATATACCCAGAGAGGACTTATAGGGATTTGCAGCTAAGCACCCTACCATCTGGTGAGCGTTTCATGAACTTGTGTGCATCAGATAACATTTCGTTTTGTGTATTGGTTTTGTATGAAGTTTGTTTTTAAAGTTTTATTATAATCATTGAAAAATGTATAATACATATTGTTGTGTGCCTATGTGCAATTCATTGAAAAGAAGAAACCCGGAAATATCGTTTCATTTGTTTCCACTAATATCAGACACCGTACGGTTCGAAACAAAATTGGGAAAGCAAGAGGTTAGGAAGCGACGCGATGTTTAGATAAACAATTTAAAAATTGGAAAAAAAGTGAGCCCTTATATCAAAGTTTGCTCATTACATTTTAATGATAGTGACTACAAAAAATATTTTCAATTTTGTATTTATTATCGCATATCTTGAAAATTCCTGTTATTGTGTGTGGGTTTGTAATGCACAAGTTTGTAGGCATAATGCATAAATCTTTATGAACTCTGTTTTTTTCAGTGACTCCACACAATATTATATGCCCAGCATTGTAGATTTCTACCCCTTGGTAAACAACACGGGAATTATTATTTCCCCCAATAAAGTTAAAATAATCGACAATGGAAAATCGCCATAACTTAAAACCAGATCACAAAATGTAGTATTTTAGATGTTTACAAGTGTTGTCACTTCACAAAATCAGAAAATCCCAAACAATTATTTATTTTTTGTCGTTTTTTGATACACTTTTCGCTATTATTTACTAGTAAATGTCAAGTGCTATCTGATTTAGAATGGTTTCAAAAAAATCCGCGTGGCGCTACGATCTTAAAATTTTTCCCCTATACTGTTCGGTTGTCTACATTTGATTACTAATTATTGCGTAACTATAATTTTAACATAAATAGACTTCATCAGTAGCATGCGCAGAATTTGTAAAAATGCGTTAAAATGCTCTGCGCTTACGCCTGGCGATAATAAACCAAATGGCTCTACGAACAGACCTATTATTATAAAGAAATAAATCAAATACTCTTTGCGACTTATTCAATCTCACTTAATACTAGTAATTAGACAGTTATGACATTTCCAACAGCAGAGCCAGGCCAAGGTATTTCTGTGACTTTAATCTGTTAATTTACTTTTCTTAAATTGCAAAGAACATGTACATACATTCAACCGTAGGCACATAATTCTTTGTTAGACTTTAAGTTTAATTTACGATAAACTCTTGACAACGACGTACGAAATACTAGCATTGAATGCGATGGAATAAATCTGAACCAACCGAATATTTGACATTATTGTGACATAAGTTTTGAAATCTGTACCTGTTTTAAATAATCTAATAGCGATATCTTTCTCTGTTTCTCTAATTCGAACTTTTTCTAACAAATCAGTAGCATTATCCAAAGAATTCTCATTCATATGTTTAAAATTATTAACATCCTTAATCCCTGCAGTATATAATACTTGTAATTTCGGTAAAATTTCAGCTACAAAATCTTTAATCCTTGGAGAATTTGTAGGATTACCATCCGGAAAAACAATATCAGTTTCAAATATATTAGTAAGTACACTACTAACACGATCTCTGACATTTTGGAATGGATGCATCATATAATTCTGTAGATATACAAACAGTCGATGCATTAGTTCAGAAACTCGCCACACTTGTTGGTTTAGCGCGCCTTGTAGTGTATACATTCTACCACATTCTATAAATGATGCCTCTTCTCTCAATGGTTCTTCCATTAATATCTCATATAACCAATGATGTCTGTTTGGGTCACGTGTTTCTGATGCGGTGGCAAAACAAATGCCCCAGTCTGATATTGTTTCAACGGTCATGTTAGTTAAAGCTGTTCGAATGATGGGTGTTAAGATTGTCCATAAGTTTTCAACTTTATCAAATGGCCAGTGTTTAGAACCGCGAATTACAGCTGATATAATTTCGGCGGCACATCTTTGATTATGTTCTTCTTTATCAACAACTAAACGTTGTATATGAGGTAGGAATTTGTGGAAATATTTATCTCCATGATTTCTGAAGAGATTCTGAAAATAATAATAACAATGCTTAACCCTTAATTACATATGGTTGCAGAACTGAAGGTAATTCAAAATATCCAAGATCCAGTTTACTAATGTCATCATGCGCAACCGTGACAGTGCATAGACGAAGCTTTATTTCAGGTTGGGGTTTAAAGTCCATTCTACATTATACTTTTTTCAATACTATCCAACTCTGACGTCATTTCAACTTTTGATACTACAGAATATAGTGGGGGAAAAAAATAAGAGACAGTGATAAATTTTAAATCTTCCATCTCTTATTACTTTTCATTGCCAACTTAATAATTTTTAGGTTCAGATGGCAGAAAACAATTTGGTTATAGTAAACCAATTTATAAATATTGTTTAATTGTGCTAAGTTTATATTTAATTATATGATCTAAATAAACTTCTTATCAACTTAATAAACTACTAAAAGTTAAGTTGTAAACAAAAACTAAAAAGTTGGTGTTGGTACGACTGAAAAGTACAGAACTGTCATCCAAAACTACCCCCGGTCAAATTTTTGAATGACAGTTCTGTACTTTTCAGTCGTACCAACACCAAATTTTTAGTTTTTGTTTACAACTTAACTTTTAGTAGTTTATTAAGGTTGATAAGAAGTTTATTTAGATCATATAATTAAATATAAACTTAGCACAATTAAACAATATTTATAAATTGGTTTACTATAACCAAATTGTTTTCTGCCATCTGAACCTAAAAAGTTATTAAGTTGGCAATGAAAAGTAATAAGAGATGGAAGATATAAAATTTATCACCGTCTCTTATTTTTTTCCCCCACTATATTCTGTAGTATCAAAAGTTGAAATGACGTCAGAGTTGGATAGTATTGAAAAAAGTATTGAAAAAAGTATAATGTAGAATGGACTTAAAGTGCAATCATGTATCATAGTGCCATGATGTCCTTTTCAACTGTCTCTTTTCCAAAATTCTCAACACTACAGTGTGATACAAAAATTTATATGTTGTTAACTTCTGTAAAAACAAACTATGAGGAAATTTTGATTTCAATGGTTTACACCTTTGAAATTGTGTCAAGTTGATATTAAAAGGGTTTTTCAGGTTTTCATTTCAGGGTTTCGCAGGTATTTAGTAAGTGAATGATGATTATTTGGGATGCCAAAACAAATTTTATGTTAAAATATTTTTTTATTAATTTTAATTCGTATGCCTAATACCATTATTTGGGTTTCTAAATATTTGCAGTATTTTTTGTATAGCAAGGTTCATTAATATTTTGAAAATTACGCCCACGGCTTCCATCGGTTGTTTAAGTCATAAACTCCGCCCCTCTGATTTCGTATACACTGGTTATTAAATTTACGCTTTTAAAAATTAATGCAACATTTGCCAAAATACAACTAGAATTTTGACAAAATAATTTAAACAAAATAAAAATGCAAAAATAAAAAAACAGAAAAATTAAAAATTGACGGGAATCGAACAGTAGTTTGCAACTTACTAAACGAGAACGTTACCGCTGGACTACGGACGTTCACTCGTTTACTGCGTTAAATAGCGGATTAAATAATTTTCATATTTTAGTTAAAAACACAAAAAATACGTTATTTTCCGAAAACATAATCTGACCAAAAATTCCTGTTGTACTATTCCGGTTCACACCAATGTACATTACTTAGAATTTTTTCAGATTTTTAGTTTAAACCGTCTGGGCAACAGGGTGTGGGACAATTTTTCTTTTCACAATTTTGGCAAATATCGCGTCAAAATAATTTATTTTGCAAAAATAAAATTTTGATCGTTAACCCACGCACCAAGGGCTTTCATTTGATACCCTACACAGAATTGTAAAAAATATATTTTTTTCGATGAGCAATATATTTGTTTATATTTTTAGGAGGATATGTTTTTTAGATGTTTAAGGCCCGGTCTTTCCACCTTCAGATAAAGTCCCAGGTAACTATCTGACAGATAAGGTTATTTTTAACTTCATCTGCTGAGTAAATGTCATCCCTTCTTTCTATACAAATGTATCTATCGGATAGTTATCTAACGGATAATGAGACTGACGTATTGGATTCACTGACTGGTATTGACATTTACTCAGCAGATGAAGTTAGTAATAACCTTATCTGTCAGATAGTTACCTGGGACTTTATCAGAAGGTGGAAAGACCGGGCCTTAGTATTTTTTCTATGTACGGGTCAAAGAGTTGTATAAGCATGCCAAATTTCAACTCTCTACGTTTAGCTACAATTTTTACCGAACAGACAGACAGACAGACGACAAAATGACGGTATAAGGGTTTTTTAGTCATACCTACAAAACCCTAAAAACGTAAGTATTTAGAGTTTATATATTGGCTGAATTTTAACAACAGATCAACGGTCCGTTAAATCGAGGGCTTACAGTATAATTTAAAAAAAAGTACTTACCTTGAACATGATAAACCTGTAACCATTAAATTTGTCTCTTCCTTTCTTCTCTTCCATTGCTAAAAATCTGACTAAATTATCTATATTATTCTGGTCAGAGAAAAAATTATCTATTTCTTGTTCCTGGGACGTTAATTCTTCAAACTTTCTATCTATTTTTGGTTGTTCTGCATACGGTGCATATACTTTAACGGTTTTGGGCCAGGTATAAAACCCGTGATATTGTTTGTGTAAGTATCTAGGTTTATCCCATTCTTCTTGCGTAATTGGTTTGGTTTTACTATTGTATTGCATCCACATATTGTCTTCTCTTATTCCAGGTCCATCTGTTTTGGTTGAATTTGTTATACTGTACGGATCTATCTCAATTTTCTTTCGTTCTTGTTTGTGTTGTTTTAAAATATAAACCATGATTTTAATAGATAGTTTCCTTATTTCAAGTGAATCATGAATTAGGGTGCTAAGGATATATTTGACAATGTTTTCGTCAAATTTAAGATCTGGGTGAACTAAATCACGAATAAAACTTAAAGTCATTGTATGGTATCTCCAGTGTCTAGAATAAGAGAAATAATGTTAAAAAATGTGTGTTAAGTGTGAATTTTCACACATTTCAGAGTTTTGCAGATATTTAATAAGTGAAATAACAAAATATTTTTGGCAAAAATAGCGCAAATATAAATGGTTTTTTAATATTAATTTTTGTTGCTTAATCCACGCTTCAAAACTGATCTTTTACAAAATTTTACAATGAAATATGCAGGATTCGTAAAAAAAAAGTTTATAAAACATTTTATAAAGAACCGTTTGCAAAGTTTTTTACACTGCTATATCCTTTGACTGATATGAACAATATTTTACAGATTTATTTTCTAAGAATCTACAAATATAATTATTTACAGAAATGTCTAAACAAGAAACTCTAAACACTGCTATATCCTTTGACCGATATCAACAATATTTTGCAGATTTATTTTCTAAGAATCTGACATATAATTAGCAAGTGTCTGCATGCAGGGTCGGTAATATTGTGACGTCAATTTATCCTCAGGTTTTCGTGATTGGCAGACAATCCTATATACTTTGACCGATATGAACAAAATTTGCAGATTTATTCTCTAAGAATCTACGAATATAATTACATACATAAATGTCTAGGGTTTCGTAGGCATAAACAAGAAACTCCTATACCCTTTGACCGATATGAAAAATATTTTGCAGATTTATTCTCTAAGAATCTGCGGATAAAAAACCGTATAGAAATCAGTGGCGCACCCAGGAATAGGGGGGGGGCGGTAGACAAAAAAAAGTGAAGATATAAAAAATGCTTCTGAAATACAAGTGCTGAGCAAAAAAAAAGGTCCTCACTTGTAAAATACAAGGAATGAGCAAAAAAAAAAGGTCCTCATCTCTACGTTAAAATCTATATCTATATATTTACCTAAGATCAAATGCTAAAAAATTAAAAAATTTGGTATTTCCATCCTTCTTGGGGGGGGGGGGGTATTTCCATCCTCCGGCCCCCCCTGGGTGCGCCACTGATAGAAATGTCTAGAGTTTCGTAGGCATCAACAAGAAATTCTAGACACTTCTATATACTTTTATCGAAATGAAAAATATTTTTCAGATTTATTATTTAAAAATCTGCGGATAAAATAACTTATAGAAATGTCAAGGGTTTCGTAGGCATAAACAAGAAACCCTAGGATACTCCTACATCCTTTAACCGATATGAAAACAGTATTTTGCAGATTTTTTCTCTAAGTATGTACAAATATAATTACGTACATAAATATCTAGGATTTCGTAAGTCTTAACAAGAAACTCTAGAAATTCCTATATCCTTTGACCGATATGAACAATATTTTGCAGATTTATTCTCTAAGAAACTGCGGATATAATTACATATAGAAATGTTTAGGGTTTCGTAGGCATAAAAGAGAAACTCTAGACACGCCTATATCCTTTAACCGATATAAACAATATTTTGCAGATTTATTCTCTAAGAATCTACAAATATAATTATTTACATAAATGCCAAGGATTTCGTAGGCATAAAAAGATACTTTAGTCACTGTTATATCCTTTGACCGATATGAACAATATTTTACAGATTAATTCTCTAAGAATCTACGAATATTATTACATACATAAATGTCTAGGGTTTCATAGGCATAAATTAACGACTCAAATTATTTTTAGTTTTAACAATATAAATGTAATGTACTGAGTAAAAATTAATCGTTTTCCCATCTTAAAAAGTTTATGAATAATTAATCTAGCTATATAATTAGTAAGTGTCTGTATGTAATGTCGGTAACATTATGACGTCAATTTTACCTAAGGTTCTTGTGATTGGCTAACTGGGGACATATAATATTTACTTTTTGAGTAGTAATTTTATTTTCTAAACCTGAATAAATACTTACAAATTCCCTGAAATCAATGCCTTATGTAACGAATCCATAATAATAAAATAAGTGTCCTCATTTCTTTTACTTATAGCCTTCAATTGATCAATACCCTGTTGTATTTCTTCCTCACTAACAACATTTTTATCAATCTTAGGTACGCTAATTGTTAGCATTTCTGCTGCCTCAAGACATCCTTTCGGAATTTCCATCTTAACAGATATAGTCGGAAAATGTTTATGGACGGCCTCAACAATTAAGTTCATCAAATTAATAACAGATGGCTTTTCCGAAGGCATTGAAGTTATTAAATAAGGCCAGATATCACGTACAAAACTCCAATCATGACGTGCTATCAAAGGAGTACTTTTCGGGCCTAGTAATACGTGTAAACAACCTTTAAATTCTTCGTGATTTTTCTTTGTATCAACTTGTAAACTTTGTTTCATATAAGGCATTAAAACAGTGTAGGAATAAGGGAATGTTCCTACTGCTAAGAACAATTTTTTCTGTGCTTTTATACGGACTTCGCTATAGTGACTAACACTTAGCTGATACATGTTAATCAGGACTTGTTTGTGTGTTTCTGTAAAAGTAAAACTACGACTCTCCGTTCGGAATTCTTGATGTAACATCACTCTGTCTATAAGCAGTTGTCTTAGGTGTAATTTTCCACCTCTAAGACAATCTGCTAATAATTTTTTTACTACATGGAAATTTTTCCAATGAGATTCAAAATCACGTCCACGAAATTTGTTCATTAATAATGCATCCCAGATCTAATAAAATAAAATAAGTTATTTATGTAAAAATAAGATAAAGTAGTATTTTACTTCCGTATGATTTAATTCAATAATCATCGCGAGGAAGTAATGTTCCACTTTATTCATGAGTTGTATACAATATATTTTCTACAAACGTTATTAAAACAAAATAGGAATTACAGTATTTCCAAAATGAAATGGCCACCATTGTTAAGAAGCTTAACATTGCGGTAATGGGTTTATGGCAGTAATCTTAAGACTTATTGCTGTAAAAAGAATATTAGGGGTATTAACCCCTTAACGCACGTTTTTTTTCGATACAACGGTAAAAAAAAAACATTTTTTTATTATTGCAATGCAAAAACATTATTTTTGATGGTCAAAAATATAGTCAAAATGAATATAGATTATTTTTTATTCAAGAGTAATATATATGTATACATGAATATTATAATAAGGAAATCAAAATGATTAATTTTGTATTAATGCTTACCCGAGTTACGCTCGGGCATGTGCGTTAAGGGGTTAAGGGAATTTTAAATTTAAATCGAATAGATGTAACACTAGTTCAATCGAAGTTTCTTAAAACCATTAAAGATATTTTCCAAATTTATAATCCTATTGTTTCTAAATTTTAGGGGTTGTTATACTTGTTTGTTAGTTAATTATCAACGTTCATAGCGTACATACATTAACAACATGGCTTTTGGCGACCATTTGTTTTTGAAGAAATTCCTAATTTCTGTAGTGAAAATAGTGTATCTGTGCAAGGTGATTTGGAGTGCGAAAATGTGGACGTTGACGTGGAATGCGAAAATGTGGACGTGGCTACTAAAGAAAAATGTCATTTGTCAAAAGATTGCAAAGTTCTGATACTGAGCGTTTATAAAAAGTTAGTTTCGGAAGGTAATGGCAAACCTATACTTAGAACTGCGGAATTAACTAGTGTTCCATACAGAACAATTCAACGTATCATTGTTCGTGTTTTAAACTCTATAGAACTAACATGGAGCCAATTAAAAGGTAATGTGCGCCGGAAAAATACATCACCGACAGAAAGTGACACTGTAGTACAATTAATTAAAGACGAAACAAGTGCAATAAGTAGTGATTTGTGGGAAAAAATGTGTAAAACATGTAAAGACAATTGATTTTTTTTTTTATAAATCCACCATATAAATTGTCAATAATTATTATTTTAAATGACAGTGGTAGTGACACAAACTCTGATAGTGATATAAACAATAATAATAGTGATAATAATTAATATTTTAATAATTTTAAATTACCATAAAATGACAAGTTCACAGAAGGAATAATTTTTGTTTGTGCAAATTTGAAGCATTTAATATAGACTATAAAAACTTTAAAACAAAACTATTTTTAAATATGCCTATATTTATAATTGAAATATAGCCAGTCCTAAAGCCTGATAAAGATGTGAAGGAATGTCATATGAGTATATACAGTTCATCCTAAACAGCATATAAGAAAACACGTTTATTTTAAATACTTATTACGGTCCTGGTAACTATTTTTAACAGAACCATAAACTCAGCAGGTATTGTCAACTGACAATAACTGAAGCGCCTCTAGTGAGATTTTGAGAAACTGCCGGTTGTAGGATAGTCGAGTTTGTGACAAGCATGGGAATATGTTCTTAGAAGTGGAAAGACAGTTAAAGACCATTTTAGAGTGTATTCCAGTGTGTTTCAATAAATATCACATGAAGATACCATTGAACCTGTCAAAAATATCCTACCAAAGTCAGCCATGATGTGAATGCAGTAGCGCCTCTATCGGTAGTGTCAGATGCCAATAATGGTTATACTGTCAGTCATTATTGGAATCAGTAAGTGAGAGTGACCATTTCATATGAAAATACTATACAATCCACAATTACAATATCCTATTACTTAAATTCAGCAAAAGAAAACATGAAAGTTAATTTTAATTCCGTTTGTAGAAAATATTATATTTAATAGATAAATATGTACAATAAATTAATAAAACTTACCCCAATTAAGTTGAAAAAGCTCTTAATATCATCCTCTGCAGTTTCCAACAATTTCTTTTGTAGTCTATCCAAAACATTAACAAGAGCTTTTCTTACATTACTTCCATCAGGCATAGTAACCCTCAAAGAAGTTCCTATTATCATCTCAAAAGCCCATGGTTTTAGCCTAGAAGGTATATTCTGATAGGCTGGTTCATCCCACATTGGCAACACTGATTGTGCCCCAAGGCATGCTAAAATAATACCTAACTTCTGTTTAACAACATCTCTGTTATAACTAACTTTATCATCAACGAAATCATTAAGGTCATTAATTTCTGGAACCATATATTTATTGATTATAGTTTGTGCAGCTGCTATTTCAGCTTCTTTCGGTTGATACCATTGTATTCCTAAATTGTTAATATCACCCGGAGCACCCCAATCACGAATTGAAATTTGATCTTTTATATTTTCGTAGAATGGTGGTGGACTGCTACGATACTCAACAGGCTGTACGACTGTTAATGAGATTAATAGGTGATTTAATAATCTTCCAGCCATTATATAGCCTTGCGTACAAGTTAAGTGTACAGTACGATCTAGAATACTCATTATTTGATCCATGTATGGTGTTAATTCAAAACCGTGACAGTCAATCATTTCAGATAGTAGTAATAAGTTGTATAATAGTTCAGTATCTAACCGTTCCTCCTTTTGTATATCATCGTTGTCCCCCATTAGATTATTAATACGGTCACATAAGTACGGTACGAATAATTTTAAAGTGTCTCGAGGTTGGATTCTGATAAATGACCTAATCATAATCGCAACCATTTGTCCTGAGACTTTAGTTTCTAAAATATGTTCAGTAGCGAATGAATATAATTTTCTTAATGCAGATTTGAATATGTTTTTTGAAGTTTGCGTGATAATAACTGTACATATAGATGACAAAGCACTTTCTGCCATTGCTTCTAATTTACTTCTTTTATCCATATCAACTTGTTCAAGTCTTGTCATTTCTAATGAGCTACTCTGTACTAAACAGAAAACTCGGTCAAAAAATTGTAAAACAAAATCTTCAAATCCAGCTGTTGCTTCACATATAGAGTGTTCTTCTTCACTTAAATCTTTCCAATAATCTGTAGCATTTGAAGTATCGACTAGTGGAATCATAGACACAAAGGTGGAGATAAATTGGAAGGTAACAAAGCATTTTCTTATATCATTAGGATCTATACCAGGTAGAAGTGCAAGTAGAAGAGGTATAACATGAGTTGGACCCTCTGGGTAACCAGTTTTAGGACCCTGTAACATTGGTCTTGCTACTGCTACTAAACACTGCATTGAAGCAGTTAGTTTATGTGGTTCAGTTAAACAATCTAAGGTAGCATATAGTTTATCTAGAACTAGTGGTATAATAACATTTGGTCGTAGAGTGGCAAGGTGTTGCAAGGCACTGCTAATATCGCTAGTGCCTATTCTGGAGTAAATAGCTTGTACTACCACTGGTTTCATGATCTCTACAAATTTATCGATATCTTCCTCTGTTAACCTATGTGATTCTTTAACTTCTGGTTCCCAGCTGGGTTTCTTATATCTCTCTCTATGTAAACGTTGAACGAAATAAAATGGCAATTTACGGAAAAGTTCTCTTAGCTTTATTGCCCATCTAAAATAAATTCAGTAATGATTATTTATTAAGTAATTTGATTTAATGAGATACTGAGTTAAGTTCAACCAAAAAAGATTATAGAGTGATTTTAAAATCTTGTTATTACATAACGGCAATTCACTTTAAAAAATTGACCAAATTTTAAATAAGATAGAGCTCAACCAAGATAGTATGAGCCTCAAAAGAAGGCTTGTTTGTCGCCACAGTAGATAAATAGGTAGATTCACTATAAAAACAATTTAAAAAAATAAATAAAAGCCACATATCTGTCACAGTCGGGTCTATTCTGTATCTTAAAAAGTTAAAAATTAACCTCAATACCTCGAAGTTAAAAAATTTTAACCACGCTTTACAAAAATTGTTATTCTGAAACTCTATGCCGTTTAAATTTTAACATCGGTGTGGTTAATTCAGTAGGTTATATTTGGAATTTTAACTCCAGCCAAATACATGGCGTTAACATTTTAACCAGCTGTAATTCTAACCTCCAAATGTCAAATAACCAGATTATTATTATTATTTTTTTTATTATTATTAACCATGGCAAGTCTGTTTATTTTAAACCAATTATTACTAAAACAAATTGAACAAAAGGAGATTAATAAGAGAAAAATTAATATAGGTGAATAAAAAATATATACAAATGCTTTTTAGGAGATCAGTTCGAATTAAACAAAAGCAACTGCGTAATATGAGTGATCCTTTTAAATTTTTTACTGTTTGTTTAAAATTTTTACGGAATATCTCGTTTTACAAATGTTGTTTTTATTTTTATTTTTGAAAATCCGAGAAAAACCAAAAGATTTCCCGATATATTGCAAGTAAATATTTAAAATTTTAAAACTATGTTACACTTATAAATTTTGATTTCTCTGTTTGTTTAAAAATAAAAATAAGGTAAATATAACCTGAAAATAAAAGTATCTTAATATAGAAGCAAGAAAAAATATTGATACATTTACATGTTATGGTAATATTATATTATTTACTTTCTGCACCCATAATTATTTATATATAAATATTGTACATTTCTGCAATATAGATTTATTAAATTTAAACGTTGTTCATTCACCATTCAACCATAACACTTGTTTACATTAAATCCACACTTACACCGCAAAACACTTACACTACCAAAATACGTCCCTTGTAGATAATTTCACAACATACTTTTAACCATAAGGTTAAAAAGTAATAACTTAACACTTGGGTTATAACTTGAGATACAGAATAAGAAACAAGGTTAAAATTTTAACGCCTACTTAAAATGTTACTTTTTAACCATCATTTTTACCCACAAAAGATACAGAATTGACCCGAATATGTGTTTATATGTCTGTCTCATTAAAACAATGCACTAACTACAATCGACAAAGCATAATACATTTAATTTAGAGCTGTGAACGGTCGATCGCGTTACCATATGACAAACTTGTAGTGACAATCAACAAGTGTACAA
This sequence comes from Liopterus haemorrhoidalis, assembly GCA_963971575.1. Lineage (NCBI taxonomy): Eukaryota > Metazoa > Arthropoda > Insecta > Coleoptera > Dytiscidae > Liopterus > Liopterus haemorrhoidalis. The sequence goes on along the minus strand of OZ020617.1, from coordinate 48,065,621 downwards.
GTCATAGCGTATAGTCGACTAATTTAATAGCTGTGAATACAGCTTTAGAGATATGCATTAATCTTTTTTGGTTGCCTTTAAGGGTGCGCATAACCGTACAGTTTCTTATACAAGACTAACAACCTAAAATAAAATTAGTAACAATCTATACACCAAAATTTTCAGCGAATTTTTATCTATCTAATAGGATATTTTTAATTTTAAAAAGAACTCTCATGTAATTGTAAATAAACAAATTACGTTACGGATGCCATCTTGTAAAACATTCGACACATATATGAGTACCATGCGGCAAATTGTAGCTACGGCCCCATTCTACAAATATGTTTGGAGATAATTTGTTCTATTGTGAAAATTACTTATAGTTATTGTACTTAGTAATCTATTTTTGCCGCCATCTCGAATCTGCCGCGGTTCTCAATATAGGTGCTGCGGTTAAATATTATTTATTTTATGTAAAGAATACTTGTACCAAGTGGAATTTCATTATCATCAAGTATAATATTTTTCGACGAAGGCTCTAAACTATAAACAACATGTCGAAAAAAATATTGACGTATTGTTTGAACATTTCTACACAAAACTTTATAAATATAAAAATTATTTGAAACCCACAAATAAATTTAAAAAATTACAGAACATGGTTGTGTGATACCTAATATTAAGTTATCGAGCAATAACATTTTTACAATATTTTTTCTACAATCAAAAATATCCTATTAGATAGATAAAAGTTCTGTGCAAAATTTGATGTATAGATTGTCACTAATTTTATTTCAGATTGTTAGTTTTGTATAAGAAACTAATAATCTCTGGGAGTTGTACATAGCGTTAATTTGTTTATTGTCATTCATTTATTTTTTGTCTATGTACATATTATATAATACATGTTATATTTGTATATTTATGTGTTTCTGAGTAAATAAAAAAAAAAAATTATTATTATTATTTACCTTCCGGTGTTCGCTGGGTGATAGTAGGACTCAATTGTCTGCATAAACTTTTCGAGATATTTTAAAGTTGAACTATTGTTTCCGATAGCTGAAACTATCCATACAGCCATAGGTGTTGTCTCTAATTTATGATGCTTAAGAGATTGCTTTTGTTTATAAGATACTGGTAAATCTAATGATCGTAAAAACCTAGTAAACATTAAAGGAATGTACGGTTCCCAGTCAATGTATCCAATATTATACATAGCTACTCTAGCCATTAACCATAGCATATCCTAAAAAGAAATTAATTAATTAAACATATTACATTTATAGGTAATACCTGAACAATACAATAAAGAAGATAATTTATCTAAAACTGTACTGTTTCTCAATAAGTCAATAAATATTACTCCGTCCGAAAATATGGTATACATTTTGATGTTTTTTTTTTTGTCCGAAAATATGATATACATTTACAATTTTAATTAATTAGAATGATTTTATTTATGAAATAGTTATAAATATCTAGTAAAACAAAGATAATACAAAAAGTTTTAATTTAACAAGGACGTGGCTGTCTCCACAGCTTGTATGAAACATGAAACAATGTTGCTTGTAATCGTTCCTTACGATGAAGTTTTGCCTTTTAACCCCTTAAGGACCAGACCCGAGTTATCTCGGGCCACACTTTATGGTCCAAAAAAACCGTATCTGAGATAACTCAGCCGGTCACATATTTTATGTTGCATTATGTATTTGTCCGAAATAACTCAATAAAATTAAAACTAAAAAACTTAAGCGAGGTGACACAATTGCATATCAAAGAGGAAAAATTATGACGATGAAGTGGCAGGATACCTGGCCAATGGTCTATAGTTACCAAGGCCAAAGAAAGAAGAAGAAAAAAAAAGTGGCAGGATAAGAAGCCTGTTACTTTGTTTTCTACTATACACAATAAAAAACATGTTTATTTATAAAAATAAAGTTTTTTTTTAAACAAACTTTTTTGTGTGCTTAATATATCAAAATATTAGTTTCAATTATTTAAAAAAAAAGGATTTTTTGGTGCATTTATTTGAAAAAAAAATCGGTCCTTAAGGGTGTTAATGTGCGGAATCTTATATGAATTCCCTCCTTTTGCTAACATGATTGTTTCTAGAAAAGTTTGAAGTGTTAGAAAAACATTATCAAGGGTTTGTATGTTTAATGAATTAAATGCATTTTGTACACATTCAATAAGTTCGTCGACTGTATTCGGTGAAGCTGTATGTTGTAAGGATTGTATAGAATTGAAAAAGCCAAGATCCAATAAATTAAAATCAGGACTATTTGGCGGTTGTGATTTAAGTCGATTTGGAACTTCTTCCTTGTAATTCAAAACAATTTTGATCACTTTCTTTGGTGTAAGCGGAACTAGATTTTGAATTTTTGTAACTTTTACCGTTTAAGTGAGGCTTTTGATCATTTTGTTTGGAAAAATCCATCTGCAAACCTTAAAAAAGAGCTTATGACGACTTACAAAAATGAGAATTCGTTTAGAATAGCCTATAGTTCATAATAATTATTTAAAAAATGATGTCTTGGATTTGTAATACAGTGGTACTTCGGTTTTCGTCGATAATCCGTCCGAAAACAATCGTTGAAATCCGAAACCGACGAAAACCTAGGCAATTATTTTCATATGAATCAATGTAAATCCATTTGATTCGTTCTAGACACTCTAAAATACATATCAAAAACACATTTTATAGAGAATAAATATAGAGTTTAATACTGAAAACAATAAGAAATTAATATAAAATTAATATAAAAGACTAATGATATTATTATTTGGAAGGGGAATTTTCATGAAAAATTTGAAGATAACCGAAGTCAACGAAAACCGAGGTAGTTTTGTTTTAAGTGCAATTAAGAGTAAATTAAATCAATTATACGCATTTAAAAGCTAGATGTAGTTTAATCGCTGTTAAATTTTAACTAAAACTACCCTCATTTTTACATTTATTCAATGTAAAACTGTTGTCATTTGTTTAAATTTAATGAAATATCATTGGTCTATAATGTAAGAGGGAAATAATCAATATACATGTATACAAATTTTCATTTTTTTATTAATTTTCAACACTCTCTTTGTTTACTAAACATTTCTTTGTTCACTTAAAATACTATATCTAAAATAAACATTTGTAAACTTACACATTCCCATGGTGGGGCATTATGGCAAACTTCCCAGAAATTCAGAAATTCTTCAAACCAAAGTTTGTAGCCAAGATGTGCTTGTGATTGTGGCAGTGCAATTGGAAGGAACCATTCTAACATTTCAATGGTACTAGCTACAGTATTACTATCGTATGGACATAATTTCGGCCGCCATTCATCTAACATTTCTTGTGTAGCACTCGCTGGAAAATAACTACAAGAAAAAAACACGATTTCATTTATGTATACAAGGTTATTTTTATAATAATAATACTCTAACTAACTTCTTTGTACAATTTATAATAATAACAAAGTAAAATCAAATTAAGTGAGACAAAAATCATATGATATAACTACAGTAAGACCCAATAATGGAGTAGCCAAGTAATGGCTACTCCATTTAATGGCATTTAATTCAACACATTTTTCCTACATACTATCGACATACAGTGCTGTATACCTTCTGCTTTGTTTTGAATGTTTTGAATTAATAAGTAGACCCTATGATTGTGTGTAATTGTGTATTGATTCGCGAGATCGAGGGATCAAGGAGATGGGCGTAAAAAGAATCTGTATATTGTAATCCATGAGCGATAAAGTATTTTTTCGACTCTCTACATAGTAAGTACATTGTTATGACATTGATTTAATGGAAGTAGATACACATTACCGATGAAGCTTTGGTTACTATTAACAAGATGTAAGTAAAAATTTACCTCCCCCGCGGAAGTAAGTGAAAAAAATGGAACAAAACGTAAATTTTCATGCCATCTGGTAACGTCCCTTCGATTTCTCCGCAAGAAGGAAGGAGCATGCAGCGTTTTCAGCCTCATCAATTCCCATTTCTCTTTCACTTTTGTTCATGTTTGCAGATGATACGGCAATTGTAACAAAAAACGTGGTTCAAAACAGAGCAGTCAGTGATTAACAAAAAAACCTTGACTACTGATTATTTTAAAAAATCGTGTATGAAACTAAATACGAGTAAATGCGAAATAAAAATGTTCACATTAAGAAAAACTTGAAACCTGCCAGATATGATTATTAACAACATTATTCCATGGAACCCGCCCAAGCAATAAGATATTTAGGGGTGTATCTCGATAATTAGATTAACATGGAGGTACCATATTACGCAAAAAATGCAAGAAGCCCTAACTAAATTAGCGATGCTTTATCCATTAGTGCAGTTTCCCAAACTGTTCTCCGCGGAGCATTTAGTGCTCCTCGGAACTGTTCTCGCAGACTGTAAAGTGTTCCGCGACAAAATAATTTTGGGAACCGCTAAATTAGAAATCCCTATTATCGTAATTTAGTTTAGTTTCGTTTAGCGCTTAAAATTCTACGTATCTTTAGCGTTAACCAGCGTCTAATTTTGTGCCAAAACAAAGCAGTTAAACATTATGACGTTTCTGGCATCCTGACTCACATGTCAACATGTTTTCATTAATAAATTTAAATATAACACTACGTTGAATTAAAAATAGGTACACCAATGTTTATGTTTTTAAATATAAACAAAACAATAGATATTGTTTTAAGATGTTGCTACCCAACATCTAAATGGCGCATTGGATAGGTAAGTTAAGTTCAGTTTCTGATCACCGACTCTAGATTAAAATTACATATGTAATCTTATACAAAATAATAAACATTAAGTTAGGTTAGTTCGTATGAGAAGAAGTCCCATAAGATAGTTCCGCAGCGGACATAGAGACTAATATGGTTTTTAGTTGGTAGGCTTTTATCAACACAATTTTATTAGGCGATTATTACGAAATAAAATAAGGACTCAAGTAGGATTGCACCGGTTAGTAAATTGGCCGTTTACTGTTTAATCGGCCGATACCGATAAACTGGCAGCCGATTATTTATAATATATATATGCAATAAACATTTATATGAGTTAACAAAACAAAAGATTCAATGGTGTCTATAAATATCAAAAAAGTTGAACAAAACTAAAAAATAAACTGTATGTTTTTATTCATAGAATGATTTTTTATCATAACAGACATTCGAGTTTTATATGAATAGTTGGAAATACACATAGAAAATATTTTGGAAGATTGTAATTCAATTTAAAGGATTTGTTTTATGGGTGGCCTAAGATTATATTTTTCGTCGCATAACCAAAGTGTGATAATCGAAAAAAATAGTTATTTGTGTACTATGACCAAAAAATAGATCTTTTTCGATCTGAATTTGTTGACCGAGGCAGAGCAGAGGCCTTCAAACAGATGAAGATGAAAAAGAACTTTTTGGCAAAGTTGCACAATATATTTTTTGGACGACCAAAAGTAACCCTTATTTATTTTAATTAGCTACATAATTTCAAACATTCGCTTGTTATTGATAAAACACTATTGTAGCAGCGGGGTGAAACTCTAATGGCAAAACGAAAACCATATTACGTTCCATAACCCAACACGAATAGCGCCCCAGTCGCTATAGCTACGTGCATGACAAGCTGTTGCCTATTACGGTTTCTATCATTAGCGTCAAAATCTGTAATTAGTGTCAAAATCTGTAATTAGTGTCAAAATCTGTAATTAGTGTCAAAATCGTCTTCTGTAATTTTGTAATTTCATTGTTTAATTCGGAAAATGGGTGTTAAATGCTTTGTTTTGGGGTGTGATAGTAGTGAACCTATCTTGTAGGTTCGCTTTCCATACCCGAAGACACGTGTGGCTCCAGAATTGTATAAAACGTGGATGAGGAACATTGTAAATCCAAAATTGGATGGCTTGTCCATGGAAGTGTCCATAAATATTAAGTATTAGTAAATATTATGTTACATGTTAGTCTACTTAATAAATAATTATTTCTGCTAGTTATTGTTTTTCTGTTTCTGTATAATTCCTAACTGCTTGTTCTTAATTGTAAACATAATTAAATGTTATTATTAAATGATACAATTGTTATGATTTATTTTGTCTATTTTTAATATTGTTGTCGTTAATAATATTAAAAATAGACAAAATAAATCATAACAATTGTTTCATTTAATAATAACATTTAATTATGCTTACAACTATATCCACTAAAGCATTTGAAATACCCGCGAAAACCCAACCCTTTCCTCCCCTACCAATTTTAGTTCCATAACCCAACAACTACAGCGCTAATTTGGTTTCAAAAAATATAACGGCAGTTTCGCATCTGTTTCCTTCTTTATCTATGTATTGTAGATGGCGTTGGCATCCAGCAGTCTAAAAAGTAAGCGAATTAGCCTAGGCCGAAAATGATTTACTTTTTGACCGGTACTAGATGATTAAAAAGAACTGTTTTTGATATGGTCGCCCAAAAAAATATTTATCTTTTTAGTGCACATCTAAATGAAATTGTGTCATTTTAAAAGTTTTTTTTTATAGATTTATTACATGTTGAATCCAATGTTTTTCAAATGATATTTACTTTGTCACCCATGTTTTTTTTTTGCTCCAGCATACGTGTTTAACAATAATAATAAAAATAAGAATGGCCAATTATCAAAACCAATTAATTTACCGATAAGATATAGAATAATCGGCAAAATAGCCGATATGACCGATAACTCTAGGCTCAACTTAACTTAACAACCTGTAACCGGTAGTTTCATAGTAAAAGGACATTAAACTAGGTTATGATAGTAAATGGTTAATAACAGAAGAACCCGAATGGCTCGATTTAAGCTCCAAAAATATTCTGAACTATCCTGTCTTTTTCTTAGCGTTAGATCCAATAAAAATTATTGTTCTGGTATTTTTTTTTTTAAACCAACTACGATGGAATAAAAACATTTCTGACTTTTTACGATCCCGCCATCAGTAATTTCTTACTAAATTTTAATAAAAAAATTATAATCGCAACTACAGCAATTCCAATGCAGTTTTAGGTTGTTCAGTAAAGTTTTACAAAAATAAATACAAAGTAATTATTGAAAATGATCACCATTTGCCTTTACACAAGCCTTGAGACTTTCATACAGGCCAGATATCCACAATATATATTTTGGAGAAAAAGATAGAAGATCTATCTCACAAGACTGTTCAAAAATGAACTTGGGATCCTTCAACAACATTTTGCGCCGGCCGTATATATTTAAAATATGTATGGAATAGTATATTGTGCAACTAGCGTGGACTGCAATATATTCCGTACGAGAATGAAGTTTGCAAACGAGCCGTAGGCGAGTGAAGCAAATCATTCGAGTGCGGAATATGCATTCTGTGCGTGTTGCTCACTATGCTTTTACTCCGATTGCCATTTTTCAATAAATAAATAATCAAGAAAATACAATATAAATATGATTGACAGCCATTCATGCGCGCGCAGTAAGTACGGGAATGATAATTCTCGGAAACTGCACATGCATATTGCTGCAAATTTATTCTTTCCCGCACACAGCACATGCACATTGGGGTGAATTTATCTTTCCCGCATCACCTGCATCGCGAAATTAAGCTAATTTCCTGTCAACTAATAGTAGCGAAATGAGACAGTTCCATAGTAGTCGTAGGAAAACATATGTTTGGACACACAATAGTAAAGAAATTTCTTGTCAATGAAGTGGCCAATTTTCCAATGTATGAGGTTCGAGCCACAGTAAACAAGTGGCCAGACCGTCCCAAGACCTGTGTGAAGGAAAATTTTCCCTCTTACCACAAAACGAAAACAACACAATCAAAATATCTGATTAAGGATAATTAAAATATAACTTACATTCTTGCAGCGTGGACCAGAAAATCCAAGTTGTTATCTAGTGATGAAAAATATCTATACATTCCTAACGATGATTCGCTAGACGTCATTATTCTTGTGCATAAGTCATATAAAGGTCTCCATGGCAACTGGAGTTCAGTTGGTGATATTAGCTCTTTTTTTCTAAAAATTATAATAATCATATATAGTATAAAATACATTTTGTACGGAATAATAGCTATTTATGCAACAAGTAAGGAAATGAAGGATATTATCGACGAATGTGAAATTTACAAAACGAGGCGAAACCGAGTTTTGTAAATCACATAATTGGTATAATAACCCAATAGGCGTAGCAGTTAGGTGTAAAATATGGCATCGTTTTAATTTATTTCTACCAATGATTGAAAAAAAAAAATTAAATGACATTCAACCGCCAACGATAATGGATAAAATATTGATACGAAATTTAATAATCCATCTCATTAAAATTTTATCTGCACAGGTCCACCCAAATAGTGAAAGTTACGACTTTGTTGAAATAAATGTACCAATTTATTGATTTATTTTGAAAATAAAACAAGTTTTTATCAGTTGTTAAGGAAATTCTAGGTAAATTTTTATCTGTTTATTTCATTATCACAAGTGCCAGTTCCGCTTAGAACCGCAAAGAGTCTAACCCACTATCTTCTAGGTCATTTTTAGGGTTTTGTAAGTATGACCAATAAACCCTTATACCGTCATTTTGTCGTCTGTCTATCTATCTGTTCGGTAAAAATTGTAGCCAAACGGCTAAAACTAGAGAGTTGTAATTTGGCATGCTTATACAACTCTTTGACCTGCACATAGGAAAAATACTAAAACATCTAAAAAACGTACCCCCCTAAAAATATAAACAAATATGTGCTCACCGAAAAAAAAAATATATTTTTTTAATTCTGATAGGGTATCAAATGAAAGCCCTTAGTACGTGGATTAACGATCAAAATTTTATTTTTGCAAAATAAATTATTTTGTTGAGATTTTTGCCAAAATTGTACAAAAAAAAAAAATTCCCATACCCTGTAGCCCAGATGGTTTAAACTAAAAATCTGAAAAAATTCTAAGTCATGTACATTAGTGTGAACCGGAATAGTACAACAGGAATTTATGATCAGATTATGTTTTCGGAAAATAACGCATTTTTGTGTTTTTTTGTTGACGATGTACAAAAGTTATATTTATGTAACACACTATACTAGAAGGTGTATCCAGGTCTAATAGTTAGCTTGCTCGCTTGCTACTCAACAAACTAGGGTTCGCTCCCGGGCAGAGGAGACAATTTTATTTTTTGTTTTTTTTTTTTTTCTATTTTTATTTTGTTTAAATTATTTTGTCAAAATTCTAGTTATATTTTGGCAAATGTTGCATTTAATTTGTAAAAGTGTAAATTTAATAACCAGTTGGAATTGTTGGAATTATATTTTCATTCTATGTGTCACGTATACGAAACCAGAGGGGCGGAGCATATGACTTAAAACAACCAATGGAAGCCATAGGAGCAATTTTCAAAATCTTAATGAACCTTGCTATATAAAAAAAATACTGCACATATTTAGAAACCTAAATAATGGTATTAGGTATTCGAGTTAAAATTAACATAAAAATATTTTAACATAAAATTCGTTTTTAAAGCTCTTAGATTAACAGACGATAAATTATTTTAAAAATATCATTCATTTTGCCATGATTACTACAAAGCAAAATTTGTCCTACACACTCAGCAAGCCGTGTGAAAATTCACACTAAAATCAATTTTTTTGTTTTTGTTTTTTGAAATAATTAACTATAGTGCGTTCAAAGGTGAGTTTGCAGTACAGGGCATATGGAGTAGTTCTTTTTCATACTCTCTAATGGGTTTACACAATGACACTATCCTTTTCTTGCTTGTCGACGTTGCCAGCTCTAAAACGCGCTGATCTGTGAAGACGCAGTATTCTACAAATGGCTATTTGTTTTTGTTGAGTGTTATTTTGAGTTTTATAAGAGTTGATTTTTGTAAATCATACGAGTTTTTCATATTATTATAATTGACACATTTGACACTTTTACAACATTTGGCAACACCGCTCCTATTTTCCATAAGAGGTATACTGCAAACTCACCTTCGAACGCACTATAATATTAGATATAGATCACAGCTAGTAATTTTGCATGTTTTTGTGGAGATTTTTTCAATATCTTCATTTTGAAAAATATGTCAAATGAAAAATGTGTGAAAAATTAATTGTGTTAATTTTTTACAGTACCTAATGACAAATACCAAAAAAAAATGATAATTTTGTAAATAAGTTGCTGTTTGTAAAGTGTTCATTTTATTTCCAAGGTTATCAATAAATTCGTCAATAAATTGATAAAAATATTGCTCAATATATTGGTCAATAAATTGAACTGTAAACATATTTTGAAAACTTGTGTCAAAATCCAAAATAGTAGGTATGCTGTAATAGGGGATACGCATAAAATTTATATTTCTTTAAAACTACATTATTTTGATATGTTAATATTAGTTATGTCACCTAACAAAACAAAAATCACATTTTAATTAATATTATAGCCAAATTTTTTAATTAAAATATTGTAAATTTGAAATAAGCCGACCACGGCGCGAAGGTTGCCGAGTAAAAACGACTGAGTATGGCGTCAAACGATAGGGGTTTCACGTCACAGATACAGCTACAACATAATCTTTACACGTGTGTATATTGTATTGTTCGAGAGTTTTGTATTTGTTTTTAAACAATTTTTCACGCATTTATTATTAAAATGGCAGATAAAGATTTTGTTAGGGCTCAGAGTGATAATTTACCCAACATTGATGCATTTATGTTCACAAACATAAAATTTACTTTTTTCTGAAATATCGGTTTTATTTCACCCCATAGCTTCCAGCCACAAATTTCGCCTTTTCTGTTGTTTTTCGCCATCAGGTAATGATATAAATTGTTTTTTTGGATTTCTAGTTGAACTATTTGTGCACATCGGTACTGAACAATATTTTCGATTATGTTTCGAAGTACTGGGGCCTGGATCTTCCATATTTTATATATTTTAATATAAAATTTAATTCGGTAAACATGTATAAATTGTTTTTATAGAATTAAACTTTATTTTAATTAAAATCACTCTAACTTTAAATAACCTATAAAAGTTATACAAACAAATAAGTTCACAACGAACTATGTACGCTGGGTAGGCTAGTAGTGTCATGCGTCAGTTAGAAGGGGCATGACGTCACACGTCGTTTTCGCGCGCTACATACATTTATGATTTTTTAAGACTTCAAATTCAAAAAAAAAAAAAACTTTTTTATGTTTATATGCAACAAGAGGAATATGATAAAAAAAAATTAAAAAATCATGCCTATCCCCTATTAGGTTCCAGATATATTGTAGCGGTAAATATGACAATTCATAATTGCATATCATCCTTATAAAATTGTAATATAACGGCACGACAAAATAAGTATTTAATCGAAAAATTAAGCACGACAAAATATGTACTTCGAACGACAAAATACGTACTCATCACGACAACTTAAGTGTCCATAGCAACAATTAACTCCCACTGATTAGATTTAATTTATTACTAAGTGCAATTTCCCTCTTTAAAATGTCATCACCTGTCGTGCAAAGAACCTGTTCGTCGTTTATTTATATCTACAATCAAGCAATCTATGTAGTATGTTCTATTTTAAGAGAAACGCATTTTATATTACTGTCAATCAACAGTAGTTATAAAAACTGTATGTTACAAAATATAATAAATTCATGGTATAGGGAGTATATAGGTACATCAAGAAATACCTACAAAACCCTAAAAAAGATTTGTTGAATTTTGTTTATCATTATTACAGCCAAGTGAAAGTTGGCTAAGAGATTTCAGAAACAATAACAACTACAAGAAAAATATATAAAGTACTTTGAACTTGATTTATACTTGAATTTAATCATGATTTTGTAAGACTTGATAATATAAAAAAAAGTTACATACTTTAAAAGCAATGTAAGCGTAGTTGCGAATTTATTTATTCTTGTCGGTTCCAAATCTGGAATTGTCAATAGTTCAAATAATAACTTGATAAGAGCTATGTGATCCTCCTTTGAAAATTTAAGGCCATACACCTTTATGTACCTGTAACAAAGCATTATTTTTTTAAAACAATGGTCATTGATTCAGCATATTTGAAAAATAATTTAAATGGCGGGTATAAATTCGTCCCCCACCACTTTTTTCCACGTGATAGGTGAAATTAGAGGTATAGAAAACGTCAAACAATGAAATAAAATAATTTATAGATATTAAAATTAAACTTCATAGAGAGTTTTATTTAAAATAATAAAGATATATATCATGTAATATGTTTTTCACTTACTTATTCAGTCTTGATATCCACAAAACACAACCTGGTCTAATTTCCCTTAACATTACAGATTTAAAAAGGTTAGTTTTTATATCTGTAAAAAGTTGTATAGATTCTTCATCCAATTTATCTGCATATGGAAGAAATTTGTTGTAAATTATTTCTTTCTGTGGTTTAAAACCCAAATGTCTATGTCTGTGCTCGTCAGTTTTATCGTCTCCCATTTTTATTAAATTGTTGTTTAATTAGTTGTTCTTAAAATAATTACTTCACTACATATGTTTCACAATACTAAGATCGTAATAACTAACACGTATATGTCATTATGCACTAGTCATTTTTAAGAATGGGTTACTAATTTTACTTGTCATTTCGTGAAAGCATTCATACTTGACAATTTATCCACTTACTGCCATCTGGAATTTTTTATCTAAACTAATATTATCGCGCGTAAACATTTCAAAAAAATGTTTAAACTCTACAGTCTTTCATAATTAATTACAACTTAAATAATAATCATTATAGCCATAATAACTAATTTTATGATAAAGTAAGTTTCAAATTAAGTTAAAATTACAAAAAAAACAACAAATTACTATCATTTGATAGTTTTAAAATGTCTGAATGCATATATTCCAACAATCCAACTAAATTTTATATGAAAAATATGGAATTTCAATCCAATACACAATTGTTTACTTATAAAATTTATAATTTGTTTTCTGAACGCACTATTTTAATTTAATTTCTTGTCGCAGCGCATGTTTGACTTCATTCTTTTATTTCCTGTTAGCAGCCATCTTTCTTTGCGCTTTTTCGTGTAACGTGAACAAACGTTTTACAAAACAAAATGGGTTTTGCTAATATCTGGTACTCTCATCCTCGCAAATACGGACAAGGATCAAGATCCTGGTATGTGTTTTTAAAGATAACATTACATTTACCAAGTTATAGTGTTTAAAAACAATGTTGACATGACAAATTAAGCACATGTGCTTAGGATTTAGGTTATAATTTAGTATTAAGAGTTTTTCTAATATTCTAATTATTATTTCAGCCGATCCTGTGCGAATAGGCATGGATTGATCCGTAAATATGGATTAAACATTTGCAGACAGTGCTTCAGAGAATACGCCAATGATATTGGATTCAAGAAGGTATGTTAATAAATAAGAATAAAAAAGAAGTAATAAATTCAGAAAATTATGTATTTTAAATATTTTATCGAGTGTTTTAATATGTTTTTATTTTGTTACAGCTCGATTAAATTATGAAGACCCGGTTTACTGCTATCTTCCGAATAATCTTTATACTAGATTTAAAAATGTTTTGTATAAGTTAAGATTGTAAGGAGTATTTGTAAGAATACAGTAAACATTTATAACAATTATTTAATTTATTATTATTCCCTGTAGATTAGTAGTTCTTAGCCTAAGGTTCTAAGACAAACGAACTTTTAAAACGGCTTGTAAAAGACCGTATGTTAAAACTATATGTGATAGGGACTTGCGGTTAGAGTTTTTGAAATCCTGAGGTCCTAAAGGACTTAAGGACATTATAAAACAAATACCAAAAAAATTTTTCTTTTATTTTGAAATTTTTGATTTTTCATTTTTTTTTAATTTAAAAAATCCTAACTGAAGAACAATAAAATATAAGAGTCCTGCAGTTTGAACTTTTGAAATGTACAAATTTTTTCTCCCCAGATAACAAAAATAGACTTACAGTCTGTTCCAAACGGTTAAGCGGAACCGTTGACTGAATAATAAAAAATATATATTTTTCAATCAACGGCGGAACTAAATGGGAATTTAGTTCTTTTAGGTTGTCACGAGAAGGGACCTTGCTTGGGTTATTTCATTTTTCACGTTGGGATGTCAAAATTTAAAATTCCAACAATGAAACCATGGAAACGAATGACATATGTCAAAATTAAATATTTTTTTTTTTATATTTTAATGACAAAAAAATAAATGGGAAATTTGTATTAAGAATGACACAAAAAATCAAAATATAAAGAAAATGACATTTTAAAATGATATTAACCTTAACCAAAAAATTTTTATTGTAAGTATGATTTACAAAGCTTAAACAAAACGGCCGAAAGGCACGATTTAAACGATGAAAGTAACTAGATTGCAAAATCTAGTTCCGCTTAACCGTTTGGAACAGACTCTAGTTAACGCATTTTTGATCCCTGTACTTTAGAAAATTTGTAAATATATCATTTTCGAAAGACCCTATCTCAAAATCTACATGTGATACAGACCTACGGTTGAATTTTTTTTGAATCCTGAAATTCTAAATGGCTTTATGACTCATTTGGTGCATCCAAATGAGTCAAGGCCATTAAACAAAAAAAAAAAGGTTTGAGAAATTTTTAATTTAACAATCTTTTTTTTTAAATTTCAAAAATTCCTAACTTATGAGGAATAAAATATAGAGAACTGCGGTTTGAATTTTTCCAATATCCGTCTTATGATTAGTATTAAAAAAAAAAAAAAATGGGGCCCTATAACCAACTTCAATCATGGCTGTAGTTCGCTTAAGGACGAATTTCTTGAAGGTCGTCCAAAATCGGTTGTTGTTCCGGAAAACATTGATGCTGTGCGTGAACTGATACTGCAAGATCGTCAGGTGACTTATCGTGAGATTGAGGTATCCTTGGGCATTAGTGGGACCAGTATATATTCACTATTGCATGAACATTTGGCGGTCAAAAAGATTGAATCCCACATAATTTGACAATCGCGGTGGAAAAGGCCTCAATCGGAGTGGAGAAAATTGGTTCAAACGCATGCAAAAGTGTATTGATCTTCATAGAGAATATTTTGAAAAACAATAAATCCACTTTTGTTGATAAATAATTGTTTTTGATCTCAAATCCCGAAATATAAAAGTAACCCTCGTCTGGTCATACCAAACTTAAACTTTAGCTAATCAGTTAAGTTTCAAAATGGTCTTAATTAAAAAGGGCTTAAATAATAAAGGCCCTAAGATTTTTTGATATGGTTATAATAAACATTCTTAAATTAAAAAAATAAGTTTTTATACAAGCAGTCATGTTATGGCAATAAAAATATATCTTTCGATTAAATATACAAGATCATTACATATTTTATAACATTTTATCACAAAATTTACTATATTGAAGCAGCAAAATATTATGTATGTTGATGTCTTGCTTTTAGTTGATCATTCAGTATCATTATTTTCTCACTTAGTCGATTATTGTGTTCTTTTAAGTATCTTATTAAATCAGCCTAAAAAAGAAAACAAATAAATTAAAATGTTCTATATTGAAAAACTTGATAAAAAGTTAGAAATTAAAGGAAAGCAAAGTGCAGAGGATAGTGGAATAAGATTGTAGAAGTGTGTAGACTAGGGTTGCCAGAAGCTGAAGATTCTAAAGAGACAATCGCGAAATTAGCCATCTGGCGCTCGTGTTAAAAGTAACGACTACCCAAAAAAAAGCACAACAGAATCCCCAAAATCTCTTAATACAAAATCATAATAAGGTCAGTAGGGCAATAATAATACATGGACACACAAAACAGAATTTACATTTTTTTTTTATTTTAAATTTATTTTTGTAACATTAGCATTAGCGAATACATTAATAGTGTGTTCTACATCTAAAGATTTCACGATTTTATATTCTACTGATAATACACTTAAAGGATTCCACACACCAAAGCGGGCGCGGTGGCGGTAGCGTTAGCGATACGACTAGCGATCAGGTCTCCTCACACTAACGCGGTGAGAGTGGCGGTAGCGATCAGTTAGTGAATCACGGTATATAGTTGTGTGATAATATTGATTGCGAGAATACGTGAGAATATGCTAAAAGTTAAACAAGAAGAAGTCTTGATTTTGGCAGCTCTTCTTGAAAACTTTTCCTATTTCGTCCCACACTTTGTTTTTTTTCTTAATATTCTTGTAATCATGTGCTAAGTCATACAAAATTAAATGATCCTTTACTGATTCTATGTTTTTTTCTGTTAAATTATCCATTTTCGACACTATTTTCTTAAATATATTCACTCTGTGGTATATAAACAATGAATATCGCGCGGCCTAACGCAACTTGTCGAGTTCGGCCGCCAGTGTTTGGTGATCGCTAGACTGAACGCTGCATACGGCGTCGTTCTCAGATAGCGGAACGCTTGTATGTGCGTGGTCTCATTGTATTGTACAGGTTGCGTTAGGCCGCTGCATTAACGCCACCGCGGCCGCTTTGGTGTGTGGAATCCTTAATCCATAGCCGACTGCAAACTTGCAAGCCCCTGCCCAAGTAACCAGTAACTGCAGTGGCGTCACTAACAGTGATGGCGCAGTATTTTATGAAGCAGCTCTTCCTCCAAAAAATGTTTAATATTTATATTTTATATAACTTTAATATTTTATATCGAATTTGAACTAATTCATGATGTAAAAAAAATGTACAGGGCAGTCGGCAAATCAGTGCAGTTGCGTCACTGGAAAGGTCACATGTTTTTGTGACGTCATGTTTAGTACGTCTACATAGTTTCCATTTAACGAATGTAATATTCGTACGCTGTCACTTTTATCGTAATGAAATGAAAATATACGAATAAGAACAGAATAGAAACAAACTACTAAGGCTAAGTAGTTCTAAAAAGGGCTAAGGGGCTAAAAAGAAGGGCATTAACTTTTTGAACTGCATTCTATATGACTGCGCGTAAGCGCCTTAGCGAGAGCTCCAGTTACTCATGCGTTATGCCGGCTTAAGACAGATGATCTACTTTGACAACATCATTTTTTATAAACTTTAGCTTGAAAAACGAATGATCTGCGCTGGCTACTGTTACTGGAATGATTAAAAACAGCACAACTACGTTACACATATTAAAAGGCGACGTAATTAAATAATTTCTAACAATAAACTCTAGAAGATCAGTAACCGTGTTACATACGGTAATCTCATCTTTAATACATTACGCAATGTGCATAATTATAAAATAAATTGCTCTGTAAAATCTGTGTGTCCAATTGTTTTGCGCATATTTCATTTGAACACTTTTGGCACACCTGATTAACTAAATGTAAAGATAATTATTCAAATAGAAAGAACAGAACAATCAGAAAAACTTAAAAATTTGTGTTTTATCCATCGTAGGACATCTGCGAGAGTAATTTATAAATTTTATTGATCAATTAAATTAGTACAGCTAATATCTAGTACCATATATATGTCATTCTCAAGCCTTTATACACCTACACTCTTTTAAAATATTTCTTTAAAAACTACATCTGTGAACCAATCATCACTCTTCAGTGTCTAGACTTGTGTTGCACTTTCAGGGATTTTAATAGACGATATTCATTTTAAAATCAACAGTAGTGAGAGTGGCCATCAGTCGAACTATTCTGACAAACAGTTGCTTTCCTGATATTGACAAATTAACTTTTCGTAAACGAATTTATATTTATTGGAAAAATTTCATAGATAATTTATTTATCTATATATATAAAACAGAAAATTTGTGTGTATGTCCGGAAATTCTAACCCACTTCCAGATATAAGCTGTTCACTTTTGTAAAAACACACTATATCTGGTTATTTTGGTTACTTTTATGGTGTGTTACTGACTTTAAATATCAATAAAAATATTCCTTACGCTGTAAAACCGACTTAAGGTTGATAAGGTTATGATCACTATAATTGAGATATTATCTGTCTCATTTTGTAATACGAAACTAACAGGGAAACTTCATTTTTTATGTTGTATATTTAAAATATCACCTTAGGGTGGTAACACCTTTCAAAATATTTGACAATTCATAATTGACATTAAATTACGTATATGTCAACTTACTAACACAAATTGTATAAAACACAAATTGACAAGCATTTGAAATATATTTTATGCAACCAGAACAGAAAATATGAATAAGCGAATTAAGATGAAATAAATATTTGTATACAATTCAAAATATTTGACATGTCAATCACAAATTTGACATGTCCATTTGGTATCTGACATGTAGTTTTTGAGTGAATATAACCTCAGTTAAATGCAACTTCACTAAAAATGTAAAAGCCAGATTTACAAGTTTACATGGTTTCAAAAAAGTCTATTTACACCACAACAGTCACCAAAGTAACCAGATTTAGTTTCGTATTACAAATTGAGACAGATTATATCATTTTTCATTATGACATATGTCAAATGGATCGACATTTTAAAAAAGTGACATTTTTTAATACCAACATGACATACAGCTTCAAAGGTGCAAACTATTGAAAACAAAATTCCCTCTTAGTTTTTTCTTACAAAAGTGAACTGCTTATATGGTACAGAGTTGAAATTTGGCATACAGGTAGGAACTGCCATCAACATAACGAGAAAAAAAGAAAAAAGTCCCATCCGAAACGAGACATTAACAATTTTGTTTTTAATTATATTGGACCATTGAAATAACTATGAAACATACAGTGAGAAGTTAGAATTTTTTTTCAATAGTTGATTGCACAACTATATTGATATCGTGGAATCTTCGGTCAACGTCGTAAATGTACGAGCATAAACATTGTGGATGCTTTGTTAGAACTGATAACGCTTCGTTACTCAATTATTTAGTCAAATTTATGATCATAGCTTATGCTATGTGTACAGATCGAAAAAAAAGCGAACACCTGTTTTCTGGATTTTTATTTATGCGCATATTTATGAATGTTATTTTAGTTTTTGTTGGCGAAGGTCCATTTGAGTGCGATCAATAAGCATTTTTTTTTTCAGTGTGGGCTACTTGTTTATTCTTCTAATTTCTTAAATAAAATCTTCTTCTATACATATAAAACAGAAAATATGTGTGTATGTACGAAAATTCTAACCCATTTCCAGATATGGTGCCGTCTTGAAATTGAAATATCTCAGTTGTCATTTACGTTACAGCAAAAAAAGTGTCTTACAAAAACCGTACGAAGTACGGGTACTCCAGCTAGTTATTATTATAAAATTCGACACTTCCAATTATAAATTTTTTGTAGTATTCAACATCTAATCACCTTTTTAATTCTTGAATAGAATGGTCTTCTATTTTAACATATTTTAATTTCGCACCCAGTACGTCGTCTTCGTTTAAAATAAAGTTTATTCATTATACTCCGGAAATGAATTATAAGTAAATTTGAGATATTTGTAAGATTAGTTTGACAAAAGCACACTGGCGCTAGTGTTGCTGACGTCACTTTGGTTATCGTCTATTCCAGCGGTTCCCAAACTTTTTCGGTTCCCGGCGCCCTTAATGTATCAGAATTTTTCGCGGCGCCCCAAGTCAAAAAATTGGTCTAACTGACGCAGTTGGAGGAATATTGGAACGTTTTCGCGGCGCCCCTGTAGCTCAGCCAGGGCGCCGCAGCGCAGTTTGGGAATCCTTGGTCTATTCTAATGATTTCCCGTTTCTTTGATCTTGACAAATAGTTTTATTAAATTAAAAAAATAATAATAATCAGTAGGTTAATTACAACACACTTTTTAGCAGCTGTAATTATTACTATGTATTTCTAGCACGTAAAATTAAAATAATAAAAATCAGTTGTTTTAAAGATACGGTAAAGGAGACTGTCTCCTCAAATATAAAGTCTGTTCCAAACGGTTAGGCGGAACTAGATTTTGCAATCTAGTTACTTTCATCGTTTAAATCATGCTTTTCAGCCGTTTTGTTTAAGCTTTGTAAATCATACTTACAACAAACATTTTTTGGTTAAGGTTAATATCATTTTAAAATGTCATTTTCTTTATATTTTGATTTTTTGTGTCATTCTTAATACAAATATCCCATTTATTTATTTTTTTGTCATTAAAATATGTAAGAAAAATAATTTAATTTTGACATATGTCATTCGTTTCCATGGTTTCATTGTTGGAATTTTAAATTTTGATATTCCAACGTGAAAAATTAAATATCCCAAGCAAGGTCCCTTTTCGTGACAACCTAAAAGAACGAAATTCCCATTTAGTTCCGCCTAACCGTTTGAAACAGACTGTAAATTAGAATTCAACACGTAAATTTTATATTTAATTGGAGCAAATATTCATTTACTTATTTTAAATTAAATATTCGTATAATTTATAGTGAGAATATAAATGCACTATTAAAATATTACATAATAAATTTGAGTACTACAAGTGAGAAAGCTTCTAAAAGTTAAGCAAAGAAGGTCTCGATTTAATATTCTCGGACCATTTGGCACAGATTTGCTGCATGCCGGTTACATTGCAGTACTAACTTGTCGAAGAGCAAGCACCCAATGAGTGTCATTCCCCTCACACTCAGCTCGTCTGACCGCCGGCATGTCTCCACCCGCGAACTTAGCGTCTTGTAAAGATAGATAGAATGACACAGGGTTTTTATATGTATAATTTACAAAATGTAACTATTAAATATATAAAATAAATCACTAAATCAATAGTTAATACTGTGATATTAGGAACAATACTTATGTAAATAAGTTAATGATAAATTTATATACAAAGAATAAAGCATAAAAATTACACTATGTTAAATGTTTAATGATCAGTTGCAGGATTCTCATATATTTATATTACGAAACATCTAACAGAAATTCTTAATTTCATCTAAAAATTACCACACATTTTTTTTAAATGTACCTCACAATGTGGGTTTAATTGCTAACACATTCAGTCTATTTTTTTCTTTGGTTTATTGTACCCCAATCATCGAAAATATTAGTTCGATGTTGTTTTTATGTCCAGGGATCGTAAAGAATTATTAACATATTTTCATTAATACAGAATAAAGTTCTACATTATTGGATTATTAACATGTACGAATACAAGACTAGGATTAAATTAAAAATATTACTTAAGAATCGAACAATTCGATTTAAATAAAGAAAAAGATCAGAGCAAAAATAGAGAACATATTCTCTTCAAATACTGTAAGGTATGTTAACGTGAAGATTTAAATAATTATAAATAAAAACACTGTATCTACAATTAAATTGTTGATTTTCTAAATGTACATCTTGGCATGTTAAGCAGTCATGTTGAGCAAGAATGATGACTGATTACCGTTTTGAAATGTAAATTTAGAAAATTAATAAAGAAAGTGAAGAAACAGTTATTTTATTTATATTCTCTTTAAAAAAAACCTTCTGACTACCCTAGTCTGTGCTCTAAATGTGCTTAGTCAAAAGTTACCTGTTTTTCAATAAAATCATTAACTCTATCACCCCTAGGTTGGTAACCTACAACACCTTGAGCAAAACTATCACCAGCTGAACAAGCGGTCCATTCTTCTCGTTGAACATCCGGTAGGGGTTGCTGCTTATTAAACTTTCGCACTCTAACTGTAATAAAATTAACATAAAGCTTTACGTATAACAAAAATTAAATTACCTTACCTATATAACTAGTGCTTATTCCAAATAATAAACAAACTTCTAACGTAATAACAGCTAATAAACTATTAAGCGGAGTTAAAAATCCACTTTTTAAACAATATTCTGCAAAATTTTCTGGATAAAAATGCTGCATAATTGTTTGCAGGAACAATAACATTGCATTCCATAAACTAACAACGTAAAATGGTAATCTGTGATGATTATACAGTTTTTTATAAAAATCTAAGTAACCATTCATCCGTAACTCATGATGTTTATATCGTACAAAGTAATCAAGAAGCTAAAAAAATAATAAATTAGTTTTTTACTTATATTTTATAACAATATAATTACCAGTGTAACAATCCACAATGCTACGTGTATGTATAATAATATAAAATAAGATTGACATTTGTATTTGTCATCGGGTCTCAAACATGCTAACACAATAGCTGTCACTTCGAGTCCTAGTGTAAAAATGACATGTAATGTAGTCGCTGTAACTGTTTTCAGTGGTCGAAATGTCCTTATTAAATCCAGATCTGGAGCTAATAATTCTCTTTCATCCATTCTTTGTGAATCTCCAAAAAATGTTGCACCCTTTTATAAAAAATTAAAAAGCTATGTTATGAATCACCTGAATAAATATTTTTTGGTTATGTTGTTCTTTTAAAATTTAATATAAATAATTTAAACGTACTCCTGAAGTTGCATTAAAACTCCTTGATAGGCTAACCATTGTATTTTACATTACTGAGTTTAAATCAAATCAAATTCCACCACAAAATTAACAAAAATAAACAAATTCTTGTCCTTGACAGTATGACATATGTACGTATTAATGCAGTGATTCAGGAAACGACGTTTTTAGAACATACCACAAAATGTATATATTTTTAATCGGACAATAATTTTCTACGGATTTTGTATTTTATATTAAAAGTAAACAACTAATTTATCAAAAGTCAAAGGCCAAGTGAAACAAAACAGTTATATTATTTTTATATTATTCTTTGTGACATACTAGCCAAGGTACTCAAGGTACACCCATTTCGTACGCGAATGAAGGGAGTTATCGTAGGATCGCACATAGCCCCCAAATATTCATTCCATTGTACAAAATTAGACAAAGAAATTTTAATAAAACCAATAAAATCAAATTAAGCAAGTAAATACAATACAGCAGTAATTCTTAAACTGTGGTCCGCGGATCCCTAGGGGTTTATGGGTTGGCGCCCACCTCAATGTTGAAAAAGAAAGAAATTTATTTTAATAATATTTAATTAAATTTAAGTTATATGACCAAATTGATCCTTCATATTTAAAAAATGTCATTAATTATTGCAATGGAGAATGAAAATATGAAAACTTGGGGGCCTATCAAGATTTGTTTTTTCTCAAATGGGTCCTTGTGATTTCAATTTTAAGAACCGCTGCAGTAGATTATTGCATATCATCAGGTTGACAACTATTGCCGCAACAAAGGCTAAATGATAAAGTGTTTTGTTGAACATTAAATATGAGAAAGTATAGGCGTGTTTTTTTATTCTTCAGATATGCATATGAGTTGTATACATTTCTTTTCGGTTGTATATCTGCGCAGATAGCCATTCTTTTATTTCTTTTTCATTCAAACGCAGATATAAACAAACTTTCTATTATTATATCTGCTTAGCAGATATAGCTGCAACTGCTCCGCAGATTCACAGCTCTTTTGAAAGTGACTCCTTTGACTGCACGCATGCGTACTTCTTGTTACAGGTTGGCGATGTTATTTTATAAAAGTTTTGTTTTTGATATTTGTAAAATAATTTTTTATTTAGTTGCAAAAATTACGTATTACTTAGAAAACATTGAGAAAAGAAATTTATTGTTAGGAAATTACACTTTATGTACTTTATTAGGTTGTAATTGTCTGCAGCAAGCAGTAAAACCTTCTTTTATTCCAAACTGTTCTTAGGAGCTATAACGTCACAGCAGAGCAGTTCTGCAATGCATCGCAGTTTTTGAGTTGAATAAAAAACATGCCTGATATATTGACGTACTTTGGGTACCAGGGAAAGCAACAGACCCCATTGCATCACACATATTCCTACTATTATAAAAGTTAGAACCGAAAAATAAAGTGTTTTCTTACGACTTCTATGAAATTATTTTAATTCGATATTGTTAGTTGGTAAGTAGAGCTCGTTAATCTTATTCATCTTAACTTCATCACAGGGTATCAAAAATTACGTCATCAATTCTGCGCGAGAAAACAGCTGATCACATTGACGTACATTAGGGTTTTAAACAATTGTTGTGGAAACCAAACACACAAAATCATGTATTTCAAATACATTTTTACTCATTTTAGTACACCTTGAAACGTACGAGAAATAAATAATAATAACGGAAATAAACAAACAACATCGCACAATACGAGTAGTCAAACACAAATCAAAATAAGTGACGCCACTGAAATGTGTTAAGCTACCTGTTGAAAACGTAATGGACGAAATTTGGTTTCTGCGCAAGGGACCTGGTTAACTTGAACGTACTCTATAAGTTGTCCATCGTAAGCTAAGCCAGAAGCCATAAAACTCTAAATGCGCAGTGGGTTAATAGGCTCCGCCCTCACTATTCGGGATTGGACGTTGGGGCAATTATATACTAAGTAATATATACAGTGTCGTCCGACGATGGTTTATTTAGTTAGTGTATGTAGAATTGTAGTCGATTCACAATAAGTACGAACGCCACTGAGTCTCCCGGTTCAAAACTACGGCCTGTGGAGGGTAGGAGTGCCCACCCATCTGAAAGCAAAAAGATCTCCTTATGTTGGACAATTTATAATTAACTTAATTCACCATGCTATTTTTCTTTCAATCTATGCGCGCGCATACTGTGTGGAAATGAATCAATTCGCATCAATGCGCATGTGCAGCGTTGCGGGAATGAATAAATTCGCACCAATACGCATATTCAGCGGTGCGGGAATTTTTATTTATACCACCTGCGCGATATTTAAAACAGCTCTTGTTTTAAGTATTATTAGTATTTTATCTCGTTTTATAAAGTAGATAAAAAGTGGTTTATTTTTTTTAGATTGTCTATGTAAAAATGAATAGAACAAAAAAGATTTGCTTACTTATTTATAGTACGCAAAAAGCGAAATAAAAATTGATTCAAATTTATAAGCATAAGAGATATAGTTCAAATTTCAACAAAATATAATTTTTCCTACGACTACTATAGAACTGTCTCATTTCAATACTGTTAGTTGACAGGAAATTAGCTTAATTTCGCATGTTAACCTCATGCGCGCGCAGGTGATGCGGGAATGTAAATGCGCCCCAATGCGCAGGTGCGTTGTGCGGGAAAGAATAAAGTCGCAACAATGCGCATGTGCGGATTCCGAAAATTTTCATTCCCGTACTGGCTGCGTGCGCATTAATGGCTGTTAACTATATTTATATTGTATTTTCTTGATTATTAATTTATTGAAAAATGATAATCGAAGGAAAAATTAGTGAGCAACACGCGCAGAATACATATTCCGCGCTAGTTGAACGATATACCATTAATTTATTTTCTATTAAGATTTTAAATTTTAATATAAATGTTTAAATAGTTTGCTATTAATGTCTGCAAAACATAATGAAAATAAAACATAAATATAGTAAATATAATGAAAATAGAAGACGAAGGATTAAAATTTTAAAAGCAAAATAAAAATTAAGAAAAACAATGGAAATAAGCAATTTTATAAATTAACTTTTTTCATTAAGCATTTTAAAATTTTGCCTTTTAATGCTTTATATCACATTCACGTTTTCTTTTTAAAAACCAAAATAAAATTGATTCAAATATATTCCAAACAATATACATTTAATACTGAAAACGAAGCTTAATCCCTTCACTGAAATTGAATGAAAATATTTCCGGCTGTTTTACGTAAATCTCGGAAAAACAGAAATTATTTTTTTGTGTTCATCGTCTTGTAAATACCTAAAACGTGTTGAAAACGAGTAAGAGGACAAAAAAAGGTCTCTAATTTTATTTATATAGATAGTAATTTCCTAAAGTACTTTATATTGAATTTTTTGCGATTTTATTTACATATTAGGTAATATCCATCAAGGGCAATTCATCAAAGTATAAAATTTCTTTTATGTAATCAGAAAGTATATTAAATATCACAGGTTTTATAAAAATCGAACAGAAAAATTCTGTATAAACAGTTCCACATCAATACTGAACATAAAAACTCACTTGTTTATTCAAAGTTTGTAATTTATATAAAAAGAAAACAAAAAAATACTGCGTCGAATAGAATGATAAATCGGGATCATCTTCAAAACATTGCAAGATTGCTTATTTATCAAAATGTCTTCTCAAAACAAAAGACAGATTAAAAATACAATTTATACATTTAAAATTTGTATGAGAACTATAATAAACACATTTTTTATAGTAATAATCTTGCATTAGCGAATTAAGGGTTGCAAATTGTTTTACTTCAAACGCATGCGCTTTGTGTCTACAAACTTGACGCTCAGCTATGTAATTTTTAAAACTCCGAACACCACAGTAGCGGTAAGACCGGAACTGAAATAAATTCGGACTTAGAAACACAATCATTTAAATTATGTGCTAATATTGTTAAAAAAAAAACTTAAAAATGAGTGATATATCAACAGTAGATGAAACTATAAACATACCAACAGAACAATTAACAGAAGACATTAATAAAGAAATGGAATTAAATGATATTTATCTACCTAAACAAACCCCAAAGGCAATAAGAGTGCTAACAGTTATCGCCTATATATTGTCAGTATCTTTAGCCGCAATAATATTAAGTTTGTATTATGTCCTTTTTTGGGAATCGCCTTCGCGTGGTACGCGAAATGGAACCGATGGTAAACGATATTAACGGTAAAGTGATTTTATAATATTTGCTAATATTTTTTTACCATTTTAGCTATTGGTAGTAGCTTGCTCAGTACGAGGTAAGTTAGTTATAGTATTGGTATGCTTGCTTTTTGATGTATTTTGGTTTTCATTGATGTTATTTATTTTTTTCGTTTTTTATTTTGTTTGGTAAATCCGGTTTCTGGGAAAACTCCGGTAAAGATAACGTAAATAATTAGGTTATTATCTATGTTGCGGAATTCGGGTAACGCAAACGACAACGTAAAAGCAGATTTAATACAATTATCTGGATTCTAGTTACAGAAAACAGGAATTTAAAATAAATCTTGAGGGAAAATTGGAAATCGAAGGTTAGAAATTTTGTAAATGAACCTTTTTTGTTATACAGGGTGTTATAGTTTAGAGGGAACACGATTTTTCTTGAAACTGCGATTTGTGAGCAAGTTGGGAAAACATTTTTCGCACCAAAGTCTACTCAAAGAATGGAATGGTAGTATTAAAATTTTCCGGAATAAACCGGAAATACTAGATATCGAGGACAACTTTGATTTTTTAAATGGTAACGTATGTCGGGTTAAGTGTCTTTGAATAACAGATTTTGAAAAGAAACAACTTTATTTAAATATTTTTTTAATAACTTTTACCGGTTATAAAAAAGAATAATATATATTATTTAAACGATACATTTTTTTTTTTTATCCAAAATCAACAATTGTCATAAAATGAACAGTATTATTGCAAGTTCATAAAATTTCAATAAGCATCTGAATATTTAACTACACGTTTTCTTACCAAAATTTCTAATTTTTAATCCCTACTTCGTAATTTAAACTCAATGGTAATAAAATTTCCGATCTTTTCGTAAGAAAAAATATTAGGTTGCCTAATCGTTTCCAAATTACAATGTTATAGTTCGTTTTTTAATTTGGAGGAACGATTCAAGAATGCCGCGCCAAAAAGTCGGACCGTGATTGGCTGCCGGTAGCAGCAGCCAGCAGCCATTATTTCAAACTGTCAACTTCAAAATTTTGTCAAACTGCCAAATAAATTTATAACGTGTTAGCAAAATATAAATAAATGGTATTATAGTATTTTATTTAACAAGCATGTAATGGAGGCTATATTTCACGAGGATGAAGTTTACCACCCGAGCCGTAGGTATGAGTTGTAATCATCCAAGTGTGATATAGCCATTATATACAAGTCAAATACAATATTTTATA
The DNA here is from genome assembly GCA_963971575.1 of Liopterus haemorrhoidalis. Classification (NCBI taxonomy): domain Eukaryota; kingdom Metazoa; phylum Arthropoda; class Insecta; order Coleoptera; family Dytiscidae; genus Liopterus; species Liopterus haemorrhoidalis. The sequence goes on along the minus strand of OZ020617.1, from coordinate 48,037,889 downwards.
GTTTTGTTTAATACTTTTATCATTAAAAAATTAGCAAATTTAATTAAAAACAAAGTGTCAATTGTTAAACTTCAGAACCAACGTCAACAAGATGGCTACCGAACCACCAGCTGATTGTAACGTACAGCAATGTTTTAAAATATTATTATTTATTGTTTTATTGCTTTAAATTTCGATAATTAACCTCGCTTATTAATTAATACATTTTTGTGCATATTTATTTATTTATGTTTATTGAGTCTTTATTACCACCGAGATTTTTATTTTTACCCCATTTGGGGTAATTTACCACTGCTTTACAATATCTCAGAACAGGGACGCACCCAGTGGGAGGCTTTACAGGATTGAGCTCCCCCCACTCTAGAATACACTTGAATTATAGAGCTTTTTTTTAATTATCACTCCTATTTCGAAGTGAAGACCTTTTTTTAGGTCATCATTTGTATTTTAGAAGCAAAGACTTTTTTTTGGGCATCCTCTCGGAAAATTCCTGGTTGCGCGCCTGTCTCAACCAGTTAAATAATCTAAGAATCTATGCTGGTCAAACCGATACGTTTAGTAATCTTTTCTCAGCGTCAAGTTCAATCTCAGATACTTTTCTTTTCATAATTGAAATCGATTTTTATCACTTTTTAATGTATCCTGGACTTATAAACATCAGTTTTTGATAGTACAAGATCACTTCACCCTAAAACCTATTTCTAAGGATGAATATTTTCAATAACAAAAGATAAAAACCTTGAAGCTGTTATACAATAGCTTTTTCAAGAAAGTTTCATCTTACAAAAACTTTTTACATAATTTTGATATTGGAAATTATAAAGTAATTGAAAGAATAAACAAACATGATAACAGCTTATACTCGAAAAAAAAAATAAAAAAATAAAATATTACATTAATTTTTATTCACATACGACTAATAACTAGAATGTAGAAAAATATGCATATGCATAGTCTGTAGCTTGATGTGCTCTCAATTGATTTTCAAACATCTGTATGAATCATAAAAAATTGATGTGAAGTGTGAATTTTCACACATTTCAGGGTTTTGTGGATGTCTAGTAATATTTGTTCTATAATCACATCAGAAGGTGCGTTCGGCATAAGCTAATATAATAATCTACACATTCTGCATAATTTACACAAGAAACGTTCGGCATAAAGTTTTTGTGTGCTCTGTGCTGCACGAAGATCGTTGGGCAAATATCGTGCAGTACAGTTTGTGTTGCACAATCGTTACAAGTTCAGTTTGTGCGGCAATCTGTGCAATTGTGTTTTTCGCGGTAAAAATATAAGTTATTATTTCTACAAAACAATCAAGATATCATTGTTTATGCATGCAGCATTTGAAAATAAATAATACTTACATGAACCTCATGATGGAACATGTAAATACACTAAAGACTAAAAATTTTCTGGATATAAGTGGAAATGTACTTTAAATTGATTTGTAGTCATGTTTGGAACAGTACTCTCTGCATATTCAAACACTTTTTCCAAAATATTTTCGGGTTTGGAAAATTCTTCTGGTTTGTCTTCCTTATCAAATAAAATTTCTTTTATATTACTTAAAAGCATCCCAAAACTTTCATGCGTCATTTTTATATTATCGTACAAAACAAGTAGCAGGAGACAGACTTCATGTAATCAAACACACATAATTTATTTCTTTACAAAAAAAAGTTAGAATAACAAGAATAACTGCACAATCTGAACAAAGCGTTCGTCTTTGACTTTCTTGCACAGTGTGCAAAGTGGTCACGTGACAAAAAACTTGCAGGACACAGGGTTAACACTGCACATTTATGCCAAACGCACTTAAAATCAATAGTTTTTTGATAAACACATTTATTCGTTATTTGAGTACTAAGAGCTTCCATTTAATTATTTTAAACAAAATGTAAATAATTTGCCTAAAATGCCAGCGTTTTTTTCTGCATTTGCTTCGTATTCAAGTCTTCATTAGATAAGAAGATATATATTTATAAATGGCTTATTTTTATCAATTTCAGAAACGCATGTCTCACTCTTAGCAATGTATTATTTGGTTTATAAGTAGTTCATTACTAAAAATTAGTTATTCCTCTTTGATACCTTAAAAACAAAAATCTAAATTAATTTAAAAAAATAGGTTGAATCACAGCGAATAATAGTACAACTGAATAAAATAACTGAACACTACACTATACAGTGTACAGTGTAGTGTGGTGTGGAGTGTGTAACTCGGTTCGCAACTGTTAAAAAAATATTATTTTTTTAATCTTTTTAATCGTAGCTATAAATACAAAAAATCCGTAACATTATTAGCCATAATTTAGCCATGAATTAGAAAAATAATTAATTTTGTCAAAAACACAAAATCTGCCATATTTTTCAAATACTGTTGAGATTTAAAAAAATACATTTTATAGAAAACATTAGGAAAAAGAAGTGCATGTGTTACCATATTTATGTGTTTTAGAGCAGATTTTTGATGTTTTTCAGTGCATTTTAAGTATATATAATCAAGTTTTTTAGTGCGTATTTTGCCGTTCTCTACTAATAACATTTAGTCAATTTTGAAATTGTATTTGATGGTTAATTTAATATTTTGGCATCCAGCAACGAAAGTAATTGATGTGATAGACTAATATTTGTCCGAATTGAATTTATCCGAATGTTAACAGTCCCCTTTGAATCGTTAGGGTATGTTTATACTAGAATCAAATACAAGACGTGGAGAATTTCTAATTTTCTGTAAAGCAGAGATTAAATGATAGGTTACCTGCCTGTGAAAACGTTTAAACGCAAATATATTTCGAAAACAGAAGTATATTTGCGTAATGAGAAACAGGCTCTCATTTTTAATGCTCTTTCTGCAAAAATTGCACAAAAATTGGTGTATGGATGGTTTTGAATTATTTAAGGGGCTTTATTAACTACCAGATGAAAGAAAAAAATTCGTAACTAATAAATTAGAAAAATAAAAAACCTTTATAACGTCCCTCATATGCAATGGCGTACGCAGAAAAATATTTTGGGGAGAATTTTCACAACATCGGAATTTATACGTATTGAAAAGGCGAGCAATCTTGCAATGAGGTAATTATAATTTTAGTTCTGTTCTAATTTTCGGGGGGCCAGGAAATATTTGAGGATGGACAAGTGTGAAAATATAAGTGATGACCTAAAAAAACAAAAGTCCTTACCTCTAAAATACAAGTGATGCCCAAAAAACGTCTTCACTCAGTGTTGTAATGTATCTAGTTACAAGCAGTGGCGGCGCTAGCTGGGGGTCCGGGGGAGACCTAAAAGTTGCTCTGGCCCCCAGTTGGCCACCCTAGAATTGCTTGGAAAAAAATATATTTTAGAAGTGAGGACCTTTTTTTTAGGTCATTACTAAGAAAAGTATTTAGGTGAAACACTTAAGGAAAGTTGGCAGAGTAATATTTCGGTCCATAAGACCCCGCTAGTGCCGCCACTGGATATCCAACAGTCGGGCTTTTTCACTTACTAACTATGAAATCCTGAATTGTGTGAAAATTAACGGATAAGGCAAAAGAAGAATTAAATAATTTTATAATTTTCTGATTGTTATACGCGATAAGTCATCTTCAAAGATAAAACAATTAACAAACGACGATTCAAAGAAAGAATGGAAGTCTTACAGCGTAAATGTGTCTCTCTATTATGAAGTTTTGTCTCTCCATCTGTAAACAATTTTATTGTACTCAGGACCGTACGTTTATTACTAGAATAACTTCTAGAGTAGTTGTGGCAGTAAAGCTGCATTCAGACCTCAGTAATTTAACACTCTGTGCGTTGTGGATAGTTTTTAAACGAGTGCAATTGGTATGATCGGACAAGCTCGTACTATATCGCTCCACAGTAGTATAGCAACGACAAAGCACGAGCATGTCCGATCATACCAAATGACCTCGTTTAAAAATTATCCACAGCGTACAACGTGTTGATTTACAGAGGTGGGAATGCAGCTTAACTCTTTCAAGTTGTGCACAAAAAAAAATATTGGGCAGGGCAGTGTCTAGGACAGATTCGCTACATAGAATAAGTCAGTGTCGTTTTGAGACAGTGTCGTTTGTGTGTAGTAATGAAATAATGGCTAGCAATGAAATTAATTTATTTTCAATAAATTTCATGCGGATCAGCGTAGCCTAGTGGTAACACATGTGCTCCTGTTGCAAAGGCCTCGGATTCAAATCCCGCTTAAGCATGGAAATTTCAACATGAAAAATTATAATTGTCCTGTCGATTGCCTTAGTAGCAAAGGCCATTGACGTGAAATAATAATACAGTAATACCCCGCCTCTCGACTGCCTTTGAGCTCGACGTTTTCACCATTCGACGTAAATGTCGAGAGTGAGAGTCGACGGAAGCATCGCTATCCGACGCGTGATCGAGTACCGATCACGTGATACATATTTTAGTAAACAAAGCAAAATGAACGCATGGCCAGCATTTCGCGCCTAGATATCTTGACGAAAACAACTCAGAATTAGTGGTGCTATGAACTTTTTGTTTTTTGCTAAAATAAGTGATTTATATTTATAATTATGGGTCCCAAGAAGGCTAAAGATGCAAGCATAGCAAAAAGGAAAACAGTTAGAATCACTATGGAACAGAAAAAAGAAATAATAGCCAAATATAAAAGTGGTATTCGTGTGACAGAGTTGTCTACAAGGTATGGAATTCACAGATCGACGATCAGTACTTTTGTACAGCATAAGGAAGCAATTAAAAGTACCGATGTAGCGAAGGGAATACTTATAAGTATTTCCTTATATGTATATGTATATGTGTATGTATATGTATATATGTACATGAGGAATTTCGACTCGCCACTCGACGAAATCGCTATTCGACGCTTTTTCAGAACGAATTAACGTCGAGTGGCGGGGTATTACTGTAATAAAAAAATCATTAATTTTTACAAAGAAATCTCCGGCTCCGTGGTGATAGTGCCAGCGCCAATGTATATGCCGCGCACCGGAACTTTACAACACTCTCTTCAGCGCCATGCTCTCTTGGCGCAATTTAATGGCCCCTTATTTTGTCCGCCATATTGTCTTCTTTTTTCCAACACTCGAATCTTATATCGTTTTACATATTTTCTTTGCAAATATTGTGACATTTAGAAGTTAAGTCGAAATTTTTGTCAATTTTCAATACTGACCTGTGTTAAAAGAAATATTTCACTAATTTTGCACTCTAGTATTATAGAATTCGATATTATGAATCATTTGAGTAGTCAAACACGCGTATAACCTCGCCATTTGCTGAGTTTTGACTGCCGAGGTGACTGCCGAGGTGACTGCCGAGTCTCCGCCGTCTCAAACTCAAGGTCGCAGCACGCATACACCATGATCTATTATCTAACACGTGATACTATTGCCATGTGCTTCCAACTATTGTACGCGTAGCAGTAAGCGGTTGAAATCTGTCCTAATTTCGGTACAGTCAGTTTCCGGGAACGATATCCCATACCAATTGCGTACAGACGTATTTTACATCAATAATATTTTTATAGCTTGAATAGTAGAAATCGTAACTGAGTTCAGTATTTTAAAGCAAGTATCTATATAATAGTATGTTGCCCCATTGATCTAATTTGATAATCCTATTTAAAATACTTAATCTAGGCACTTGAAATGCTTCTTTTTATATTACTGATTGTAAGTCACGCCATCTTTTGATTGAATTGAATAACGTTTCATATAGCAACTATTTAAAAATGCATTTACTCATAATTTAACAAACTATAAAATATTGTTGATGTAAGAAGCACCATTTATCTTGACTATATGTTTAAAATTTAAGTAAAATATATGAGTTTCACCATTAGAATTTTGCAATTTGTAATATTTTGTAACAAAATCATATTTATAAAAGTTTTACAGGGCAATTTCTCTGTTTTGTTCTAATATTATTAAAGTTCTTAAATACATGAGATTCATTTTCTTTAACATATTTTGTTTAACTATTCCAGGTTACGTAATTGCCAATCACGTTTAATTATCAGCATATTTATAAGATACTTAAAAATGTTGTCTTGTTATTTATTCTGTATTATTATGCGAAGATATTTATTTTTTTTTAATTTTACATCGTAAAAACACATGGGAATATTTTGCATGTGAACATTTTATTTTTGAGATGTTTAATTAATACTTGTTGACATTGTAGTCATTAATAAAATTAGAAATGGTTTATTATATTCAAGGGCGAGTATTTCATAAGGGCTACAGCTCCTCCAAATTAAATTTAGGCATTACAAAGCAGGGCTTCGAACCGTTATTTTTTTCGTTTCGGTTTTCATTCCGGTTCAATTAAAAAATTATATATCAGTTCGGTTCCGGTTTTCGTTCCGGCAAAAATAACGTTTTTTTCGGTTTTCGGTTCAGTTCCGAGTGATAAATTTTTAAATGCTTTTATTTGTATTAGAAATTTATTTTCTACTATAATTCAGAAGTCATTTTAATTTTTTTTTTTTTTTAAATTTGATAAAATGGTATGCTGCATCTTTGGCTAGTAGCTCCCAAAGAACATACAAACTTACTTAGAGCTATTAAAAATATTGAATGGAAAAAACATTCCAAAAATTTACCTTCACAATACTTACAAAACATTTAAAATTCATAAAATTTTTGAAATTTGAAAAAATGGTCTACAGCACTTTAGGCTATTAGCGCCCAAAGAACATACATACTTACAGCTGTTAAAAATATTGAAACGTAAAAACATTCCAAAAATTTACTTGCACAATACTTACAAAAAAATTAAAATCCACATAATTTTTTGAAATTTGTAAAAATAGTGTGCAGCATCTTTGGCTATTAGCACCCAAAGAACATAAAACTTAAAGCTATTAATTGAATCGAAAAAACATTTTCAAAACCATTTTCCTGCACAATATTTACAAAAATCTTAAAATTCACAGAATTTTTTGAAATTTGAAATAATGGTGGTTTAGGCTATTAGCGCCCAAAGAACATACAAACTTACTTAGAGCTGTTAAAAATATTGAGACGTAAAAACATTCCAAAAATTCACAATACTTACAAAAAATTTAAAATCCACAGAATTTTTGTAAATTTAAGAAAATGGTGTGAAGCATTTTCAGCTATTAGCGCCCAAGGAACATACATACTTAGAGCTATTAAAAATATTCAATCGAAAAAACATAAAATTTACCTGTACAATACTTACAAAAAATTTAAAATCCACAGAATTTTTGTAAATTTAAGAAAATGGTGTGTAGCATTTTCCGCTATTAGCATCCAAGGAACATACAAAAATATTCAATCGAAAAAACATAAAATTTACCTGTACAATACTTACAAAAAATTTAAAATCCGCAGAATTTTTTGAATTTTGAGAAAATGGTGTGCAGCATCTTTTGCTATTAGCTCCCAAGGGATGTCGACTCAGTATAGGATGTCCCTTCTTAACCCTTCAATAGACACTCAACTTGTTTCATCACTACTGCACTTTTTCAAATTTACTTTTTATAAAACTGGTAAAAATGTGTACACACAACATTTATGGCTACTAGCGCTTAAGGTAGTTATTAATTTAAGGGTATTTTATACAAAAAATGCACTGGTCAACATGTTGAACGTTTCATATACGATTGTGAACGAGAAATAATATGGAAGGATTAATGACGTAATGTCTACCAAAATTATCAAAAAATGTAAAGAAATTAATCCTCTTAATTAGTTTTGCTAATGAGAATGTTAATGTGGATTTTTCTGCGTAGTTCTGTATTGCGTAAACAATAAATAGTCCACGACAGTGCACAGCAATTTAAATATAAAAATTGTAAAATAATTTTTTAAATTTATAATAATTTTGTTAACCAGTATTAGCATTATAGGCTATTCTAAACATTTACGTGGAACTAAATTGCTTTTGCGTAGTTCTGTATTTTAACAACAAATGTATAAACAATAAATGGACCCCGACAGTGCACAGCATTTTTAAATATAAAAATTTAAAAATGTTTTTTAAAATTTATTACAGAGCTTCGAACCGTTATTTTTTTCGTTTCGGTTTTCATTCCGGTTCAATTAAAAAAATATATATCAGTTCGGTTCCGGTTTTCGTTCTGGCAAAAATAACGGTTTTTTTCGGTTCAGTTCCGAGTGATAAATTTTTAAATGCTTTTATTTGTATTAGAAATTTATTTTCTACTATAATTTAGAAGAACATTTTATTCTTTATTTTGTAATAATCATACCAAGGTTGCTGCCGGGAGGGGGGTTCTGGGTGTTCCCCCCTCCCCTGAAATAATAGAATTGCAATTTATTTTTTACTTGTCAGAAAAATTACGATTTTTTTCTGCTCATCAGTTTAAAAATAATCTTAAATAAAATGTAATTTATATTCACTCACATAACCATTATCTGAACCGAAATAAACCGATATTTTTTTCGGTTCAGTTCCGGTTTTCGTTCCGACAAAAATAACGTTTTTTTTCGGTTTTAGGTTTTCGGTTCAGTTCCGGTTCGAAGCCCTGTTACAAAGTGAATGTTTTTGTTTCCTTTTCTTTACAATTGTTTATTTTTCTAATAAAAATCGTTAAAACCATGTGGTACTGTAATTGCATTTATTTAAGAGGTGCAGCACTCATTGCAGCCCTGCTATCGTAGAATATACTAAAAGGTGATTGGCGATTGGCATTGAATGGTGGTAACACGTGATTCAGCTACTGTTTGGGCTGCAATCTCTTCAGTCCAGGACTTAGTGTGTATTCCCGAGCCGCCACTGAATATATTATATCTAAACAAAAAAGATCTTGCTTTATCTATTATAATTAGGTCAAAGCTTTGTGTATTTTGTAATCGAAAGTATATTGAACTTTGAATTAAAGTTAAGATATTGAAATATTAAAGATGATTCGAGAAAAAGACAATTAATCATAATATTTATAATCATTAGTACCCTCTGAGTGGGATTTCTCCATCTTGTTTAGTCATCTATCTTCATTCCGGGTTGGTGTTCTCTAGTTGACCGTAATTCTTTCTATAATTTACATCACAAAAATATCATCGTTGTCATAAAATAATTAAAATAAATTAAATTAAATTGCAGGTAAGTAATTAATGTACGTTAGTAGTTTTACCTTGCTTGCTGTGTCCTCGAATCTCTGTCCACAGAACATTTACTAAAGAAGTGACATTACCATAAAGTGAACGTAAGACTAGTGAACTTAAAGTTCACCGATGTTTAACATCGGTTTGCTTTCACACTTGACTTTTAAATCTCCGGTGCTGTCATCAGCTACAGTAATTTTGAACTGTCTGTGCAGACGCACATTTTGAATTATTATAAACAAATATGGATATTTCATTTCATTCTACAATAAAGACACACCTGTATTAATATGTCAGTCGATACATTTTATCTCAATTATTGTAGCTCTGTATTTTATTAAACACATTATTAAAATAAATAATTGTATTATAACAATAAGTATAAACTTCTTATAACGTCGATATAATACAGTATTCTTGTTTATGATAATATAAAATGTTGACAGAACAAATTCAAAGAGTATTTTTTTATAATAGAAATTATGTTGGCAATGCGGACGATGTTTAAGACGCAGATCTCTGTCTTAAACATCGCTTGTATTTAGACGAGGCCATACGGTTTCACATTAGCGTTTAAAGACACATTCACTTTAACATCCGATCTTAAAGTTCTAGTGTGAAAAGGGTATTAGATGTGAACAGTATTTCAACTCAGAGGCAGGGTGACCAGATTTCAGTTGAAGTAAACCCTAAAATACAATACATTTTATTCAATTTTGCGCACCTCCAAAAAAAAGGTCCTCACCTCCAAAATCCAAGTGAAGATCAAAAAAAAAAAAAAAATAGGTCCTCACGTCCAAAATACAAATGATGAGCAAAAAAAGGTCCTCACCTCCAAACTACAAACCCGGAGACTTTATAACAAAACCCGGAGCCCTGAGACTCAGACCGGAAACCCTAAGAACTCCGGGTGAAAACCTGAGACCTGGTCACCCCGCTCAGAGGTTGGATGGGCCCCTAAATGGCGTGCGGGCGTAGCTGGCCCATAGTTACACTATTGCAAAAATGTCGTCAAATAAGGAACTTCGTTAGACAAAACGGTCTTATTAAAGCATTAGTTATAATCTCAGTCTCTTAAATTTTATTCAAAATCCCTCTAAGATTCTAATATTTCTTCTCTATATGCAATCATAAACACGCTTAAAATAGAACCACTTAAATTTATACTTTGAAAAGTTAAAATTTCATGATCTAAATTGACATTGATGACCTGTATATTTCTGGTTCAAGTTTTAAACGTGGTATAGGTAAACATGTTTACAAATATTTAAAATTTCTTGATATATTGACAGGGCCAACCATATGGGGGTGCAGTGGGTGTAAAGGACCCAGCTCCCGGGCTATCTAGAAACCCCTAATGTGTCATATGAGTATTCAGAAAAAAACGAAAAAAAAATCTTATCGCTCGTCGTTTTCGGGAGCAAGTTCTTGATTTTTTTTTGTGAAAAGATGTTAGCTTTTTTATCGTTGAGAAATTTTTTGGCCCCCAAAAAAATATTTGCACGTGATGGACATGTCCAGCCCTATATCTCTAAATATATAAAATGGAATGTCTGTCTGTCTGTCTGTCTGTATGTTACCTTAAACCTCGAGTACAGCTGACGAGATTCTCATGCGGTTGTTGCCAACGTATTTGACATTTCTCAGGAAAGATTTTAAGCTATATATCATCACAGTATGACACCAGGATTCTGAGCAATTAAGAAATATTGAAAAAAGTCAGAAAAATATTTTGTGCAACCTATTAAAATTGTTACGGCAGCTAAACTGTAAAATATATATTAAAAATATACATGACATAGTTGGTTAGTTAAAATTTTTGGCGCACAGCAACAAAGGCTATTTGCGTCTTATACATGACATACTTTTAGGGTTTAATATTGCTACAAAAAGCCCGTGAGGGCATATATTCTAAATCAACAGATAAGTCACAATAAGTATTTAAATGTTTTCATTTTCGACGAAAATTATAACGTTCAGTTTGCTGTTTATCGCCGTAACTCAGAAAATTAGTCAGAAAAATTTAATTAAGATAAGTTACTTTGATTGCATGTGCATTTACTAACAAAAAAAGTCTTTAGCTTCAGACAATGTATACTACAAGAAAATTTATAGATCAGGAGTAATCATGGAGAGAATATTGTAACGATCAATGAACCCCTAATTCTTTGTGTGTACATTCGTTAATTCACTACTGTCAGTGAAGACTGAGAGACGTACCCCATTACAATATAATAAATAAATTCACAAGGCAGAAGGTTAAAAGCTTCACATAGCCAGCGTCGACTTGAGCGATGCATGCAACTTTCTCGCATGGGCAACTGTATGTAGCATTTATTCCTTCATTATTTAGTTAGTACAGCAAAACATGCATACATGTTCTCATAAAATGACTGTACTACCAATAATTCTTTTTCCAAAGAAGCTCTTACATAGATTATTTGTGCAATGACTAGTTACACCAGCTTTTCTTAAATTTTAAGCATTTCTTAAATCGTTAAAATACATAGCAACGCATTGCCTTGCTATAGGCTATTTCAAACCTTTAAGCGGAACCAAATTGAATTTTAATTTTCTTGTCACAACATAATTTTTTAATGTTTGAAGTTGGCTTTTGCTAAACAAAATAATCAAAATCTTCATTCAAACGTTAACAGTTACTAGAATTGAAAATCTAGTTCCGCCTAAACCAAAGAAACAGATAAACAGCAAGTATGCAATTTCAGAAAGACCCTGTTCGCAAGTAATTTTCTGAATTTCTTCCCCCTCCATGCTCAAGATATTTTCTGAATTCCTCTCCCTCGTCCTCATTTTTAGGGTTTTGTAGGTATGCCCAAAAAACCCTTATACCGTCATTTTGTCGTCTGTCTGTCTGCTGTCTGTCTGTCTGTCTGTTCGGTAAAAATTGTAGCCAAACGGCTAAACCTAGAGAGTTGAAATTTGGCATGCTTATACAACTCTTTGACCCGCACATAGGAAAAATACTAAAACATCTAAAAAACATATCCACCTAAAAATATAAACAAATATGTGCTCATCGAAAAAAAAAATATTTTTTTATAATTCTGAGTAGGGTATCAAATGAAAGCCCTTGGTACGTGGATTAACGATCAAATTTTTATTTTTGCAAAATAAATTATTTTGAAGCGATTTTTGCCAAAATTGTGCAAAAATTTTTTTGTCCCACACCCTGTAGCCCTGATGGTTTAAACTAAAAATCTGAAAAAATTCTAAGTAATGTACATTGGTGTGAACCGGAATAGTACAACAGGAATTTTTGATCAGATTATGTTTTTGGAGAAAAACGCATTTTTTGTGATTTTTGGCTGATAATGTACACAAGTTATAGCTTTGTAACACGCCACACTGGAACGTGTGTGCTGGTGTAGTGGTATTAGCAGCTGATTTTTCAACCAAGTAACCCGATCCGAAAGGGTTCGAACCCTGGAGAAAGAGACAATATTATTTTTTGTTTTTTTTTTTTTTAATTTTTATATTGTTTAAATTATTTTTTCAAAATTCTAGTTATATTTTGGCAAATGTTGCATTTTATTTTTAAAAGCGTAAATTTAATAACCAGTGGAAATTGTTTAAATTATAATTTAATTCTGTTTCAATGTACACGAAATCAGAGGGATGGAACTTTTAACAACCAATGGAAGCCATAGGCGCAATTTTTAAAATTCTTAATGAACATTGCTATATAAAAAAAAAAAAAATACTGCACATATTTAGAAACTTAAATAATGGTATTAGGCGTTCGAATTAAAATTAACCAAAAAAATATTTTAATATAAAATTTGTTTTCGCATCCAAAATAATCATCATTCACTTACTAAATACCTGCAAAACCCTGAAATGTGTGAAAATTCACACTTCACATCAATTTTTGAATATATATGATACATATTTGAATATGTAGCCACCGGTCCAACTCAATCCCCACTATGAATAAAGATTGTACACCACTAAATTAAATTGTGTTTCCAGGTAAAATTTCCACAAATTTATTTAATCCGCATCTGTATTAGTCCACGTTTTCTTTTCCTTATTCATTGTTTGCACATTTTTCCAAACAACTAGACACAATTCAATAAAACAAAATACTTTATTTCTCCTTGAATCAACACAACAAATTCTGAATACAAAACAGTATAATATGTTTTAAACAAAAATGTGCTATTAGTGGAAGGTTACTGTGCTATTCAATCTATTAAACATTCAGAACTTTTTTCTACGCCAGCTCAGCGGAGTTTCCGTTTTTTACGGAAATAAAATTTTCCTTAATGTATTTCTGGAACAAAAAATTGTTGAATATTGCTTATGGTAGACCATGGAAAACTGATACATTATAAAGTATATTGAGTCTTTGCTGAATGTTATTTTACCTTTAATCAAAAATGTATTTAAATAAAACTAGGATTAAAAAAGCTGACTAAAGACGTTTCTTAACGATACGTATAGCTCCCACAGATTATCAGTGTCTTATACAATACCAGTGGCGGCAAAAAAAGGAAACAAAAAATATTTAATTTTCCGTAATAATAATCAACGCAATATATTCGTTATAATACATAATTTACAAAGAACACAAACGCTTTCTCTTAAATCCCTATCATAATTAGGGATGGGAACGATATATCGATATTTCGAAAATATCGATACTTTAGAAAAATATATCGATATTTGAAATGCGATATATCGCGCAAAATATCGATATTCGCACAAAATATCGGTATTCTTGTATATTTTTTACATTTAAATATATGCTGTTCACTTTTGTAAAAACAAACTGTAGGCTATTCCAAACGTTTAGGCGGCACTAGATTTTGAAATCTAGTAATTTTTATCTATTAATTCAGACTTTTGGTCATTTTGCTTAAGCTTTGTAAATCATGCTCACATTTAAATTCTAGATTAAATTGATTGTCATTATAAAATATCCTTTTCATTGCATTTTAATTTTTTGTCATTCTTAATAAAAATTTCCCATTTATTTATGTTTTTGTCTTCAAAATATGGAAAAATGTATTAAAATATTTGACATATGTCATTCGTTTCAGTTGTTTCACTGTTAGAATTTTAAATTTTCACATACCAAAACTGAAACATGAAATAACCAAAGCAAGGTCCGTTTTCGTGACAACCTAAAATAACGAAATTTCCATTTAGTTCCGCCTAATCGCTTGGAATAACCTGTAAGACGAAATTTTGATTTTAAAATTTGCACCTTTAAAATTATGTCATGTTGGTATTAAAAAATTATAAAAAATGTCACTTAATAATGATCATATCCAATAAATCTAAAGTCGGTTTTACAGCGTAAAGAATATTTTTCATTGACATTTAAAGTCCATAATACACTATAAAAGTAACCAAAAAGATCTGGTTTGTCCTTACAAAAGTGGACAGCATATATATATATATATATATATAATTAAGAGAGCAGTTAACTAGGAAAATATTAGAAAGTTGGTTGGTAGCTTCTTTTCCCACCAAGCCAACAAAAAAACTGTAATTTATATATCTTACATGTTACGTGTTAATTATTTCGATATATCGAAAATATCGATATTTTTACTTCGATATATATCGAATATCGATATCACACTTACGATATATCGAAACGCGCATATATCGATATTCATAAATAAATTCCCATCCCTAATCATAATACAGAGCGGTCATAATTTCTGGTCAGTTATGCAATAGTTGACAGAAACACTTTGTTATCATATTTATTTGCAAGGACATGCACACATAGACGTAGATTCGATTTTTATATTGGGTTATATATGTTCAATATTTCACTTACCTCTAAGAGCTAACCTCGATCAACAATCGTCTTCCAATTACAATCTTAGTAACAATAATATCAACAACAACAATAATAACGAAACAAACAATAATATATCTTAACAAAAACCAATTAATTATGAAATGAACACTACTTTTTCTCTACACGCCAATGAGTTAACGAACAACATGAAGTTATCAATACAATATCGTTACTGATTGCTTCTTTATTAAACTGGAATTTTTAGATATGAGATAGAATACAGTTTTGATATTTTTAAGCTCATTGTTTATTGTTATGTAACTGACAAGAAATTATGATCACACGGTATATGCTAGCAGGCTGATTTGCATTTAAAACGCAACACAGCATCAACACACTGCTTACATTGAACGCCTGCGCATTGACCAGTTCCCCAGCGCAATTTAAGTCTGTTCCTCTAATGCAGAGTTTCCCAAACTGTGCTCTGCGAGCGTCTACTAGTGCTCCCCGATCTACTAGTGTCGCTATATATACAGCAACGATAGTGCTCCGAGACGAATCCTTCTCGTGAAAAATTATCCGCGACTCAAAAAGTTTGTGAAACTCTGCTTAATGTATTTTTTTCATGGTGGACTCACAGGCGTAACAGGGGCGAGAGGCGTGGTGTTTTATTTGAAAGATTGAATTTCATGGTGGTGTTAGAGGCGTGATAAATGCTTGTTCGCGACTCTGACAGCAGTTGTATCTAACCAAAAACTTTATGCAAGTATTCGGAGTAAACGGTTATTCAATTTCATTAAATACGTCTTCAAATCGAAGGAGACGTCTAGAGATATTTAGGCTGTGATATGAAGAAAAGCGATGGTGGGTACGTGCCATATATATAGAAACAGGGAGATTATTTTTCCTTGTTGCAAGAACTGAGACACAGACAGTAACTTCAATTACAAAAGAAGAATTTAAGACACAGTCTTTTTTACTTAACATGACAGTTTAGAATGAAGATTATGTTGGCCCCTGCTTGGGGGTTTATTACCGTAGTACTTGAGGTGTATTGCCAGTTTACCCTCTGCATGACACTTCTGCAGACCAGATATGTAAAACGAATCCATAATAATAAAATTTATTACTGCCGACAACATTGTAAAAGTCGCTATTTCGCTACATCAATTTGTTTTTTGTTTTTGTTTTTTTTTTTTAATTAATATAAGTGTCTCATTTCAGATACCCCTTTCCGAAAAAATATATATATCTGCTCCCATGGTTTCATGATAAACGGTTTCCTCTGAATGTATTTATAAACAACATGGTAACAGGTTAGGTTGTTTACAATTTTGAGGTGAAAGGCAGCGAAATGCGCATGCCCGACGGTACGGCCAGCACTCTGAGTTGAAATTTCTGAACTGGCAACACCCCGCTTGTGACTTCGCGCCTACCACACAATGGTTAGGTTTTTTTCAGAATAAAGCGATGCTATTGGTTGAATTTCTTGTTCCACGCTTCCAACACCAGCATGAAAATGATACATAAGAGCCAGTAGATTGTAGTCCGACTGCATCTTAGTCGCCGGCAACTGTGTTACTGTGTTTATGTGCGTTAACAGCGTTTTGTTTTCGTAAAAATTAATTATATGCTAAGATTTATAACGGAGCCATTTTTATTCGATCTTTCACTGATGAGGCTGACATAAAAAGACTTGGAAGACCTATTCTGAATTTAAACTAAAGCATTAAAGTCTCGTAAAAAATTTATGTGAAGTGTGAATTTTCACACATTTCAGGGTTTTGCAGGTATTTAGTAAGTGAATGATGATTATTTTGGATGCGAAAACAAATTTTATATTAAAATATTTTTTTTGTTAATTTTAATTCGAACGCCTAATACCATTATTTAGGTTTCTAAATATGTGCAGTATTTTTTTTTTATATAGCAAGGTTCATTAAGAATTTTAAAAATTGCGCCTATAGCTTCCATTGGTTGTTATAAGTTCCGCCCCTCTGATTTCGTGTACATTGAAACAGAATTAAATTATAATTTAAACAATTTCCACTGGCTATTTAATTTACGCTTTTAAAAATTAAATGCAACATTTGCCAAAATATAACTAGAATTTTGAAAAAATAATTTAAACAATATAAACATTTAAAAAAAAAAAACAAAAAATAATATAGTCTCTTCTCACAGGGTTCGATCCCTTTCGGATCGGGTTACTTGGGTGAAAATTCAGCTTTGCTTTTGCTTTGCTTTCAAAAATTCTTTATTGTTTAAATGTTTACAATAATTAATAATATTTACATTACACCTCCTATCACAATTGGACATATGTGCAGGTATTTTATATTTACAAATAGTGTAAAAAGATGTTTTTGCTTATAATAAAGCAGTAGCAGAGTGTTTCATAATTTTAATCATGGTTTAGGGGCAAACGATACGTTTGTTCCCTTTAAAAGGATACTAAACTAAACTTAATCTAACTTAACTAAATTAAAACTTACACTACATTAAAAACTAACTGGGAATCTGAGCTGGGATAATGACTGCAATGAGAGACAGTCCTATGTAACTGGAACGCCTCCAGTGTAGGTTGGAAGGTGTTGGAAGGGAAGTTTGTGTATGAATGTGTGTTGTGAAGGGTGTCTAGTTAAATTTTTAGTTAAGGGGTTGGAAGAGAGTTGTGTGGTGTAGAATTTATTTGAAATTTTGTTTATGTAGTCAGTAATTAGTGGTAAGTTAGTCCGTTCGTGTAGTTCAGTGATTCTGGTGTATCTGTCAGCGTTAGTTATTAGTCTTAAGCATTTGTTTTGAAGTCGTTGGAGTTGGATTTTTGTGGTTCGAGACGCGCCACACCAAGCTGGGGCTGCATAAGTCATGGTTGGTCTGATGATGGTGGTGTATATTAGTCTTTTGTTTTTCTGTGTGAGTGAGCTGTGTTTGTTTAGTAGTGGGTATAGTTTTTTAATGCTGTAGTGTGCTTTGATTATTGAATTGTGTATGTTTTGTCTGAAGGTTAATGTTTTGTCAAGGTGTACGCCGAGGTATTTAACTGTTTTAGTCAAAGTCGGGTTTGTCTTATGGTCATAAATTTTGAGTTTTGAGAAAACAGTATTGTTAGTAAATTTGCGGGAGAAAACTATGGTTTCTGTTTTTTGTGAGTTTATGTTTATCTTCCATAAATCCCAGTAGTCCTGTAGTTTGTCGATGTGTAATTGTATTTGTCTTTTGGCTACCTCTGCACTGAATGAGTGGGCATAGATTGCCGTATCATCAGCAAAGAGGGCCATTTTAGTCTTTTCAAACAAAGGAATGTCATTAATGTATAAAGTGAAGAGTTTGGGGCTAAGGACACTGCCTTGGGGAATGCCTGAAGGTATGAGATGTGGGCAGGAAAAGGTATTGTTTATCTTCACTTTGAATGAACGATTTGATAAGTATGAGTTTATGGTTAGTATTAATAATTTAGGAAATTTGTATTGAATTAGTTTGCTAATGAGCCCTACTATCCATACCTTATCGAAGGCACGTTCAATGTCTAGTAGGGCCATCGTAGTGACTTTTCCTTTGTTGAATTCAGCAATTACGTCAGAAACTATACGTACAACCTGCTGAACTGTGTTATGTCTGGCTCTAAAGCCGAATTGGTGTGGTATTGTGATTTTGTGCGCCTCATCAAATTCTAGTATTCTGGAGAGGATTATTTTTTCTGTTATTTTTGATAGAGAATTTAATAGGCTAATGGGGCGATAGTTATTTGGGTCCGTATGATCTTTGTTTGGTTTGGGAATTGGGACGATGGTAGCCATTTTCCATTGTGAAGGGAAGTGATGGAGTTTAATTATGGCGTTGATGATATAAGTTAGCTGAATTATAGCTTTTTGGGAAATATTTTTTAATAATTTATTATCGAGTAGATCAGGACCAGGAGCTTTTTGATTGGGGAGTGTTTTAATTAAATTTGCAACTTCTAGAGGAGAAGTGAGCAATTTGATGAGACGATTTTTGGGTGTGTTGTGTGGGGTGTTTAAGTATTCAATTGTGGAATCTGTGATAGTTTTTTGTTTAGGGGTGTTGTTTGTGTTTGTATGATGGACTCTTTCAAAGGCATCAGCTATTGCCTCAGCCTTCTGAGAGTCTGTGATGTGTTCTGTGTTATTATGATTTAGTGTTGGTATGTGTGAATTCGGCTTTTTGAGTATTTTCGTCATTCGCCAAAGGCTATTGTCATTGGGATTTAAGGAAGAAAGTTTTTGTTGGAATATGTTGTTAGTGTGATTTTTGATGAGTGAGCGTACATGTCTATTTAGTGCATTGAGTTGTGTTCTGTGTTGAGGGTATTGTGTGCGTTGCCATAGTTTTCTCGCCGCATTTCGTTTAGTTATAACGTCAAGTATGTCTTGAGGTAGTCTCTCTGTATTTGTATTAATTGTAAGTTGTTTTGAGTGTTTAGTCTTTGCAGTATTGATTGCGTCTGTCAGTGATTCAACTTCATCCTCCAGTTGTTGTGTAGTCAGAATTTTATTATTAATTTTGATTAAATTGTCTAGTGTGCTTCTGAATTTTTTCCAGTCAGTGTCTTTGTATGAAGTTATTGTTTTGGAAATATTTTCTATGTTTTGTCTATGTAATTTAAATATTATAGGGTCATGGTCAGAACTAAGTTCATGTAATGTAGTCGGGTCAGTTATGTTATTAATGTTTTTATTAATTATAAAGTCTATGGAGGATGGAGTGGAACCGTTCGGTGGGAAGTGGGTTGGTTTGTCCGGACACATGATAATGGTATTGTGGCTCAGCGAATGAGTGTATATTGCTGAGCCACTAGTGTTATTAGTCAAATTGCAGCCCCAACTTGTATGTCTAGCATTGAAGTCGCCAACTAGTATTGTTTTGTTGTGTGTTAAAAGTGAGTTTAAATCTGTATGTGTGATTTTATTTTTAGGTTTATTGTAGGCCGAAATTATGTGGGTGTTGTCTGTAAGTTTGATTGTTAGTGTTTCGAGTGTAGAGTTAGGTGATGTTTTTAGTATGTGTGGAATGTTGTGTTTGACTAGTATGGCGACTCCTCTGGCTGCAGAGTCATCATTGTCGTCCGCGTCTTTTGGTCGGTCCCGTCTGTAAATTTTAAAGTTTTTAATTGAAAATTTGTCAGTTGGTTTAAGTCTGGTTTCATTAATTAGTAAAATGTCAATGTCATGTATGATAATAAAATGTTTTAGTTCAAAAGTGCGTAAACCTACACTGTTTGCGTTCCAAGAACAGATGTTGATATTTTTATATGCCATATTTTTCCAAGTTTTGGGAAAATTGGACGAACGTCATGAATTTTTCTTCACTACTGTTGCAGTTAGTAAGTTGAGCGTTTAAGTCTCTCATGGCAGCCAGCATACCGCCCAAATTGACCAGTTGACTCATTTTCTTCATTTCTGAAAAAATGGAATTTATATTAATGTTTTCTTTGGAATTATGGGATATATTTTCATATTTGCTTGTATATGAAGGGATTTCGTTATTTTCTTGAGCTTGAATGGGTTGTGAACGTTGAACTGATCTTGTTGGTGGGAGCATGGGAAAGTCTTTTTCTAAGTTTGTTGAAATTGGAGTAGGGAGTAAAGTTCTCCTTTGTTCTGTTCGATTCCAGGGGTTTTGTGCTGGTAGAGGTGCCGGAATAAATCTGGTCTTCTGCATGTTTTGTTGGTTGTTATCTCTCGAATTTTTAATGTTTTCAATTCTTCTCAGGTAAGTTGGACAGGAAGTTGAATTTGCGGTGTGTGGACCATGACAATTAGTGCATTTAATAACTGGATTGGGTGAACACTCGCTGGTTAAGTGGTCACCTGCACATTTCAGACATTTGGGTTTCAAATAGCAGTTAGATGTTGCATGTCCCCAGGCTTGGCATCTGTGACATTGGATTATAACTTTTTTATTATAGCATCTTTCCCAATATATTTTGGTATATGCTATAAATTTAATTTTTTCAATGTCTGCAAAATTTGTTGAATTTTCAACAATAACTAAGTAATATGGTCTTCTGGTGGCTCGCATTTTTGTGATATCAATTATCTTGATGTTGTGTTCTAAAATTTCATATTTGATTTCGTCAAGAGAGATGTCACAATCCAGACCTTTTAACACATATGCGTGTGATTTTAGGTGAGCAGGCGTAAAAGTGAAATGTTCAATTTTTGCTTGTCTTATTATATTTAGAAATTGATCTCTTTCTTTGTGTTCGTGAAGAAAAATGTTTGTGTTTTCTTTGGTATATTTGAAGTGGAATTTTTTACCTGCTACTTTGGATATATTGTCAACTAGTTCTTTGTTGTTGGTAACCTTACCTCTAATAACAATTGGAGGTGGTTTCTTCTTCTCCAGTTTTTTATTAATATTGTCTAAAGTCTCGTCATCAAGATTTTCAAGACTGTTGAATTTATTGTCTGTTTCCATGGTGTTGTTTATTATATGATTATTGTTTTTGCAGGATTTAGATTCGAATGCTTTGGTTAGTTCTTCTAATATGATTCTTTTTGAATTGTTTTCAGGACCGATGTCCGTTGTTATTGTATCATTGGTATCATTTGGATCACTGCTATCATTTTCTGTTTCACTAAGAATTATTTTTGGGCGTTTACCGCCGCGCGGCACTGTAAAGTTTATAAATAATTTTTTTGTGATAAAAAATTAAATTTTTTTAATAAACTATTATTGTTTATGGTTAAACTAATTTTTATAATTATTTTGAACTGATAGTTAGTAATTATTTGCACTAAAAACCACTAAAAAACACTATTTTTCGTAGAGCACAATTTGACAGAAAATTCAGCGTCTAATACCACTAGACCAGCATACACGTTACAGTGTGCCGTGTTACAAAACTATAACTTGTGTACATTATTAGCCAAAAATCACAAAAAATGCGTTTTTTTCCAAAAACCTAATCTGATCAAAAATTCCTGTTGAACTATTCCGGTTCACACCAATGTACATTACTTAGAATTTTTTCAGATTTTTAGTTTAAACCATCTGGGCTACAGGGTGTGGGACAAAAAAAATTTTGCACAATTTTGGCAAAAATCGCTTCAAAATAATTTATTTTGCAAAAATAAAAATTTGATCGTTAATCCACGTACCAAGGGCTTTCATTTGATACCCTACTCAGAATTATAAAAAAAAAATTTTTTTCTCGATGAGCACATATTTGTTTATATTTTTAGGGGGATATGTTTTTTAGATGTTTTTTTCCTATGTGCGGGTCAAAGAGTTGTATAAGCATGCCAAATTTCAACTCTCTAGGTTTAGCCTGTTGGCTACAATTTTTACCGAACAGACAGACAGACAGACAGACAGACAGACAGACAGACAGACAGACAGACAGACAGACAGACAGACAGACAGACAGACAGACAGACGACAAAATGACGGTATAAGGGTTTTTTGGTCATACCTACAAAACCCTAAAAATGGTACATTTAATAGAGCATTTAATTCGGACATTTATTATAATAATACGTCGATTTGTGGTTCTATAATGTTTTTCTATGCGAAAAAAAATCTCACTTTACGACAACGGATGTAATAGTATTTTAAATTGTATTTTAATGTAAATCGGACTTTGATTTTGAAACAATTTGATTTCAGGCTGTCAGATCAATAAAACACACACAAAGTTAGTTAACAAAATAATTACTTTCCTTAATAAATTTCTAATTCCGGTCCTGGGTAAACCTGCCGAATTTGATTATTTCATGTAATTATATTATATAGCTTATGAATAAACATTAAGTTTAAACGAAAATGTGTATTTAAAAAATTTGCTAAAAACTAAATGGGAAATGAAACTAGGACAAAAGTTTTTGTACGATGAAAAAATTAAACTTGATATTTAAAAATGTTTTTGATTAATTTTTAACTTAAATTATTTATTTAACGACTTAAGCAAAATTTTAAATTGGTTGGAAAATTGTATTTTTGCTTTAATTATTATTGTCTTGTATTTTCCTTATTCAGATGAAAAATCTCTCAACTCGGTTATTTTTATTTTTACTATCCAAATTAATTCGTTTTTTTTTTCTTCTCAGGAACGATTTTTGTCTGTCCACGAAGAACTCAAAAACTACTGGTTGGATTTTGATGAGATTTTGTATATACGACAATATTTCCATTTTCATGATAGGATATCTTTTATGGGCGTGCATCGCTTAACGAAGTCCTGCTTTAAGGAACTATTTTGTAAATCTGCTATTAAACAATCAATATCCATCTCTATGTCCTTCACTCTGTTTATCTCTTATGCAAGACTCAATCGAGGTTACTTTTTATGTGCGTATCTCGGTTAACGAATTCCTGCTTTAACAAAATATTTTGTAAATCTGCTATTAAACAACAAATATCCATATGTAGGTCCATCAGTGTGTTTCTCTCTTATTTAGAACCCAATTGAGGATAATTTTTACAAGTGTACCGCTTCCTCCTTCAATGAAAGTATTTGTAAATCTACTCTTTTAAAAACAATATTTTGATATTTGATTACACTATTGCACTTCCATGCACTTCCATACACTTCCATGCAGGGCCGGCGCGAGGGTCTTTGGCGCCCGTAGGCAAGATATAAATGAGCGCCCCTAGGCAGGGCGTAACTAGCTTTTTTCGAGCTTTGGGGAGGACCTAAAAAAAGGTCCTCACTTCTAAATTTCAAGTGAAGACCTAAAAAAAAAAGTCTAAACACTAAACTCACTTCTAAAATTACATTTCTCTAAATTACTTTTACATTCATTTTTGGCATTTGACGCCCTTTTGAGTCTCACGTCAGAACCCCTCTCACAGCGGCGCCCGTGGCGCCATGTGGCAAGTGGGCACATTGTTCTTGCGCTGGAGAAGATGATAACGATGAGGAATGCACTCACGTGTGTTCATTCTTTAGTTCCAGATTTTAGCTGATTGCCATTATTCGCGACTGAAACTAACGTTGGCGGCGCTTCTTACAACAGCTGATGGCGGACGAGAAGAGTATATGTCAGAAGTTTTTTCTTAATATTTATCTGTTCAAACAATATTTTGGCAAATAAGCACTGTATTAATGTCACTATGTTTTAAAATACTTCTTAATTCACATAAACTGCAGCACAACACGCTACAAATATTATCCAAATATACGCTTCTGTTTAATTTAGCCAGTCACCACCAGATGTCTCACTGTTATTTGCAGTCGCGAATACTCCGCCCATGCTCATTCTTCATATTGCAAATGAGCACAAGGAAGCTTTTATTCATATCGTCATAACTTTTATTTTTGTATTTTTTAAGTTTTGTACTGTCTGTAATAATTAAACAATAAGGCCCGGTCTTTCCACCTTCAGATACAGTTCCAGGTAACTATCTGACAGATAAGGATATTTTTAACTTCATCTGCTGAGTAAATGTCATCCCTTTTTTCTATACAAATGTATCTATCAGATAGTTATCTAACGGATAATGAGACTGACGTATTGAATTCACTGACTGGTATTGACATTTATTCAGCAGATGAAGTTACAAATAACCTTATCTGTCAGATAGTTACCTGGAACTTTATCTGAAGGTGGAAAGACCGGGCCTAAATCATCAAATTTGTTACGATATTCCTTAAGATACTATTAAAGGTAATCCATAAGGTGCCCGTTATGCCCCGGCTTTCCCTACCTCGGGCATTCGAGTTATCGAATACCCGCTTTAAAGAAATATTTTGTAAATCTGCTATTTAACAATAAATATTCATCTGTATGTCCGTCAGCGTGTTTAATTTTATCGTGCAAAGAACGGGTATTGTGCCAGTAATTCATAAAGAGTAATACCCTTTTCACACTAGATCTTTAAGACGATTGAACTTAAACTTCATCGATGTTTAATATCGGTTTGCTTTCACACTTGATGTTTAATTTGAAGAAGAAATCTCCATGTAAAGCTAGTATGTATTGCCAACATAATTTCATATCGTTTGAATTTATTCTGTCATTATTTTGTATATCGAGGTTAGGAGAAGTTTATTTTTTATATTTATTTAAATAATAACGCAAATAATCTTCTCATAACCTCGATATATAAAATGATAACAGCTGAACATAGATAAAAGAAGAGAAGCACAAATTCAAGGAGTATTGTTTTATAATGGGAATTAAGTTGGCAATGCGGGCGAAGTTTAAGACGCAGATCTCTGTCTTAAACATCGGTCGTGTTTAGACGAGGCCGTACGGTTTCACATTAGCGTTTAAAGATCCATTCACTTAAACATCCGATCTTAAAGATCTAGTGTAAAAAGGGTATAAAAAATTAAAACAGCTGAAACGACACATTTTTTAAGACTCGTAGAAATTTATATTTTTTCTTTACTAAAACAGCGTTCCAAACTTTTTTACATCGTCATAATTATCTTATACATATTATTAAGATACTTCGGTCTAGAAATTACTGTAGGCAGCAAAGCTGATTTTGGAACTCAATTAATAATTTAAGATCTTAAGACGATTATTTGAATTCGCCCACTGTCCACTGTGACACACACACTGTTACAAGACCAGTGTTTCACAACCTTTTGCAAATAAACACCATCTTATACTTAAACGCGTATTGCTGTCGTCCCTCTATTTTATTGACGTAGAATACGTGTTTGTCTGTTCCTAGGGAGTTATTCCCAGCAATCGAGCGTAACGAAATTAGGATAGGTTTCTAACGCTTACTGCTACGCGTACAATAGTCTGAGGCACATAGCCATATCACGTGATATACCCTTTTCACACTAGAACTTTAAGATCTGATGTTAAAGTGAATGTGTCTTTAAACGCTATGGTGAAACCGTATGGCCTCGTCTAAATACAAGCGATGTTTAAGACAGAGATCTGCGTCTTAAACTTCGTCCGCATTGCCAACATAATTTCTATTATAAAAAAATACTCTTTGAATTTGTGCTGTGAACATTTTATATTATCATAAACAAGAATACTGTATTATATCGACGTTATAAGAAGTTTATACTTATTGTTATAATAAAATTATTTATTTTAATAATGTGTTTAATAAAATACAGAACTACAATAATTGAGATAAAATGTATCGACTTACATGTTAATACAGGTGTAATATATTCTTTATTGTAGTGTCTTTATTGTAGAATGAAATGAAATATCCATATTTGTTTATAATAATTCAAAATGTGCGTCTGCGCAGACAGTTCAAAACTGGTAATTTCCTGACGGTAACTTAAGGACAAAATTACTGTAGCTGATGACAGCACCGGAGATTTAAACATCAAGTGTGAAAGTATACCGATGTTAAATATTGGTGAACTTTAAGTTCACTCGTCTTAAAGTTCTAGTGTGAACAGGGTAATAGACCATAGATGTACACGTGACACTTATTGCAACTTATGAAATTCTTTGTCATTTTCATGAAAAATGAATCATTAAAAATGATTCATCTAAATTAACTTGTCAGAACACCACTTAAATTCCGAATTATGCACATAAACATAACTAATTTTCTAACAGTATATGTAAGTTAAATTTAGAAATACATAAATCAAAATTTTCTTTCCAATAATCTGATTAATGAGATCATAATTCTAAATCTGATTTAAAATTTGTTCGGTTTTTACGACACTGGAAATTTTGAAGTGTAAGTCATCGAACTTTGATGTATAATGTATTTTAGTTACATATAGAATAAATAAAAATAGTGTTGAAAGGCAGAAAATGTTTTTTAAACACATTTAAAAAGCAAATAAATAAATTCTAAGATCGCGGTTTTAAAATTGGGTCGTCAAAAATAGGAAATACTTCTGTAACTTGTCGACAGTCACATTCACACTGTCCCCTGTTCCCTATGCGTTGGTGTTTTGTATTAGACATAGTCGAAAATAAGTGGCGCCATTTTCAAATTTTGACATATTGTGACAGAATAGAATTGTAACAGGGGATTATTCTGAATAGAAATGCCAGAAGTCTTACAAAATATTAATAATAATTTCGAAAATGATTCCTTCATGAATATTGACTGTAGGATGACATCGTCACTGGGATCAATGGAGAGGATTGCAGATGCCATTGAAGCAGGGGCGCACACAGATTTTTGGCTTGGGGGGGTCCAATTATACATAATTTTTATAAACACATGGCAAAATTTCAAGTGAAGAGCAAAAAAAAGGTCCTCCCTTCTAAATTTTAAGTGAAGAGCAAAAAAAAGGTCCTCACTTCTAAACTTTAAGTAAAGAGCAAAAAAAAGGTCCTCACTTATCACAATACGGGGGGGTCCGGACCCTTTGGTTTCATAATCAAGTATGGAACCCTTTTAACCCCCTGGTAATCAACTGTGGAACCGTTTTAAACTTTGACGAAGTAATACCATAGAACAGCAATGTCCAACATACCGGTTGCGGGCCCAATCCCGTACAAGACTATTTTTTTAAACCTCCCGCACGAAATTACTACCAGTTCCTCAAGCATAGGGATGGGAATTTATTTTTGAACATCGATATATGCGAGATTCGATATATCGTAAGTGTGATATCGATATTCGATATATATCGAAGTAAAAATATCGATATTTTCGATATATCGAAATAACTAACACGTAACATGTAAGATATATAAATTACAGTTTTTTTTTTTTTTTTGGTTGGCTTGGCGGTAATAGAAGTCGCCACTTGACAGACAATCACTTTACAGTTGGTACTCACCCAGCTACCAACCAACTTTCTAATATTTTCCTAGTTAACTGCTCTAATAATTATATATATATGCTGTTCACTTTTGTAAGGACAAACCAGATTTTTTTGGTTACTTTTATAGTGTATTACGGACTTTAAATTAAAAATATTTCTTACGCTGTAAAACCGAGTTTAGATTTATTGGTTATGATCATTATTAAGAAAGTGACATTTTTTATAATTTTTTAATACCAATATGACATACAATTTCAAAGGTGCAAATTATTGAAATCAAAATTTCGTCTTACAGGCTATTCCAAACGATTAGGCCGAACTAAATAGAAATTTCGTTATTTTAGGTTATCATGAAAAGGGACCTTGCTTGGGTTATTTCATGTTTCAGGTTTGGTATGGGAAAATTTTAAATTGCAACAGTAAAACCATGTAAACGAATGACATGTCATTTTTTTTTTCATATTTTGAAGACAAAAAAGTAAATAAATGGGAAATTTTTATTAAGAATGACAAAAAAATTAAATGCAATGAAAAGGACATTTTATAATAACAATCAGTTTAATCTAGAATTTGCAATGTGAGTATGATTTACAAAGTTTAAACAAAATGACTTAAAGTACGAATTAATAGATAAAAATTACTAGATTTCAAAATCTAGTTCCGCCAAAACGTTTGGAATAGCCTATAGTTTGTTTTTACAAAAGTGAACAGCATATATTTAAATGTACAAGATACAAGAATATCGATATTTTGTACGAATATCGATATTTTGCGAGATATATCGCATTTCAAATATCGATATAAAAATATCGATATATTTTTCTAAAGTTTCGATATTTTCGAAATATCGATATATAGTTCCCATCCCTACTCAAGCAGTGATTTTCTAAAATTCTTCTCCCGTCCTCTTTTGGCAACAAGAAATTTTATTAATATCTACCCACTCCTACCTCAAGTGATTTTTAGAATTTCTATCCCTTCTGTCTTGAAGTGTTTTTTTGAATATCTGATTTCCGGTTCAACTCAATCCGGCCCGTGAAACATATCGACTCTTAAATATGGTTCCATTATGAGAAAAGGTTGGACACCACTGGCACTGAATAAAGAACAGAGTATAGAATAGTATCTCATCTGAGGTAACACTAAACAACAATTTGTTTTTTTTTTCAGTTTTAAAAAAATTAAAAAAGGAGTTGATATTACAAGGCTTCAATTAATTGTATTAGTGCAGTCCGTTAAAGTAACCGTAAAAAATTGTTTGCACAAATTGAAATTTGCTGAATAAAGTCCAAATTTACGAACTTAGTGGAACCATTTTAAATATGGATTTTAAAGTATTTATTAAGTAGGAGACAAATTGTAAAATATAATGACAAATTTTGGGAAAAAATTAAAAGAGGAAAAATCCAAGTTCTTTAATATAGGAATTCACCTATCACTTGTATAATAGTTATTAGGAAAAATTTTATTTATAAATTTTATACTAAATTCAAACATGTATTTATCTACTTTTTAACCACTTCTTCAAAAAGTTTTATTTATTTATTGGTTTTTATTGATTACAATTTTCTCTTTCTACCAATTTTGCCGCCCACAAATTTGGCGCTTTGGGCAGTTGCCCTACTTGCTCTCCTAAATCGGGTCCTGGTTGAAATTAGTCCAATAAAAATTGATGTGAAGTGTGAATTTTCACACATTGCAGGGTTTTGCAGGTATTTAATAACTGAATGATGATTATTTGGGATGCCAAAACAAATTTTATGTCAAAATATTTTTTTATGAATTTTAATTCGAATGCCTAATACCATTATTTAAGTTTCTAAATATGTGCAGTATTTTTTTTACATAGCAAGGTTCATTAAGATTTTGAAAATTGCGCCTATGGCTTCTATTGGTTGCTTAAATCATTAGCCACGCCCTCTGATTTCGTATACATCAAACAGAATTAAATTATAATTTCAACACTTCCCACTGGTTATTAAATTTACGCTTTTAAAAATTATATGCAACATTTGCCAAAATATAGCTAGAATTTTTACTGTTAAATTTTTTAATTTTTAATATTAAATAATTTAAACAAAAGAAAACTGCAAAAAAAAAAAAAAAATTAAAATTGACAGAATTCGAACTCTAGTTTGCAAGTTAACTGTGTTTAGCAAATTAGAAAACCAATGACTAAACACACATCGCTATCAGCGCTGACGTCTGAACTTGGTTACATAGCGAATTAAATATTTAACATATTTTGGTTAAAAACACAAAAAATGCATTATTTTCCGAAAACATAATCTGATCAAAAATTCCTGTTGTACTATTCCGGTTCACACCAATATACATTACTTAGAATTTTTTCACATTTTTAGTTTAAACCATCTGGGCTACAGGATGTGGGACAAAAATTTTTTTGCACAATTTTGGCAAAAATCTCGTCAAAATAATTTATTTTGCAAAAATAAAATTTTAATCGTTAATCCACGTACTAAGGGCTTTCATTTGATACCCTACTCAGAATTTAAAAAAAATATTTTTTTTTTCGATGAGCACATATTTGTTTATATTTTTAGGGGGATATGTTTTTTAGATGTTTTAGTATTTTTCCTATGTGCGGGTCAAAAAGTTGTACAATCATGCCAAATTTCAACTCTCTAGGTTTAGCCGTTTGGCTACAATTTTTACCGAACAGACAGACAGACAGACAGACAGACAGACAGACAGACAGACAGACAGACAGACAGACAGACAGACAGACAGACGACAAAATGACGGTATAAGGGTTTTTTGGTCATACCTACAAAACCCTAAAAATGAACCTAACTTTCAGAATAAGATACCCAAGAAACACAAATAAAGAAACCGTACCAAATGTTTCAAATCATAACAACCAAATGCTACAAAAGAGTGTTGATAAAACCTTTGATTTTAATAAATATCAAATACACAAAGCAATTCCAAATCGATTTGGCGATTCTGCGCATCACAGACCTTGTAGAATGGACCATTATTGATCTTATTTTTAGTTTAAAGAAATACAACACTAATAAACTATAGTTTTTAACAAAAATTAGCTGTTTCTACGCATTAATAGTGACTAAAATTGTGTTTAGACAGTATTAATAAATTGACAGTGGAAATTAACGTGATAGTATTGTGAATACAGCTGTTTAACAGTAAACAAACACGGTTAAGAATAGATGGGTGTGTTTTTAATAAAGTGATTGTTCAAATGGCTCGCTAATAAATCATATAAAACATAAATAATGTCATGCAAGTCTACTTTATCAAGTAGTCTTAAATCAAATTGCGAAGTGCCCCAGTGGATGCGGAGTCACTCATCTGAACATAGTGAAAGAGTTATGTTTGCCGGCGATCAAGCAAAGGATAGATTATATGAGCCTAAACATAAAAAAAAGTTAGTTCGTGTCTTAACTGTAATCGCGTATATTTTCTCTGTTTCCTTGGCAGCCATTATGCTTTCCCTGTATTATGTGTTTCTTTATCCGAAATATAATTCAAAAGGTAAAGCTATGGTGGAAACTACTACCCCTGGAACTACGGTTTTAAATGGTAAAATAGGTTTTTAATTTTATTTTAGATTTTTAATCATTTAACCTGCATTCACAATCAACATATTATGAACGCTATGTTCTTATAAATACAGTAATCAAAGTATAAGATATTTGTGTACAAAATTACAGTATCTTCTTTTATTTGTTTTGGGTCAACTTTACTCAACAACCTGTAGCCCTTATTATAAGTTAGATTTGGTTATGATAGTAAAGAACAGTGGCGTACGCAGAGGAGGGATTAGGGGGACAATTTGCTCCCGAAAATGCGAATTGAACTAAAATTATAATTACCGCATTTCAAGATTGCTCGCCTTTTCAACACGTATAAATTCCGATGTTGTGAAAAATCCCCCCTGAAATATTTTTCTGCCTATGCCACTGGTAAATAATTCAGTACAGAAGAACCCGAGCGGCTCGAATTATAGGTCGTACATGTTCGTAACAACACACTGCGCAGAAACGAGTTTCTGACTGAGAGCTTACTACGTCTGCGCGCACGCAAAGCAGTGGCGTGGTGTATTACTTATTATTTTATTAGTCAACTGTTTGTTTGGTACCTCGTTTGTGTTTCAGACCGCCACTGGTAAAATAGCTGAAGTTCTTGTCGATTTGATAACTCATTGTTGTTTCGAAAATGAACGGCCTATAAGCTTCAAAAGTATTAGAGCCAACAAAAACTACTGTGCATAGTTAAAAACTGATTGATCAGGTTGTTAATAGAAATAAAGATTAAACTTCACTTATCAGTGCTGGCTCAGATGTCTGTTTTTATGCACTTCAAAAACCCCTGCACACAATTTTTTATACTTTTTTTGTTTTAAAATAATTGGGGAAGTATAATTGTAAAGGAAATTTCACTTGGAACCCCGCAAAATTCCAGCCGGCCCTGTCTATTATAAAAACCGTTTAAGAACTAAGAAGAACAGTTAAAATGTAATTTAGGTTATGTTATGTACCGTAAATCACAAATGTTGATAAAACACATAAATTGACAAATACAAACCGCCAGTGGCGTAGCGAGAGCTTTTGGAGGCCTGGGAAAGTTGGTTAGTTATAAATTTTCCGCCCATCGCACGAGCCCTGGAAACGACATATAGGTTGAGCCCTCTCGTTATCAAGCTATTTATTGCATTTAAAGGAAGTAACGTTTTCAAAAAACAAATATTGAGTAATGTTAGCAGAGCCGTAGCAATGTTTTTTGCGCCCTTAACAAATAAATTAAATTAACTTAAAATAGCGCCCTTTTAATAGGCAGATCAAAATATAAGTGAAGACCTAAAAAAAAGGTCCTCGCAAAACAAGTAGCAGGAGACAGACTTCATGTAATCAGACACACATAATTTATTTGTTTACAAAAAAAAGATTAAAATAACAAGAATAACTGCACAATCTGAGCAAAGCGTTCGTCTTTAACTTTCTTGCACAGTGTGTACAGTGGTCACGTGGCAAAAACTTGCACGACACAGAGTTGACACTGCACAGTTATAACGAACGCACCTTAGGGTGAAATTATTCTCTTGAATCGTTTGAATATATAGACCGCGCAAGTTACGTTCAAATGGCTCGGCAATTTGTAGCTAAAGCTTTATTCTACAAATATGTTTGTAACTAATTTGTTCTATATTATGAAAATGACTTATAGCAGCGTTTCCCAAAGTATGGGTCGCGACCCGGCACCGGGCCGCAGAAATATTTTGCCGGGTCGCGAAAAAATTGTAAAAACACAAAAGATTTTTTTTTACGTCTGTTAATCACTAGAATAGTGTGTATTTGTGTTCTTTATTACTATACTATATTCTTTATTACTATACTATACTGTTTATTACTATTTATTACTCTTTATTACTTATTACTATAAAGCTACTGCTTTAAAATAAAATTTGTTTTGTAAATAAATGTTTTTTTTTTTTCATAAGGTGGGTCGCGAAAAATTTTAAAACCTCGTACCGGGTCGCGGTCAGTGAAGTTTGGGAACCGCTGACTTATAGTTACTGGTTAGTTAGTGGTATATAGGTTCTGGAAAAATGATTTAATTTTCGTAAATACAAGTATGCCAAGTGACATTTAATTATTTTTCAATAATAAGTACAGTATTTTTCTACACAAAATTATATAAATATAAAAGTTATTCGAAACCCACAAATATATTTAAAAATTACATCGTTGTCCGATATCTACTATTAATTTATTGAGCTGTAACATTTTTACAATAGTTTTTCCCACAATTAAAAATATTCTATTAGATAAATAATCGCTGTAAATTTAGATATAGATTGTTACTAATTTTATATCAGATTGTTAGTTTTGTACAAACTTATGATATAGGATGTTTATGTGCCGCTACTAGCATAACATGAGAGCACGATACTCTCATGTTATGCTAGTAGCGGCACATGAAAAATTTGAATGAAGTGGCTCGTTCAATTAGTTTGAAACGCCTTGTAGTTTTTAAAACAATACACATTAAAATATTTATAGTAGAACTTAAAACTGTACACTTGAAATCATCATATTGTATTAAGAATTAATCACATTAATAAATAAATTGGTTAATTTTGAATTGAACACATCGGTTTTTAAATATTTCACCACAGTCACAGCGCCTCTCAGTTGGTATCGTTTAAGCCTATCAATTATGAACAATTGTATAACAAGTTGTTTTACATTTGTTATAAAATACGTTGGCAGTGAATTCAGGTTAAATGCAATTTTATGACTAAAAATTCTAACTAATTTAACATTTTAATTTTGTAATCTGTATATTATTTTGTTTGTTTTTATAAGATATTTCTGGAAGAAATATTTGCGTTTCTATTAGTTTACTTGTATTAACAATAATTTTATGAATTTTTATTAAAAATATACAAAACTTTAGAATGTTATCATTACAAATATAGCACGTTTTTAGTAAACATAAATGTTTATTTTAATTTATTATGTAGATTTAGATTTTAGAAGCATGTTTAATGCATCGCAATAACATTGTAGTGCTTGATTGTAGTAGTTTATAGAATTATTGCAGCAATTTATAGAGATTTTTTTTAGCACAATAAAGGTCTGTTCGTTTGTGTTGTGTGTTTGTGTTGTATCTTGTACTGTGACGTCAGCTGCTCTTGTCCTGGACAAGTTTGGTGCAACACAAACGAACAAACCTTAGATCATATCAGCGTGTTTCAAATGGTTGAGCGTCACATGGCTAATCAACATTGATTTCTGTGCAGGGCCGCCCTAACCACAGGGCTAAATGGGCTATAGCCCCAGGGCGCAAGCCTTTTGGGGCGGCAATTTTTATTGATACCCCGCTCCCGTTTGCTATTCTGTGAATTTTCTTACGAAGGGGGGCGCATTATTTTTAGTAGCCCACGGGCGCCGAATTTCTTAAGACGGCCCTGTTTCTGTGTCGCAGAAAAACGTATCAAAACTTTATTCTTTTATTATTGGATGAATATACATGAAATTTTCTGTATATTGTTCTTTATATTTTGGATGTAATTTTTATTACTATTTTTTCTGTTTTTTTTTTTAAACAGTTATTTAAAAATTTATGTTTTACCTATATTTTTAATATTTTAAAGCAATTTTTAAATCAAAAATTCTGTAACCATAATTATTACTTTTGTCTGTTTTGTCTTTTCTATTGTTTGTTCAAAAATTATTTTTTTTAAATTTTTATTTATATATTTTGACCATACCAAATACAAATTTTCTATTATTAAATTTTATGAAACCTAACAAATATTTATTTTGAGAAAATTTTATAACATTTAGTACTTATTTTATTATTGAAAATAACC
This sequence comes from Liopterus haemorrhoidalis, assembly GCA_963971575.1. Lineage (NCBI taxonomy): Eukaryota > Metazoa > Arthropoda > Insecta > Coleoptera > Dytiscidae > Liopterus > Liopterus haemorrhoidalis. The sequence goes on along the minus strand of OZ020617.1, from coordinate 48,002,970 downwards.
TTTAAAATAAGGATAAAATAAGATAAAATAAGAGATATAGTATCAAAAATCTGATTGAAGTTCAAACAACTTGAAACACCCTGTATATTATGCACAATTTAAAAAGATATCGGTTGGCCACAGGTGCACACGCAGAAAAACGGGGGGGGGGGGGGCATTTCGAAAAAATATCCAAAAAGATAATACAGGAAGGCTTATATGTTTATTCATTTTTCTTCATAATTTGATAATTGAAAAGCGATTTTTATTTACAATAGGCTGACCATTTTCTTAAGAAGGCAATGCGGGACGGAGCAAAAAAAGGTCGTCACTTCCCAAATATAAGTGAAGAGAGAAAAAAAAGGTCCTCACCTCCCAAATCCAAGTGAAGAGTAAAAAAAGGTCCTCACTTCCCAAATCCAAGTGAAGAGCAAAAAGAAAAAAAGGTCCTCACTTCCTAAATCCAAGTGAAGAGCAAAAAAAAGGTCCTCACCTCCCAAATCCAAGTGAAGAGCAAAAAAAAAGAGTCCCCACCTCCTAAATCTAAGTGAAGAGCAAAACAAAAGGTCCTCATTTCGTCAAATACAAGTTACAAGTTAAAATGCGGGACAAAATGTTAGAATGCGGGACTTTTGCGGGACGCATCTTAATGAGGGACACCCAATCAAAATGCGGGATAGTTCCGCAAAAAGCGGAACGAATGGTCACTCTAATTTACAATAGTTATTTAGTTTTTCTTAAATTGTTGTTTTTATTAAGTATATATTTTTTACGGTATCAGTAATGACCAAAAGAAAACTCATAAGCTCTAGAATTCAAAGGTATTCCTTAAAAACACTAAAACCACTTTTTTTTGAGTCCAGGGGGGTCAAGCCCATGAAACCGAGTAATTCGCGCCTGTGTGTGTAACCTCAAAACAATAAATGCAAAGAACTTTGTACCTTATTATCCTAGGAAAATCTACACCAACGTGTTCATAAAATCTTTCCGCAAACTAAAACCTCTTTTATATTACTTAAAACTTCATAACTTTTATTAACAAACTAAAAAAATACCCAGCGGCTCTCTACTTAGGTACTGGTTACAAAGCGTCTACTGATCAGCCATTGATACGGACGGGGAGTATAGGGATTTGCAGCTAAGCACCCTACCATCTGGTGAGCGTTTCATGAACTTGTGTACATCAGATAACATTTCGTTTTGTATGAGTATTTTAGATGTTTACAAGTAATGTCACTTCACAAAATCAGAAAATCCCAAACAATTATTTATTTTTTGTCGTTTTTTGATACACTTTTCGCTATTATTTACTAGTAAATGTCAAGTGGTATCTGATTTAGAATGGTTTCAAAAATTCCGCGTGGCACTACGATCTTAAAATTTTTCCCCTATAGCGGAAGAGAGAATGATGAAGAGAGGAAAAAACACCTGGGGTACCAGCTTGTGTTATAAATGTATGTAAATGTGTACTTAAACAATCATTTGACACAATTCATAACTCATTCTATATTGCCAACTTGATGGAACAAAGATTAAAAAATGCAATGGCTACTGATATCTTTTTAATTACTGAAAGGAGTATATGTTAAAATTTAGTATATTGAAAAAAAAAGCTTACCAGACTTTATAATGTCTAATGGAAACAAATTGCTATGGATTAGTGTTAAAAATTATAAAAATTGTTTGATTAATAACGGTGTATGTGTTAATAAAATTGTGTAAAGCCTTAATTAAGAATCTTTTCTAATGTAACCTGCCCTAAACTAACATAACCTAATTTTCCTTCCGAATTATCCGTGGGATAACAATTAAGTTAGTCTAGTTAGAGTAGGTTAGATTTAATCAGTTTTACGGGCTTTTAGATAAAACAGTACAGGCGTATCCCATTATTACGACTTGTTCGGGTCCATATATCTACATAGTATCATAACGCGAAGTTCGTCATAAATAGGGTGACCATGCGGGACGGAGCAAAAAAAAAAACAAAAAGGTCCTCATCTCCCAAATCCAAGTGAAGAGCAAAAAAAAAGTCCTCATCTCCCAAAATCCAAGTGAAGAGCAAAAAAAGGTCTTCACCTCCCAAATCCAAGTGAAGAGCAAAAAAAAAGGTCCTCACTTCCCAAATCCAAAATGCGGGACAATGCGGGACAAAATGTTAAAATGCGGGACAAATGGTCACCCTATCGTAAAATGATTTCCTTTTTAACTTGAGTTTCTTTAATTAAAGTTGCGTTCAGAGTTCTTTAAATTAGTATACTGTTCATTGTGCATTGTGGATTTAGTAGATAGTTTTAACGTTCAAGGCAGCATTTACAGCTAAGGAAATTAGTGCGTTACGATTAGTGTGACATCTGTGTGTCTTTAAAACAACTATGACGGCTTCGTAAAATGTTTATTATCTGTTATCGTTTCCCTAATTCAGCTGCCCTAGATTTTGACTAACTAAACCTAACCTAATTACCTAAATTGATCATATTTACTGTTCGTCTTTATAATTTTGGGCGAGATTTGTTGGAATCGGCGCGATGACGTTTTTTTAGGTTATGTAAAGGCATACAATGTAAACCTTCTCTACAATGTAGACTGAGATAGCCAATGTGTTTACATGTCTATCTCATTAAAACAACTCACCAACTATAAGTTTTGAAAAATATCGCCTATCGAAAACGTATTACGTATTAAATTTAGAGCACTGAACGGTTGCTCGCATTACCATATGACAAACTTGTTAGTGACAATCAACATTGCACAAGTCATAGTCTATAATCGACTATTTTAAGAGCTCTAAACGCAAGTAAAAATTCGATTTTTAGAACGCATGAAAACAATAATATTATCTCCATATGTATTCTTTGGTTAATCGCGAACGAAAATGGTTAGAAAACGTTAAATATCCGTCATTTTAGCGTATTAATTTTTTGATTAATCATACGCTCTTTTTAACCGTTATTGGTAAAGACAATTCTTGCCGTCTTTGGGGCGGGGGGTGCAATTTATTATAGGTTATATAAGTTAAAAGTTACTCTACATGGTTCTACATAAATATTTATTTTTGTTCAACAGTACTTATAATAAAATGAAATTAAACTAACTCTCAGACTCACCAACATGCTACCTTATTCTTCTTCTGCAAATAACAAACAAGCAGGGGCGGACTAAGTCCTAGGCAGACTAGGCAGCTGCCCAGGGCCCGTGAAACCGTTTTATTATATCGATTTTCTCGTTATTTTATGATTTATTTGACAGATAGGGCCCACAATGAAACTCTTGCCTAGAGCCCCAATTTTCCTTAGTCCGGCACTGCAAACAAGGAAAACAAAACAAGGCATGTTTTACATCACAACCACAATATAGGCACAATTTTAAAATATAGTATGAATGAAACGAATTATTGCAAAGCAAGGTATGCCTGGACTAAAACGATAGACATTTTAAAACAAAAATTACCTTAATGAACACCTTTAATTTTGTGATTAATCACGTAATATAAGCAGAAATAAAAACAACAATAAAATAGCAATAATTTTTAATAACAACTTGTTGATTAAAAATATTGATTAGATATTAAAAAAATGATTGAAGTATTTACCAGGTCTACAAGTATGAAATGCGGATTTTTTTCAAACTTGCCGCGCAAACAGAGTGTATAGTTCAAAGTTTCAACACATATGGCGTTTTGTTAAGTTATCATTAAGTGTCAAATGCGTATAGGTTATAATTTGAAAAGTGATCATATAGTTTTGTTTTACTGTGTTAAAAATGTCAAATTTTGTACCAAATAAAGAGCATTCGCGGACAGTACTACTGTTTTGTTTTCATTTGAAAAAAACTGCTGCTGAATCATACCGACTGCTTCGAGAAGCTTATGGTGAATATGCTCCATCGCAAGATACGTGTGAACGATGGTTTCGGCGTTTCAAAAGTGGTGACTTTGATCTTACAGACAAAGAACATGGAAAACCTCCAAAAAAATATGAAGATACAAAATTGGAAACATTGCTACAGGAAGACGATAGTCAATCACAAAAACAACTAGCAGAACAGTTAGGCGTTAGTCAACAAGCTGTTTCCAATCGCCTACGAGAGATGGGTAAGATCCAGAAAGTCGACAGATGGGTTCCACATGCATTGAATGAGAGGCAAATGGAAAAACGCAAAAACACTTGTGAAATTTTGCTTGCACGATACAAAAGAAAGTCTTTTTTGCATCGTATCATTACTGGCGATGAAAAATGGATTTATTTTGAAAATCCCAAACGCAAAAAATCATGGGTGAACTCAGGCTCACCATCCACATCAACTGCAAGACCGAATCGCTTTGGCAAAAAGACAATGCTCTGTACTTGGTGGGACCAAAAGGGTGTGGTCTATTATGAATTGTTAAAACCTGGTGAAACAGTTAATACCCAACGCTACCAACAACAACTGACCGAATTGAACCATTCGCTGCTCATAAAACGACCAGAATACGAAAGAAGACAGCACAAGGTAATCTTTCTTCACGATAACGTTCCATCACATAAGGCAAAAGCAGTTTGCAACACATTGGAGGCACTCAAGTGGGAAGTGCTACCCCATGCCGCTTACTCACCAGACTTGGCCCCTTCAGATTACCACTTGTTCGCATCGATGGGTCACGCACTTGCCGAGCAGCCCTTTTGTTCATATGAAAATGTGAAAGAATGGCTAGATGAATAGTTTGCGGGGTAAGGGGAAGAGTTCTACTGGCGAGGTATTCACAAATTGCCTGAAAGATGGAAAAAATGTATAACTTCTAATGGAGCATACTTTGAATAAATAAACTTTTACTGTTCTTTAGAGTTTAAAGTGTTTTATTTAAAAAAAAAAAATCCGCATTTCATACTTGTAGACCTGGTATATAAATGTTTTGTCTGAGTCTGTTTTTAAAGCGCAGGTTTATTTCAATATTTAATTTAGTTATTATTCCAGATAAATATATATTTAAGAAAAACATAATATAAGAATTAGAAAAGAAAAATCATTTTTAATGCTGTATAATTTGTGAGTAGATATTTAAACTATTAAAAACTAAAATTTTAACTACACTCATCAAATTGGAAGTGTGGAAAGCAGTGACGTGCCAACAGTTAGTTTAACACATTTCAGTACCGTCACTTACTTTGATTTGTTTGGACTACGCGTATTGTGCGATGTTGTTTGTTTATTTCCGTTATTATTATTTATTTCTTGTACGTTTCAAGGTATACCGTGTACTAAAATGTGTAAAAATGTATTTGAAATACATGATTTTGTGTGTTTGGTATCCACAACAATTGTTTAAAACCCTTATGTATGTCAATGTGGTCAGCTGTTTTCTCGCGCAGAATTGATGACGTAAGTTATGATACCTTGTGCTGAAATTAAGTTGAACGAGCTCTACCTAATACCCTTTTCACACTAGAACTTTAAGATCGGATGTTAAAGTGAATGAGTCTTTAAACGCTAATGTGAAACCGTATGGCCTCGTCTAAATACAAGCGATGTTTAAGACAGAGATCTGCGTCTTAAACATCGTCCGCATTGCCAACTTAATTTCTATTATAAAAAAATACTCTTTGAATTTGTGCTGTCAACATTTTATATTATCATAAACAAGAATACTGTATTATATTGACGTTATAAGCAGTGATGGGCGTTTACGTGTAAACATCAGTTGTTTACATATACATGTAAACAATGTCAACAACATGTAAACAGCGTCAACATGTCAACACACGTCAAAATTTTAAATAGTGAGGTTAAGGCGTTCATTTGTCGTGTGTGTCCTGTCAATTTAGGGGCGCTAATATCAAAATAGTAGTAATATTCGTATGTTAAAGTGTGTTATACATAATATGTAACAAAATGAGTGGTGGGCCTATAGGGATTTGCAGCTAAGCACCCTACCATCTGGTGAGCGTTTCATGAACTTGTGTACATCAGATAACATTTCGTTTTGTATGAGTATTTTAGATGTTTACAAGTAATGTCACTTCACAAAATCAGAAAATCCCAAACAATTATTTATTTTTTGTCGTTTTTTGATACACTTTTCGCTATTATTTACTAGTAAATGTCAAGTGGTATCTGATTTAGAATGGTTTCAAAAAATCCGCGTGGCGCTACGATCTTAAATTTTTTCCCCTATAAGAAATACTCATGAAAACAAATTAATAATTTTAATTATATGCAGACTTTTTAAAATATACGTAATACTAATAACAATATTCATTTTAATACCTTATTAAGTAATTAAATACATTGTTTTATTAAAAAAGTAAGACTACATGAATGACAGAAGGTAATACGCATGCGCAGTAAGTGTTTACACGTTTACTTTGTTTACGTCGAAAAAAATATTTTTGTTTACATCATTTGTTTACACGTAAACAGTGGTGTAAATTTACGTGATGTAGTCTACGCGCCCATCACTGGTTATAAGAAGTTTATACTTATTTTTATAATAAAATTATTTATTTTAATAATGTGTTTAATAAAATACAGAGCTACAATAATTGAGATAAAATGTATCGACTTACATGTTAATACAGGTGTAATATATTCTTTATTGTAGTGTCTTTATTGTAGAATGAAATGAAATATCCATATTTGTTTATAATTCAAAATTGCGCAGACAGTTCAAAACTGGTAATTTCATGACGGTAACTTAAGGACAAAATTACTGTAGCTGATGACAACACCGGAGATTTAAACATTTAAGTGTGAAAGCATACCGATGTTAAACATCGGTGAACTTTAAGTTCACTCGTCTTAGGCCCGGTCTTTCCACCTTCAGTTAAAGTTCCAGGTAACTATCTGACAGATAAGGTTATTTGTAACATCATCTGCTGAATAAATGTCAATACCAGTCAGTGAATCCAATACGTCAGACTCATTATCGGTTAGATAACTATCCGATAGATACATTTGTATAGAAAGAAGGGATGACATTTACTCAGCAGATGAAGTTACAAATAACCTTATCTGTCAGATAGTTACCTGGAACTTTATCTGAAGGTGGAAAAACCGGGCCTTAAAGTTCTAGTGTGAAAAGGGTATAAGTACATTTTACTAAATTTTTCGTAGTTAGTTTGGCGAAGAAAAAAGCAGGTGGCGTCGATTTAGTCCAGGCCCATGTCGGAATGGGTTCAAATTAGGTTTGGCGTGAATAATTTTAGTAAGGGTCCAAGTATATCGAGGGCTTCTTTATAATGAGGCCTATTGATGGTACAAATCATTTTATGAATAGTTATGTATAGTTAATGTTTACCAAATTTTGCAAAACATATTATAAAACATTTTTATTTTCCAGGCACATTACCAACGTTACCAAGAGTAGTTGAAGATTACCAAGAACCAACACCAGAATTGCCAGAATCCTACAGATCATCAAGAATAAGAAATGCTTTTTATAACCCATTTAGGTACAAGTGAAAAGACCGAAACAAGACCAGAATAGTTAACAATCAATATGTAGAGACTTAAGACTCCGATGTATATTTAACCATATTTCATGAAAGCAACGATTATATTTTTATTAATGATGGTTGTAATTTATTGTATTCTTTCTAAGTCATTTTTAAAAACGTTTATATTTATTCTAGATAATTTTATTTTATATGAAGTATTAGTTATTTATGTTTTAAATAGAGAAATTATAATTGAAGGACTTATTTAATAAATTATATGTCTAAAAATTACCGAATTTATTTTTTTATCAGCCATGTATCGCTTAACGACAGAGATACATGGTAAGAAATGCGTCGTTAAGCGAATTCGACGTGCGAACATCGTAGAGAGTAGTAAACAAACCTAGATGATATAAACTACCACACACCCAGACTACATAAGTACTACTGTGGACTATTTTGGGGACTCTTGCTATAGGGGAAAAATTTTAAGATCGTAGCGCCACGCGGATTTTTTTGAAACCATTCTAAATCAGATACCACTTGACATTTACTAGTAAATAATAGCGAAAAGTGTATCAAAAAACGACAAAAAATAAATAATTGTTTGGGATTTTCTGATTTTGTGAAGTGACATTACTTGTAAACATCTAAAATACTACATTTTGTGATCTGGTTTTAAGTTATGGCGGTTTTCCATTGTCGTTTATTTTAACTATATTGGGGGAAATAATAATTCCCGTGTTGTTTACCAAGGGGTAGAAATCTACAATGCTGGGCATATAATATTGTGTGGAGTCACTGAAAAAAACAGAGAGTTCATAAAGATTTATGCATTATGCCTACAAACTTGTGCATTACAAACCCACACACATAACAGGAATTTTCAAGATATGCGATAATAAATACAAAATTGAAAATATTTTTTGTAGTCACTATCATTAAAATGTAATGAGCAAACTTTGATATAAGGGCTCACTTTTTTTCCAATTTTTAAATTGTTTATCTAAACATCGCGTCGATTCCTAACCTCTTGCTTTCCCAATTTTGTTTCGAACCGTACGGTGTCTGATATTAGTGGAAACAAATGAAACGATATTTCCGGGTTTCTACTTTTCAATGAATTGCACATAGGCACACAACAATATGTATTATACATTTTTCAATGATTATAATAAAACTTTAAAAACAAACTTCATACAAAACCAATACACAAAACGAAATGTTATCTGATGTACACAAGTTCATGAAACGCTCACCAGATGGTAGGGTGCTTAGCTGCAAATCCCTATAGGCAATTATAACACAATGGTAAGTATTTGTACATCTAAACGTACATCATAAAAATGGTACAGTAAAAATACGGTATAAAAGATAAAAAAATTATAATTTTATGGGATCACAATCGTATATTCGGTTCGTTGTTATAGGAAATATTTTGAACTAAACATTCGCGCCGATTTTTAATGACTCACTACCGATATATATTAAAAATATTTTGTACTAAATTTAAACGCCAATTTTTAAAGGATTCACTAGGGACATCTAGGAAAAATTTTCGCGCCAATTTTTTTTTTAATGTCTCATTATGAGCATAAGCTATTAATCTACACATTCTGCATAATTTACACAGGAATCTTGTGTAAATTATGCAGAATGTGTAGATTATTAGCTTATGCCGAACGCACCTTTAATCTAACTTTTCGCGCAATTTTTTAATACGTACTAGCGTTATCTATCGTTAATATTTAGAACTAAATGTTGGTACATTTTTTTAGGACTTGTTAGTCCCCAATCTATCGAAAACATTTTGAGCTAAATTTTTACGCCATTTTTTTTTATAGATTCACTAACGACATCTATCGGAATTATATTGAACTAAATTTCGCGCCAAATTTTTAAAGACGCACTAGTAACATCTGGTAAACTTAAAGAGATTCTTTATTTCACAAATTATTTTATTTTCACTATACGTACATTTCTACACTTCGTAGCCAAAATGTACGTATAGTGAAAATAAAATAATTTGTGAAGTAAAGAATCTCTTTAAGTTTACCTTATCCTAAACTTCACGTTAACTCAACAATTAATATCTAGTAACATCTATTGAAAATATTCTAAACTTTCGTGGCGTAGATTTAAATTTTCACTAGTGACATCTATCGGTAATAATAGAGTGAATTTTCGCGCCAATTTTTAAAGACCCTTTAGCGTCATCTGCAGCAATATTTCTATCGCCAATATTTAGAGATAACTTAAAGTTACTAGAACGACAAAATCTAGTTCCGCTTAAACCAAGGAAACAGACCATAAATTTCCACGCCAATATTTAAAGATTCACTAGCGACATCTATCGAAAATATGTTAAATTAAATTTCGCGCCAAATTTTTTAAGACGCCCGACTATTCGCGACTGAAACTAACGTTGGCGGCGCTGCGTACAACAGCTGATGGCGCACGAGAAGCGTAAATGTCAAAAGTTTTTTCTTAATATTTATCTGCTCAAACAATATTTCGGCAAAAAAGCACTGTATTTAAGTCACTATATTTTAAAATACTTCTTAATTCACATAAACTGCAGCACAACACGCTACAAATATGATCCAAATATACGCTTCTGTTTAATTTAGCTAGTCACCACCAGACGTCTCACTGTTATTTCCAGTCGCGAATTGTAAATATTCTGAACTTAATTTTCGCGCAGATTTTTAAATTTTATTAGCAATATCTATCGGTAATATTTTGGACGAAACTTTCGCGCCAATCTTTAAAGACTCATTAGCAGCATCTATTAAAAATATTGAACTGATATTTTCCTTTTTTTAGATTTACTGACGATATCTATTGGAAATATTATGAACTAAAATTTCGAGTCAATTTTTAAAGCTTACATCTATCGGATATAAGGTACATGGTTTATTAAAAAAAATACATATTAACTAGAGATGGGTCGTTCATGAACGAACCGGCTCAGTACACTGACCGAAGTGACACGGTTCACCAAATTGAAATGAGCCGGCTCACGGCTCACTGGATAGTTTCAAGGATACGATTGGTCGGGCGATTGTGAGCAGTGACCGGAGTGATCCGGCTCTGGATCGATGTCATGTTGAACTTTGCGAGAACTCGGCTTGTAATGTATTATCATAAAGTGTATTTTGTCATCAATTTGTAAGGCAGTTTATTTGAAACTAATAGGTTTAGTCTGTATTTTCTTACAACCATACTATATAAAAATATTAAAAATATTGCCTAAATTCCAGATGTCCGATTTATAAGGGCAATAAACATCGCCATAAACTTAACACATCTGGTTTAAATTACAGTAGCTACATAAAGTGAATTGTTTGTTTCAAAAATGTTTGATAAGAACCGGGGCTAAGCGACGTTCTACCTACGAGCGAACGACCGACAACTGACCGGGTCTAAGCAAGAGCCGGCACTAAGCGACGTTCTACCTACGAGCGAACGACCGACAACGGACCGGGTCTAAGCAAGAACCGGCTCTAAGCTACGTTCTACCTACGAACTAACGACCGACCTGTGTCTCGGAAACATGTTTACTTAATCGGATCACTGAGCCGGATCAATGAATCGGCTTAACAAACTGAACGACCTCCTCTGATCCGGTTTCGCAAACTGAGCCGAAATTCCCATCTCTAATATTAACCTCTAATATTTTAAGCCAGTGTACGGTAGAACCCTTACTTATTTCTATTAAACCTTTTTTAAATTTTCTTAACGAGCATTCCATGAATGAAATGCTCTATTGTTCCGGAAGGATACCTGTAGGGCCTGTTTTACCATTAGGCGATGGCCTAGTGGTGCAACAGGAGGGGGGCGCCGGAAATCCATGAAATTATGACTTTTATGTACTTATGTGTAGCATGTAAAAATTCAGTTTACATATTTTACTTATACCTCCATTAAATTAAATTTAGAAAGCGCCAAATTATGTCTTGCCTAAGAAGGTTATGTTTAGCCTAGGCGCATCTCCAGGTCCTCACATCGGTTCTGAAGACTTGTACTCACAGGGAAGCGAATTCATCAATCCCCAATTATGTAACATGTCATTGCACCTTCCATGACCATTTATGTCAATTTAATTTAAGGCCTTGAGGGACTTTTAAGCTCCAGTTTGAATTTAGAGAATTTGTGGATTCTTGATCCACTTCTGAAGAAATCGATCAGTCTTCCAAAATACATAAATTGGTAGAAACACTCAATTGCTTGGTCATTCAAACGTGCAGGTTTGTTATTTATCACTAAGCACATCTCTATGGTCTTACAAATATAATTTTTTTACACAATAAAAATAATTTTTAGTATCTAAACATTTCAAAGAAACGCAAGAAGGGTCACGTATTTATTGCAGTTTTTTAGCGACCATTAAAATTATTTTATTACCATTAAAGGGGTCGTGATTAGTTGAGGTCCTTACACTTTTAAAACTTATAACTAGTTTTAATGCTAACTTAAATATTTTTGTAGTAAAAGTTAAGTTTATAAACACAGTTTATGTTAAATAAATTTTAGAGGATATAAAATTTTTATATCCTCTCAGAAATGTATGTCACTCTATGTTTTATTGCTAGTTTTTTATTTATGTTCCCTTTTACACCTTTTTTATATTCCAGGTGTAGGAAGGCAAAAGGTAAAATAGGTGGTTTGACCATGTAGGACGTATGAATAACGAAACACTAACAAAATAGGATACAAGGTAAAACAAGAAAGGAGAAAATCAGGATGTCTTAGGACAGTGTTCGCGAAACTCAATTAAGAAGTGACATTACCGGTGGTGGCGCTGTGCTCCAAGGCAATATGGGTGTTGTCTCTAGTACTCAGCTATCAATATGCTAATAGTGAACGGGTTCATTTAAGCACAGTACATTTTTATTTTATGAAAATGCGAGTAAATATTTGCGATTTTATGAATTTTTAAGCGCTACACATGTATCCAGGTGTATAACAGAAGGTGGGAATTAAATTACAGTATTTAAAGTTTAATTTCAGTAGATTTATTGAAATGTAATTTATAGTCAAGCAGGTGTTAAATGCCGGGCACGTAATTTTATGTGGTACATCTGAGTGTTGGTTATCTGAATTTACAATATATGGATTCTGTTTGCAAACAAGTGTATTATGTTCATTGCCTCATGAAATAAAATTAGATTTAGTTGGATAGGAGCAGCTAAAAGTTAAATGTGCAAGCATATTAGTGCAGTTTTGTTTTTCTGCGACAAATGTAATGAACAAACTCGCATAGTATCAGTTACTTTTTAACTCAAAATATATTCCCATGCCTTCCTCCTGTCCTTAACCAAATATTTTCCCAATCTGGATTTAATATTAACTTTTCCTCCATTTTTCTTAAGAAAAGAAAAAAACTAAGATGCCTATCTTTGTCTTGTTTTGAATAACAGCCAAAAATACTACAATTTGTTCTACTTTTATAGTTTTTGACAACTTCTATCGACATTCTAACAAAATTTCACGTGATTTTATTACTATTTCTGCATTTCGAACAAGGTATAGACAATATTGGTTTATAATCAATTTTTGGTCAAATTTACGTTTTCTTCTGTATACACAGTGGCGGATTAAGCCTTCGCCGGGCCCAAGACATATTTGATTTACGGGCCCTCAACCTAGAGGCGTTCAAAGTGAAGAGCAAAAAAAAAGGTCCTCACCTCTCAAATCCAAGTGAAGAGCAAAAAAAAAGGTCATCACCTCCCAAATCCAAGTGAAGAGCAAAAAAAAGGTCCTCACCTCTCAAATCAAAGTGAAGACCAAAAGAAAAAGGTCCTCACCTCCAAAATCAGGCCCTTGAAAATTACGGGCCCAAGACAAATGTCTTTTTTGTCTCTGCGAAAGTCCGCCACTGTGTATACAGTATATTTAAATTATAACTGAGTATTAAAAAAGTAAACAATTGTATGTAACCCCATTCTGTGATAAAATTTTCTGTTTGTGTAAATGAATAGGTATTTCCAAAATCTATAATGCTAGTTTTATTGCCATAACTTATTAACATAACTTACTAATTTTATTACTTTTTAGTAAGTTATGTTAGTTTATTAAAAAAAAAGAAAAAAAACTTGCATTTGTTTAATGTATTCATACGACATAGATACCGTCTGCATTTCTTTTCAGCCCGGAGGAATCCATAGCTTATAGTGAACAATAACATCTGACAACGAGCATAGAATAATTATTCCTTCACTAGTGAAGGAATGAAATACAGGCAAAATGCATAAGAAGATAAGTGCTTTAGAATAACACACCAACTCTTGTGTTAGAATATAAACTTTCTGTAGTTAAAAGTGATTTTAGAATTGGTAAATTCTACAGCAGTCGTAGAGAAAATAGTTTTCTTTTTCTATTTCACGTTTATGGCCTTTGCTACTAAGGTAATTAGCCAGGGCAATTGTAATTTTTAGTGCTGAAAATTGCATGCCTAACAGGATTCGAAATTAAGACCTTAGCAACGCAGGACTGCTTTGTAAAATGATTCTTTTAAAACAGAACATCCTGCCCAGATTGTTTTATTATTAATAGGGGATAGGCATGATTTTTTTTTTATTTTTTATTATATTCCTCTTGTTGCATATAAACATAAAAAACAGTTTTTTTTTTTTTTTTGTAATTTGAAGCTTAAAAAATTCATAAATGTATGTAGCGCGCGAAAACGACGTGTGACGTCATACCCCTTCTAACTGACGTATGACACTACTAGCTTACCGGCGTACATAGTCTGTTGTGAACTTATTTGTTTGTATAACTTTCATAGGTTATGTAAAGTTAGAGTGATTTTAGTTAAAATAAAGTTTAATTCTATAAAAACAATTTATACATGTTTACCGAATTAAATTTTATATTAAAATAGATAACTTATATTGCAGTATTTCAATTATGCCTCTAACGTTTTGTAACTTCATGTAAACAATGTAGTAAAATTCTGACATCTAAATTACATAAATATTTACATTTTACAGAGTTGCAGCGTTTGTTTACATAAAATTATAGAATATAAAATAAAAATTACTTTGACACCACGTATTTCCTCAGCACTGTAGCATTTATTATTTTTCATATATTCCATGAACATAAATACATCAATGTTGGGTAAATTATCACTCTGAGCCCTAACAAAATCTTTATCTGCCATTTTAATAATAAATGCGTGAAAAATTGCTTAAAAACAAATACAAAACTCTCGAACAATACAATACACACACGTGTAAAGATTATGTTGTAGCTGTATCTGTGATGTGAAACCCCTATCGTTTGACGTCATACTCAGTCGTTTTACTCGGCAACCTTCGCTCCGTGGTCGGCTTATTTCAAATTTACAATATTTTAATTCAAAAATTTGGCTATAATATTAATTAAAATGTAATTTTTGTTTTGTTAGGTGACATAACTAACATTAACATATCAAAATAATGTAGTTTTAAGGAAATACAAATTTTATACGTATCCCCTATTGCACACTGGAGAAGAAATAAGGGATTGTACAAAATCTTTAGAAGAAAAATTAAAAATATTTTTCATATAAAATTATTTTATTATCAACTATCAGAACTTGTAAACATATGAAAATTCTTCATAGATGTCGCCATTCTAGCCACACGATCACTTCCAACGATGCCAGCTATTTGATGGGCATCATATCTTGAGTATATTGTCGTCACACTCATATTAGACATGCTACCGCATTTCTTATTTTGATTCGCTTCCTAAAAAAATAGATTAATTATAATTTCAACTCAACTCTTGCCTCTTCTCGATTCAATAGTCTCATTCAAATAGTTGTTTCGACAAAATTTGAGTTGTCGTTAACCGAGATACCGTTATTCGAGGTACATCTGTACTTTGTATCGGAATATGTTCAAAAATCTGTCAGATCTATTACCAAACATAAAACGAATGAAATTTTTTTGTTTACAGAAACTATACATGTGAAAATAATTACCTGCATAAAATTACACATTTCAGAATAAAAATGTGGAAAAGTTGGTGGTTGATAAAATATAATATGTCTTATTCCCTTAATACGTATCCTACGGAAATAATGAAATCTTTCCGAATACAACATAAACTGAGTATCGCCATGATAAAAAATATCTCTCGCTCTTGCAACTTTAGCATCCTAAAATAAAAATACATATAAATCATCGTAAAACTATTTCATAAAATATTATTACCTTCGAATACTCGCAGATTTGTACAAAACTTATATCTTCTTTCTTAAAATAATTTCTCAATCGAACGTAATCAAAATAATTAGGAACGTAGATCAAACATTGTTTCATTATTGTATCTTTGTACTGCGGTAATACTTTGTTAATAAAAAAGTCAAATCTATCATTGATACATTGTGCAAAACTATCAGTATAAAACTTTCTATAAACCTGCGGTAATTGTACGTGTACATTTACAATAGCACCGTTATTAACAGGATTAACAGTTTTCACACAACCTGCATAGTTAAAACATTTTTTATTAAACACAGAATTAATTTCTGGCAGTGCAAACGATGAAAATATTAAGCTTTGTCGATAATATTTAGACCATCCATTTAAAGTCCAACTTCGAATTCTTGAAAAATCTGTTCCGTGAGAGTCTTTTGGTTGCATGTGTAGATGGTTTAAGACATGTATCAAGTGATCCCAGTTTTGCATTAAGAATAATTCAGTTTGATCTAAGATTAAAAGTTCTATAGACGCAAGAAAGTCATAATCCCTTTCTGCTTCACCTTCTGCTCCAACAGTTAAACGTAAGCCCAACGGTGAAGCAATGATTATATCAGATGAATAGAAATCGGCATATAACTGAAATATAGATAAAATTAACGTAAAGTGTGAAATTTCACTCTTTCAAGATTTCATAAGTATATATTGTTTACTTTTTTAATATGTATTTCAAATACTAGAGCAATTCAAAATACTAGGGAAATATTTGAAATAATAGAGAATTATTTGAAATATTAGGAAATATTTGAAATACTTAAAATAATAGGGAAATATTTGATATATGTACTAGGAAATATTTGAAATATGTACTAGGGAAATATTTGAAACAATAGCAATTTATTAAAATATACAGGGTGTTTGTTTGAAACGCCGCACCTCGAATAACTCCTTTATTTTAAGAGATAGAAATAATTCTTCAGTAGAAAAGATAAACTAGACAAAAGGGCCCACTTAAGGACTATAATAAGAATTCTGCATTACTTCCGGTTTCAACAGAAATTGTTTCAACTTTTTATCTAGCATAGGGAATCGGTACTTTAATTTTTTTTTCTTGAAAGTACGTTAAATCAACTTTACAAGGATGTCAAAATATCATACTTTTATTTTAACTATTTCAAAATGGCGACCATTTATTTACAAAATAATAAATGACATGAATCGTACAAAGTTATACATAGCAACAGTGGCGGCACTAGCGGGGGGGGGCCTAAAATTTGCTCTGGCCCCCAGTTGGCCCACCTAGAATTGTTTGGAAAAAAATATATTTTAGAAGTGATGACCTTTTTTTTAGATCATTAATTGTATTTTCATATGTAAACGATAAAAAATATTTCCTGGCCCCCCCAAATTTTACTCAATATTTTTTTGGCCCCCCCAGTTTTTAAGAGCTAGCGCCGCCACTGCATAGCAAGCTTTGAAAATGATATTGTTACATAAAAAAGTCAAATAAAACCTGCAAATTTTCGTGCCTGTTAGTACGAGTTTGATATTAAAGGTGATAACCGCGGATAAGCACCAAGTGCTCCGCGGAGCACAGTTTGGGAAACTCTGTACTAGAGAATTATTTGAAATAATAGGGATATTTTTAAAATACTAGGGCATTATTTGAAATATTAAGAAACATTTGAAATACTAGGAATATATTTGAAATACTAAAAAATATTTTTTGAAATTTTAGGTAAATATTTGAAATACTAGGGAAATATTTTCTTGGGAAATATTTGACAAACTACGTGAAATACTAGGAAATATTTTTAAGATTAATATTAGGGAAATATATGAAATATTAACTACCAAAATATTTGAAATACTAGGTAAATATTGGAAATACTAGGAAATATTTGAAATACTTCTTCAGTATTTCAAATACTTTTCATTTACCGACAGCAAATATCAAATGCAAATACTAAGGAGAAAGTGTTTGCAAATCCAAATACCAAGAGCATTTTTTGAAATATTTGAAATACAATATTTCAAATACCAGAAAGTAATTGAAATACTTTTTCAAATACTTTATTTCAATTATTCCTAGCTCTGGTGAGAACATAAGAAAATAAAAATCCCGTTTAGTTCTGTTTAAACGTTTGGGATAGATTCTATGTATCTTTTTGAAATTTCAGTAAATTACCTATGTGTGAATCAAAGAATTGTATATGCATGCGAAATTTCAACTTTTTATTTTTTAGAGTACAGACAAATATAAGTGACGGTATAATGGTTTCTATGTTATAACTACGAATCAATAAAAAATTAATACTGATAAAATAATTATCTTTCCTACCTTAAGACTTTTTTTAGTGACTTGTATTCCAATTTTAAAAGTATCATCACAATTTCCAGTAAAAGTTTTTTCATAATCTTCAGGTTTTGGATTTTTTTTCGGCAATATTAATTCACCTCCTGAAAAATCGTCCATAAACCGCAACTTATTGATAACTTGCCCTTTTTCACTCGGAACTAAAATATCCATAAGCATTTGTACAATTTTTAGCGCAGAATCTCTGAACGGAACAATTATTAACACCTTCGGCCGAACTAAACCCTGATCACGAAATTCATCGGGTATAATATCATCAGTTTTACTTTTTAATCGAGCATTATGGTGTAAAACTTTTATACGTGTTTTTAAAATATGATTGATTGCATGTAGGCAATATACAAATCTTATTTCTACACCGTTATCAAAATTTCTTTCAGTAAAGTAAAGATCTTGATAATCATTTACAATTGAAAATATTTCATTTTGTAATGGTGTAAAAACTTCTTGACTATCTTCCGATAAACTTTTATTTGCTGCTTTGACATTGCTTATAATCTGCGACTTTATAGCTAGATCTGATAAAGTTACGTTTTTTAAATTAATTTTACTCGGTATTTTACCAGCTGGTGCATACTTTTTTTCTTCCGCAATTGTAAAACCAGTCTTTTTAGGTACAATTTGTTCATGTTTTGGTATAGCCACTGTTAATTTACCCAATTTTGACCATTCAATGCTACGAACATCTTTTTCAATGCTATTTTGTAGGTTATCTATAAAATTTTCATGTAAATCGTAACATAAATGACTGACAAAGGGATCTGTTAATTTTAAATCTTCTTCCTCATGTTCTTGAATATTTTCTTCATTTAATTCATCTTCTTCGTCTTCAACTTCTTCAGTTTTACTTTCCTTATCCTCATCATCTGATTTGTCATCATTACTATCTGCTTCAGATGAATATTCATCATTATCTTCAGCTTCCTGTTCTTCAAAAACAAGTTCATCTTCAGTTACATCTGTTTCTTCATTTTCTTCTAAATCTTCATCTGTGTCACTATCAACTGGTTTCTTTTCTGTATTAGAATTAAAAGTACACAGAAGTTGTTTTAAGGGATTATCAATTTCTTCCTCTGATTCATCTTCAGAACTTGATGGTCTTGATTGTGTTTCTTCTAATTTTTGTCTTTTAACATTTTCTTCGTGGTTAGGTTTACTGTATTCTTCAAATTTTCGCTTGTTTTTCTTACGATTTTTCGGTTTATGTACAGAATTTCTATTGCCACGAAACTGCGATGATTTTCTGTGTTTGTCACGACTCGATTCCTTTTTATTTCTCTTATTACCACGTGCCATTGTTGAAATCAGTCACACGTGGTGATATTTGTTAAGAACTGTCAAGTTTGCACGCCAATCAAAGCCTACTTGACTTGAAAATATAACTTGAAAGTTAGAATTTCCAATCAAGTGACTTGAAATTATTTTAAATTATCGTAATTTTTAGCCCAATTAAATTTTTATGTTATATATTTTTGGTTTTTATTCGATTTTTTTCATAATATATTGGATGTTGGAGACTTGACTTGAACGAACTTCAAGCTTGCTACACGAAAGCACTTGAAACTTGAAATCGTTAAGAAAATCAGGTTATAAGTTATAAATTCGATTTTAGTTTAAAATATAAGAGATTATTAAATTTATAATGAGTGTAAAGTGGTCTAAAGAGGATATACTACGATTTTTGGACATTTATGAAAAGTATGATGTTCTGTGGAACACCCACTCGCCACAATATCGTGGCAAAAGTTCAAGAGAACTTGCTCTTCAAAATATTATACAAGAATTAAATATGGAGAATTTAACACCGGATATTATTCGTAATAAAATAAAAATGATAAAAACTGTATACACTCAGGAACGAAATAAAATATTAAAATCACAGGAATCCGGTAGTTTATATATACCAAAATTAGCTTGGTTTGAAAAAGCTGACCATTTTCTAAGGGATGTTAGTTTAGTCAGAACAAATCATTTGGTATGTCCACAATTTAAAACAGTTTTCTGCAACATAATAAGTATTTTGTTTCCAGGAAAAAGGAACTGAAGATGATTTTGAAGAAACTGAAGCACAAGAAGACTTTAAAGAAGAAACCACGACTCCACAAAAAACAACAAATAAAATGCCGATCAAAAAGCAATTGCTCACAAACGTATCTTCAAAAATAAACAAAAACCATATCAGAAAACCTAATTTTGATGTAGTTAATGTTATAGATAAATTACACCATATTGCAGATAATAATGGGAAATCTGAAGATGAATTTGATCATTTTGGCAAATTTATAGCATCACAGTTGAGACAGTTACCTGTTGTAAATGCGCTGCACTGCCAGGAACAAATTTTGAGTGTTATTACTCAAGAAAGGATGTCTGCTATTCAGCAAGCTGATATTGAGGGTTCAAGTTCTATAATCGGATTTTAATAAGAAGAACATGACGTCACGAATAATTGCCTATTACGTTTACATAGTACGTTTAATACTGTAAAATGAGGGGGATTTATCGGCTTTTCTTGCTAAAAGAAAACAACAACTTTTTGCCCTCTTAAATAACCGAGAACAACTTGTACAATATTTCTACATTAAAATTTGTGGGGTTATGAATAATAATGTGAAAATATAAACGTACTTAGGCAAATCTCAACGTACGGATAATAGCACGACATACTTAGGTACACACGCAACATCCACACATTTGAGTGTATCTGAGTATTTTTTTACAGCTCGCTGGCGTCATGTTCTTAAAAAAATTCGACTATAATTAAAAACACTGGACACTCAACTTGATCAAGTTTCTTTATTTGGTGTCAAATGACGAAACTGGTGTTTCATTTGCAACATTACTGTTTTTCTGTTAACTATATATTAATAAACATAAAAATGTAACAATCCAGGGTACCTATGTATATATTTAAATAATTTCTTTGTAATACCTATTTCTTTTATTTATTTTTGTAATTAGTTTTAGAATTAGTGTTATTATTAAATAAATAAAATTGTTATACATTATTATTAATTTTTATTCAACAAAAATTTGATACAGGAAAATTTTAAGAATTATTTTGTTGGTAAATGAATTGGGATATGTGAATAGGAAGAGCAAATGGGGTACATAAGTATAATAGAAATTTAAAAAATTTAGGAGAATAAGATAGCTTACTAATTGATACAGCAGAGAAAACGATCTTTAAATGAGGAGAGCCAAATGGTAAAGAGCGCCTAAAAGAAAAGTGGATTCAAACAATAAAGACATTCATACATGCTTAAAATAGGAAAGAAGAAATGAAGGATAGCCAAAAATGAAAAACGATTATCAATAGAATCAAGGAACTTAATAGCTTGTAGTGCTCATACATGATTATTTAACAAAACATGCGTTTTTTATTGTATTTTTTTTTTAACAAATATTAATTAAAACATTTGTTTTTAAAGTGAAAAAGGCATTATTTTCACAAAAAAATATTGAAAATGCGTAAAAACGCGCTCAAATGTAGTACCTTGCGTACTGTGTCTCGCAATCAAGTACTAACCAATCACCTGTCAGTCATTTTAACCCCAAAAGACCAAAAAAACGTCTTTTGTTTTCGAGTTACTTGTCGCAAGTAAACACTTGAACAAATTAAACAAAAAACTGTCTAATCACTTGAATCAAGTCAATCCGGTTTCATTTACATACTTTTAATTAAAAGTGGTATATTGTAAACAAAACAGCTTTATGTTGTCGTAACCTAAAATTTAAAGCCGTACATAATAATTTAATGAATGTTTAGTTATAAATAGTGTATAAAATGAGTTCAGGAGGAAGTTTAATTGAAGAAATTCGTAAAGAAAGAGTAGATACAGCAAAATCGGTTCTTGATTTTGATTTTAAAAAGAAAAGGGTTAGAATTCTATCTGGGTCTGAGAGTGTTAAAGCGCATAGCAATGGGATTTTGTACTGGATGTCTAGAGAATTCAGAGTGCAAGATAATTGGAATTTGTTATTTGCTCAAAAACTAGCACTAAAAAATAAGGTTCCATTACATGTTGTGTTTTTTTTACTGCCAAAATTCTTAGATGCTTCCATAAGGCACTATAATTTCCTAATGAAAGGCATGAAAGAAGTAAAGGATGACTTAGAAAAATTGAATATTACTTTTCATCTGTATCCCGGTTGGCCTAAAGAACACGTACCAAGAATAGTAAAAGACAATAATATCGGAGCTGTTGTTTGTGATTTCTTTCCTTTACGTCTACCAATGGAATGGCAGGAATATGTTAAGAAAGAATTACCGGAAGATGTTCCTTTTATTCAAGTAGACGGTCATAATATCGTTCCCTGTTGGGTAACTTCGGACAAACTAGAGTACGCTGCTAGAACAATTAGAGGTAAACTTGAGTCTAAATTAGACACATTTTTAACTCCATTTCCGCCAGTTATTGAACATCCACATTCTGGGAAAATTGATTTACCAGATTTTGACTGGGACGAGGCTTTGAAAAATTGTGAAATTAATCACGATATGCCTGATGTAGCATGGGCTAAAGCTGGGTATACAGGTGGTATAGAAATGCTGGAATCTTTTTGTAAGGAGAGACTGAAAAATTTTGCACCGAAAAGAAATGATCCATGTGCCGATGCGCTGTCTAATTTATCACCTTGGTTACATTTTGGTAAGTAAAAATATTAGTAAACCTATATTTTTCAGTCTTCAATAGCTACACAGCCAGTTTATTAGTCCTAGCTCTTCCAGAATCTTCTTCCATTCGCTCCTAGATAGAGCATATCCACAATAGAACCACCACCTCATTACTTCGAGGTGCGTAATATCCATTTTTACCATGTCAAACCAACTCGAGGCATTGTCCTGCTTTTTCTACCTATTGGTTTTAAATATATTAAACGATCTTACGAGGTGTGACTAAAAAAATTTCTAGTAAAATGGAAATTCTTCAGTGGCGGCTCGTGGAAACTTTTCAACCTTTTGCAACCTGAAGTATGATTGAGATTTTCTTTCGGGAAAGTAAATCACAATTAAGACGGACATAAAATATTTAACTACATACATATACGTTTATAAATAAAATCATATACAAGATAGAAATATTACATTTTATGATTTAATATATATTAATATAAGTAGAAGAAAATAAACGTTATATGTGCTGTACAAAACATGTGATATCCTGCATTCTTATTAATTCTTTAGAAATACAAAAATATCTATAATCAAATATGTACTTTGCAAACTAGTAACTGCAAATGACGGAAGCACCAAAAGTGTATAAGTAGCCGTTACCCCCCCACTAAATGCTAATTGCCGCGTTACCATAACAATTCGAGCTGCCAGTGCTTGCAGTACATTATACATCATAACTTGTAGATGAACTACTTGTTTTACGCATGACAGTAGTGAGGATTTTTAATCAAACATTAAGTTAACTTGTGAGAGACTTAAAAATATCATAAATGTTAGTTAGTTAGTTGAAATTTTTGGCGCACAGCAACAAAGGCTATTTGCGCAAATATCATAAATGTGTGTAATGTTTAAATTAATTTAATTTTGTGGCCTGTTGCTCCGCAGTTCTTATGTATCGGCTGGCACTGAAACGGACTAAAATGTTAACGGAAAAAATGTGCATATTACACTCGAGAATTTAGGATATAATCGCCTTCAAATTACTCTTCTCTGCTCATTACACAATTATTCCTGCGTCCTAACAGTTCTCAAAACAGTACCACAAGTCCTTTTTCACAAGCACTTTTAACTGTGCTGTCGTAACTGGTTACATCTTTGGAACCGATTGAAAATTCAGCTTCTTCAGCTTAGGGAAGAGTTAGGTCACAAGGTGCGAGATTTGGTGAATATGGTAGGTGCGGATAATCGATTTTTTTTATCCAACCGAAACTCTCTCATGGGCTGCCTTGTTATGAAGGAGAAGGAAACAGTTCATTCATTTTTTTCAGTTCTGCGTTTGTTCTAATACGCCCTTATAATATTCAGAATCTATTTGATTTAATCATTTTACTAACTTTTTCAACCTTTTCATTTTTCCTATCCTATCTTTACAAAACTTACATCTTCATCAGAGTATTTATTATACAATTGACCAATGTTCTTCAATTTAGATCATTATTTTATAGGTCAAATTTCTGCTCAGAGATGTGTGTTAGAAGTTCAAAAGCACAAAACTAAATATATTGAAAGCGTAAATTCTTACTGTGAGGAAGTAATAATAAGAAGAGAATTGGCCGATAATTTTTGTTTTTATAATCCGAATTATGATAAACTAGAAGGAGCGCCAAGCTGGGCAAAACAAACTCTAGATCAACATAGGTGAGATAAACATTTGGATACTTATGGATTTTATTTATAAAAATGCACAAAAAGTTTATTATTGTCTACTTCAGTTTTATTAAGCATTAGTGAAAGAAATCGGGAGTTTTCAAAACTCGAGAATCGTTAGCCATTTATTTTTCTGCCGACTTCAAATATTACTTGCCCGACCTTAATATATAAGGGACAAGTATTATAATCACGAAAATTTTCGATGTCGAGATTTTGACGGATGACCACGTTTCATTGTCTAATTCAAAAAACCTATTTTCGAAGTGCCGTCCATATGTGTGTGCGTATACACGATAACTCAGGAACGGTTCAACTTAGAGAGTTCATTCTGGTTCTAAAAAATTATCTTATTAATTGGGAAGAACCCTATTGTTATTTATGATGATCTAAAACGCGGAAACGGAAGTTATTAAAATTTAAAATTAAAAAAAAAATCTAAACTAGTAAACGAAGTCTAGCGTTTAGAGGTCTCCCTTCGGCACTGGTTTAGTAATGATGCCTACCTGAAGTTTTATTGAGTTTACTATGACTCAAAACACAAGTATTTTTAGAGTTTTTTTTTTTTTTAAGGTTTAACTTACCTTATTTCATGTTTATTATAATTTTTTTATTTAGGAAAGACAAGCGTACGTACATTTACACAAGAGATGATTTGGCAAACAGTAAGACACATGATTCATTATGGAACTCTGCTCAAATACAATTGGTTACTGAAGGAAAAATGCATGGTTTCATGCGTATGTATTGGGCTAAAAAAGTTTTAGAATGGACTGAAACTCCTGAACAAGCTCTTGAATTTGCGATATTTCTAAATGATCACTACAGCATGGACGGCAGAGATCCTAACGGATATGTTGGTAAGTTAAGATGTAAAAACAAATTGTCTTAAATACCAAGACCCTATTTTGCGTCGGAAATACATTCTATAAAATCGCGCTGTACAGTAGGCGTTCGAGAGTCGAAACTTATGAGTGTTACGTTCGACAATCAAGTAAAAACGTGTTCGATAACTGAGTTTGAGAAGAAAGGGCCCACTGTACAGGGTGTATCAGACCACCTGTCTACCCCTTTTTTTCGATAAAATACAATGTGTAATCACAAAAGTCTACCCAAAGAATTGAATTGGAGTATTGAAATTTTGTAGAACAAACCGAAAGTACAGGATGGAACTTTCGAAAAGAAACAACTTTTATTTAACATCTTTTACGGTTTACAAAAAGTTTTGTTACATTATATATTCTAGAAAGATTTGAAAATGTTCAAAGCGCCTTCGATTTTGATTTCAACACTTTCAAATTCTTATACATTAGTCATTTATCGCTTAATTTGAAATATTTTTACTATGCTCCGAGCTACAGATAGCTCAAAATTAATGATGCAAAAGTGTTTAAATTAAAAAGGAAGACACTTGTAAATATAAATACTTTACTTACAAGATGTTCTAGAACCGGTGGTCCACGGACTACTGGTGGTCCTTAACAGAAATTTTGTGGTCCACGAAAGGCTTGTAAATTATTATTTTTGAGGTTTTTGTTAATTTTCTTATGATCTTTTGTCCATTTTTTGTGATTTTTGTACACTTTTTAGTGATTTTTTATTATCGAGATAGACGTAGAGTACATATACAATAAATTTGTTTAATAGTACAGTTATTTTTTATGGTCCGCGGTAGAAAATTAAATATTGTACCAGTCCGTGGCACGTTTTCGGTTGAGAAACGCTGTTCTAGAGAACACATTTTTTCGTAAACCGTAAAATATATTTTTACAAGTTTTTTTAAGCTCTATCTAAAGATACCCATAAAACCCAACATACGTTCCCATTTAAAAAATGAAAGTTGTCCTTGATATTCTGTACTGCAATAGTTAACCGTTGCCAGTTTTGTTAATGTGTGCAAAAACGCCCTAAAGTGGGTAAGGGAAGCCGTGCATAACGGGCTCCCCTCTTATTGGCTGTTAAATCATTCCGCCATGTTTGGGTGCATTCCAATCACGTTCAGTACTTCGCTAGTGTCTTCAGAGAGTGGTTGTATGACTGAGAACTGGCGTTTACATTTTGTAAATTGGTGAAACGTGTTTTTTGCTGTGTTGATATATTTTTCACACATATCCAGACGTTGATTTCTCCAGTGCAGAGCATGTGGCAAGTGGGCAAATTGTTCTTGCGCTGGAGAAGATGATAACGATGAGGAATGCACTCACGTGTGTTCATTCTGCGCTAGATTTTAGCTGATTGCCCATTATACCCCGCCCGTGCTCATTCTGCGGGGCAAATGAGCTTAAGGAAGCCTTTTTTTATATCGTCATAACTTTTATTTTTGTATTTTTCAAAGTTTTTTTACTGTCTGTAATAATTAAACAATAAATTATCTTACGAATAAAAGTATTTCGAATTTTTTTACGATATTCCATAAAATTTTATTAAAGATAATCCTTAAGGTGCCCGTTATGCCCCGGCTTCACCTATTAACCGAAAAAAAAATTGCTTGGATAAACACTTCTGTCCAAAAAGTTGAATGAAATTATTTCCTAACCTACTATATTTTACGATCTAAAGGAAAATATTAATTATTTTACAACGCAACTTCGAAAATAACGCAAAGTAAAATGATGTAAAGCGGGGTCTTCTTATATTTCCCGTGTAGAATTAAATTATTATATTTTATTAACAGGTATAATGTGGTCTATATGTGGCGTCCACGATCAAGGTTGGGCCGAACGAAACGTCTTCGGCAAGGTTCGTTACATGAATTACGACGGATGCAAACGTAAATTCAATGTTGAGGAATACATTGCTCGTTGGGGTGGCAAGGAATACAAACATAAAGCTAATGGTCCTGAAGTAAAGGTCATTAAGAAAGATGATAAAACAGTAGATGAAGAACCGGAGGAAGAACCGAAAAAAGGCAAAAGAGCTGCTAAAGGAAAATCAAAAAGTCCTAAAAAGAAGAGTAAAAAATAATTAGAATAACTTAACAGTACTTAGACAGTAGATAAATAAAATTTAGTGTAAACTATGTACGAATAAAATAATGCATGTTCATGGATTTTTGGGGTACTTAAAATAAATCTGGTTCGTGCATTCTTCAGTACGATTTGTTAATTTTAAGTCAATCGTTGTATTCTTGCATCTTAAGACCATATGTGTATGAAATTTGTCTAAACATGTGGTTTTTAAATTTTTTGTCTCTTAAATTCGCGACCAAAGTTTAAAAACCCTTGTTCTGATCTACCTCAATTTTGTACCTTATGATTTTAATAAACTATATTTTTAATTTTCTAATGTATTCTTTAAATGATAATAAATATAATAATAGGTTCCTATCGCCTAGGTGGCGAAGAGGGCAGAGAAGGTAAGTTCTCTGCGTGATGTTTTGACGGGTCCTATTATTCTTTAAATATATTCTTTTATTTATTTTTATTATCCTGAATAATATTCCTCCGTTTGGTCCTACTTTTCACTCTCCAGTATCTTAATTTGTCCTCTTCTAGGTCTACTTTTTGACCTATTTCCGGCAGATTTATAGTTGTATGAGCATTTGGTTGTATAGCAAGCCTGTGGCCGCAAGTGTTAATTCGTTTGTGCGTGCTCTTTGACATTAGGAAGGATATGGAGATTAACTCCTGTTTATGTCAAATAATGTTCGTAAAAATATTTATACAAATTACGAATTCTGCTTAGCCGTTCGCAACCGGCTATAAACTTAAGGTGCGTTTCTGTGTCCACTAAAAAATGGACGTAATACTGACCATATTACTTCTGAATGTATACAGATTGAAAATATGGTCATGAAACCTGGAAACATGAGGTCTAGGTTCACCTCGAGTTGTCCCGCCAATGATTATTTGGTTGTACATACCAGTGGTCGGTCATAGTGGCGATGAAAGGCCTGGGCACAGGCCCAGGGCGCCAGCTCTTATGGGCGCCAAATCAAACGCTTAAATATACATATTCTAAGTTTTTATTAAGTTTTTCTATTTTTATTTAAATCAAAATTATGAATTTTCATTTCTATATCAATCTTGTACATATTAAATATAAAATTGAGTTTAAAGATGTACACATTTATTGATTATATAATAAAATTCAGTCTTCTTTTGGACTCTATTAACTTTCTTACACATCTGAAAACATTTGTAAGTGATTTTGGTGGCACATATAGACATACAACAGCACCATGACTTAATTTGTTCCTGAGCGCGGTTCGTATCTTAAAAAGTATGTATCTAGAAACCCAATTTTCCATTATATCTTACGGGAAATCAGTTGATCTGTTCTCATATTGAAAAATCATAAAGTCCAAAAAATTAAAATTAAAATGCAATTTTTACTTGCCCGACCTTAATATATAAGGGGCAAGTATTGTAATCGCGATAATTTTCTATGTCGAGATTTTGACTGATGACCACGTTTCATGGTCCAGGGTATCCAAAAAACCTATTTTCTAAGTGCCGTCCGTATGTGTGTGTGTGTATACACGATAACTCAAGAACGGCTCAACTTAGAGAGTTAGTTCTGGTACTAAAAAGTTCTCCTATTAATTGGGAAGAACCCTTTTTTTTTTTTTATAAAGATTCGAAACCGAAAACGGAAGTTATTAAACTTTAAAATTTTAAAAAATTCATAACTAGTAAACAGCCTTGGACAAAAATTTGTATAAAACATAATTTGATGTATTTTTCAAGGTTTACCTATTTTTTTTTATTATTCTTTTTTTTCATTTCTATATCAATCTTTTACATATTAAATATAAAATTGAGTTTAAAGATGTACACATTTATTGATTATATAATAAAATTCAGTCTTCTTTTGGACTCTATTAACTTTGTGGCGAAGGCCTCCCTTTGCCACTGGTTTCACTATAAATATGCATGTTGTATAGGGATTTGCAGCTAAGCACCCTACCATCTGGTGAGCGTTTCATGAACTTGTGTACATCATATAACATTTCGTTTTGTGTATTGGTTTTGTATGAAGTTTGTTTTTAAAGTTTTATTATAATCATTGAAAAATGTATAATACATATTGTTGTGTGCCTATGTGCAATTCATTGAAAAGAAGAAACCCGGAAATATCGTTTCATTTGTTTCCACTAATATCAGACACCGTATGGTTCGAAACAAAATTGGGAAAGCAAGAGGTTAGGAATCGACGCGATGTTTAGATAAACAATTTAAAAATTGGAAAAAAGTGAACCTTTGTATCAAAGTTTGCTCATTACATTTTAATGATAGTGACTACAAAAAATATTTTCAATTTTGTATTTATTATCGCATATCTTGAAAATTCCTGTTATTGTGTGTGGGTTTATAATGCACAAGTTTGTAGGCATAATGCATAAATCTTTATGAACTCTCTGTTTTTTTCAGTGACTCCACACAATATTATATGCCCAGCATTGTAGATTTCTACCCCTTGGTAAACAACACGGGAATTATTATTTCCCCCAATATAGTTAAAATAATCGACAATGGAAAACCGCCATAACTTAAAACCAGATCACAAAATGTAGTATTTTAGATGTTTACAAGTAATATCACTTCACAAAATCAGAAAATCCCAAACAATTATTTATTTTTTGTCGTTTTTTGATACACTTTTCGCTATTATTTACTAGTAAATGTCAAGTGGTATCTGATTTAGAATGGTTTCAAAAAAATCCGCGTGGCGCTACGATCTTAAAATTTTTCCCCTATACCATTACATATTAATTTATATTTATAAAATTTTCCGTTTTATATGATTAGTTTGAAAATCATCTTTCATTAAATTATAAATAAGGACAATTTTCTTGTGTCTGGTTTTGTGGCTCATGAGTTTTCGATTTGTTGCCTGTAGTAGTAGCCTGTTTCTGGTACTAGGGAAAAAAGTTTAAAAAAACGTAATGTAAACAGGTTTTAATTCATTTGAAAATAAGAACTTCACGGTTCGTATTTAGAGGTCAAAATAGGATATGAAAATAGATGGTATCTCGAAAAGTTCGTATATCGAGAGATTTGTAAGTCTAGGTACCACTGTAGAGCTCGTTCATCTTAACTTCATCACAGGGTATCATAAATTACGTCATCAATTCTGCGCGAGAAAAGAGCTGATCACACTGACGTACATTAGGGTTTTAAACAATTGTTGTGGAAACCAAACACACAAAATCATGTATTTCAAATACATTTTTACTCATTTTAGTACACCTTGAAACGTACGAGAAATAAATAATAATAACGGAAATAAACAAACAACATCGCACAATACGCGTAGTCAAACACAAATCAAAGTAAGTGACGCCACTGAAATGTGTGAAGCTAACTGTTGGTAACGTAATGGACGAAATTTGGTTTCTGCGCAAGGGAACTGGTAATATCCGCCTGTGATGAAGTTAAGTTGAACGTACTCTATTAGCAAATTACTTAGCCATAGCTAGTATTCGGTTAAAATATTTAAATTGCATCCATCTAAATCAAAAGTATTTGTTTGAAATAAGATTGCGAGAACCTAAACTCCCCTCTTCGGTACGTCAGTGCATATTCTAAAAAATGGTGCAGTTTGCCCCGGGCGCCAGATGAGCTAGCGCTTGCTCTGGTCGGTCATGCTGTAGAAATGTGGATGTTGCAACTTTTAGGCCCAGTCTTTCCACCTTCAGGTAAACCTCTCGGTAACTGTCTGACAAATAAGGTTATGTGATAATTTCTGTGCTGAATAATTGTCATCCCTTCTTTCAATACAAATTTATCTGTCGGATAATGAGACTGACGTTCTGAATTCACTGATTAGTATTGACATTTATTCAGCAGATGTAGTTCCAGGTAACCTTATCTATCAGATAGTTAACTAGAGGTTAACCTGAAGGTGGAAAGACCGGACCTTATAGGTATAAGTTATTATAGAATTAAAAGTTACTAACTATACATGTTTTCTAGATAAGTAAACATTTATTTTTTTACAAGAGTACTTACAATGAAAATATAATAAATTAACTTTCAGACTCACCAACATTCTGCCTTGTTCCTCTCCTCCAAATAACACACAAGGAACACAAAAAAGTGCATTTTTACATTACGTATGTTTATTATAAATGTCCGGATTCAATTTTCTATTAAAGGTTCTTGTTTTACTGGAGACGGACTGCTTTATATTTAAATTCGGTCTTCAAAGTCTATTTCAGCCTTATCGATACTTTGCACACAAATCATTTTTACGAAAATAAAAACGCTGTTTACGCACTTAAATACAGTTGCTGACGTATTAAGTTGCATTCGGTCTACAGCCTGCTGACTCTTATGGGATCAGATTTAACTGCGTTGGGGTACTCACCAATGCGCAGGCGTCCAATGTAAACAGTGACTTGGTGTTTTATTTTGAATGTAAACCAGCCTGTTAACGTATATTAAGGTGAAAATTTAAGAGAAAGCGTTCAGTTTATAAATTAACACCAAACAAATTCCGTTCAGCTTTTAGACGTCAACTCCAGTTTGGAGTCTATTCCGAACATATCAAGCTTAAATAATCTGTTTTAAAATAAATTATAATATCAATGTACGTTTATATTTATCTAAAAACAAATATTAAAATTGATACAATGTCCAATATACAACACTTAAAGACTATTTTTAAACATTAATTCAGTTCAAAACCCTGCCAGTTACAAAATTGACAAAAATTACCTCAAAAATACGCTGCAAGCAGTAAGACGGATATTAAGCGTTTGAAATCTTGAAAAAATGCTTATATTAATAAGTGTAATTAATTAGAAAAATATCAGACTATTAAGTTGGCATCATTTATTAAGGCCCAAAGCACCTAAAAATCACTAAAAATATAATGAAGTCGATAATCTAAATTTACTAAGATATAGGATTAAAATTAGGACACTATATTAGGAACAATACAGTTGTGGAAAACACCATTTTAGAACTGATGACATAGTCCAGTAAATGAAGTCTTATTTGAAATACATTTTTAACACATTGTATGCAGATACAAGCAAGTGAGTCTAAAGACTCCAGACCAAACGCGCTGAACTCCATAGATGTTCATGATTGTCCAATTTAGGTGACAAGCGCTGGTTTGCATAATTCTGCGCTCAAACGAACACGATCTGGCGATTTGGACGCGGCTGTATGTAGGATTTCTGCACAATAAAAATTTAGTCAAAGTCTTAGCCAGTACGTTTACCCGGCTTATCCTCGCTGAATTATTACTTTTGGCAACACATGAAAGAACTTGTCTATGCGGAGAAGACCAACAGTCGAGACTAATTACTTTAGTGAATTTGTAATGCTGCATCTGAAATTCGTCTTAAATCCCAAATTCCAGAGAAGGGGACAAATGCTTTATTTAACCGTGCTCAATTGTGTATCCATTTTGCAGATGGTTATTATGATTTATGAAGTTATTGCTTATATTATTCGTATTTGAAATGTTTCGGCATTTGTCTTTTAATAAGCTATAACTGTATATTTTTCGAACTATGTTAATATTTTTTTGCTTCGAATTAATGAAGGAATACACCCTTGAAGATTCCTTCTGGGACAGCCTGTATAAACAGGGTAACCATACGTCCCAGTTTTGAATCCTTGTCCCCGTATGATCTACAATTTTATCCCGGTTTTCTGAAAATACTATAAATAAAACTAAAAGTAGGCTGATCATTGGTCCCGCTTTGAACGGGGCAGTACTGTTTTTTTGGTTGTGTCCCGTTGTTTTAGTCAAATTTTCGCTTTCGTCCCGTTTTTTAGAAAATTATAAAATGTAGCTTTATATGTGGAAACGGTCATGAGTTATCGACGTCTTTGTTTCCCGTCTGGTTTTGGCACCAAGAAATTATGGCTAGCCTAACTAAAGGAATTTTTTCGGTAATAAATAATATCTAGACAATAGAGAGATATCGTTTGCTAAAAAGACAATGTAAAGGATATATTGTTTTGCTAATCAATAGCTTTAAGATGTACTAAATTTTACAACAAATAAAAATGTTTATTTAATTTTTACAAAATAATAAAGCATTTTTGAAAGCACAGAAAATAAATTTAATCTTATTTGATACAATGGATTTTTATGTACAATACGTCTTTGTCAAATATTGATATGGGCGGGGGTCGTTCCCGGAAATCGAGTGTAATTAAATTAGAGTAGATTTACTGCTACGCGTACAATAGTCGGGGGCACATGGAAATATTATCAAATGATAGATACACTACAGATGTGCGCGTAATACGTACTGCGATCTTGAGTTTTAGATAGCGGTGTCACGTGTAAGTATGCGAGGCAAAAATGGCGTTATTCCATGTCTCTTCGTCAGTCATAACTCAGCAATCGGAGAAACTATACGCGTATTTGATTGCTTAAACCAGGGGTTCTTATGTAGTCCGACGACACCCTCTTGAACATTTTTTTGCGGACCCCACCCCAACCCTAGGCATTTTACGTCGTTCTTGAGACATAATTTCTGGCTCAATAATCTCATAAACAGTAAGGTATAATAAATATTGGTAAAAATGTATCGCTGGTTATTTTAATAAATGGTCTTGCGCATTTATAGAGATGAACATTTTTATTAGCATATAGAATGAAAAACATGAAATGAATAAAAATAGTAGTAAAAAGAATTAAAAAAGTTACAAATTGTAATAAGTTAAACTCATACAAACATTTCTTGGTCAAAATAGATCTTATTATAATATGTTTTTTGTAAATAATTTGCAGTTGAATAAAAATAATTAAATTTTTACTATTTATTGTTTAGTTATGTCCCCGACTTACGACCAAAATTAAAAAAAAAAAATATATTTTTTTTTATAAACACCATAAAACGTAAAAAACAAGCAAATATGTAAGTAAGCATACATATTATTTCGTTCTGTTTTGTACATTCCTAGAAATAATTAAAATATGTTTGTATAAAATAAAAATGATTCCTATATGCAATGTACGTTTTTTTTAATTCTCTATTTCTATGATTTCTAACGTTTCTTGCACTTTATTTTCTTCCAGTCTTCAAATAAAAATTGTATTTTTTCTCCAGTTAAGACCAATTTTGTTTGTTTTTATCGCCTTTTTTCAAGTATTTGCAGTGAATAACTCGGGATTTAACATATATTGAAGTTAAAACCATGTTGGGGGGGGGAGGATATGTATACATATTTTGTAAATTCCCCGACTTACGACCAACCCTTTGCAACGGAACTTGATCGTAAGTCGGGGGATACCTCTAACTAGTTAGATAACAACAAATACAAAAAGTCTTGACCATATAGGATTTTTAATAAATGAGTTAATTGTATAAAATCTAAAAGTTGGGGGATGTAAAGTTAATGTCAAAATTGTTTCGCGGCCCCCCAGAAATGGCTACGCGGACCCCAGTTTAAGAACCGCTGGCTTAAACGATTCGTAATAGCGAGTTCTACAATACTACAGTGTAAAAACAAAAAACTAATATTCCCCAATCAAAATTGGAAAAAGTGACAAAAATCTCGAAATGTTGTAACATAAGCAAAGAAAATATGTAATATTCGGGTGTTAGGAAAAATTACAAAATACAGAACAAAATGAGGAGCAATTGAGCGGCGCCGAGTGAGCACGGCGATAGAAAGAGCATTGTAAAGCCTAGGTGCGCGGTGTCAACATCGGCGATAGTACTTTCACCGCAGAGCCTAAGTGAAAACGAATGAAATTGATCAAAATAAATTAAATTAATTTCTGAACATTGTTTTATTACTACACACTGATATACTCTACGTAGCAGATGCCCTGTCCGATTTTTACCCCCCCCCCCTTTGTTCATGTAGCACCCTATCCAGATAATGGGCGCGTTTAGCGAACACAACTGTTGACTATCAACCCAAACCTGTTTACTTGGAGATTACAGTCAACTGTTGCAAGTTCGCTAGTTTAACAGCAAGCGAAACACTGCAGACTGTTTATTTGTCACTATAATTGAGGTTAATATAAAGAAAAAACTAAATTTATCGCTTTTTAACTTGGTAAGCTGCTTACAGTAAGCATCAAGTCAACATACTGAACTTTATCGTTCGCTAAACGCCAATGTTTTCCTGAACTACTTGAAGGTCTAGAAAATACGACAACTATCATTTTCTGCATACAATGTTTTAATAATTATGTAATTTTCTTCAACTGTATTGTAACTTAAGTATATTTTTAGTCAAAAACTTGTGAGTCTAGATTAAATTTAGTAGATTAGCACGTTTTATTACCTGGCAAATGCAAAAGTTACGAAGCACGGTTGTTAGAAAAATATGATGAAAACAAAATTTGATGATTTGGTACTAGCAGATTTTATTTCTTAAAAATCCCATGTTCATTATGTTTTACACCATTTTATAAAGTGATTACATTTTACTTTTATCACTACAAAAAAACATAAAATAATGGAATGCAAAAATCAGCCGAATTAAACGAAAAAATTAAAAGCTATAAATAAAATTTTGTACAAAATATTTTTAATAAAGCTACATGTTATTTTTTTATACACGTTCTAAAAATTTAATATTTCTTTTCTATAAAAAAGTGTTCCACTCATTTTTATACCTTAAAATTAGAAGCATATAGAGAAATTGAGACATTATGCATAGTGCAAAGGGCTATTCTTAAAGTGAATTTTTTAAAAATTAATGTTCAATATCTCTTATTAATGCTAATTTATATTCATATGTTTTACAATATGGGTATATCACTCCTATTCAAAATAAAAAGACATCAGACTACTTAAGAATATAATAAACTATATATCGTTTTTTAATACATCTTTATAACTATTTATAAATAAATTTGTTAGCTAAAGGGGGCAGTATTTCAACCTCCTAACAGTAGTTTTAAACGCACAAACTAATATTTTATCAAATTAGTCAGGAAAATTGCAATAAAGTTTAGTTTGCGTAACGTACGTTCAGCCGTGAAATGCGCAGAAGAAAAAATATACATCAGATGATTAAAAGAGATGACGCTCGTTGTAGTAATGTAGTTCCCAGGATGAACGACTACCTCAAAAGAAAAAAATAGCTGTAGTTTCAAAGCTACAATTTGTTCTCATTGTATAGTTTCTTTTAGGCGGAACTAGACTTTGACAACTAGTAATTTTTATCGTTTAAATGAGGTTTTTGACCATTTTGTTTAGCAGAAGCCGTCTTTAATCAGGAAAAAATGAGCTTGTGACAACTTTCAAAAATAAAAATTCCATTTAGTTCCGCCTAAAGGTTTGGAATAGACTATAGCTTTGAAAATGGTTAACTCTGCAGTAGATGAATAGAAATATGTTTGAAACTTTACCAAGTACTTCATTTAAAAATCTTTTACCTATAGTCGAGTTTCACTAAGTAAAAATATCAACTATTCAATGTATCACTACATGAGATCAAAACAAAAATAACTTGAAATTTTTACAAATTGAGTTATTACTGAAAAACTTCAGAAATAGTAACCAGTATCAGTTTCAAAAGGGAAACAATTCATAATATCAGTATTTTGTCTGTAATTGACAGAATTTCTTTTTTGAAACTGATACTGGTTACAATTTTCTGAAGTTTTTCAGTAATAACTCAATTTGTAAAAATTTCAAGTTATTTCTGTTATGAACTCATGTAGCGATATTATAAATGGTTCGAGATACGCAGTGTACAATTCTTGAAATTATCGAGGATAATTCCTTTGGAGTCTAGACCAGTGGTTTTCAAACAGGGTAGGTATATGAAATTGCCGCGAATCCCGTAGAATAAATACGGAAAAATGAGGATAAGGTGCTTTAAGTTTCACATATTATATTAGTGTGCTGCCACCTAAAATATTGAGCACCACTGGTTTAGACTAAAATATACAGCGTTTGCGAACGGATATATCCCAGCTAATACTGTTTTCACTCTAAAAGTTTAAGATATGCGAACTTAAAGAGCGATTTGCTTTCACACTAGATTAATCGCCGGTGCTGCCATCTCGTATGACAATTTTATTCAATGCAATGTCAGTGTGGTCGCAAATCTTTACTACCACTTAGGGCCGGTTTCTGAAAGCTTAGTTAACTAATGACCAAATAGTTAGAAAATTGTTGCTATGTTTACCTATGGGATTTATACTGTAACAGAGTTTAACCAAACGATTAAACTCGGCCAAGTTTTCAGAAACCGGCCATTAAAGTCAGTCTAACTTTAACATCTTAAAGTTCTAGTGTGAAAAGGGTATTACTACTAAAACAATAAGTTTAATGCTGGATTTAGTCAACATTTAGTTTTAGACATAGTTCTTATCTTGTTTTAGTTTTAACCTTAAACGATAAACTATCATATCGCTACGAGCAAGTTCGTACAACGCATTGATTTAGTTTTAGTCTTAAGCCGCATTCAGAACTCTTAAATCAATAGACTGTAGATTACGGCTTGTAGTCTGTTGATTGTCACTAACAAGTTTGTCATACGGTAACGCGTTAAACCATCCAGACCCCTAAATTGAATACATTGTTCCTTGTCGATTGTGGATAATTTTCTAAACTTATAGCTTGCGAGTTGTTTTAACGAGACAGACATATAAACACATTGGCTATCTCAGTCTATCAGTGACACCATAGTTATCATATGCCTTTACATAACCTAACATAATGTCATCATTAACAAATCTTGCCAAAATTACAAAGACGGACAGTAAATATGATTAATTTAGGTAATTAGGTTAGGTTTATTTAGTTAAATTCTAAGACAACAGAATTATAAAAACGATAATACATAGAAAACATTTTACGAAGCCATGTAGCTGGTTTAAAGACACACCTGATGTTGAACTATTCGTAACCAATTAATTTCTAACTTGCTGTGAACAGTACGTAGAACGTTAAAACAATGTATAAAAACATAACGCACAACGTGTAAACGAACAGTCTATAACGTGTTTTTTTAAAGAGCTCTGAATGCGGCTCTAAGGTTCTTAAAACCAACCTTGAAAGATAACTAACATTAAACTGTTCCTAGCACTAAGATTTAAACCGCACAAATGCGCGGGCGCTCACACTGACATGAAACGTGCAGGTTATATATTACGAACTATTAACAATTTTATTATTGTTTTTGTTCCACATCTTTATTCACAATGTTATTTCTTAAATCGTTATCTATACCCAAAGATTTTGACTTTCAACGTTTCAAATATTGGTTATAGCAAGCTTTGTTCGTCAACACTGAACGAGGGCACTATGTGCGTACGTAAAACTCAGCGTTTCATTGGTTATTTGTTAAAACTAAATCATTGTGTTAACTTGTACTCATTTATTACGCTTAAGATAAAAACTAAAACTAACGCTACGACTAAGGCTAAGTATTGACTAAACCCACCACAAGTCCAGTTTTTCCCGATTTTGGAACTCAACGGGGTAAATAACCCATTTTTTTTTACAAATCTGATTTTGGTTTAATATAATTTGTGCTTTAAAACTAAATTCTGACAAATAAACAAACATTTTATCGCCATTGTTGTAAAATTGACTTTGTTCATTTGTTTATAAGTTTGAAACACTTCAACTAAAGGACGAGAAATAAACAAACAAAAAAACCCAGTTATTATACTGTATATTTAAGATAAAAATGTAATGTTTTTAATACATTTTTCTTAGATGGTTATTTGACTGTACCGATAAGCCGTTTAATGAAAAATTAATTTAACTATGCATTAGAAATAATCATAAATAATCACCTAGTTACAGGACAAAACTCAACATTATTTTTCTTTTTTTTTTTATCTTTCTAACACAAATTAGGCATTAAACATTGTGGTATAAAGTACGGAAAAGGGAAAAAGTTTTTTTTAGTTCTAATGATGAATATGAAATAATAAGAATGATAACTATACATGAAATAGATATTTTTTTTGAGGGTGGAATTTAAAGTTCTTTACAGAGGACCAATTTACTCCACACATTGTACAAAATAAAAAATATTTCCGTGCTGATCGATGCACCATCTACCTGAAAAAGAAAAAAGATAATACATTTTCTATATTTGTATATATATTTTTATTCACTTATATTAATTTTTCACTTATTAACTTTTTGTTCAATTTGTTCTAGTAATAATTGGTTTAAAATAAATAGACCTGCTAGGACTAATTCTAAAAATGATTTTTTTTTTTCGGCTATTTCACGTTTAGAGGTTATAACTACAGCTGGTTAAAATGTTAACACCGTGTATTTGGCTGGAGTTAAATTTTCAAATATAATCTACCGAATTAACCACATCGAGATTAAAATTTTAACGCCATAGAGTTACAAAATAACAAAATATTATAAACCGTGGTTAATTTTTTTTAACTTCAACCTTGAGGTTAATTTTTTACTTTTTAAAATACAGAATAGACCCGTGTATGAGTTATTATTGGAATAGACCAAGGGTGTCAAACTGGCGGCCCAATACTTGCATTTAAGTGGCCCGTAACGACTTCTTATACTATAATAATTTTTTATACTATATATAGTATAAAAATTTATTTGAACGAAAATACCTCGTGACAGAAGCTGTCCGGGCTGCGGCAATAATTGTTGCAGTTAGCCGTGCGATAATCGGTAGATCAGTGATTCCCCGTGA
This sequence comes from Liopterus haemorrhoidalis, assembly GCA_963971575.1. Classification (NCBI taxonomy): domain Eukaryota; kingdom Metazoa; phylum Arthropoda; class Insecta; order Coleoptera; family Dytiscidae; genus Liopterus; species Liopterus haemorrhoidalis. The sequence continues at coordinate 47,963,113 of OZ020617.1, read as the reverse complement.
TTCCAAATAATACTCTCGTAAGTAGAGCTTTCAAATACCACTTTTCTATAGGTGCAACTGCTGTGTACAGTACCACTACGCTGATTTCGACCTGTTTTTGTTTTGTTGGTCGATAAAGCAAATATTTTGGCAAAATTTAATTGTTATTATTTAAATGTTATTTCTTTACTTCCTTCAAATAAATATTCAGAAAAATGGAGGAAAATAAAAAACAGAATAAGTAACAATATAAATATAGGCTATTCCAAACGTTGAGATGGAACTAGATTTTGAAATCTAGTAATGTTTATCTATTAATTTGGACTTTTGGTCATTTTGTTTAAGCTTTGTAAATCATAATCACATTGCAAATTCTAGATTAAATTGATTGTTATTATAAAATGTCCGTTTCAATAATTTTAATTTTTTGTCATTCTTACTAAAAATTTCCCATTTATTATTATTATTTTTTTGTCTTAAAATATGTGAAAATGTATTCAAATTTTTAATAAATGTCATCGTCTCTATGGTTTCACTGTTGGAATTTTTAATTTTCACATACCAACGTTAAACTTGAAATTATCCAAGCAAGGTTCCTTCTCGTGACAACCTTAAAGAACGAAATTCCCATTTAGTTCCGCCTAAACGTTTGGAATAGCCTGCCTCTACATGACGTGCGGCCCGCGTAAATTTTACTTGTTAGAAAAATGGCCCGAGGCTGAAATGAGTTTGACACCCTTGGAATAGACCATATTAGTGTGTCGTCGCATACATGTGCTGCCATCTGAGAGCTGAGTCCTTTAGAAGTTGTTGACTGGTTTAATATACATGTGACATTATTTTGTTCCCTTAATTTTATGAATATCTTCAATTTTGGAGCAAAAAATATGTATTTTTCATAAATATATACTAATATATACAGTCCAGATAATTTATATTATAGAATAATGATTTTATAAATATATAAATAAGGATTCGAAGATATATTTATAGGTTACGATTTTAAATAATATGAAAATCGAAATATCTTTCGTATTTATTTAATTAACACTAAGTAATCATTAATATTTTGTTTTAGAATGCATAATGGTGTATTGTTTTGCTCAAAATTGTTTTTTGACAGATGAAAATGAAAAACAATAATGGAAAAATAAAAACAACATATTATTCTTTTAAACCATTTAGATATGGCATACACACTTATTGCTATGTTACTTGCCATAATAACGATTATTAACGTAAAATTTTCAAAATTAACCTGCAAAATAATATTGTTTTGCAAAAATAATGACATTAAATTATAATGTATAAAATAAGAATTTTAATAAATAAATATTGACTTGTAGTTTTGATGTGAAGCATTCTCTTACTTTGAAAACTTAATTTATATTTCCAAAATACAATTTAACAAAAAAACAACATGCTAAATTCAAATAAAAGGAATCCAACCGCGAGACGGCAGCACTGAATCCCATTTTGTGACGTAGTTACTAATATGGTCTATTATGTTGTGATGTCTGAAATTTTAGTCGAAAATTAAGTTCTATTCGCGACTAAAATTACCGAAACGGCGCCACTATCGCCTTCTAAACTTTTGACACGAAAAAGGATAGTCATCTGTCAACGTACGTAAACAGTATTGGTTTATAATCAATTTTTGGTCAAATTTACGTTTTCTTGCTGTATACTGTATATTTGAATTATAACCGAGTATTAAAAAAGTGTATTTGCTATTTGTAAATGAATATTTTCAGAGGTTATAATGTTGGTGCTAGGTTATACTCACAGATATAATAAAATATTATACTTTGAACTTAAAACGTTTATTTGAATACTTAATATCTACACATTTCTCTAGAAATTTTATAGAAAGAGAACTGGTAATTTATTCTACACAAGAAAACTTTCAAATATTTCCAAACTAACACATTTACGGAACATCCACATAAAATAACAAGGGGTTTTAATTATATTAACAATAATTTAATCAACATTAAACGACTTTCTTGCAGATGTGAGACAGGGAAAATAAAAAATTCAACGTTAAAAGCTTGTTTAAAAACATCTGAACAGTAGAAATTCCCTTCAATAAATAGAAACAAAATTTTAGAATCATTAATAATTTTTTCTTCACTTGTAGCAAAACATAAGTATAAATGGTGCATTTATTAACTTTTAACGCATTTTTCTCGTTGGTATTAAAATTAAATTGCAGAACTAATAGACACTTTGTCATGCATTACAATTTTTCTACTAAAATTCATCTAATATTTGAAGATGTTCTTCCTGTGAATGACAACCATACACACAACAAGGAGTATTTAATCTTTTTTTCTTAAATTTATCACTTTATTCGTTGTAAAAACATGGTGAACTATACGTAAACAATGACAGTATACTTTTTAGAAGTGTTCGCTTTATTGCCGCTAGAGGGATGCGCGTTAATTTGAGTCACCAATAGGCATTATTACTTACCATTTATTTAATATGCGCTGTCACTATCCACATGAGTTTCAGCAACATCCTGACTTGGTTGTCTCAATAGGACGGCCTGGATCGATTTTAACTTTACTTGTACTATCTACTGCTGATGATGGAGGACCGACTCTGTTTTTAATTTCTGCTGCCATGGTCATGAATGCTTGTTCTACATTTATCGCATTCTTTGCCGACGTTTCCAGGAATGGTATACCCAACTGGTCTGCATATTCCTATCATAAAAAAAAGATTTAATTAACATTATGAATTGTTTTGTACAAATTAAATTAAACTGAAAATCATTGACGGAAGAACTAGACCGATTAAGCGACTATTGTTATATTAGGGTAAGAACACATAAAAATTTTGTCGGCGACTATAGGCGCTGCTTAGCCAGTGCCGACCGAGGAGAATAAATATCTCTTTACTTTCATATGTACCTGGACAAGTATTAAAAGTAAGTTTGAACTTGCAGGCGTATGAATCATGCTAGCGGAAGCTCGTGGAAGCGGCACACTAGAACGCTATCCAAGTTTTATTTTCGAAGTTTTTTTTTTTTTCTTTCGGGTTTCAAGTTTTTAGATCTCGACTTGTCACACGGTATTTAAATATTAGTCACAAGACTTGGAAATTCTTGGTTTACGCGTGCATGATATTGTGACAGTTGACAGCTTTACTTTGAAAACATTATTTACAACAAACTAACCTCAATGGAAACCAAAGACAATCACGCAACGCGTTTTGAAAAACCTGGATAGAAAATACAGAGGAATTGAATCATGTGCCATTTGCCCAGTCATTAAAACCTAGTTTTTTCATTGATACTGTCGCATGCAAATGACTTCGATTCGAATGCAAAAGCTTTAATTTTCCAGATGTGGTCACTAATAATAAGTCTAGTGTGGTAAGGCTCTTAGTTACAAAAAATCAACAAGACTGACAGTATACTTGCGTCGGCGAATCAGTGCAGTTACGTCACACGACGTAACAAACAATTGCATTGTTCCAGACAATACAGTCGTTTGTTACGTCGTATGACGTAATTGCATTGATTCGCCGACGCTAATATACTTACAGTTCAACACATATGTCGTAAGAGGGTGTGCTGTCTGCGTGTGAAATTAGTAGCGGGGATTCAAAGAGCTGAAAAATTATATTCTTTCTCGGACATAAATATACAGTCAACTACATTAACACATATTATTGTATATTTATTTGGTGGGAGAACGTCTCTGTATAGTATGTGAGGCGTTGTTATTGTTTACAATTACTTGTTGTTATTGTTTACATTTACTTGAAACAGCAGGAGTTTGAAAAAAAAAAAAAAATTGATGTGAAGTGTGAATTTTCACACATTTCAGGGTTTTGCAGGTATTTATGCGAAAACAAATTTTATATTAAAATATTTTTTTTGTTAATTTTAATTCGAACGCCTAATACCATTATTTAGGTTTCTAAATATGTGCAGTATTTTTTTTTTTTATATAGCAAGGTTCATTAAGAATTTCAAAATTGCGCCTATGGCTTCCATTGGTTGTTATAAGTTCCGCCCCTCTGATTTCGTGTACATTGAAACAGAATTAAATTATAATTTAAACAATTTCCACTGGCTATTAAATTTACGCTTTTAAAAATTAAATGCAACATTAGCCAAAATATAATTAGAATTTTGAAAAAATAATTTAAACAATATAGAAATTAAAAAAAAAATATATATATATATAGTCTCTTCTCCAGGGTTCGATCCCTATCGGATCGGGTTACATGGGTGAAAAGTCAGCGTCAAATACCACTAGACCAGCACACACGTTAGAGTGTTGCTTGTTACAAAGCTATAACTTGTGTATATTATTAGCAAAAAATCACAAAAAATGGGTTTTTTTTCAAAAACCTAATCTGATCAAAAATTCCTGTTGAACTATTCCGGTTCACACCAATGTACATTACTTAGAATTTTTTCAGATTTTTAGTTTAAACCATCTGGGCTACAGGGTGTGGGACAAAAAATTTTTTGCACAATTTTGGCAAAAATCGCTTCAAAATAATTTATTTTGCAAAAATAAAAATTTGATCGTTAATCCACGTACCAAGGGCTTTCATTTGATACCCTACTCAGAATTATAAAAAAATATATTTTTTTTCGATGAGCACATGCAGTCTGTTTCAAACGGTTAGGCGGAACTAAATGGGAATTTCGTTCTTTTAGGTTGTCACGAGAAGGGATCTTGCTTGGGTTATTACATTTTTCATGTTGGAATGTCACAATTTAAAATTCCAACAATGAAACCATGGAAACGAATGACTTGTCAAAATTAAATTATTATTTTTTATATATTTTAATGACAAAAAAATTAATAAATGGGACATTTGTATTAAGAATGACACAAAAAATCAAAATATAAAGAAAATGACAATTTAAAATGATATTAACCTTAACCTAAAAATGTTTATTGTAAGTATGATTTACAAAGCTTAAACAAAACGGTCGAAAAGTACGATTTAAACGATGAAAGTAACTAGATTGCAAAATCTAGTTCCGCCTAACCGTTTGGAACAGACTTTATTTGTTTATATTTTTAGGGGGATATGTTTTTTAGATGTTTTAGTATTTTTCCTATGTGCGGGTCAAAGAGTTGTATAAGCATGCCAAATTTCAACTCTCTAGGTTTAGCCGTTTGGCTACAATTTTTACCGAACAGACAGACAGACGACAAAATGACGGTATAAGGGTTTTTTGGTCATACCTACAAAACCCTAAAAAGACGCATGGGCGTGGGATGGAAGAGATCTAGCCAATAGACAACTAGACATAATGATCGTCCAGTGAAATTCTCACAAGCAGACAGCAACGTTTCGACAGTTTTGATATAAGACTGTGATGGGTGGTATTTAAGTTTGTAGATCTAACTAATGAATATAATGTACAAGCATGATAACTGATACTTGTTCCTTTGACTGTTATCTGTAACTGTCACTGTCTATCATAGTTCTCTATGCGCACTATAAAGACTGTCCTTTAACTAAATATTTGCCATACAATAATAATAATAAAATAAATAAATTTGAGTAATTCTTCACACTTACTTTAGCCGTAGTGTAATCAACAACTTTTTTAGTTGTTAAATCACTCTTATTTCCAACGAGTAATTTATTTACATTATCACATGCATAACGATCTATTTCTTCAAGCCACTGTTTAACGTTGTTAAATGATTCTTGATCTGTACAGTCATAAACAACGATAATACCATGTGCTCCTCTATAGTAACTAGATGTGATGGTTCGGAATCGCTCTTGCCCAGCCGTGTCCCACTAAAAATAAAAAAACACAGTAAGTTTTCAACTTCCACAATAACTTGCGAATATAAAAATGCACATTTTTAACTGGAGTACCACAAGGAGATGAAGAGGAAAGTAAAGATCATGGGATTATGAAGTCGAAGAGGCAATGTTGGTTGGTTAATTAACATTTTTGAAGCACAGCAACCACGGCTATTTGTGTCTATTATAATTTCTTAAATTACAAAAGTGATACAAAAAACTAAATTAGCCTCATTTTTAAACTTAGTCACCTAGCTTTTCACACACGTAGTACATCAGTACAAAACTTTCGAATACCTTCCTCAAAAAAATTTATGGGTTGCGCGCAAATCAAGGTAAATAGCCGTCCACTTAAGACGTTTTTAATTGGGTAAAAAAGGTGATAATCAGACAGGACCAATTTAAGAAAGAACTAATCTGATTACTTCGTTGGCACGCACTCACCCGAGGAACAACGAAAATCCGTTACTAACTTAATATTTGTTATCAATTCATTGGCGTGTAGAGAAAACAGTGTTCATTTAATAATTAATTGGTATAAAGTAATAAGAATCGAAACTACGCCTATGTGTACATGTTCTTGGAAATAAGTTTGATAACTAAATGTTTCTGTCAAGTATTAAATAACGCTCAGGAATTAATGATATCACTGTATTATTCAACTTAATTCATTTGTTTTTGAAATTAAATTTTAAACAAATTATTTTTCATGATCCTGGATAGTAAGTGGTAAAATCCATGTAATCCAATTTTTGTTTTTTTTGTGTTATCTTGTTTGCCTCCTTTGGGTCGCAAAATGAACGTAGTTCCCTAATTTGGGTCGCGACTCAAAAAGGTTGAGAACCCCTGGGCTAGATAACTATACTGAAAAGCGACACTCATCATCATCGACACTTCAGCCCGAGATGAGCCTAGGCCTCCTGTTTCCAGGTTTCTTGACCATGTTTTCAAACTATGTACATTTAGTACTCCTAAATGTATATAGTGTACCAAGTAATATGGTCAGTATTACATTTTTTAGCGTACACAGAAAGACACCTACAGTTTATAGCCAGTTGCAAACGGCTAAGCAGAACCTATAATTTGTATAAATATTTTTACACAAATTATTTGACATAAGCAGGAGATGAACTCACGTACGCGCTTGCTTAGCGAACTAATAGCAGGTACAAGCGGTTTAACGCTTGCAGCCACAGGCTTGCAAGCGACACTAATTAATTTTTTTTTTTTTATCACTCATCATTTAATAAATAAATTAATTGCCCTTACTTAATAAAATGCCCTCGTATTATAACTTAAAATAAATAAAACAATGAATAGATGCATAGATGAATAAATTATAATACACATACGGAATAAAAGAAACCTTGCATGAACACAAACAAATTAGAATAAAAGTCTATTCGAATATTTGAACAAACGCAGGGCGATGGTAAGAGGCTGTTACCATAATATATCACAAATTAAAATAAATAAGTTAAAATAAGATGTAAGATACAGTGAATTTCATTTATCCTGCGACATTGAAATTATTACTATACATGGTATCCCTAGTAACGACAAATTATTTTGACAGCAATGTAAAATCGCCTATGTTGCAAATTAAAAGAAACGCAATTTTACATTGCTGACAGATTTCAATTACCATAGTAACAATAATACCTATATTGCAGGATAAAAGAAATTCACTGTATCATGCAAAAAACAGTAAGTTCGGTTTCCTCAGCGAGAGTGTCAGCCTAACGATGAAGGAGTGGAGAAGACTTGAAGACACAGGATGAGAAATATGTTTGAATGAAAAATCTGAAGAAGAAAACAACGATAGCGCATTTTTTCCAATGCTTCTCATGTTTTAATTTGAAAATATTTAAAATTCCATATGTTACAATTTATGTTGTTTACAGTTGTGATTAACATTAAATTATAATTAATAAAGGTAAAAGAACTTTAAATAGCAGATAATATGTTTCTTTTCTTTTATATTTATCTATCAGATTTCATTATAAAAGAAATGTACTCTGAACTGTGTCTGTAGTACAATCATAATCAAGTGACCCTGAATTTAATAGCTACTTTTTGCATTCATAAATATTGACAAAGAAAAATGCAACGCTAGCATATATAATTTAATATAAGAATCTTTTGCATAGATTCGCAACCGAGTAGAGCGGAAAACAAATTACGTTTTTGAGCCCCCATGTCGTTTCCGGAACAGTATGAATATAAAATGTAGCGTTTTAAATTGGGACTGTCCTTAAAGAAGTGAATATTGACAATGACATCAACGGTGAGATCAAAAGGAGAAATTCCAGTTACGAATTGAAGTCCATTTTATAACCACATAATTTCAACAGTGTAATTTATAAGGTGCTTGTATATGATTCTAAAATATGGACCCTAACAAGTCAAGGAAAAATTCACTTGTGAATGAAATATTTTGCGGTACTCGACTTTTTTAACGACACGTACCAAAATTAAAATATTTTCATTGCTTAAAATATTAAGTACTGCTACAAATTTCTTATCAATTATGAAATATCAAGAATGTTTGCATAATAAAGCATGCTATTTTTGTTGCACAATTCACTTTGGTGGGGTAATTGTTGTTTCTTTTTACCGACCGCCAACATATATAAGGGAGGTATTGTGATCATACCGATTTTGACATTTCGAGATTTCGATGGATCTCCACGAATTGAGGTCCCTACATAACATTTTGACTATTTTTAGCATGATGTCTGTCGGTCTGTCTGTCCGTCCGTGTATCCGTCTGTCTGTCTGTGTACACATGCAGAGCAAATTCGGCTAAAAGGATTTTTATGAAACTTCATATTTAAGCTTCTGCCATCAATGGCACGAGTTGATCAACTTTTGGTAAAAATCGGTCGACTAGAAATGGGAGTTTACTCGTGTAGATTTTAAGATTTTTGCGAATATTTAGCAACAGAAAAATATTTCGAAAAAATTTATTTACCAAAAGTTGCTATAAATTCAATAACTAATACTACTAACTTTTATTTGAGAAGTTTTTTGATAAAACGAAAAATTTCGATTTTTTTTGCATACTTATATGTAACGTTTCCATGGTTCCATAAATAGTATCTGTTAGAAAATATTAGGCGAAGTTATTTCTACTTTGCTGCTAAAATGTATTTTATACAAGTACTTTATGATGGCGGTCGGTCCTGTGGTGGCCACAGATGATTTTTTTCATTAATTAAAATGAATCACATCTTTGTTATTCACGTACCACAAAGTATTCTTTCAGGTACCACTAGTGGCATGCGTAACACCGGTCAAGAACCGCTGGTCTAGGGATATTTGATGAGGTAGGGAAAGATATGATTGTTTGTTGTTTAATATATAATTTGTTATTAATATATATGCAGGCTGTCATGGGTGTTGCTGTCCATGTGCGAGCATTCGTGGCACCGCCTTTTGCTAGAATCGCCAGCAGCCTAAATGCTGCTGGTGTTGATGAAAGTTTGCACATATGCGCATTTTGGGTTCGAGTCTAGTGGGGGGTGGTCTTGTCAATGCACGCGCGGCGGCCCTGTATACATGCTAATGGTAGGGTTTTTATGGGGTAATAAATGAACATTCTTTTCTTGATTTAATTAAATATCCTTGGACCATTTTGATGTGTATATGAGTTCATTTTGTGAACGTGACGGACGAGAATACAATTTTAAGTCGTATCTAGGTTATAAAGAACTTTTTGGGCAACCATTTCAAAAAGAGTTCTTTTTCATCATCTAGTACTAGACAAAAAGTAAATCTTTTTCGGTCTAGGTCGATTCGCTTATTTTTTTGGCCGCTGAATGCTAGCGCCATCTATGTATCATTTAAGTTACAAGATCTCCATGGTTACACGGAAACAACTGACAGTCAAACATTTATAATTGTAATAATTGTTCAATAACCATAAATTATCCAATGCAAATAAAAAATTCAATTTTTCTAATAATAATTACTTTTGGACGCCCAAAAAATATAATGTGCACCTTTGCCAAAGCGATCTTTTTCATCTGTTCGAAGTCCTCGGTTGCGCTTCAAATACAGATGCGGCCGAAAAAGATCTACTTTTTGGTCATGGTACACAAATAACTATTAAGTATCATTCACAGCTCATGTTTTAATAGATAGTACGTAATTCATAGTGTTAATGTTAACGCATAACAATGTTAGTTCTACACAAATCCGTATAAGCATTCATAGCTCCAATTTAGTGGATAAGCGTAAGAAAATATTTAACGCATAATGTTAGAAGTTTGTATATCTCAAACTTCTGACATTAACATTAACATTAAAACACTGACAACTGTCAAAATGAAGGAATATATTATACTTGAAATTCGTATAAGACTTGTGAATGCAGCTTGTGACATAAATATTAGTAAAAATGTTGAAACTAATATTGAAAAATAGATGTGAAGTGAGAATTTTTACATATTTCAGGGTTTCACAGGTATACTACAGTGATACATTTCAAAATAGACGAATATATTATACAGGAAATTATAAAAAGACTTGTGGCTGCAGTTTATGATGTACTAATTAATAAATGTGTTGAATCTAATAAAAAAATAATGTGCAGTGTGAATTTTCACATATTTTAGTGTTTTTCAGGTATCTAGTACCCAAGTTAATGCAGCTATATGTGTGGAACATTATTTTTTTTTTGCGGTAATCAAGTCAAAATGAACAATATTATGAAAATAATGCACCGTTTGTTATTCTATGTACAAAGAGCTTTTCCTTAAAATACTACATGAACTTTTAAAATAAAATATGTATTTTTTCAACAATAAAAAAATTAATCTGACAAAAATTCCTTTTGAACTATTTTGGTTTCCATCAATGTACATTATTGAGATTTTTTTCAGATTTTTAGACCAACACTTCTGGGAAACAAAAGTTAACTTTTTTTTGTGAAATCAAAAAGTTAGGTTAGATTGAGTAGCTTCAGAAACATTATAGTTATTTTATTTAATAATTAACTTAATAAATATTATTTTGGTTCTTTTTAGAAGTACATTAATAAAAAAAACAATACATATATTTAATAACAAGATATTTTTATTATAAATTGTTTAGTAATTTCTATTGCGTGTAGATGGCAGCTAGATCGATTTATCTATTAAAACATGAGCTATGGATGGTACCAAAGTGTTGTGACTAGTCACTAACATTATCCATTAACATTATGCACTATGAATTACGTACTATCTATTAAAACATGAGCTGTGAATGATACTTTATAATCTCGGGAATAAATTCAATACGAAAAGATGGAGCAAATACACGAAAGTGATATAGGAAGAAGAATATTTAACACACAGCAGACAAAAAGTGCTTAAAAGCCAAAGAAATTAATTGGAGACTAAAAGAATTTAAGATTATAATTTGGAAAACGGTCACCAAGCGCAGGACTGGAAAAGCCAAGACCCAGAAACGTTGTACAGCCAGAATTGGTAATTTATTTTACATTCTATGGAAAATTGGGACAAATGGCGTCCCGAAGAAACCAGACTCTTCTATAGAAGGCCTAAATCGTCCCGTGAAATTTTTAACTGTTGATTACTCTGCCCCAGTGTCACACCGAGGAGGGTGGCCCGGGGATACGGGGCTACCTTAAGAAAGAAGAAAATAAAAACACACTAGAAAATTTTATTACCATCGTCCTAGGTAAATAGTGGTATTTAAAAATAGCAATATTCAATTCAAAATATCAAAACAACCAGTGCTTCACTCAGAAATGATACGCTACTGAACACAACAAAAGCATGAAAAACAATAGTTTAATAGTTTATTGCATCAATAAATACCGATAAGAAACCCAGTCGTTTCAGTGATTCAGATGGACATCGAAGAGAGTTTCCATCTATATAAAATACAAATATAGAGCTGAGCGACTGTTACAGGAGCTACGGAGCGGCGTATATAAATACAGTGCAAACTCTTTAAATTTGGACAATTAACACCTGATGGATGTTTAACCGTTTCATTCAAATAAGAATATGAACTACTGTCACTTTTTAAAAGGACAGTAGTCTGCATAGATCGTGTGTAGTCTCAGGAGCAAGAGTTCCAAAAACAAGTGGTTTTTGCTTTACCCACATACTAAATGTTAATATAAAAGTATACTTACAATTTGCAGTTTTATCGTTTTCCCATCCAAGTCAATTGTTCTGATTTTCTGTAAAATAAATAAATGTATGATAATTTATTGTCAAACAAAATGTCTAGTAAACATGATTTAAATATAAATAAAATCTAAACACAAACTTTATCAAAACAAATAACTATATTTAAATTTAAAATTGTTTTCATAATGAATAATAAAATCAATACATATGTAAATATAACAAAAATAATACTTACAAAATCTACACCGATTGTACTAATGTAACTTTCTGTGTAAGTATCATCCTGTAAAATACAAAATAATTAATTAAAATTTATATCAATGTACAGTAAATTTGGACTGCTTGGAAACTGGATCAGGATTTTCGGAACTTTAAAGGAGTACATAAATTCAAATTTAAAGTGGAATAAAGAAAAAATTAGCAAGTGTTGATAGTTTATCCAATGACAAATAAAACATTCGAAACTTCCTAAACACCCTGACATCTGGTGGCGATTTTCGGAAGATATGAGAATGCAATTGTTTTGTTTTGTTGAATGAAGAAATACGTGTTTTCTTTTGTTGTTTGTGTTTTATTTTTGTAAATCATGGCAAAAAAAAACAATTCATTTTGTTGTGTACCGTAATGTAAATCGTGAATAAAGAAGAATCCCACTTAAACATTCCATAATTTTCCTAAATCGGGAACATATTAATTGAAATGACATTTAGAGGCAGAGAGAAAGTAGATCGAAGGTCTTTAACATACACAAATGTCTCTATGGATCCAAAAACTATAGATGGGCAAAAATCCAAGCACATTTTGTTTGCTCGTTGCATAGAATGCAACAAGCAACTTCTAAAAGTGGTTTTTTACGTCTAAGAAAATACTGAATAAAGGCACAAAATACTGAATAAAGACACTTATCCCACCCAAAATTTGTCTAAATCATCAGGCAGAGATTTTTATTTTTTACTAATATGTTTACCATATTTTTGTTGATATATTGACAGACAGTTAAAAAGAATTAAAAATACAATGAAAAACTAAAACTTTCCATGAAATTTCTTTATAATAGTAGATTATTATAAATCTTGTAAATCATAGATTACTTTTATATAAGAAAAAAGACCTAAAAAAGCTTGGAAAATAGGAAAATACAACTCGTGTTCATTTTCACCATGTAATCAAATACACAAGTGACAGTTTAATCGTCATTCTCGAGTGTTCCAGCTTTTGCCGCAAATGACGCTGCGATCTTAAAAAGTTTCTCCTATGCTCAATTTATTCAAATGAGTAGTTTTAAATAAAAATAAACCAGATATCAATATACAATTTTAACCAAAAAAGAGCGTGTTACACTTAAAACCACTTTTAAAAATGAACCATGTAAAGGCCTTTTTTACAATAAACTTATCACTACACTTAAGACATTAAAAAACTTTTTACTTTATTTTGGAACTATGAATTTCAGAATGATAGAAAGAACATTTTTTAGAATAATATGTGTAGTTTCATTCAAAGCGCTAAAAATCTAAACTCTCAAATCTGAGGTCTAAATTTGTATCTCAATGGTCTTAAACTAAAACCTAACTGAGGTCCATATATGTACTTGCGTAGCACGTAACACTAAATCTATTAACAAATATAACGTGCTTTATTTATCACATCAACCGATTTTAAAGGAAAATAAACATTTGACAAATATATAATAATAAAAAATTACACCATAAAAAAATAGCGTACAAAGCCTTGTTTATAATAGACATATAGCACAGCCACAGCATAAAAATCACAGTACTCTCTTTGTTCTGTTTATAATAAACATATGTTCAGAACAGTGAAATTCTTTTGTCCCATTTTTACGCACATGCTATGCATTACGTTATGGAACTCTTATATACGAGGCTTAATGCTTAAAATGTATATTAAAAAATAAACTGCATAAAAGAAAAACATTATATATATATGAATAATTACTTAAAATAAATTATTTATTTTTATTTTAGAAAGATTTTAGAAATACAAAGGTATAAATGAATAAATATTTATTTTTTATTTTCTGTGCACACATACAATAGTGCACTAATAGTGCTATTCTAAATAAGATATTAGATCTTATCTTATAAAGCGCATAACTAGCCAGTTCCTTAATGTTACAGCGGTGTAAAAATGTTCAGAATAAGCAAACAACTTTAAAGTTAACGAAGTTTTTTAAAAATCCAGATGTATTCGGATTTTTACTGTGTAATAAGTTACTTTAGGAATACAGGGTGCTTAATATAACTTTGTAGTATGTTCGTAAGAAACACATCTTATAACAGGATGACATACATTGATCATTTTCTGAATCGAGAAAGACTTGGTTCGAGACAAATGTATATGTATATTTATGGTCAAACTTCTGTATTGGTCTGTTAGTAGGTTTGTATTAAAATTAATTACATATACGTTAATTATAAAATTTATTTTAATTCTTCCAGGTAGTTTTAAAAATAAAAATTATTTTTAATTCATAAATATGTTACATAACGTAAATTTCCTCTGTATTTAGAGTAATGAAAGTGAAAATAAAAATAAATAATTCAACTAAAAATATGTTTCAATGTGTTTTGTAACTAAATTACGATACTTACAGCAAATCGTAGAAGCAAACATGATTTTCCTACACCAGAATCCCCAATCAGAAGGAGTTTGAACAAGTAGTCACTGCAATTGATTACTCATTATTAGCACACATGCTTAAAAATAGCATAAAAGTGTTTAAATTATAATTACTTTTCATTGACTTTCAAGTCATAAAAGATTCAGTCTTTGTTATCATATTAACAGATCTATTGAGGGCAAAATGAACCAAATTGATAACATTTAAAGGAGTATTTACCAAAATTTTTTATGAAGAAACAAAGATTTATTTAAAATGAGTCATATGACGACAAAAGTGACACCTAATAGGAAATTTAATGGGTGGAAACACGTAAAAAATGACAAAAATCTGTTAGCAAACAAGATTAACAAAGAAATGAGATAAAACCACTGATAATATACCACACAATTGCAAAATTACAAACTTAAAATTATTGATGCGCAATAAAATAAGAATAAAATAGTTATATGATGTAAATGTTTTCGTTTTAGGTGTAAAATCAATACTTACTATTCAGGATTCATTGTATATATTTATAGTTACGGATGTACGTTGTTCAACAATTAATTTAACTAATATTATGTTGCACAACACGTTAAATAAAACAGTGCAGATACAAAATTATTGCATACAAATACGCAAATTTAGAACAATGGCTACCAGCAAAAACGGAAACCTAGAACCTGAACAGTGCACTTTGACGTAATGCCAAGTGGCAAATGACAAGCAACGATCGCGCCGTTACTTCTTCTTACAACAACAATTAAGCGGCAATTTTCAAAAAAATTATCTAGGCGAGTTATTAATACTGAAATGCGTAATAATTATTCTTTTAATTATAAGGATAACCTAATGCTCATACGAGGTGTGTAAATTAAGAAACCGGAATGGCAACATTTGGGACGCGGGACTTGGACGGGGTGAATATGTGATACGACTTCAGTACGAGTTTGAACACACTAGAGTAATTTTGTTGTCCGTAGCAATTTCTTTTGTGAAACAGGTTTTTTTAGTGCATTCTAAAAATGAGTGACATTCGTTTCGAGCAACGGTGTGCTATCAGGTTTTACTTCAGACTTGGGTACAGTGCAACAGAAACTTCAGCAGGCCTACGGAGACAGTGTTTTGTTAAGGACCCAGGATTTTTGGTGGTTTAAGGAATTTTCAAAAGGAAGAGAGTTGATTGAAGATGAATCACGCAGCGGAAGGCCTTCATCTTTAAGAACCGGTTAAAATGTCGAAAGAACCCGGGATCTTGTGCGTTCAGATCGTCGGTTGACAGTCAAAATGATCGGGGAAGAGTTGAATTTGACTCAGACTACCGTTTATCAGACCACAACAATTGTCGTCTTGTCACACAGCAATTTCAATTTGCTGAGTAAATCACTTCACGAGCAATTTCAACGAGTTTTTGGCCAGTAAAAACATTCCTGTGGCTCCTCAGCCTCCTTATTCGCCTGACTTGAGTCCTTGTGATTTTTTCCTCTTCCCAAGATTGAAAAATCACCTCAAGGGACATCATTTTGGGATACTCAAAAACATTCAAACGTCCGTAACCGACTAGCTGAAAGCTATTCCAGTATCCGAGTTCCAGCACTGCTATGAGGATTGGAAGAACCGTCTCCAGCGCTGTGTGGCTTCCCAAGAAAGTTATATTGAGGGAGACAATATTGAATTGTAATGATATAACTTCATAGGCGAATAGTTGCATAGTAAAAAAAATCTCGCGGACCGGCGGTTAGGAAACACTGATGTAAATTACATCAAGCTCATATATCACATTATTTTTTTGTGTACCTTTAGTTCTCATTTAAAGAATATATTTTTAATTAAAAAAATATGTTTTCCTAAGATTAATAAAATATATATAATCGATTTGGAGTGCCTTCACATTAAAAAGTTTGAGAACCATTGGTATATACTGTGATTGGAATATATTTGCTGCTTGATATGAATGTTTTGAATATGTTTCTTAAGAAGAATAATTATGCTTTAATAATAAATAGTCTAATTTATTAGCTAAATGAATTGTAGGAGAATTAAACTACTGTTTTTAGTAAAATACATGATACAACATGCAATTTTTATTAAAAGCCATAATAAAATAAATAGTCAATACATAAAATAAATGTACAAATAAAATCTTATATTAAATCTAAAAGTTGTTGAGTGTTAAAATCCATAGATTCGCTAACATTCTCTTCATTTTTCTCTTGTAGTTTATTTGGAAAACTACTCTTTTGACTTAAATCTTGCGGAAGAGAAAATAATCTATCTAAAAGCACATCTTCATCTTCATCTAACAATGATGTGCTCTTCGTTTCTAATTGTGTTTTATCTGAAGATACATTTATATCTTTATTTGGTGAAACGGATAATTTATTTCGTTTTGGTAATGACATTTTTGGAACATCTTCTTCAAGAAATTCGATGTTTCTTTTAATGCTCGGTTTTGGTTCAATTTGAACTTTGTGTGTAATTTTTTCAGGAATTTCACAATCTGTATCACTTCCTGAATCTGAAAGAACTTCTAGTTTTTTCGATTTTTTTGAAAATGACGGATTTTGTGTTGAAACATTATTTGTGTAGTTATTTTTTGAATTATTCGGTATTTTTTGTGGTAAAAATTCAAAAATTTGTTCTGTAGAATGTACAAATTCTTGTTTATTTTTACTCTTTTCTTCTATATTTGGTATTTTTTGTGTTGCTGCTTCAAATTCATCATCTGTTGTATTATCACTTACCTCTTCAGTTTTCTTCTTGATATAAATTTGTGGAGTTAAAAGATCGGAGTCTTCTTCAGTGTCACTGTTATCAAATGAATCTTTATCTTTTATCTTTTTTTCTTTTATTTTTGATTTATTTGTCTGCCTTATTTTTTCATTCGGTTTTTCATCATTTACTTCTTGCACTTTGCCTTTTTTATAGTCTTCAATTAAATCGTTTAGATGTTTAATTTGTTTCTTCTTTTCATTTAAAAGTAAAATAAATTTACTGTATAAATCAGACTCTGTTTCTTCTTTAAGTTGAATATATTTTTCGAGTTTTTGAACGGCTTGAGTTTTCTCTAAAATATTTTTTTGTTATTTAGTTTAGGTATAAATTAACAAGATTAAATTACAGTCTATTCCAAACGATTAGGCGGAACCAACAGGAATTTTTATTTTTGTAGTTGTCATTAACTATTTTTTTTATATATTGAAGTAGGCTATTCTTGAACAAAATGATCAAAAGCTTTAATCAATCGGTAAAAGTAACTAGAATTGAAAATCTAGTTCCGCCTAAACCAAAGGAACATACTTTATTTTCTACGATTGTTAAGAAACAAGATATATAGGTAATTTCTTTTCTTTAAGCGGAACTAAATGGGAATTTCGTTCTTTTAGGTTGTCAAGAGTGGGACCTTGCTTGGGTTATTTCACGTTTCACGTTGGTGTATGAAAATTTAAAATTCCAACAGTGAAACCGTGGAAACGAATGACATTTATTAAAAATATAACATATTTTACATAAATGGGGAATTTGTATTAAGAATGACACAAAAAATTAAAATATACTAAAAATGATATTTTATAATTATATTAACCTTAACTTAAAAATGTTTATTGTAAGTATGATTTACAAAGCTTAGTCAAAATGGTTAAAAGTTCGAATCAAACTATAAATGTTACTAGATTGCTAAATCTAGTTCAGCCTAAAGGTTTGGAATAGTCTATATAGCCTGTTTCTTTGGTTTAAGCGGAACTAAATGGGAATTTCGTTCTTTTAGGTTGTTACGAGAAGGGACTTTGCTTGGGTTATTTCATGTTTGACATTGGTATATGAAAATTTAAAATTCCAACAGTGAAACCATGAAAAAGAATGACATTTATTAAAAATTATAATACATTTTTTCATATTTTGAAGACAAAAAAAAAAAAAATAAAAAAATGGGAAATTTTATAATGACAATCCATTTAATCTAGAATTTGCAATGTGAGTATGATTTAACAAAAGCTTAAACAAAATGACCAAAAGTCCGAAGTAATAGATAAAAATTACTAGATTTTAAAATCTAGTTCCGCCTAAACGTTTGGTATAGCCTATATAAATTAACAAGACTAAAACTTTTTATACGGTCGTTAATAAACAGGACTACTTATCTAACTCAATTCAGTTAGGTAATGGCGTTCATTTCTACACTACCGCAGAATCCGTAATTCTGAGGAAATGAATTTTCATATTTATTTAGTAAATTGATTATCGAAATATAATCCATATCAATTTGTAATACGAAACTAGATCTGGTTACTTTGGTGACTGTTGTGGTGTAAACAGTCTTTGGCGTATCCGTGTGGAGCAATACTATGATAATATTATTGGCATCTGACACTACCGATAGAGGCGCTACTGCATTCACATCATGGCTGACTTTGGTAGGATATTTTTGACAGGTTCAATGGTATCTTCATGTGATATTTATTGAAACACACGGGAACACACTCTAAAATGGTCTTTAACTGTCTTTCCACTTCTAAGAACATATTCCCATGCTTGTCACAAACTCGACTATCCTACAACCGTCAGTTTCTCAAAATCTCACTAGAGGCGCTTCAGTTATTGTCAGTTGACAATAAATGTATTGTCAATATACAACATAAAAAATGAACTTTCCCTGTTAGTTACGTATTACAAAATGAGACAGATAATAGGAACAATTTTTATTGAAATATTAAGTTCTACTTATTAAAGACCCATTTTCCTTATGTGTTGCATACTGTACTATTTCTACAACCGTTCAATAGGCTGCCAAAAACGAGTGAGAAAGTCTCACTAGCTTTTTTCGCTGTTAATAAAGTTATTTTTAGTGACAATAAGATTTTTTGTGAAATTTTATAAAAATGAAATGTTAAACGTCAGAATGCCGACCGGCGTAGCGTGGTGGTAACACACGTGCCCTGCGTTGCTAAGGTCTCGGATTCGAATCATGTTCAGGCATGAAATTTTCATGACGAAAAATTAGAATTGTCCTGGCTAATTGCCTTAGTTGCAAAGATCATAAACGTGAAATAAAAAAAATAAAAAAATCGACAGAATCTTAATTGTTTCCTGAACGTTTAAGAGGAACTAAACGGAATTTTTATTTTCTTAATTTTGTAATTACATATTTTATACATTTTATATCTTAATTGTTGGTTGCTATAGAATTATTATGTGGTTGTTTGTTATGTAAATAATGAAGTTGATGTTCATAAGGCGGTCTCTTTGGTTTAAGCGGAACTAGATTTTCAAATCTAGACAACAATAAGAGAATATAAAAAATTCAAACCGCAAGTCCACAATTTTCGAACACATTTTAATTTAACAATGTTTGTTTTTGTTCAGTCAGACCTCAAAATTCCAAAAATTCTAAACGGCAAGTCTCCATCTTTATTAGATTTAAAGATATGGCCATTCGAAAATTAAAAATTTGAAAAATTTCGGAACATCTAGTTACCTTATGCTTACATGATTCACTTATTAGAGATTTAATAGCAATTATTGCGGCAATTTAGAAAGCAAGAGTTGCACATAAAATTATGTAATATGGAAAAACCATAGGTTTTAAACCTTGGAATGCTGATTTTAAGTGTTTGTAAACAATAATTATTTAAACTAAAAATCCAAAATATATTGTAACCGTAGAAAAAAAAAAAAATATTATTTATGTAAGTATTTTGAAAACAATACTGTCATTTTTGTGAGTGACAGATTATCTTTAAGTAATATTACAGTAAGTTATTTTAATATTTTTTAATACCTTAGAACGCAACTGTAAAAATTTACACTTCAGCGTCATTTCCAAAAAGTACTTAAAAAAATAATAACATACCTTTATTTGTTAGCATTTGTTCATCACTACTTTTTTCCAATTTCCCTTTGTAATAATTAGCAATCTCATTAATTTTATCTATAAAATTTTCCACAGCTTCAACGTAATCTTTCTAAAATATAACCGTCATTAATGAACTGTCCTGTTTGTGTATCAACAAACTTACTTGTTCTAAATTAAAAATAATAAGTTTAATTTTAATAGCACCCGATAGTCTGAATATCTGAAATTTATCATCTTCCCTTTGGTACAAATAAGACTTATCCAAATTTTGTAAAGCTTCCAGTAATTTTTTAATGTACACATCGAACGACATCTCAAGAGATGAAGCTTGTCTTTCTAAATTACACCTAGGAGTCTGAAAACATTATTTTTACTTTTATTTAGTAATTATTAAGTAAAATAACACGTACAGTAGCTCCATAAGCCAGTGCATCATCTAGTAAGGTTATATTTATTTGATTGTCATCCCAAATTGTTTGTAATCGATAAAATCCCTTCTTCTCCTTACAAGGTACACAAATTGTGTAGACATTTTCATAATTGTGTATCATAATTAATATTTACAAATTCATTTTAAATTATTGCCTTTTGGCCTGACAAACGTCAAGCTACGTCAAATAAAACAGCGCCCCCCTTAGTTACTCCCACTTCGATTATTATATATATGAATGAAATATAGTAGACCAGTAGCGTTTCAAGTGTATTTAATATTAAGGAAAACTTTTAATACAGTACTGAGCGGTTGTACTTATAAAAAGCGACGACATAAGTTTAGCGCTGTCACACACGCGGCTTCTTTTTCGAGATAGGATGTGATTTTTTACAATGATGTAGCAAAACAAATAAGTTTAAAGTACAATAGATGCAATATCCTGTATTAAGTCAAATAATATTCATATATATTTGCTGATTTATAAGTAGAAGGTAACAGAATATTACATTTATTATCTCTCAGACGTAATTTTTATATTTTAACTAGGACGCAAGACGTATAATTATAAATAATAGTGTATTATTATCACTGAAATATTTAAAAATGAAACAACAACGAAATTTGAATACCTTCAATGATATTTTAATTCCAAGAAGGAAAGAGTTTAGTAATTTTATGTGGGTGTCAAGAAAACTTAACTCTGCAGTTGCTGTTAATAGAGAAGTTAAACCGTCTCCACTTACAATTAAACAAAATGTTCTCGACAGTGTACGAATGCAAGAAATCATTGATAATGTAAGTTTTTACGTTAAAAGTAATTTTGAATTGTCTTTAAAACATTTTTCTTTAGGTGTGTGCTACGGGAGATGTATCTAAAACTGAAATGGTACATCAAATTAAACTAATCTTAGATGAAATCGGTTTTAAGAAACAAATAAAAGTTATTCGTTGGTTGGGATATGTTCTTGCCAAAATATGCCAAAGAATTTGTTATGGAATTTATGTTAACAACGATGGAATGAATAGAGTAAGCCTTAAAAGAAATACAAATTTGAGTTATTTATTCTTCAATTTTTTAGTTGAAAGCACAAATGGGTTCTTGTCCAGTTATTTTTGCTCCTAGTCATAGAAGTTACGCAGATTTTATATTGATGTCATATTTATTATTTACTTATGACATTGAAATTCCTTCCATTGCTGCTGGAATGGGTAAGTTATTTTTTTTTCTGTATTGATCTTCTTATTTTGATCTGTTAGTGATTCCCAACCTTCGTAAATGATGACATTAATATAAAATATAAAAAATTCGAGCCACCCTAATCTTATTTTTACGTATTAATTCTACGAAGTTCGTGATTCCGTTTTAATACAACTGTTCACCTTGTCTGGTTACTACTGTGCTAGATCTTCAATTATCTGATCCTTCTATCTTTTGCTAGGTCTTCCAACTTGTTAATGTTTAATTTTCCTTCTCCAGATGCTCTTAACAATTCTGTCCATTTTCATTCTATTATATGTACACTGTAATCGTCTACAGCAGTGCTGTCCAACTTCTTCAAGACCGTAGGCCAATTCTTTATAAATGCATCAAGGACAAAAAAAAATCTTTTTGCCAATCTGTTTAAAAATGATTAGCACACTTTATTTTTGCATTTTATTTTTGAATATTTAAGACCAGTGCTGTCCAACTTCTTTAATACCGTGGGCCAATTTAGTAAATACTTCGAGGAAAAAAAAAATCTCAAAAAAAAGCCAAAAATCACAAAAACAAACCTGACAAAAATAACAGAATTTTTTTGTTAAAATTTAAACATGTATACATACACTCATACGTATGTAAATTTATGTAAGTGTTAAGTTGTTCGTAAAATAAGTTGGATTGTTTTTTTTTTACGTTTTGTATCACTTGAATATTGTTTTTGTTTCTTAAACTTCTTGCACTTATGTAAATGTACTCTTTTCTAACAAATAAAATGTACATATTTTTCAACTTTGTATTTATAGTGTTCGGATATAGCGACCTACGGTTATAACGACCGTATTTCATAGGTCCCTTCAACGTCGTTATAAACGATACCCACTGTATTTTATTTTGAAAACTAAAATGTACCACGTCGCTCAAGTCTTCGGTCTAACTAAGAAAAACAATGTTTTTTTCATTCCAACGCTCCTAAAATTAAAAAATATATAATAAATAAATTAATTTAAATTCAGCATATCAATCAGTAATAGTTGATTTGCCTGGTGCAGAGTCTTTATAACGCTTATCAAGCCACTGTTTGGCTTCAACAGTATTTTTTCCCATCAAAAAACAATGTTTAATCAACACACGAAATTCTTTTTTATCCATACTTTTGTAAATTACTAAACTGGAGTCACTAAAACCACTGTAACCTCTAAACTAATTGTCAGAATGTCATGAAATTTTCACACGTATCGTTTAAAGGTTGGTACTATCCAGAAATCATATGGGTCTGTCAACAGTGTTGCCATATATATATGTCAGACCGGAGACTTATTGAGTGAAGTGTTAGTTTGCTTTTTTAAGCCCCACGTTTCGGAGCCTAATAGTGAAAAATTGCTAAGCGATATGACATCTGGTGGGATTTTAGCAACTACAGAAATAGATTTTCTATCGCGCTTTTTTTTATAAAAAATGTTTGCATAAAAATATAATTGCATAAAAACAAGTATTAATATTGTAGCAAAATTACAAAAACCACCAATAAACATTAAAATTCACGTTGTTTATATGTAACGAATGTCTATTTTGAAGGTTCCAAGTATGCCGAAATAGCGCTGCGATCTTAAAATACTTCCCCTATAGAAGTGTTGGTTACCATTAATTTCAATAATGCGTACCAAATGATCAAAAAACCCAGAGATTCGGCGAAATATATTATTTTAAAAACGGGTGTTCTTGCGTTTTTAAGATCCATGTTTTAGAGCCATACAAGTATGGGACGTATTTAGTTTGATAGATCTTGTTTTTGGTGTTTGTAGAGAGGAGATTTGAATTGAAATTCATGGATTAAAAGCTGAAAATTATCGAATTATTCTGTAATAATAAAAAACTGAATTTTTTGTTGGATTTTTATCATTTTGTTTGTTCTATTGTACTTCTTAATTCTTAAAAATTGTTGTAGGTGTTTATCATTATTTTAAACTTCAAGGTCACTAAAGTACAGCTATTATATATCGTTATTCTCAAATTATAATAATTTTCTTATAATGTTCCCTTTTTGAAACTTATTTTTTTTCAGATTTTCATGGAATGATAGGGATGGGTACAGTTTTAAGAAATACTGGTGCATTTTTCATGCGCCGTTCATACAACGATGATAAAGTATATTGGGATACTTTTAAGACTTATGTGCACCATTTAATTACAAAGGGAGAGTTACCAATTGAGTTCTTTATTGAAGGAACTCGTAGCCGTAGTTGTAAATCTTTAGTGCCAAAGTTTGGTGAGTAAAATTTGTTACAAGAGAATATTTCCCTATTTTAATTTTTTTGAACCTTGCATTTTAAACCTTGCGTCATTCGTTTCCATGTTTTCACTGTGGGAACTTTAAATTTTTACATACCAACGTGAAACATGAAATAGCCCAAGCAAGGTCCTTTCTCGTGACAACCTATAAGAACGAAATTCCCATTTAGTTCCGCTTAAACCAAAGAAATGGCCTATACAAAATATTTGGTCATAACCTTAGATCATTTTTAAGATACAGGCTATTTTAAACGTTTTAGTGAAACTAGATTTTTGTTTAAGCTTTGTAAATCATACTCACATTGAACATTTTTAGGTTAGAGTAAATTGTCATTATAGGTTTGTTCGTTTGTGTTGCACCAGACTTGTCCAGGACAAGAGCAGCTGACGTCACTATATAAGATAGCATTGCTGGGGGAAGCTGTGGTGTAGTTCAGTGTAGGTTGGGCAACACAAACGAACACACCTTATAATGTGTCATTTTCATTACATTTTAATTTTTTCGTAATACTAATTACTCATTTCTTAAATTTATATGTAGTCCAAAAATTAAAAAATGTTTTATCTATTTTATGTTTTACAATACATGTTCCTTAATAATAAATGTCAACATGAAACATAAAACAACTTAGACAAGCTCCGTTTTCGTGACAACTTAAAAACGAAACTCCCTTTTAGTTTAGAAAAACACCAACCCTACCTAGTTGGAGTTTACCTAAAAATGTTTCATCAATAAATTTCTTTCCCAGCAATGCGCACGTACGTACGACCTTAGCGTTTGTAATTTCCCTGCGATGAATTTTCCCCGCGATGAATCTTGCCTGCGATGAATTTTCTTGCGATGAATTTTCTCGCGATGAAGTTTTCCTGCGATGAATTTTCTTGCGATGAATTTTCTCGCGATGAAGTTTCCCTGCGATGAATGTTCCCCGCAATGAAGTTTCTTGCGATGAATTTTCCACGATGAATTTTCCACGATGAATTTTCTGCGATGAATTGTACGGACCCGGCTCTGCACGTGTACACAGACCGACTGACAGACAGACGGACGGACGGACGGACAGACAGACAGACAGACAGACAGACAGACAGACAGATATACAGACAGACAGACGAACGGACGGGCAGACAGACCGACAGACATCATGCTAAAAATAGTCAAAACGTTATGTAGGGACCTCAATTCGTAGAGATCCATCAAAATCTCGAAATGTCAAAATCGGTATGATCACAATACCTCTCTTATATAAAAATTCTTATATGTTGGCGGTCGGTAAAAATTAAAGTTGTCCTTGAATCCTGTACTTTCTATTTATTCCGGAAAATTGTATTAACGTTTTCTCATTACAATTTTTTATTCTGGATTTGAAACACAATATGCTGAGGGCCTTTTACGAATTCTTATTTTAAATTTTCCAACCGCAGGTCATTACAGAATTTTTTTAAATATTGAAAAATGTTAAGAAATAATTTTTAAAAAAATGTTCTGAAATTGTTTTAAAAGTTTGCAAAAATTTACTGCAGATTTATTTCTTTTAGTTTTTGAAATATGGTCTTACGAAAAATTTACTAATTTTATCAATTATTGTCTCAGCTGTAAAGGACTTAAATAATAGAGGCTTCAAATTGTGTAAAATATAATTGATACAAACTGATACACATTGATATCTTATCAATGTTTTAATTTATTTTATTAGAATAATCTGTTACAAATTTTAATAAATCGTACGATCTGTGTTCAAGAGGACATTTTATATATGCTTTTATAGATAACAGAAAAACTTTTATGATAAGAATCATAATATTTGTCTACTTGGCCAATGAACCTTGTATCATAAACCTTGGGTTCATAACTTGATACTAAATATAATGTACTCTTAAATTTACAGTATTTATAACAAAAATTTTAGGGACATGAACCAAAACTGTGTCTTAATTTTTATAAAGCTAAAATTAGTTCTTAAAATATTGTATGCGTCAAATGAAAGCCTGTAGCTGCAAACGTTAAGAGGGTAGACCACAGTAGAGGAAAAAAAAAGTCATTTTTTGGATTTTTTTTTTTTCTAAAAAACCAAACAAGATATCGACATTCGGTAAAAAGTTCTTTATTCTATAGGTATTTGACATTCTTTGTGAATTTTTTCAGAATTTTAAATAACAAAATGGCGGCTCCACAGCGGTTCTCCAGAGACGCTTTTTTTTTCTTAGCTGCGCGGCTGTAAGGTTTTCTCCTGAAATTTTAAAATTATGATCATCAGCCAAGAAAATTTCGATAAAGCATCATAACAGCTAGAGAAGTTCGTAGGATTTTTTTAAAAATTGTTCAAGCAGACACTAGTTGTGAATATGCTGTAAAAATTTCAAGTTAATCAAACAAAAATTGTTTGAGATATCTTTACGGCCAGTTTGAAAAACGTTATTTCGAGAAAAACGCGTTTAAAGTTTAAAGTACTTAAGTGAAAGAGAGAAAATGCCGCGCTACTTTTAAAATTTTTAACACTTAGAAGTTTTTTCATTATATGACACTTTGCCACTTGATTTCTATGATGATAAGGTATAGTTTAAAGCAAAAAAAAAAATTCGATTTTTTGAAAATTCTACTATGGTCTACCCCCTTAAATCGTCTGTACCTGCTATTTGTCCGCTAGGCATGGGCACGGACGTGAGTTCAATTCTTGCCTATGTCAAATAATTTGTGTAAAAATATTTATACAAATTACAGGTTCAGCTTAGCTGTTCGCAGCCGGCTATAAACTGTAGGTGCCTTTCTGTATACGCTAAAAAATTGATATGAATTGTGTATTTTCACACATTTCAGGGTTTCGCAGGTATTTAGTAAGTCAATGATGATTATTTGGGATGCCAAAACAAATTTTATGTAGAAATATTTTTTTTTGTTAATTTTAATTCGAATGCCTAATACCATTATTTAGGTTTCTAAATATGTCCAGTATTTTTTTTTTTTTATATAGCAAGGTTCATTAAGATTTTGAAAATTGCGCCTATGGCTTCCAGTGGTTGTTTTGTCATAACTCCGCCCCTCTGATTTCGTGTATTCAATTTTAACAATTCCCACTGGTTATTAAATTAACGCTTTTAAAAATTAAATACAACATTTGCTCAAATATAAGTAGAATTTTGAAAAAATAATTTAAACAAAATAAAAATGCAAAAAAAACAGATAAAATAAAATTTACTCGAGACCGGTGCGAACCTTAGTTTGCAAATTAGAACGCAAGCATGCTAACCATTACACTATCAAAGCATGCTGGTTTACTGTGTTACATAAGTTATTAAATATTTTAAACGGTCAAGCAAAACACAAATAATGCGTTATTTTCCGAAAACATAATCTTATCAAAAATTCCTGTTGTACTATTCCGGTTCACATAAATGTACATTACTTAGAATTTTTTCAGAGTTTTAGTTTAAACCATCTGGGCTACAGGGTGAGACAAAAAATGTTTTGCACAATTTTGGCAAAAATTGCATCATAATAATTTATTTTGTAAAAATAAAATTTTGATCGTTAATCCACGTACTAAGGGCTTTCATTTGATACCCTACTCAGAATTTAAAAAATATATAATTTTTTTCGATGAGCAGATATTTGTTTATATTTTTAGGCGGATATGTTTTTGAGATGTTTTAGTATTTTTCCTATGTGCGGGTCAAAGAATTGTATGAGTATGCCAATTTTCAACTCTCTAGGTTTAGCCGTTTGGCTACAATTTTTACCGAATAGACAGACAGACGACAAAATGACGGTATAAGGGTTTTTTGGTTATACCTACAAAACCCTAAAAAGGTCCGCCCTCAGTATGCCGCCTTCACTTATTATATACCTGCGAAACCCTGAAATGTGTGAATATTCACACTTCACATCAATTTTTTTAGGTCATCACTTGTATTTTGCCCCCCCAAATTTTACTAAAAAATTTCCTGCCGCCCCCAAATTTTAAGAGCTAGCGCCGCCACTGTGTCACCCCTAGCTGCTTTACGCTTAAGACAATACGGCAATACGAATTTCACAATAGTGCAAGTAATACTTTCTCATAAAAAATTATAGTCATCATAGTAATTATATGAATAATATAAATATCGCAGTCAATGCATAATGCATGGGAACATTATTATGTTTTATTGGTTGTCCCGTCGGTGTAAATAAAGTCCATTACTTTCATACTTTAGTGTGATTTTTAACAGTGTATGACATATTTTTATTACTATATTTTTGTTTGTATAGGTTATTCCAAACGTTTGAGTGGAACCAAATGGAATTTTTAACTCTTAAGTTGTCACGAGCTCACTTTATAAAGATTTAAAGTGGGCTATTTCTAAACAAAATAATCAAAAACTTCATTAAAATGATAAAAGTTACTAAATTTCAAAATCTAGTTCCGCTTAAACCAAAGAAATCAACTATAGTTATATAGATATTTTTCAAAACATATTTAATTATGTTTTTAGGTTTATTATCAATGATGTTAAAACCATTTTTCACATCGGAAGTACCAGATATTTTAATTGTTCCAATTAATATAAGTTATGATCGAGTTTTGGAAGAGCGCCTATTTGCTTTTGAGTTGTTGGGTATACCAAAACCTAAAGAAAGTACCTCGGTAAGTATTTCCAAACAATATTACATCACATTGAGATAAACATCCTTTGTTTGCCTTCATCAGATTGAAAAATCAATATTTAACAATCATTTGATTGTGAGACCTTCGGATATTTGATAAATAATTTGAATTTGCATTTTATTTAATATTATCTTTCTCTTTACTTACCTCCAATTTCAGGTTTCTCACTGGTCATAAAAGTAAGATTTGACTGTATTTTTAAATCAACGACTCCTTTGATGATGCCTTGAAAATCTAGAGACATTTTTATTTTTAATGTTAGTGTACAGTAGTAAAGACTTTTTTCCACACCTATTTAATTGTATTGCAATTATTAGCACTTTTTTCCGTGAAAAATAGTATTCATAAATAACTACAGTGAATTATGGTTTCATAATTCACTGTTTACGGCCAATCACAAACTTATATTTCCATAATTCACTCTCGCTGATCCAATCATATTTGACAATGGCAATGGGAGGGACCAAAACTGCAGTGGTAGCAGGCAACATAGATGACGCTATCACTTCCATTAAAATTATCAATTTTGAGTGTAATTTATTTTTTAACACGTTGACTGTTAATTACGAGTTTTCTCGTAGTTAGCGTTCTTGCCCAGGACGCCGACACATAGGCGTATATTCGATTTTTATTACCTTATATGAATAAACTAGCAGACCCCGTTGCCA
Source organism: Liopterus haemorrhoidalis (assembly GCA_963971575.1). Classification (NCBI taxonomy): domain Eukaryota; kingdom Metazoa; phylum Arthropoda; class Insecta; order Coleoptera; family Dytiscidae; genus Liopterus; species Liopterus haemorrhoidalis. Next base: position 47,933,472 of record OZ020617.1, on the reverse strand, counting down.
ACAACGTTGGCAAACTGATATCGAATAAAAATCAATATAAGCAGGAAATAATTATTAAAATTTGCATGATTCTGCGTATATTAACAAAACAAAAACGTTTCTTGATTATGCCTAGGAAATCCTAAAAACCGCTTAATGCGTGTCGTTTAAAAATTAGTATCGGGCTGGATACGGCCCGCGGCCCATATACTGGACATCAATGGTATATCTGTTTCTGATTATACCTAGGAAATCCTAAAAAGCCGCTCAATGCATGTCGTTTAAAGTTTAAAAATTAGTATCGGGCTGGATACGGCCCGCGGGCCATATGCTGGACAACAGTGGTATAGCTGTTTCTGATTATACCTAGGAAATCCTAAAAAAACGCTCAATGCATGTCGTTTAAAGTTTAAAAATTAGTATTGGGCTGGATACGGCCCGCGGGCCATATGCTAGACATCAGTGGTATAGCTGTTTCTGATTATACCTAGGAAATCCAAAAAAGCCGCTCAATGCATGTCGTTTAAAGTTTAAAAATTAGTATTGGGCTGGATACGGCCCGCGGGCCATATGCTGGACATCAATGGTATAGCTGTTTCTGATTATACCTAGGAAATCCTAAAAAGCCGCTCAATGCATGTCGTTTAAAGTTTAAAAATTTAGTATCGGGCTGGAAACGGCCCGCGGGTACGTTGCGTAACATCAATTACGTTGCGTTGCGTAACATCAATTCAAAACATGCCCTTGACACAACAACCTTCGCTCGAGTCACCGTATGTACAGCAATGCTCTGCTCTAGTGTCTGGTAAGCTATCTGTTTCGTCGTATACGTCGCCCCCTACTACTAACTTCGTTACCGCCCACACCCCGCAAAACCCATTCACACCCTGCAACTTAGCGTTACGGAACACACAGAAATTAGGGCTTTTATATATATAGGGGAAAAATTTTAAGATCGTAGCGCCACGCGGATTTTTTTGAAACCATTCTAAATCAGATACCACTTGACATTTACTAGTAAATAATAGCAAAAAGTGTATCAAAAAACGACCAAAAATAAATAATTGTTTGGGATTTTCTGATTTTGTGAAGTGACATTACTTGTAAACATCTAAAATACTACATTTTGTGATCTGGTTTTAAGTTATGGCGGTTTTCCATTGTCGATTATTTTAACTATATTGGGGGAAATAATAATTCCCGTGTTGTTTACCAAGGGGTAGAAATCTACAATGCTGGGCATATAATATTGTGTGGAGTCACTGAAAAAAACAGAGAGTTCATAAAGATTTATGCATTATGCCTACAAACTTGTGCATTACAAACCCACACACAATAACAGGAATTTTCAAGATATGCGATAATAAATACAAAATTGAAAATATTTTTTGTAGTCACTATCATTAAAATGTAATGAGCAAACTTTGATATAAGGGCTCACTTTTTTTTCCAATTTTTAAATTGTTTATCTAAACATCGCGTCGATTCCTAACCTCTTGCTTTCCCAATTTTGTTTCGAACCGTACGGTGTCTGATATTGGTGGAAACAAATGAAACGATATTTCCGGGTTTCTTCTTTTCAATGAATTGCACATAGGCACACAACAATATGTATGATACATTTTTCAATGATTATAATAAAACTTTAAAAACAAACTTCATACAAAACCAATACACAAAACGAAATGTTATCTGATGTACACAAGTTCATGAAACGCTCACCAGATGGTAGGGTGCTTAGCTGCAAATCCCTATAGTTATTAAATGAACATTGTTTTTCTCTACACGCCTATTACTTATCTGTGTTTATCAATTGTACTTATTAATTTTTCTGTTAGAATTTGTAAAAAAAACTTCCAAATGCCAATTTATCTTTCTCCGACCCACTAACGATCTTTTAACTCTCATTGACCCCCTGAGAGTGGACACAATTTTCAAAATATTTTTTAATTTTTAATATATTTTAGGGCTTCTTCAAATCATTAAGTTTAGTACGAGAAAAATACGGCAACATATATATTGATTTTGCTGAACCAATATCGTGTAAAAAATATTTCGGTGAGAAACTAGTACGAGAAAAACATGTTGGTCCTATACATAAACAAGAATTATTACCAATTGAAAGAAGTCTTATATCTTCCATTGCATATGATACTGTTCATGTACAACAAAATAATACTGTGATAACAGCATTTAACATAATGGCAACATTAATAAGCAATAATATTATTCTTAAAAAACAATCCTTCATTAAAATTGATTTGGAATTTGAAATGAGATGGTTGAAAAAAGTTATGGAAACTTTTGGTGCTTTAGTTAGCATTGATTATGAAACATTAGAAGAAACTTTAATTGTTCATAAGAATTTTGTGGAAACTGATAAAGAAGGGAGGATTAATTTGATTTGTACATCTGTTGATTTAACTAATGTTAATCCTAATAAACTAAAAGGACATTCTTTGTCGAATGAAACTATGACTAGGATTGTTCCATTGATGATGTTGCAGCTTTATGTTAATCCATGTCTTCACTTTTTGGTTAACAGTAGTTTGATTGTTGTCATAATGAAGAGTATGAGTCAAAACAGAGAATTATCGAGAGGTATGTTATTAAAATTTATTTATTTTATTAAGTTTTACGTAAAATTGTATATATTGCGATAAAAAAAAAGGTATAGGCTCAGTTCTGATTGGGCCGTCAGGTTTGAGTGTAGGATTACTACTTGCAAATCGGAGAGTTACCCCTTTCACACTAGAAGTTTAAGATAGGGTGTTTAAGTTACGCTGACTTTAATTGCTAGTGTCAATGCGCACGACCTCACTTTAATACAGCCTCACTTAAAGATGCAGATATCTGTCTTATACCCTTTTCACACTAGATCTTTAAGACGATTGAACTTAAACTTCATCGATGTTTAATATCGGTTTGCTTTCACACTTGATGTTAAATTTGAAGAAGAAATCTCCATGTAAAGCTAGTATGTATTGCCAACATAATTTCATATCGTTTGAATTTATTCTGTCATTATTTTGTATATCGAGGTTAGGAAAGTTTATTTTTTATATTTATTTAAATAATAACGCAAATAATCTTCTCATAACCTCGATATATAAAATGATAACAGCTGAACATAGATAAAAGAAGAGAAGCACAAATTCAAGGAGTATTTTTTTATAATGGGAATTAAGTTGGCAATGCGGGCGAAGTTTAAGACGCAGATCTCTGTCTTAAACATCGGTCGTGTTTAGACGAGGCCGTACGGTTTCACATTAGCGTTTAAAGATCCATTCACTTAAACATCCGATCTTAAAGATCTAGTGTGAAAAGGGTATTATACCCTTTTCATATTAGATGTTTAACATGAGTGAAATTGAAGTCCACCGATGTTTAAGATCGGTTTACTATCATACTAGATATTTAAATCTCCGGTGCTGCCATCTGCTACGATAATTTTGTTTTCAAATTAGCGTCAGGAAATTACTAGTTTTGAACTGTCTGCGCAGACGCAAATTTTGAATTATTATTAAACACGTATGGATATTTTATTCCATTCTATAATAAAGATGCTACAATAAAGAATATATTAGGTGTACCGAAAAGTTTTTTCGTTTATTTGGTATTATTAAAATAAAAACAAAACGAAAAAAAATGTGCTTTATTGAGTAAAATAGTTTCCATCGTGAAATCAGATCCAGATTTATAAAATTCCTGATTTTTTTTTAGAGAAAAATATTGCTCGGTCATTTTAACATGGTTCATATCTCTAATGGCCGGTTGCTAAAGTAAGAATTATCCCTAACTCAAGTTACAATCATTTGTTTTTGTATGTTGTAGCATACAAAACAAATGATTTTAACTTGAGTTAGAAAAAATTCTTACGTTAGCAATCCGCCATAAGTGTCTTGTTTCTTACAAATTGTTCCAGTGATTAAAATAAGTGACAGTCGGAAGGTGCAATGTCTGGTGAGTAGGGTGGGTTTGGTAGAACCTCCCAACCAAGCCCGGAAAGTTTTTCACGTGTCTTTTTTGATGCAGGAAGTCTGGCATTGTTGTGTTGAAGAATAATTCCTCTTCTATTCACAATTTCTGGCCGTTTTCTGGTAAAGTTCTGATTCAGTCGATCCAATTGTTCACAGTAGAGATCAGAATTAACACTTTGCCCGGTTTTAACATCTCATAATAAATGATTCCTTTATAGGGCCTTTCAGATCGGGGTTCATCATCCAAGCATAAATTTGCTGATCCAATTTTTTTAAACACCTTTGACATCTGCTTACACATAGTTTATCACCATAAACAGTGCAAATGTTTTTTGCAGCAACTGTAGCAGAATTTTTTGCATGGTACTCATGAAACATTGAACAGCGTAAAAAATGTTTTGATGGAAATTGTTCCGCCATTTTAAAATGTAAGGGTTTAAAATGAAACGAAAACAATAATTAGGTACCTAAATGTACAGAGTTTAACCAAAACGCAAAAGACGTCTGTTCAATTCAGCGAACAAGTCGTGACTAGTTCGCATACTGCACTAATAATAAAAACGAAAGAAATTTTCGGTACACCTAATATTACACCTGTTTTAACATGTAAGTCGATACATTTACTTTAATTATTGTAGGTCTATATTGTATTAAATACATTATTAAAATAACTAATTTAACTATAACAATAAGTATAAACATCTTATAACGTCGATATAATACAGTATTCTTGTTTATGATAATATAAAATGTTGGCAGCACAATTTCAAACGGTATTTTTTTATATTAGAAATTATGTTGCCAATGCAGATGTTCCACATGCAGATCTTCGCCTTAAACTTAACTTGTGTTAAAGCGAGCTCACGCGTGAGAAAGTACCTAAAAGTGAAAATTATTTTGAAGCAGTAACACCAAGATTTAATTCCAATACATTTAAAAATCAAATGAAAACAACTGCATTCAAATATTACTTTTCATCCCCACCACACTTATTTATTCCAGTGGTTCGACCCCAGATCATCGAATGAATAGAATGAGAATATTGTCGCAACAAAACGCGTATTGTTATTAAACTGAAGCCAGAATTTGCACAACAAAACATACCCAATGGGTGCGTTTTTTTTTTTTCAGTCAGTTCTTAATATATTTCTAAGCCACTTTATAGTACAGGAAATGAAGCATTTTGGCTCGCAATTTTTTCGTCCAGCATGGAATTACGTGAAATTTTCACAGAAGGTAGGGAATAGCTCAAGGATCATTTTCTACATCATGCCGGTGTACGCTAAAACCTTGGGGGTGGTTGCCACCCCATCTCGGGGGTGGAAATTTTTTACTACATTTTAACTATAGGAATCGATGGAAAAAGTAATTCTAAGAAAAAAATGTTCTTTACGTTTTCTTCGTAAAACTAATATTTTTTGAGTTATTCGCGGTTTAAAGTAACAGTTTATCGACGAAAAAATCGATGTTTTTAAAAAGTTTTTTGCGAATAACTCGAAAAATATGCATTTTATCAAAAAAACTGTAGAAAGCAAAATTGTAGCCTTTAAAAATACAAACAAAATTATTTTTTTATTATTTTTCTACGACCAATACGAACCGAGATACGGCATGTTAATGGTTAACTTTTGAACCTTTTGAAACTCATTGAATCTTTTTTAAAGTATTTGATTAGACCTTTCAAACAAAAAAACAAAAAAGTCTCTAGCATAAAAATTAAGCGACATGATCAAAATAAGGTGAAAACAACCCCCTATTTACCCCCCCTAATTAAAATTGATCCTCACCCTTCTGTGGTTCTCTTATTATATGTATTTTCAGTACACCCAAGAAGTTTGACCAATTTAAAATGCCTAATTTTAGAAAAATTGGAGTTTAAAGAAAAAACGATTTTTTGCGATTTCGTATTTTTCACCCTTTTCTTCAAAATATCTCCGAAATTACTGGAGATACGAAAAAAATGATAGAGCACTAAATTGTAGCTTTTTTAATGACTTAAATTTCCTTGTGCATATATTTTCTGTACAGTGAATATTTGGCGAGATATAGCCGTTTAAAACCTCTATTTACAAGCGAACACCACCTTATTCGAGCCCTTCAAACTCACCCCATTTAAAAAATAAGGGATGTTAAGGAATTTAATTTACATGGTCTTATAGCTCTTGAAAAGCCCTACAAAATCGTTTTTAAAAAAACTTTCTATCACTAAAAATGAAGGAGCTATGTTTAAAAAACCAATAAATTTTTTTTCGAAACATTCGAATAGCACGGTTCGGAGCGATTTTTTTTATATCAAGCTCTAACAAGGGTGGGTTTTTAAGGGTTGAAACATTAGAAATTGTATTCCAAAGCATGAAACAATCATTATTCAACTAAACCAAACCAAATTTTACCCATCTTAAGGTTTACAACGTTATTTTATAATTTTTGACAATTAGGGGTAGTTTTCACCCTTAAAAAATAAACAGTGCCCATGAGCATTATATAAAATTTGAAGTAGAGGGTGAGACGAACTTAATTTCAAATTTTGGTGCAAATCGATGCAAGATGAAATTATTTTTTAATCCAACAAGGGTTGATTTTTAAGGGTTGAAACATTATGAAATTGTATTCTAAAGCATAAAACGATCCATATTTAGCTAATCCAAACCAAATTTTACCCATATTAAGCTTTAAAATGTTATTTTATAATTTTTTACAATTAGGGGTAGTTTTCACCCTTAAAAAACAAAAAGCGTACAACGGCACAATGTAGAAAATGAACTAGAGGGTGAAATGAGCCTAATTCCAAATTTTTATCCAAATCGATGCTGGACGAAAAAATTGCGAGGTTTTGTCATTTTTTGAGCTTCATTTCCTGTACTATTACGGATACAATTACAGCCTTAGCGAAATGTTTAAAAAACAATTATTATTATTTGCATGTGGGGTTTTGTTTGTTTTAATCTGGTGTTTTCTTTTAATATTTTATATCTTTTAACACTATTGTAGAAATTAACGATGATATATTGTTAGCCAGATTCAAACAATTTTTAATCTGATGCTATTATTATGTTTAATTGTTGTTAAAATAAGTCTTATGTATTCTCTTTTATTAAATATTGTATTTATTTTGTACAGATGAACTCTATGGGCATTTCCAGTTCCTGAGAATGTTGTTTGCATATGAATTTGTCTTTCATGAAAAATGGGAAAATATGGTGTGTGGATCTCTTCTTTAAGTAGTATTAAATACTTCTTTAGTTGCTTGTAGTTTTGCTTCTATCTAGATAAAGGGCTAGTTAAATCTTGTATATTAAATTACGGAAAATATAAGTCAAATATTCGTTTATAACATTACAACTATAGGTTTAAAATTGATTTCAAAATGATGAACATTTTTGTACCTTGGGTATTAAATGGTTAATTCACGAACTATTGTTGGATCGAGACTCATGTTTTGAAAATCACTGGTAGACAGGGTGTTTAATTAATTCGGCACCATTCCTAACTCTGTTATTAACAGCAACGATTACGACTAAATGGACAAATTAGTTGTATTTTTACGCAGATGACGAGGGTGATTTGATACAATAGGCATTTGCGTTTAGTCAGTTCACAAGATTGCACAGGTTGATCTGGTGACGTCACAAGATTAGTTCGGATTGCTCAGCTTTTGTTAACATTTTTGTAAGCAGTATTAAATCTGGTTAAGTAGTGACGTCTAGTGGCAGTGGAATACTAAATAAAACTGTCAAATTACTGTCATTGATTGCCACTACTGCTGCGTTTTCTTTTAATATGAGTCTATTACCAATAATAGAATGGGCTAAAAAATAATTAATTTTAACTTACTTCAAAATGTTGTTTATAATGTTTTGCGTCGATATTTCGTTTCTGAAGCATCCCTAATTAATGTCCTCCAGTGTTCAGCAAGCATATTTGGGCTCCATTTACCTTGATATCGCTTTTCCATGGCGGAAATGTCTTGGTGGAATCGTTCCCCATGTTCATTACTCACTGCACCCAGATCTTCTGGGAAGAAATCTAGATGAGAGTTCAGAAAGTGATTTTTTAAAGACATCCTACATCCCATTTCTTTGTAGTCATCAAATACTTCATTCACGATATCTCTTGATAGATTTAAATCTCGAACTAAGTCATTAAGTTCAACCTGTGATATCAGATGCGGCTTTGTTGAACATTCTGGTACGTTAGATAAAGAATCAGTTTAGATTTCTTTTACGAATTCTGCGAGACCACTTGAAGAATCAGCGAATTCAGGTTCTTATTCATCTAAAGTCCAAGATTCTGGTCGTTTTGGGACAGGAAGTTCATTATTATGTTCGACGGGTCTTAAAGCTGATGGTAAATTAGGATACTGCATAGTATGTTTAGATTTTGGTCCAATACCTGTTATACAGGGTGCATTCGAGTTGTACAGAGTAGAGCGAGCGCTGAGCGAACAGTTGATGGTGACGTCATGAATAGAGCACTAACGGAGCGAGCGTTCTTGTGACGTAATGTTTATAAAATCTAACCCTACAAGTTTAAGGTGGTGTTTTTACTGGCAGATTAGCTTACGTCAGTCATGAATCAAAATTATATACCTCGTTTTTTCCTTGTTTTTTTTTTTTCAATGATGAAGAAATAAAATTAATTAAAAATTAAATAATAATTAATGAATTAATTGAATGAATTTTTTCCATTTTAATTTTATGCACGGTGTATTTTAATAATTTTTTTGCTGTTTACAGAACGTCACAAATACATAAAATGGCCGTACTCTGTAGCCATAGACAAATAACAATATTATTTGTCTATTGTTATTTGTCTAAGGCTATTATTTTTATTTTATTTATAATTTAATTTTAAACTTTCATTTCTTTCCCGCCGTTCCCCCACTTTTTTAAGTCATACTCCATATGTTCGGTCTTAAAACCCCGAACACATAGAGCGCACTCTAAATGCTCGCTCGATCGCAAAACGAATGCAACTGAGTGTACTCCGAGCGTCAAATCGAACACGTTTGAGTGTACAGAACATGCTCGGAACGCTCGGAGCGTCAAATCGAATGTACCCACAGTGAATTTCTTGTATCCTGTAATATAGATATTATTGTAAACTATGGTAATTGAAATCTGACAGCAATGTAAAATTGCGTTTCTTTTAACTTGCAACATAGGCGATTTAACATTGCTGTCAAAATAATTTGTCATTACTAGGGAAACTATGCATAATAATAATTTCAATGTTGCAGGATAAAAGGAATCACTGTATTAGTGGGGCAAAAATAGCAATCCGTAATATGGTCTTTTGGTTCTCTCCAAACCATTGGTATTTCCAAAGCGCATTTTACGATTTACGTCTTTTAACCAACCTGTTAACAACCTTACACAAATCTTACAACATATATGAGAGGCCCATGTTTTGTCTTGGTTTCCAACTTTAACTTCGAAATTACATTTTTGCGGTTTAAAAGTCAACTCTCCGCATACATAACAAAAAGTGTTGGCACTATTTATGCACTGCCTAAACATTATATTTAAAATTAAGCAAAATCAAAGTAAAAGAAAAAATATAAATTACTTAGAACTCAAAGAGTTACCAGTCGCGATATAAAAAATACAACAGATAGTGATATCTGTAGTTTACTAATACACGCAATCTATTTTGAAGCATACATTTAGACCTGATAGGTAGGAATAAACTGATCTTAACCAGTTGTATTCGTCACCGCAGATACATAGTATCTGCGTATCTGTATCGTCAGTTGACGCAATATAAAAATGTTGCATATTGCGAAATATAAATTTGCATGTTACAGAAAACCTATGTGTATTAGAAAAATTCTGATTTTAGATTTGTTTTCAGCCTATCAAAATACATCAGTAATACCTAAAAATTGCCATGTCACAAATAGTGTGTTTATAAGTGTTATTGTTTCACAATCGTCTTCTGCGTAGAAAATACTACTAATTTGTCCATTTAATCGTAATCGTAGCCCTGCTAATAATATAGCAATGGTGCCAAGTTAACTTTGAATATCATGTAGATACTGAGCTATGCTCCGATGCACCTGGGGTTCTTCATTTTAGTAAATGTGCAAATGTTTATTTTTGTTTGAAGTACTTATTGTTATTAAAATGGCCTGTATTTGACTTATATTTTCTGAAATTTCTTGTTGTTTACTATTTATTTTTTTAGGATTTTGAAGATGCATTGAAACAGTTAAGAAATCTTCATGTAATTGAAGAATCATACGGAAATATTGTATTGACCAATAACGAGAAACTTCAAACATTATTATGTAACATGTTGCTACCATTTTTTTCTTCGTATCACACCGTTTGTCATTTCTTACAAACAGTACAAATTGTAAGTTACATAATTAATAAAGGAAACAAGTTTTTAATTTAACTTTTTTGTAGGACAATGATGAATATATTGAACAAAATACGGTTTTGAAAAACGTCCAAAAAATATTGGAACAAGTTATTATGCAAGTCAATGTATTTGTACATCCTTACTGTTTAAATTTGGATACTTTAGGAATATGTTTACAGAGTTTGGCGAGTATGAAAATCCTTGAACAGCAAAGGAAGTAAGTTTTGACAAAAAGAATATCGTATGTTTAATCAAACGAAATCTTTAATATAATTGCGACACTTTTGCGTTTATTAATTTATTGTTAGAGAACATATTTCACCCGTTTCTATGTTTCAAAAATTAGTAAAAGCGATGTACTAAATCAGTGTTTCTCATCCTGGGTTTCGTATTGAGTCGTGAGGTGTTCCATTTAAAATGTTGATTGTCAAGAAATATTTAGCAAATACAGTATTGAAATTCGGGTTTCGGTTAAGGTTCTATAATTTCAGTGGGGTTCCAGAGTTCGGTTCCGTTTCGTTTTTTCGGCTCTGGCTTGAACTCTTTTTTTTTTTTGTTCCTAGATTTTTATATTTTGTTGCTTATTTTGTCTATTAATGAAAAATTATTTCATATAACTTGTGTTTTACAGGGAAGGGAAATTGAGATATAAAAGAAATGTAAACGACCTTAAAATGATTTCTGAAAAAATTGGTAAGTTGAAATTAACAATCTACATGTTGCGATCCATAACTTTTCAGAGCCTAATTCTACAGAAATATTCTTTGCTCTTTGAAGATACCAGGTCTACAAGTATGAAATGCGGATTTTTTTTTTTTTTTAATAAAACACATTAAACTCAAAAGAACAGTAAAAGTTTATTTATTCAAAGTATATCCCATTAGAAATTATACATTTTTCCCATCTTTCAAGCAATTTGTGAATAACTCGCCGGTAGAACTCTTCCCCTTTCCCCGCAAACCATTCATCTAGCCATTCTTTCACATTTTCATATGAACAACAGTGCTGCTCGGCAAGTGCGTGACCCATCGATGCGAACAAGTGGTAATCAGAAGGGGCTAAGTCTGGTGAGTAAGCGGCATGGGGTAGCACTTCCCACTTGAGTGCCTCCAAAGTGTTGCAAACTGCTTTTGCCTTATGTGATGGAGCGTTATCATGAAGAAAGATTACCTTGTGCTGTCTTCTTTCGTATTCTGGTAGTTTTATGAGCAGCGAATGGTTCAATTCGATCAGTTGTTGTTGGTAACGTTTGGTATTAACTGTTTCACCAGGTTTTAACAATTCATAATAGACTACACCCTTTTGGTCCCACCAAGTACAGAGCATTGTCTTTTTGCCAAAGCGATTCGGTCTTGCAGTTGATGTGGATGGTGAGCCTGGGTTCACCCATGATTTTTTGCGTTTGAGATTTTCAAAATAAATCCATTTTTCATCGCCAGTAATAATACGATGCAAAAAAGAACTTCCTTTTGTATCGTGCAAGCAAAATTTCACAAGTGTTTTTGCGTTTTTCCATCTGCCTCTCATTCAATGCATGTGGAACCCATCTGTCGACTTTCTGGATCTTACCCATCTCTCGTAGGCGATTGGAAACAGCTTGTTGACTAACGCCTAACTGCTCTGCTAGTTGTTTTTGTGATTGACTATCGTCTTCCTGTAGCAATGTTTCCAATTTTGTATCTTCATATTTTTTTGGAGGTTTTCCATGTTCTTTGTCTGTAAGGTCAAAGTCACCACTTTTGAAACGCCGAAACCATCGTTCACACGTATCTTGCGATGGAGCATATTCACCATAAGCTTCTCGAAGCAGTCGGGTATGATTCAGCAGCAGTTTTTTTCAAATGAAAACAAAACAGTAGTACTGTCCGCGAATGCTCTTTATTTGGCACAAAATTTGACATTTTTAACACAGTAAAACAAAACTATATAATCACTTTTCAAATTATAACCTATACGCATTTGACACTTAATGATAACTTAACAAAACGCCATATGTGTTGAAACTTTGAACTATACACTCTGTTTGCGCGGCAAGTTTGAAAAAATCCGCATTTCATACTTGTAGACCTGGTATGTTTAATTATAAAGATATGTTTAGGTATAAAGATACTTACTTTTCTTTGTTATTTCTTGTAATATTTGATATTCTTGACGTTTTCCTGTTATAGGTTTACCGTTCTCAGCTGTCATCATATTTATTTTCCTCAAATAAAGGCATATCCAGGAACCCCGCGAGGCATAATTTCTGAAATACATTTTTTAATTTGCAAGTTCCGACCTTTCTTTTGTTGTAATGTATTATCTATGCTGTAATAACATTTTTTTTGCCTGCGCGTGAAATTTTTTTGTCGATGTTTCGAATTTTTACAGTAAAATTTTAAAGACAAACATCTTTTCTGTGCATTTGCCAATAACGAATTTGTGAATGTACGAGTTTTTGACACATTTTCCACTTTTGCACTATGCATATTAGCAAACAATTTCAAAATTTATTACATAAATAAAATAGGTATCAGAAAAAAATCAGTTTTCTTTGCAAATGTGACATTTCGAATTTAATAATAATAATAATAATTTTTATTTAAATAGCTTGTAGCTAATAATAGAAATTTACAAAATATTATTTATATATAAACAACTTTACAAAAAATATATTTACATAGTTAATGAAAAAATATAATTATAGCCTATATTAATTATTATTCTCTAAAAATATTCTTAAATTCTTCTTAAATATAGTGAGTGATCCTATTGCTTTTAATTCCCCTGGTAAACTATTATATTCTTAAACTCCTCTATGCATAATGTTTTTTTTTTGTGCTTACTTTCTTTCTACCCGTTATGTTAAATGACCCAGTCTGTCTCGTATTATACGAATGTATTTCCTCAATCCTTTTTAAATTTGACCCCAAATACTGTGGCAATAAACCTTTGTCCAATTTATACATAAAAATCATACCATTATATTTAATAAATTGTTTAATACTTAACCATTTTAAAACATTTAACATATTTGTTATACTAGTGAATCTGTCACATTTTAGGATGATACACATCGCTCTATTTTGTAGTAATTGTAATTTATTAATGTCACTGTTGTTAGCTAAATACAGAACAGTGTTACAATACTGTAAATGGGGCTTTACGATAGTGTTAAATATTTGTAAAGCACACCATTTGGTGACTTAAATGGAAATTTAAGTCACTTTTGCAGTGTTACTCATATTAGTTCACTATATTTACACTCTAGTTTCGTAGAACTTGTTCTTATGGATCGTTTGAGCAGTCAAGTACGCGTATTGTCTCTCCAGTTGCTGAGTTATGACTGTCGAAGTGGCGTGAAATAGCGTCATTAATGTCTCGCGTGAATCCTGGATACGCCTATGCCCTTAGATAACTCTTTTTCACACATTAAGTTGTTTATATATGTTATCCACTTCACTACTGGTCTTATTTTTCTTTTGGAGAATATTTGAGTATCTCTGGAATTGCAAAATGATACCGGAACGCTTAAACAGCAAATAGTTATGTACACTTTTTTCATTAACAAAAGTAAATAATTCAAAGATTGAAATATTTGTTTAGTAGTTACTTATAAAAATTAAATAAAAGTTTCAAAAGTAAAAAACAAAATTAAAAATAATTTTTTAAAGTAATATCATTTCTTGCTCCCCTTTGATTATGCTATTGTTTCATAATATTAAGTACATAAATTTAATGATTTTCTATTGTAACATTTAGCAAAAAGTTCCGAAACGCGTTTCGCCTCCACTAAAAAGTACCCAAACGTCATTACCGGAATGGTACACCACTTATCTTAATGTTATGTTATTCAGACGTTTTTAATAGAATGATTTTTGTTTTTTCAGGTAAATATTCCGACTTTTATAACATACCGGCAACTGCATCTGTATTATTGTCATCAAAACTATAAACGGCAAATGGAGTTTTATAATTACAAGGACATAAGATAATTGGTACTTAAATTATGGTGTAATAGTGTGTATTTATTTATTATGTTTTATTTTCTATGTACAGTATTTAATAAAAAATAAATAAAATAATTTAAAAAAACATTTTTTGACGTTTTAAAACAAATATATTTAATCATTACTTACAACTACGATTTTTAATTTAACCGCTTTGGAGAAGCATTTAGGGGAAAACAAAAGTGATATATGCAGTTTTCAGTCCATTTAATTTTCATTCATTATCTTCATTCCTCATTCATTCAAGTTGTGGAAAGTGTTCAGTAACCAAGAAGTGTAATTTTTTATTTATTTACTATAAAAAATGAGTATAGATACTAAAACGGAAAGTAAAATAACGCCGGAAGATATTGAAAAAGCCGAAAGGTTAAAATCGGAAGCGAATGAATACTTTAAAAGTAATGTACACATTTTATTACCCTTTATTACCTATAATTTTCACCTCATTTCATTATTCCGTATCAATCTACTGATATTTATCCATTTCTTTATTATAAAAATTCATTTTTAAAACATGCTTATTTAACATAACCTCATATTTTTTAAAAATCCAGTTTAAAAAGGTCAATTAGAAGTTAATTAATGTATTTACTTATGTTTTTAGAACAAGATTATGACACTGCCATTGACCTTTATACAAAAGCAATTGAAGCTAATCCAACTATTGCTGTTTATTACAGTAACCGAAGTTTTGCCTATTTGAAAACGGAATGTTTCGGCTATGCATTAAGTGATGCATCGAAAGCAATTGAACTTGATAAAACATATATTAAAGGATTTTATAGACGTGCTGCTGCACATATGTCTTTAGGGAAATTTAAAGAAGCACTTAAAGATTATGAATACGTAAGTTAACGGATAAAATTATATAGTTTGGCCTTCTAACATGTAACGACGCTGTGTGTTTTTGGTAAAACTTCACTTAACAATCTGAACCTCCAATTTTTATGCAAGCACAATATTTTGTTGGCTATAACGTTAAAACAAGATAGAATTTAGTTCAGAATACTTTTGTGAACCTGAGTGACTCGAATTCAAGCCACTTGGGTTCTTCTGTACAGAATTCTTTTCTATCATAAGCTAATAATATGGAAATATAGGTTTCGAGTTGTTAAGTAAAGTTGAGCTGTATTTTTGTTTTTACGTTTGATTTAATTTTTAAGGTAACTAAAACCATACCAAAAGATCGTGATGCTAAACTTAAATATAATGAATGTAATAAAATTGTTAAAAAAATAGCCTTTGAAAAAGCCATATCGGTTGAAGATACTAAGAAAAATATTGCAGATACAATAAATTTAGATGCTATGAGTAAGTATTCGTAAGAAAATGTACTTCTGAAATATATATATATATATATATATATATAACGTTCTTATTGTTTATAGCAATTGAAAATGAATATACTGGGCCATGTCTAGAAGATGGAAAAGTTACAATAAAATTCATAACAGACTTGATGGAGTGTTATAAGGCCCAAGGAAAACTGCATCGAAAATATGCGTATAAGGTAAGCAATTTTTTAAAGTTTTTAAATTTACTCATGTGTCTGTCTGTCTGTCTGTTCGGTGGAAATTGTGTCTAAACGGCTGGACCTGGAAAATTAATTTGGCAAGCTTGTACAATACTTCGACCAACATATAAAAAAACTATAGAGAGTTCAAAAAATACATTGCAGGAAAAATATAAATAAATATGTATGCAAAGAAAAAATTATTATTTTTCAAAAATTTTGTGTGAGGTATTAAATGAAGTCCCTTCATACATAAAATCCAACAAAATATTATTTTTGAAATATCAAATATTTTTTGGAATTCTCAACAAAAATTTGTCAAATAACTTTTGTCTCCAACCCTATTTCCCAGAGGGGTTGGTCTAAAAATTTGAAAAAACTCTATAATGTATATGATGGGAATCGGAATAGAACAGGCTTTTTTAATCAGATTATTATTTCGAAAAATATCGAATTTTTTTGTGTTATAAAAGATTATTTTTTCTAAATTTAGTATGTGGTATCAAAAGAAAGCTCTCAAGACGTAGATTAAGAAACAAAAGTAGTTTTATAAAGTTCTGTATTTTCTGTATTAAAATAACGTTACAAAATAACTTTTTATGAAACGTTATAGGTTATTATAACGTTATAAAAATACCCTTACGTTATTGTATTAGAAATTGTAGTTGAATCGTTATTATAACGTTATCGGCTATCGTTACGTTACGTTATCCATCCCTGATTTGCACCTAAAAGAATAATAATCAGAAAATATTATGAAGCAAAAAATAAAAGTAAAATCTCATTCCATCAGAAAGTTATTAATTATTAAATATTAAACAGTATCAAATGCCGCCCTTTGGTGACGTAGCTGGCCAAAGGTGTGTCTTAAATTAATATGTGCTCAATGACGTCAATGATACCCATTATTTTTTCATATTCATTAATTTTTAAAATAAATGATCAATATATAAAATGATATAAACAACAAACTTTATGTTGTACAATATTAGCAAGAGATAACATGAATGTTCATGCACTCAAGAGTGAGATAATAAACGTACGTCGAATACTAATAAGCAGAACATCCAGTAGCGTAACAAATGTAAAAGTATTTATAATTATTTATTGTCAAATTCATAACAAAATTTACAAAATTAAATATGTAAATGTGTATAAAAATTGCTTGATAATCATTTTAAAAAATCAATGTATAGGTCCAGTGGAATAAGCGTTACAAAAGGAATATTTGATCATATTATTTTTTCCACTAATCCTATTACATTGATTTTTAAAAACAATAATTTTCCGAAAAGTAACCTTAAGTTGGTTTTCACAGTTCAATTTGTTGATCAATAAATTGATCAAGTTTTTTGTCAATATATTGAAAAATTTATTGGTAACCTTGTAAATAAAAGGATCACTTTACACACATCAGTTTATTTATTAACTTTTTTGAAAACTTTTACATTACTAACTGTAAAACATATTGATATATTTGTCAAAATGAAAATATTGAAAAAAATCTTCACAAAATTACGAACTGTGAACAAAAACAAAAGAAGTAACCTAGATTATGGTGAATTAAAACGTTTGCGGTTCTGTCACATTTTAAAACGAAACACATAATCTATATATTTTTAGGTTATGCTACAACTAAACAGTTGGCAATAACAAAACAGATAAAAATATACCTAGAATTCCCTAAAAAATTTATGAAAAATAGAACTTTTTCTATTTTCAAAATAAATTGATCAATTTGTTTAAATTTGAACACTTTACACACATCAATAAATTGAAGATCAACTTTTTCAATTAATTGATCAATAAATTGATTCGTGTAAAACCCTTAATTGGCTATTAAATATATTTATTCTTTTTAAAAGTTAAAACATTTTATAAAACTTTATCAAGTGTATCATTTAAAAACCGTTTACCTATATTTGTTCTTATTTAAAACTTGTTGTGTATTCTTTTTTAGATATTACTTGATGTTAAAACGTACCTCATGGCTCAACCATCCTTAATAGATATTCCAATTGGTGATGAAGATAAATTTACAGTTTGTGGTGATATTCATGGTCAATTTTACGACCTGATGAACATATTTACACTTAATGGATTACCATCGGAAACAAATCCTTATGTATCCTTTATGTTATTTATATATTATTGCATAACAGTTGCAAATATAACATCAGAAGTGGGATCTACTTAGTCATAGTTATAAAAATAATATATTTATCCTTAATTATGTTTAGTTATTCAATGGTGATTTTGTGGATCGAGGATCTTTTTCAGTAGAATGTATATTTACGTTATTTAGCTTTAAATTACTCTATCCAAATCACTTCTTCATGTCCAGAGGTATGTTACATTTATTTAAGTATGTATTTTTTATTTTTTTATTTAATCGGCTGTTTTTAACCTTTTCATTCGCGGGCATGCAAGATTTAAAACATTTTAGCGAACCAGGAAAGTGGAAAATACTAATAATTTAGTATCTTGCGCGTGCGTTTTTTTGGTAAATACATATTTTAAATCAGTATCTGTAACTTCGTCGTTCCCTGGTGGCTTTTTATTGTTGATATATAGTCGGATTGCTGATAGGTGACTGTTACATGTATGTATCAAGTAGTGCATTCATATAATAATCTAGTTACCATTTTTCAGCGATTTTTTAAATGTTTTTTGTTATTTGTCTTAGCTGTCAGTGTCTGGTAATAAATATTAATTAAAATATAACTTGCAGTCAATTATTAAATTCATAAAATGTATTTTTTTTTCAAAGAGTTTTCAAAAAAGGACTTAAAATTTGATCTTTTAAAAATTGTTAGGAAAGAAAAATCTGAACCAGTTTATTTTATTGATACATTGGCACAAATGTATGGTCATGAAGTACTAAGATTACCTCCTTATCACTGCCAGTTTGAACCCCATTGAACTAATTTGGGGTATAACAAAAAATTATTATGATAGACACATTGGTCAAAAAAGAAATGACAGCGATAGTTCAGATGACGACCATGTCATGCATTACAGTGACTAATTTTTTTAAAATAAAAATAATCATTTTAATACAACTTGTAGCAATATATTATATGAATAAATATATTTTTACTTAGTATTTTATTACTTTGTACTTAAGGGAAACATACAAATTTAATTTAATTAAATAACAAATTATAATCCAAAATTTACGTATGAGTATAAATTTATCCTTATTTATAATTATAAGCTGTTCACTTTTGTAAGAACAAACTAAGAGGGAATTTTGTTTTCAATAGAGATTTTTTAATTTTTTATTTATTGTGTGCTTTTTTTTCTAAATGAGGCTGGTTTTCAAAAGTTTCCCGGGCCGGTTCAATTTGCCAGTATACTGAAATAGAGCTTCCAAAAATTCAATTTTTTTTCAGGATTTTTCATATGTGATCAAAGTCTATTTTGGGAATTGGATTTAAAAAAATCCAACCCAAGCCTCTTATTTTAATTTTTTGATAATATATAATTTTATGTTAATACGAAAATTTATATTTTTTACAATTATAATAATTTTCAAAGTGGTCAGCCTTAATAGACTTAAATAATAGTGTCCAAATAGTTTCTGAGGCAATAATACTATAGTGCAGGGGTTCTTAAACTTATGTAGTCCGAGGACCCCCATTTGAACAACATTTTTTTTGTGGACCCCATCCCAACCCTAGGCATTTTACTTGGTTCTTGAGACTTAATTTCTGGCTCAATAATCTCATAGGTACTACGTTATAATAAATATTGGTAAAAATGTATCGCTGGTTATCTTAATAAATGGTCTTGTGCATTTATAGAGATGAACATTTTATTATCATATATAATAAAAAACATAAAGTGAATAAAAATAGTAGTAAAAAGAATTAAAAAAGTTACAAATTATAATACCTTAAACTCATACAAACATTTCTTGGTCAAATATTGGTCAAAATAGGTCTTATTATAATATATTTTCTGTAAATAATTTGCAGTTGAATTAAAATAATTAAATTTTTACTAATCATTATTTAGTTATGTCAATAACTAGTTAGGTAACAACAAATACAAAAAGTCTTGACCATGTAGGATTTTTATTAAATGAGTTATTTGAATAAAAGCAAAAAGTTGGGGCTGTAAAGTTAATGTCAAAATTGTTTCGCGGACCCCAGTTTAAGTATCTTTGCTATAGTGAATGTAAATATTGGGATGCCGAAACATTAACAAGGTTCTTAAAAGCTAGGAGATTTGTTTTGAAATGTGAAATTTAATAGTTTGATGTCCCTACGCCAATGCTTTGCTACCCACGTTATTGTACCCATGTGGGTGTATAATCAATATAATTGTTTCCTGGTCAGAGCTAAATTCTATGCTTAAAATTATGAAATAATAAATGTAAAACTTGTTAATATGGCGATAACAACGTATTTTTTTCGGAAAACCCAGTATCAACAATTGAATGATATGTGTAGAAGTTACATATGCATGATTATAGAACTTGTATGTTGTGGACGGTAGAAATTAATTATCAATTTGCCAAAAACTTCGTTCCGGGCGATTTAATTTTCATTATTACGGTATTAACAAAAATCTGTTGTATAATTCACGATACTTTACATGCCGATTGAACGATAGAAACTCGCTGCGCTCGTCGTCCTCCAAAGATACAAGTGTGACAATACGTCGTATAAAACGAGCATAATATACTATTATTTATACTTAGCATCACTTATTTTATAGAAATTTAAAAATTTCATTTATAAAAAATATCGGAATACAATTTAGGGATTTTCGTGAAATACGTAACAACAATGTATTGTAAAGGAGACTTTAGTTGACAGATGATGGTTAATTAAAGCATATGGTTCAATGGGAGAGAACTATAGCAATAAAATTTCCATTTTTGAATAGAGCCATATCATTTGTTCACAGACAAAGCTAGAAATAGGGAAAGAGTTTTAGATACATTTGTTTCACTTGCTTGTCTTCCATTTAGTGGTGGGAGCTGAATGCCCGCGCGTGTATACAAAGGGACATACGTTGAAGTTACCATATTACAATATAACCCAAAAACAAAAACTGTGAACGTATGTTACAGTAAGAAGCAAAAATACGTTCCTGACATCTTACATAAAACTGTGTGAAATAGATATATATTTCTTTATTGGTTCTCAATCGATCAATCTGTCAAGTAAATTCTCCTTTACTAGGCCATAACAACAATGTATAATAAAACAATTTCTATGATAACAGCACGACAGTAATTTCACAGATGCAAAACAACAAACTTTCTTTTTGAATTTTTTTAATATTAATATAGTAAAATAATTATTTGACATGGAAATACTTATAAATTGTATAGGGGAAACTTCCTAAGCGCCCGTCTGGTGGCAATTTGCGGAAGATACGAAAGTGACATTGTTTTGTTTTGTTCAATGGAGAAATACGTGTTTTTTTTTGTGAATCATGGAAAGAAAAAAAAAAACAATCAATTTTGTTGTGTGCCGCAATATAAATCGTGAATAAGGAAAAATCCCTCTTAAACATTCCATAATTTACCTAAATCGAAAAAAATATCAATTGAAACGACGTTTGGAGGCAGAGAGAAAGTGGATCGTAGGTTTTTATAGACCCAAAAACTAAAAATGGGCAAAAATCCAAGCCCATGCATGCACGTTTGCTCGTTGCATTTTATGGAAAGTGATTTTTTACGTCCAAGAAAAGACTGAAAAAAGCACTAACCCCAGCCAAAATTTGCCTAAATCATCAGTTGATATATTAAAAGGCCCTTCTACTTTTTCAGGCTGCGATATTAATTTTTACTAATATATTTTTTTGCTATTATTTTGACAGACAGTCTTAAAGAAATAAAAATACAATGAAAAACTAAAAATTTCCTTGAAATTTCTTTAGAATAGTATATTATTACATATCTTGAAAATCGTAGACTACCTTTAAATAAAAAAAAGCTCGGAAAAATACAACTCCTGTTCATTTTCACCATGTAAACAAATACACGAGTAACAGTTTAATGTCACTTTCGAGTGTCCCAGCTTTGCCGCATATGGCGCTGCGATCTTAAAAAGTTTCCCCTATTAAATAAACATTTTAAAATGTTATCAATGACACTCCGTAGACGAGTAGTACTGCCAATCTCTCAAAATAAAAAGTTACTAAAAACAGTTTAACAATACCGTGCGATCAAAATTTCTTGTCAGTTACATAACAGTAAACAGTGAGTTTAAAAATATCAAAACTGTGTTCTAATCCACAGTTGAAAATCCCAATTTAACAAAGAACCAATCAGATCACTTCGTCTGCCCGAACTCACCCGAGAAACAACGAAAATATGTGTTCCTAACTTAATACTTATTGTCAACTCATTGGCGTGTAGAGAAAAATAGTGTTCATTTAATAATCAATTCGTATAAGGTAATAAAAATAGAATGTACGCCTATGTGTACATGTCGTTGGAAATAAGTTTGATAACTAAATGTTTCTGTCAAGTATTGCATAACGGACAAGATTTCTTGATCGCTCTGTAGCTTCTATTGTTAAACTGTTTTCAATGCAACAATGATATTATTGTGAACGCAAAGTATAAAAATTATTTTGAAAAACTGTAAAAAATAAAGTTGTTCCACAAAACTTTCCTAGCGTCCTGCATAATGTAATGACTGGCACTTTTGGGGACCCCATTGCTTTCCGGGGTCCACCACGGGTAGCGTCATGGTAAATCCACCCCTGATGGGGGCCTGGGATTTAACGGACATTTATATTTAGTAGATAACCCCTCTTCATACTAGTCCATCAAATCGATTTAATCTTATTTAAGAACCTATTGCCTGTTTTAGGTCTTGTTTTCGCCTTTGTTTCTTATATCAAATATCATCAATGTTGTTTTTCAGGGAATCATGAAAGTGCAACAATGAATCAAATGTACGGTTTTGATGGGGAAGTCAAAGCTAAGTACAGTGCTCAAATGGCCGAATTATTTACAGAAGTTTACAACTGGTTACCGTTAGCACACTGTCTCAATAATAAAGTACTTGTAAGTATTTAGATTTTTTCTACAACCGTGCGTAAAGTATGCACTTTACGAACGCATTATAGTGTCTGAAATGGCACTTTTAAGCACTAGTGTGTAAAGCAATTTACTTTACGCACTAGTGCGTAAAGTGTTGCTATGGTAACCAACTGTCAATGCTAATAATTATCAAAGATACACTTTCATGTTATTAAATACGTATAGGCTATTCCAAACATTTAGGCAGAACTAGATTTGGCAATCTAGTAACTTTTATAGTTTGATTCTAGCTTTTGACCGTTTTGGTTAAGCTTTGTAAATCATACTTACAATAAAGTTAATATCATTATAAAATGTAATATTCATTACATTTTAATTTTTTGTGTCATTTTTAATACAAATGTCTTATTTCTTAAATTCTTACATTTTTCAAATTTATTTTTTTATTTTTCTAATAATTGTCACTTTGTAATAAATGCCAACGTGAAAATTTAAATAACCTAGCTAAGCTCTGTTTTCGTGACAACTTAAAAATACAAAATTCCCATTTAGTTCCGCCTAAACCAAAGAAATGACCTATAAATGAAATACGAGTAAATGAAATTACTTTTGTAGAAAACTTCAGTTCAACTGACTTAAATCTAATAATCATAATAATCAGTTAAAACACTTTACAAATAACCTATAATTTGTTATTGGTCGGCCATCTTATGTTGTCTTGGTAACTTGTAAATATAATTAATGGAACTTACCTTTTGTTTATATCGTTTCTAGCTACCATGAGTTCAAAAAGAAATTACATAAGGTTTGGCTATGGAAAAATAATGTCTACTGCAAGCTTTATATAACAATAAATAACTTATGACAACAACAACAGTGATGACAGTTAATTAATTCTAAAGCTTGCTGTTGACATAACTCTTATTTTCCATAGCCAACCCTTAGACATCTATTCAAACAATTTAATAAGTCTCAAGATGCGTTCAGATCTCTTTAAATTAATAGACTATAGACTGTACGTTGTGGATATGTTTAATAGATTGTTTTAACGTTCGACATAGCCTTTACAGTTTAAGGAAATTAGTGAGTTACGAATAGCGCAGCATCTGTGTGTCCTTTAACCAATTAAGGGGGCTTCGTAAAATTCTTATTATCTATTATCGTTTTCCTAATTTCTGCTCTCCTAGATTTTTACTAACTAAACCTAACCTAATTACCTAAATTGATCATATTTACTGTTCGTCTTTGTAATTTTGGGCGAGTTTTGTTGTAATCGGCGCGATGATATTTTGTTAGGTTATGTAAAGGCATACAATATGAACGTTCTCTCCGATGTAGACTAAAATAGCCAATATGTTTATATGTAGGGTGACCAATTTCTTGGAGACGGCAATGCGGGACGGAGCAAAAAAAAGGTCGTCACTTCCGAAATATAAGTGAAGAGCAAACAAAAAAAAGGTCTTCACCTCCCAAATATAAGTAAAGAGCAAAAAAAGGTCTTCACCTCCCAAATATAAGTACAGAGCAAAATTCGGCCCTGGGGACAACAAATCAAAATGCGGGACGAATGGTCACCCTATTTATATGTCTGTCTCATTAAAACAACTCACTAACTACAAAGTTTAGACAATTATCCACAATCGACAACGTACAACGTATTAAATTTAGAGGTCTGAACGGTTGCTCGTGTTACCATATGACAAACTTGTTGGTGAAAATCAACAGAGCACAAGCTATAGTCCACAGTCTATTAATTTAAGAGCTCTAAACGCCGTTTTATTGATGGAAAAACTGCTCTAAACCGTCTGATATTTTATCTTAGGTGATGCATGGAGGTTTATTCTCTCGTGATGATGTAACATTATCGGAGATCAGAGGAATAGATCGTAACCGACAACCTCCAGAAGAAGGACCAATGTGTGAGTTGCTCTGGTCTGATCCTCAGCCCCAAACCGGCAGAGCTCCGAGCAAACGTGGTGTTGGTTGTCAGTTTGGACCAGATGTTACCAAGAAATTCTTAGAACTCAATAAATTAGAATATGTTATAAGGTCTCATGAAGTTAAAAATGAAGGTTATCAAGTAGACCACGATGGAAAATGCATCACAGTGTTTTCAGCACCTAACTATTGGTGAGTTATCAGTGTTTACTAACTAAGTATTGATTTAAGCACAACCATTATTTATGCAATTAACAGTTATGAATTAGCAGTTATTAATTATAATATGAATGTATGTGTTCATGGATACTATTAACAATAGACTTGTAGAATAATGCTGTATTTATTTTATTTTATTTTTATTTTATTTTATGTTGTTCGGAACACAAACAGGACAGGCCCAGCGAAGTGTTTACTACTACATAATTACAATGTTAATACATAATTAAACAACTTTGTACTTGAAATACAATAAGTAGTTGAATACAACAAATAGTTAAACGTAATAAACTGTTAACAATCCATATTATTAATATTTATGACAAATTTTGTCCTTACAATGTTTATTGAACACTTTAACAGACACGTTGGTAATGTTAACATCTGAGAAATTATTATTGTAAGTGCTACAGAATCTGACTATTGGAGAATTTTGATAAGAATTCGTGTTCGCAAAAGGTATACAAAGAAGCGAAGAAGATCCGCGTATTGTACATTGGAACATTAATACTGATTAAATTTTGCAGTTCAACACATGATAATAGATTATTAAGAATTTTATGCAAAATTTTCATGTCAATTAAAGTGCGACGATCCTTTAGTGTGAGAAAATTAAACTCGGTGCAACATATATTATAATGGATATAGTTGTAATTATTTTTGAAGCATAAGTATTTAAGGAATTTTTTTTGAATACGTTCAATTTGATTTAATAAATATCGTACTGAGGGTTCTATATGACAGAGGCAAATTGAAGATTACTCTGAACATAGGCAAAGTATAATGACTTAGGGCTGCAGTTGATTTGAAATCTTTAGTTGACCTGATGACAAAGCCCAGCATTTTGAAGGCCTTTGCTGTGATATTATTTACATGGGGATCAAATGACAGTTTGGAGTGAAATAGAATGCCCAAGTCTCTTACAACATCAGTTCTTGTGATGACATTACCTTCAAAATTGTAGTTGAATAAATTTCTACTATGATTTCTAGTAAAAGAAATTATAGAGCATTTATCGTAATTAAGGAATAATTTATTCGTGGTACAGTAGTTATGAAAATTATCTATGTCATTTTGAAGAAGATTGGCATCAAATAAAGACTGTATTTTTCGATAAATTTTCAAATCGTCTGCAAAAAGAAGAAAGTCGGAATTTTTTATTACTTGATTAACGTCATTGATAAAAATCAAGAAGAGCAGTGGTCCTAAGTGTGAACCCTGTGGAACGCCAGATGTTATATTGACATAACTAGATGTAAAGCCATTAATACATACAGCTTGGGTTCTATTGGAAATGTAAGATATTAACCATCTTAAAAGATCACCATTAATACCGATCAATAACAGCTTAGTTATCAAAATGTAGTGATCAATTTTGTCAAAAGCTTTGCAAAGGTCTGTATATACGGAGTCAATCTGAATTCTATTGTCGAGATTTTCTAATATAAAATTACTGTAGATCATTAAATTAGTTTCTACTGATTTTTTAGGAAGGAATCCGTGCTGTTGATTAATAATTTTTGGTTTAACAAAATCTAAAAGATGTCTGTAGATTAATTTTTCAAAAATTTTACCTAAGGTATTAATCTTGGATATGGGGCGATATTTTTTAACTAGGTTTTTATCACCAGATTTAAAAATGGGCACTATAGGAAACATATTTTCTTGTAAAAAAAAAACGACTTAAATTTTTAAATGTAAAAGTATTTATAATTGTTTTGTGCCAAATTATACCGAAATGTGCAAAATTAAATTTGCTAATGTGTATAAAAACTGCTTAATATTCATTAAAAAAATAATAATAATAAAATCACTTTGGTGTATTGTACAGTTGTATAGTAACTCACAGGTCTATTATTGATTGTCAGTTAAGAATTAAAAGTTGCCCAACTTAACTTTTTTCTTTAATTTTACGATTTCTATTGCTTTAATTAAATGTTTTTTTTCAGTGATACTATGGGCAATAAGGGAGCTTTTATCACACTAAAAGGGAAAGATATGATACCAAAATATACCACCTATGAAGCAGTAGTAAGTATTTTATTTATTTCTTATTCCACTCCGTATCTGTCGCTATTTTGGTCGTTAGTTAGACATTTGTAATTGTCCACTGCTGTGTTCAGAGATGTTGAAATTAATATATTTTTTCTTTTGCAGAGCCACCCGAATGTAAAACCAATGGCTTACGCAAATTCATTACTAAGCCTTATGTGCTAGTACCTGAATTATTTGTAGTTCTTTTCAATCGTTACTAGATCAATTCTTTACATATATTTTTTACCAATTATGTTATATGTTGTATTAAAAGTAAGATAATGATTTGAAAGTGCTGTGTCGTAGCACATTTTATGTTAACCTAAATTTTTATTATTGTAAAAATGTTAAATTTTTATATGATTGAATTCTTTTGAGTATTGTAACTTTTCCTCAACAGTCAATTAAAAATGTAAAGAATATTTAATTTCATTTTGTTTTCATCATGTTACAGAACCAATATTAATTTGTATTTATTATGAAATTCTAAATAGTTGTAACTTTTTAGGCATTTTTTCAACCATTAATAAAACAAATGTATCAAAGTATGAAGGACTGAAATTCTGTATTTGAATAGTTGTAACAAATGGAGTAAAATATCAGGTTGCTTTTATAGATTGAAATTGATGCATTTTAAGAAATAAAAATAATTTATTATTTATGATAGTAAATTAAAAAGTCTTTTATTTTCACCATCCATCTTTACAAAATAAGTACAAGTAGCTGATGATGCAGAAGTGTCAATGCACAAGAACTGTGGATCCACCGGAGAATATGAAGCATTTTCTGGATACATCAACTTACCAATGATAAAATAGACCATATTAGTAACTACGTCACAAAATGGGATTCAGTGCTGCCGTCTCGCGGTTGGATTCCTTTTATTTGAATTTAGCATGTTGTTTTTTTGTTGAATTGTATTTTGGAAATATAAATTAAGTTTTCAAAGTAAGAGAGTGCTTCACATCAAAACTACAAGTCAATATTTATTTATTAAAATTCTTATTTTATACATTATAATTTAATATGTCATTATTTTTGCAGAACAATATTATTTTGCAGGTTAATTTTGAAAAATTTACGTTAATAATCGTTATTATGGCAAATAACATAGCAATAAGTGTGTGTGCCATATCTAAGTGGTTTAAAGGAATAATATGTTGTTTTTAATTTTCCATTATTTTTTCATTTTCATCTGTCAAAAAACGAAAAAATTTGCAAATAATAATGTAGATGTAATTGTTACAATTTGAAGCAAAACAATACACCAATATGCATTCTAAAACAAAATATTAATGATTACATAGTGTTAATTAAATAAATACTAAAGATATTCCGATTTTCATATTATTTAAAAACGTAACCTATAAATATATCTTCGAATCCTTATTTATATATTTATAAAATCATTATTCTATAATATAAAGTGTCTGGACTGTATATATTAGTATATATTTATCAAAAATACATATTTTATGCTCCAAAATTGAAAATATTTATAAAATTAAGGTAACAAAAGTAATGTCCCATGTATTTTAAACTTCAAAAGGACTCAGCTATCAGATGGCAGCACATGTATGTGACAACACACTAATATGGTCTATTCTGAAAAGAACGCGTATTGAAACAGAGCTGCATATCTCAACAGTGGTGTATATTCACTAATATGTTGGTAATAGTTAACAACCGGCTGGCTTAAAAAATACAAACAAGTAACTGTTCGTTCCACACTAGGTGCGTTCACGTAGGTGTGAAATATCCAAGATGGTTCCCTGATGCACAGCGCATTATTCGACCTACATCGAATAAAAATTGCTATCATAATCGCAAAAGCAATAAATGAAATAAAAGCTGTATTTCATTTAATATTCTTACAGTTAGTGTTTCTGATTTCTCGACATTAGACTTATTTTCTCGAGAAATCTCGAGAAAAATAATTATTAGATTATTAGAATATACATCTTTTTTTAATGTTGAAAATATTGTAGAGGGTAAAA
This sequence comes from Liopterus haemorrhoidalis, assembly GCA_963971575.1. NCBI lineage: Eukaryota > Metazoa > Arthropoda > Insecta > Coleoptera > Dytiscidae > Liopterus > Liopterus haemorrhoidalis. The sequence continues at coordinate 47,904,445 of OZ020617.1, read as the reverse complement.
ACATGTTAAAATTATAATCACCTTAAAAGTACTAAAGTAAAGGCGTCGAGCAAATTTTACATTTCTCGAGAAATGAAAAATGAGAATTAAAACTTTCTCTCTTTAGAGAAGGAATTAGTGATCATGATGTCTGTACTATTTATTTTGCAAATGATATAGGCATAAACAAGAATATATTGATTGTTTTCACTTATTTTGTTTTGTAGAAAAAATAATAATTTATATTTTTACCGCGAAAAACACTAATGCACAGATTACCGTACGCTCTAAACTTGTGGCAAGTGTGCAGCATAAACTGCATTGCACGATATTTACCGAACGATCTTTGTGCGGAACAGAGCACATAAAAACCTTATGCTGGACGTTTCTTGTGTAAATTATGCAGAATTTATAGATTATTAGCTTATGCCAAACGCACCTAGTGTACCGGTACCGGTTTTGCCAATGTGTGTGAAAACGATATTAGGCGACAACAGAGTTTTAATGGATCGGTTACTTTTTTTAAAGAATTCAACTTTTTTTATGGTTCAAAGCAGCGATTCCCAAACCGCAGTTGGGATACAGGAGCGCCGCGAAAATATACCAATATTCCTCCAACTGCGTTAGTTAGACCAGTGGCGTATGCAGGGGGGATTAGGGGATAAATCCCCCCGAAAATTCGAAAAATACTAAAATTATAATTACCATATTTTAAAACTGCGTCCTTTACAATACGTATAAATTCCGGTGAAATATCCCCCCCCCCCTCCATTATTTTTTTACGTACTGAGTCAGACCAATGTTTTGAATTGGGGCGCCGGGAACTGATAAAGTTTGGGAACCACTGGAAAGCATACATTTTATTTTAGCATGTTTATAATGTATCTGGAATACTAGACGGTTATTGATTCCTTTACAACCTTCTATCATTGTTCACCAATTTGTTCCATTGTTGAACAGATTTTTATTTAACATATTTAAATGTTTGTTCAAGCAAGTGTTATTTCATCTTGACGTTTATTTTAGTACAGGTAAGTAAATAGGGCAGTGATGGACGTTAATAGTCATATATGCTGCGTGTAAAAAACTATAGGCGCTAATATCCATTTTTGGCAACTAAACAATCTTTTCTAAATAATTATTTTCAAAATTTGTTGGTAACTGCGCAGACATTTAAAGTTACAATGCGCATGACTGCTGACTCGAGAAGTTATTCGCGCCAAATTTGCTGAAAAATCTTGTTTTTAGTGACAAATAATTTAATAAAATGGTAAATAAATAAGTGTCTGTTTTCTTAAATTGTAAGTTATGTTAACAATACAACTGAAAAGGACATAAATAAAAGTAAGTCTTTAAAAAACAACGTAAATATTAAATTTTATAAGTAAATATAACCTTAAAAAATAATAAAATACAAATGTTTATAATTTAATTGTTCCCCTATTGTAACAAAATAATGGAGATTAAATCCACGGAAGAACAAATGGAGATACACTGTTCAAGTCAAAATTCAGAAATATCTGAACTAAACATAGTTGAAAATAATAGTTCTGAAATTAATAAGGGACCTTTTTATATCGAAACGATGAATACTGATTCTGATTTTTTTAACAATGAACAAATTTTGGACGAAAGCAGTAGTAATTCTGAAATAACTTCCAGTAAATGTGACACAACTGAAGGAACAATTCCCGAGATTGCTAAACACTCAGACACAAATACTGAATTAAATAATATAGACGAGACTTCTTCCGATACGAAAAATTTAAATAAAAAATCTAACAAATTAACAATTCTTGATAGTGAGTCTGAAGATAGTATCGATAATTTTAGAATTAGTGATACCGATACTTCAAACATGAATATAAGTAAAAAAAAATCAAATAAAATAATTGACAGTGATACGGAAGATGAAAGTAATTTAGATATAAATGATCAAAATGAAAATGTTGTTAAAACTAATCAAAAACAGAAAATAAGATCTCGTTTAATTGATTCAGATGATGAAAGTAACGATATTAACACTAAAAATCTTGATTCCGATAAAGAATCTTTCAGCACATCTCAGGATACGTTTGAAAACAAAGAACAGAATAAAAAGAAGTCTCGTATAAAATTATGCGACACAGACAGCTCAGATGATGAAATTATAATAAAACCTTCATCTGAAATCCAAAAATCTCAAAGTGATATTGTTTTCGAAACGGAACAAAATGACATTTTAAAATCCCGATTATCTCGACTTTGTGATTCAGAAAGTTCTGCAGATGAAGAAACAAATCACGATAATTATAAAGAATCACAACAAGATGAAGAGATGCCTTGGTCGTACAAAAAACGTAAAGAAAAAGTAGAAAGACCAAAAAAAATGTCTGGTAAAGAAGCTGCGGAACAAAGAAAACAAATAGTTTCAGAAAATCAACGTATGATGAGAGAAACACGAGTTTCTTTACCATATCATCGTGCTAAGTCCCACACGCTTGAAGAGTTTATGAAGAAACGGGCACAGATACCTGATATTGTGAGAAGTACCAAAAGTGTTCCGAATCATATGAATATTAAAATGAATGCTAAACAGTTAGAAATAGCAGCAAAACAATTGGAAGAACGTGAAAAAGTATTGGATGAATTTTATAAATCAGACAGTGAAGAAGAAAATAATGACAATAAGGAAGAAAATACAGAGGATTGTAAAAGAGATGAAGCAGAATTGGTGAAGTCAATTGAAAAATTAAATGAAATTATCAAAACTGATGCTGTTGAACACGTAAGAAAAAATCTTTTTGAAGAAGAAACAGAAAAACTGGATGAAGAAAATGCGGACAAAGACGAAACACAGAATTTGTCTACTGGAAGTAAAGAAAGTGAAATAATAACAGAAACTGCTGAAAAATCTGGTGAAACTCAATCAGAAGGAATCAAGACGGCGGAAGACTTAACAGAAGAAGAAATCTTGAAGATAATTGAAGAAAGAGAAAAAGAAGAAAGTACAGAAAAAGATTGTTCAGAAGACTCCCTCAAAGATTTTACATTGAAAGAAAGCACTTCAGATTTAGTTGAAATGGAAAAAGAAAATATTCCAGATAAAAAAATTGATACACCACACCCAAAAACAAATAAAGTACTTGAAAGATTGAAGAAACTAAATCCTCTTCTTGCAATGAAAACTAATTTTCAACCAAAAATAACAGGAAATTCGTCTGATGTAATTATTTTGGATGACGACGTTGAAAAATCTCGCGCTATTAACAATTTAAAAAAGCGTTTCATAGCTCACAATGCTATGAAACCTGTTCACACAAAAGATGAATCCTATATAGCCTCAGTAGATACAAATATCCTTAAACATGAATCAGCTTCTGTTCTAATTGACCACGATGATGAGCACAGAGTCACTGAATTAATACCTGGAGAGAAGTTGAAGAAATTAAGAAAGGAACTGGAGCAGCAGATGGCGAAGAAAAGATTGGAACAATGGGAGAAAAGTCAGCAAGAGATGCAACAGAAGAAAATAGAAGATGAAGAGATGTATGATGGGGAAAAGGAAGTGTGTGAAACAGTTATTGATGAGGAGGAAGAAGAAGAAATGACGGATAGTGGAAACTCTGATGAAGAAGATGAAATGGAAATGGATGTTGAGGAAAAAACGAAAGTTAAATCAGCATTCGTAGATGATGAGGTAAGATATTTGCATGATTATTAATATATCTAGTTTATTACCTGTCAAAAATGACGGATTTATAATATAAAAATTTCAATTGTTTGTATCTGTATTTGGTTTTATTTTTTAACGTATCTTAATTTCGTCGCCGGGCAGCGAATCATGGGACAGTATATCACCAGTTAGCCAATCACGGGAGAGGGTGTCACCTGTCAGCCAATGAAGAGACAGGGTGTCCCTTAAGCCAGTGATGAGCAACGTTTTACCTTCGGCGGGCCCCGTTCACTAGAGTAGATTTGTTGAATGATATTAAAATAATTAAATTTAGTATTTACACCTGGAAGAATAGCAATCAGAAAATAAAAAGAAAAATCTTATTCCATAAAAATTTATTTATTTATTAAATATTAAACAGTTTCAATCACCGCTCTTTAGTGACGTATCTGGCCACAGGAAGTGTCTTAGATTAGTATGCGCGTCAATGCCGTCAATTAGACGCATAATTTTTAGGGTTTTGTAGGTATGACCAAAAAACCCTTATACCGTCTTTTTGTCTGTCTGTCTGTTCGGTAAAAATTGTAGCCAAACTGCTAAACCTAGAGAGTTGAAATTTCGCATGCTTATACAACTCTTTGACCCGCACATAGGAAAAATACTAAAACATCTAAAAAACGCATCCCTCTAAAAATATAAACAAATATGTGCTCATCGAAAAAAATATATATTTTTTTTAAATTCTGAGTAGGGTATCAAATGAGACCCCTTAGTTCGTAGATTAACGATCAAAATTTTATTTTTGCAAAATAAATGATTTTGATGCAATTTTTGTCAAAATTGTGCAAGAAAAAATTGTCCCACACCCTGTAGAACAGACAGTTGGATTTTTGATCAGATTATGTTTTCGGAAAATAACGTTTTTTTGTTGACGATGTACAAAAGTTATAGTTATGTAACACACTATACTAGAAGGCGTATCCTGGTCTAATGGTTAGCTTGATCGCTTGCTACGCAGCAAACTAAGGTTTTCTCCCGGGCAGAGGAGACAATTTTTTTGTTTTGTTTTTTTTTCAGTTTTATTTTGTTTAAATTATTTTGTCAAAATTCTAGTTATATTTTGGCAAATGTTGCATTTAATTTTTATTCGACGTACATTGCATTGCAGTTGCATTCGACGTACGTCGAATAAGATGAGTTAAATATTCAATTAATTCTTTTGATGCATAGATAACAGAGTAAAATTTTATTATAGAAAAAAAAAAAAAAATCCACGTTTTCACCAAAAATATGTCAAATTACTTTTGTCTCACACTCTATTTCTCAGAGGGTTTGGCCTAAAAATCAGAAAATAATCACAGCATTGATAGGAACCCAACTAGTTCAACAGGAATTAAAGACTAAATTTTTTGTTTTTTTGTTAAAAACTTTTGAGACACAGGCTATTCCAAACGTTTAGGCGGAACTAGAAATCTAGTAATTATTATCTATTAATTCGGAGTTTTGGTCATTTTGTTTAAGTTTTTTAAATCAGATTCACATTGCAAATTCTAGATTAAATTAATTCTCATTATAAAATGTCTTTTTCATTGCATTTTAATTTGTTGTCATTCTTAATAAAAATTTCCCATTTATTTATTTTTTTATCTTCAAAATATGGAAAAATGTATTAACATTTATGACATTTTTCATTCGTTTCCATGGTTTCACAGTTGGAATTTTAAATATTCACATACCAAACCTGAAACATTAAATAAACCAAGCAAGGTCCCTTTTCGTGACAACCTAAAAGAACGAAATTTCTATTTAGTTCCTCCTAATCGTTTGGAATAGCCTGTACATTGATGAACGAAAAATAGTTTTTTAAAAATACTAATTTTAACACAATTGGTAAAAAAAACTTTTGTCCCACACCCTGTAACCCAGAGAGTTTAATCTTAATATCTGAAAATAATTCTACGTAATACATATTAATATGAACCGGAATAGTTCAACAGGAATTTTTGATCAGATTATTTTTTCCAAAGAAATTTAAGGTAATACATTTTGGAAAAAAAAATTGGTGTCGGGTACTAAATGAAAGCCCTTATTATATGATTAACTGACGATACATAATTTTCAAAATAATATTCATTTTGATGTGATTACAGCAAAAAAAATGTGACACATTTCGCATGTGGTTCACCCTTTTGGCCGCCATGACTTACTATTATAGTTACCGACGAAACCCTGAAATATGTACAAATTTACTTTTTACTTAATTTTTTATTAGGCTGAAGAAAGTGAGCTAGAAGAAGAGGACGAGGAAGACGAAGATGAAGATAACGAAGCAGATAATGAAGACGACGTTTCTAGCGAACTTGGCGATGACACCCAAACAAAAAAACCCTTAAAACGAATTATAACAGCATTTTCTGACGATTCAGATGAAGATAACGAACTAAATGAAACGGTAAAAGAAAGTATCAATAAGATAATATCTTCAGAAAACAATGATATTCCATCAACAGATGATGAAGATGATATTCCACTTTACCAAATTGAAAATTTGAATAAAACACCATCTCGTGTACCTGATACTAAATCGGACTTAAATCTAACACCTAGCTTATACCTGAGTGCTTTGAAAGGAAAATCTGCAAATAATAAAATGCTTGAATCACCCTTAATAAGCTTGTCGTTGCCCAATGAACCGTCGCCTGTAAGAAGGCATCCTGGCTTAAAGACGAAATTATTTCAAAGTACAGAAAGCGATAGCTTATCCCAAGCTTTTGATGAACTTGAATCTTTATGTTCTGGAAGATTTGATGAAGAACCAAAATCTTCAAACATAGAAGAAGATGAGCTTCTCGGTTTGATTTCTGGGAAGTTTGATGGAATTAAAAAATTAGAAGAACCAAGAGACGAACAATCACAAATGACTTTTGTTGATTTAACTCAGATTTCTTCAGAGTCTGATAAGAATGAAAAAATTGATTTGACTAAAGATAGTGAGACAAATTATGTTAGTTTTGACTTTAATGAAGATTCTCAAGACCTGAAATTAACTCTTGAAGACAATACTGTTGATAAAGAAAACAAAAAAGAAGAGAAGATAGATGATATTAAAAAACCTTTGGAATCAGTAAAAGGAAAACTTGTTATTATATCTTCAGATGATGAGGTTGAAGAAGTAACATCTCCAAAGAAAAAGAAGAAAACTAAAAAAAGGAAACTGGACTTTTCAGGTAATGTATTGCTCAATAAGAATTAGTTACAATCAGGTATTTGGAGCAGTCCAATATTTTAAATATGCTGTTCAAGTTCTGGTACGACATGAAACCGACCTGTTGCAACCTCCAATCTCCATTCTCCAAGATTTTTTTTTTATAATAATAATTCCTTCTAAATTCAATGTAATTAAAGTTAATTTTAAAATAAAGCATGTTAATTTGGCACCACACACTGTTTTGTTTTTTAATAGTGCAATGCTGAAGTTAGCTTGGAAATCATTTTAATCGGTACTATTCGCGACTCAAACTAACGTTGGCGGCGCTGCGTACGACAGTTGATGGCCCACGAGAAGCGTATATGTCAGAAGTTTTTTCTTAATCCTTTACCGCATCGTGTGCCATATATGGCACATTCCGATTTTTATTTTTTATTTTACTTTTAAAACTGAATCAGAACGTTACTTCATGAATGTTCATATATGCCACATACACATCAATGGATCCTGCAGTATCTCAAGTAATGGGCTGCAATAGATTTGAGGATATCAAGCGGAATTTGCACTTCAACGATAACTCTGAATTTATTGAGAAAGGACAACTAGAAGATACGACCTTTTCTTTCAAAAATTCGAGGGCGACTGCTTTTACTCCCTAATGAAGAACACCTAGCAATTGATGAGCAAATAATACGGAATCATTTTCTTTTGTAACATAATGTAGAATCATAATGTTCCATGTATGGCACAAACCGTAAATTATTATTTTAATTATTATTTTTTCATAAAAATAATAATTAATATTTTAAATATATTTTTTAAATTAATTTTTCTATCAATAAGAACCAATTCCTAATGCCCATGAATTATTTCAGCCAAAAATAAAAATTCATGCAGTAAAGGATTAACCCTTTACTGCATGAATACTGAACAGAAAATTAACTGCAATGTGAATTCTTGTGTATCAAATGGCAAATGTCAAAAAATCCTATTCCAATCGCCATTTTGTAAGCGAAAACAGCGCCTCTTTAAGTGACATTACTTATAAGTAATGTCACTTCTCAATAGATCACATTAGTTGTTAAAAAAGAAATATTTTTTAAAATTCATTGGTATTAAAGATATCAAAAGAAAGTTCTAAAGACGTAGATTAACGAAAGAAAAGTAGTTTTTAAAGTTTCTAATTTTTTTTTAACTCTATTTTTATAAAAAAATTCTAAATATTGTTGTCTCAGAACCTATAAACGGGGGGGGGGGGGTTAATATACAGATCTGAAAATTTGAGTAATACACAGTAATGTGAACCGGACTATTTTTATCAGTTATTTTATTAAGTTATCGAATTTTGATTGCAACATTGTGTTAGCAATATTTAATGACTAACTGGAAAACTGGCGGCTGTCTTGATACGCGCGCATCTCGTAATTAAGTACGTTTGTATCTCTAGATGGAAGCACGTGTTTTATTTCCTCAAACGTTATCGAATTTTATGATTTTTAATATCCAAATATGTACCCATTAAGAAAACGGGGAAGACCTAAGCTAACAAGGATGCAAGAAGTAGAAGAAGATCTGAAAAGGGCCGGAATTACGAGATGGAGAAATAAAGTTAGAAACAGACAACTTTGGAGAGAGATCACAAACAAGATTTAATGCGAGATATAGGAACTGATCCATCCTGAAAAACGATTTAGAAAGCCCAAAGGGCGGCGTAACCTCGTAGGGATGTTTAGCCATTTATTATTATTATATGTACCCATAATTTGTTGTCACTTGCTAGATTACCTATAAAACCCTGAAATGTGGGAAAATTCACATCTTACATCAATATTTTTAACCCTTGTACGTTTAAAAACTTTTAAAGGCTTTTATTAACAAATGCTTGCAGTTTACATGTCTCAACTTGATTAAAAAACAAAATACACTTATATTTGTGAATAATTTTAATAATTTTTTATATTTGTATCTTTAGATGATGAAGAATCTGATGAAGAAAGTGGTCTTGAAGAAGAGTCTGAAAAAGAGTATGCAACCCTAACAAATGTCGAAGATATTAATTATGATTCAGAAGAAAACGAAATCGAATTTGACGAAAACGAAGTATTTGTTCCGACTGAAAAAGTTGCAAAAACATTCTTTGAAAACGAAGCTGAATTGTCTGAATCAGAATGGGGAAGCGCGGATGAAGATGAAAAAGATTTGGACCAAATGGACAGAGAAGAGGGTGATGAAGAACAGTATAATGAAGGAAAGCTGCAGAAGGAATTAGGAAAAATACACATGTAAGTAATAATGAAATTAAACAAATACTTGGTTAATTCCACATTAGTATTTTATTTAACAAACATAAAATATAGCCATTATATGCGAATCAAATACAATATTTTATCTACAACTATATAGTTCTGTCATTAGAAAAATAGTATTCAATTTAAGAAAACAGTAACTCTGAGCGTCAGTTGTTAAACTTTAGAACTGACGTCATCAAGATGGCTACCGAACCGTTAGCTGATTGTAACCTACAACAATGTTTTAAATAACGTGTTTAAAAAAAATACATTATGGTAAGCCGTGAAAGAGGTAAAGAACGCAATATGGAGCATGTTGAAGGCAATCAAGTAATAACAAATAACTGTTTATTAGTATGATTTTTGACAATTTAACATGTTTAAAGAATTTGTGTTTAATTATTTAAAGCTGCCTTCAGAGCTCTTTAAATTAGTTGACTTTTGACTGTGCAGTTGTGGATAAATTAAAGATAGTTTTAACATTCAAGGCAGCGTTTACAGCGTTTAAGGAAATTAGTGCGTTACGAATAGTGTGACATCTGTCTTTAAACCAACTACGGCGGCTTCGTAAAATGTTTATCATCTCTTATCGTTTTCCTAATTCTGCTGTCCTAGATTTTTACTAACTAAACCTATCCTAATTACCTAAATTGATCATTTAATCGGCGCGATGACATTTTGTTAGGTTATGTACAGGCATACATATTGTAAGCGTTCTCTACAATGTAGACTGAGATAGCCAATGTGTGTCACATGGGTGGCTTGATTGAAAGACAACTCCTGGTTTTAACAATACAAATTTATTAATTATAAATCCAAATTACAAAGTATTGTATGAATTTGTCCATGGAGTTGGGGAAGTCTTTGGTCCACCCCGTGTTGGCCAGGATCGGCTTGGACCTATCTCCGAGGCGGGGGCTACCAATGAGGGAGTCGAGGAGCTTGGAGAAGCCTTCTCCCACTAATGGTACTGCTTGCTTGGCTCACCAGCTGTCGAAGTATTATGGCGTTGGTGTCTTGGTCGTCACCGTGTGGACTAGTACGTGTAGAGGAGTTGGCTACGTTCCTTTGCCTCAACACTCTGTAACATCCATCTATTTGTACTGAAGGTTAACCCAGTTCCAATATTCATTCGTCATGACAAATATTTACTCATTACGAAAATGCGGCGTATGCATTTCGTAATCAGGCCACATACGTCAGACGCTGACAAATAGTTTTAGACAGACAATAGGTCTATCCCATTAAAACAACTGATCGGTAAAGTTTAAAATATAAAATTAAGTTAAAAATTATGATTTATAAGAACAAATCTGATTAGAATTTCTTTTAATTTTTTTAGGCGTCAAGTTATGGATCAAGATTCTCGTGAAGTACGTCTTCTCCAAGAATTATTGTTGGAAGATGGCGAACTTCATGGTGCTGGAAGAGAGCGTAAATTCAAATGGAAGAACGCCGATTCAGAAACCTGGAAGGATTCTGAACAACCTAAAGATGACGACGAAGAAGCAGATGAAATAGAAAGCGAACTACAATGGCGCAAAATGCGGCATGAAAGAGAAGTATTTTTAGAAGAACAGCGCAAAAAAGTCTTAGCATCAACTGATGAAGTAGAATTACTTACAACAGACAGTCAACTTATGAAATCAGGACAGGAAGCTTTGAAAAAGAGTATAGATACTACTGTACAATCTAAAACAATTGTTCCACCAAATATAGAAGGGGATAAGACATTTAGTTTATTAACCAAATGTAGCTTCCGCGGTTCGTTTTTAACCAGGAGTGAAAATACACTAACCCGCATAGCAGAAATGGCAAAAGTATCCAGTAAAGAAATAGTACCTGGTACAAAGAATTCTAGAAATTTTGTTTTTACTTCTGTGACAAAGACTGAGGAAATTACTGTAGAAATTGGTGAGAAAAGCGAGAAAAAACGGAAAGCTACAGATGGTACACCAAAAGTTTTGAAGAAGATGAGAATTGCTGAAAATAGTCCTAGTGGTGTTAGGAGTAAAAAAAGTTTAAAAACCGCATTTGGACAAAATTAAAACATATTAGATTTAATGAACATCAATCAAAGTTAAATTAATTAGTAGAGGACTTGATTTTTAATATATTTTTATGAATAAACTTTTTAACTGATTTTAATATTAATAACATAACTAATCAAAAATGATTATTTTTCGAATACGATATATGTATCTCTGGTTGATTGGCACGGTCAACGGACAAGTCAAATTATGTAATTTTAGTGGACTATTTTTTTATCTGCTACTCTATATTGTGTCGCTAAGAAAATTTGATCTGTTTGATCTGAAAAAGAGAATTTACTTGATTGACACCCGTCAGAAAAAGGGTATAGTTCAGTCTAGAAGGTCAAAAATTAAGCGATGCTACTGATCCGGATGGTGTGAAAGAACTATAGGGGATAGGCATGATTTTTATTTTTTATTATATTCCTCTTGTTGCATGTAAACATAAAAAACAGTTTTGCATTTTTTTTTAATTTGAAGGCTTAAAAAAATCATAAATGTATGTACCGCGTGAAAATCACGTGTGACGTTATACCCTACATAAGTGTACTGCGTACAGCCTACCCAGTCTACAGCGTTTAGCCTAGACAGTCTGTCGTGAACTTATTTGCGTGTATAACTTTTATAGATTGTGTAAAGTTAGAGTGATTTTAATTAAAATAAAGTTGAATTATATAAAAACAATTTATACATGTTTACCGAATTCAATTTTATATTAAAATATATAACCTATATTGCAGTATTTCAATTATGCCTCTAACGTTTTGTAACTTCATGTAAACAATGTAGTAAAATTCTGACATCTAAATTAATATTTAAATTTTACAGAGTTTATATTGTTTACATAAAGTTATAGAATACATAAATGGTCTACTTACAAGTCTGTTTAGACACCACGTATTTCTTCAGCAATGTAGCATTAATTATTTTTCATATATTCCATGAGCATAAAAGCATCAATGTTGGGTAAATTATCACTCTGAGCCCTAACAAAATCTTTATCTGCCATTTTAATAATAATTGCGTGAAAAATTGTTTACAAACAAATACAAAACTCTCGAACAATACAATATACACACGTAAAGATTATGTTGTAGTCTGGGCTGTTTAGGGTTTGACGTCATGCTCAGTCGTATTTACTTGACAAACTTCGCGCTGTGGTCGGGTTATTTAAAATTTACAATATATTAATTAAAAAATTTGGCTGTAATATTAATTGAAATGTGATTTTTGTTTTGTTAGGTGACATAACTAAAATTAACATATCAAAAAATTGTAGTTTTAAGGAAATATAAATTTTATGCGTATCCCCTATTGTCTTGTTTCACTCGCTCTATTCACAGGTCCAAAAGAAGGGCTCTACATATAAAAGCACACATACGTTTATCTGAATATATTCAAATATAACAAACGAAGATAAAAATTACGGAGTTACGTTGGATGTGGGAAGCTCACAGATGTTAAGTGAGAAAGTGTATTTGGTTAATATCTATGAAGTGAATCCACATTTCACATTTTTTTGTCCGCCAGAGATATTTTTATGAACACCGAATAATTTATATACTCGATTTTTTTCATATTACTGTTAGAATAATATATATTTGTAATTATAAGTATAATAATTTAATTTCAGTTTTAAATACCTGTGATTTTAGATATATTTTTAGTGTACAAATAAAATACATTATAAAAAAATATTTTCTTATTTACTTACGTATTCAGGTTCTGTCAGGCGCGTTATTTAGTCGCGTATCCACAGAACTAATACGAACACCAGTGAACGCCAACAATTTAAAACCGACACGAACAAGCAAAAATGAAACGGAAACGAACAAAAATTGTGAGTATGTCGGAGTGCCATCTGTTAACCTGAAATTATGCAGTGTGTTTTAAGTTGATTGAATGTGCCACTTTTTTTAATTTTATTTTTGTGGCCTTTGTATTGCAATTAGCCAGGACAATTCTTATTTATTTTATGAAAATTCCATGCCCGAACGGGATTCGAACCCATTAGCAACGCAAAGCACATGTGCCACTTCGTTCTAATTGTTCATGTGTCGCAACTATTGCTTAACATGAAAGTACGATACTATTATTTAGAAAAGAAGTTATGTTCAATAATAAAATAATATATTCAATTTATACCATTTTCTCTAAAGTATATGTTGAGTTTTATTAAATTTAAGAATAATAATGCAGCCGTGTGTATTTAGCTCCACTAGTCTAGCAATGTTGGGCGCTTGAATAAAATTTTGTGACGATCAGCCATGCTCACGAAGTCGAACCCAAAATAACACGCACGCTCACGAAATCATAAATTTAAAATTACAAAGGTACGAGTGAATCGTGCCAGACGCGCGAATTTTTTCACTTTAGTTTCTCATTTGTAGTTCTTTACCCCTATAGGTGCAATCCTAGCCTGTCCTAAAATTTATTAATAAGTAACGAGTAGGTATTCTTAATTTTTTAGCGGAACTAGATTTTGAAATCTAGTGACTTTTAATGGTTGAATGGGACTTTGAGACCGATTGTAGACCAAAAAAAAAGTGAAGATATAAAAAAAAGCTCCTCGCTTCTAAAATACTAGTGATGAGCAAAAAAAAAGGTCCTCATTAATAAAATACAAGTAATGAGCAAAAAAAAGGTCCTCACTAGAGATGGGTTGTTCATGAACGAACCGGCTCGCTGAGCCGGCTCAGTACACTGACCGAAGTGACACGGTTCACCAAATTGAAATGAGCCGGCTCACGGCTCACTGTATAGTTTCAAGAATACGATTGGTCGGGCGATTGTGAGCAGTGACCGGAGTGATCCGGATCTGGATCGATGTCATGTTGAACTTCGCGAGAACTCGGCTTGTAATGTATTATCATAAAGTGTATTTTGTCATCAATTTGTAGGGCAGTATATTTGAAACTAATATGCTTAGTCTGTATTTTCTTACAACCATACTAATTAAAAATATTGCCCAAATCCCAGATGTCCGATTTATAAGGGCAATAAACATCGCCATAAACTTAACACATCTGGTTTAAAATACAGTAGCTACATAAAGTGAATTGTTTGTTTAAAAAATGTTAGATAAGAGTCGGGGCTAAGCGACGTTCTACCTACGACCGGCAACTGACCTGTGTCTCTGTCTCAAGAACCGGCTCTAAGCGACGTTCTACCTACGACTGAACGAGCGACCGACCTGTGTCTCGGGATCATGTTTACAGTTCATATATTGCAAGAACCGGCTCTAAGCGACGTTCTACCTACGAACTAACAACCGTCCTGTGTTTTGGAAACATGTTTACTTAACCGGATCACAGCCGGATCAATGAACCGGCTCAACAAACTGAACGACCTCCACTGATCCGGTTCCGCAAACTGAGCCGAAATACCCATCTCTAGTCCTCACTCGTAAAATCTAATGATGAGCAAAAAAAAAGCTACTCATCTCTACTCTTAAATCCATATCCATATATTTACCTAAGATCATAATGCTAAAAAATATTTAAAAATTTGGTATTTCTATCTGTCTTAGGGGGCCGCCCCCCTCCCTGGGTGCGCCACTGAATCATAATAATTGGTGTGACAGATATTTGTATGGCGGTAAACATTTAATTAATGTATCATTAAATCTCGTGTTATTTATTTGAAATTAGCGGTATGGATGTTTTAATTAATTTGTGGTCCCTAGAGAAGCTGAAGCCGGTTGATCTGTAGTGGATAATTGCTGTCTGGGACAGCGCAGCTTAACGACTAAGCCACATGACTAGTAAAGCCCAAGAGACATGACCCTTCAAACTACCGTCTACCGTCTTCAACACTTCGTTAACTACAATATTTTTGTTTTGTTCTTCAAGTAATCACTTAAAAAGTAACTAAAAGAAATAAGACACATTACAGTGAATTAAAAAAATATATATATGTTTTTGATGTGAAGTATAAATTTTCACAAATTCTGGATTTAGTAGGTATCTATTAAGTGACAATTTTTAGGAATATCTTTGACTAAACTCGCGTCGAAAGCTTTGAAAATCAATTTACGTATGTTAGTTTAAAGAAATAAAAAAAAAAAAAAATCACAAAATGTGATGCGTTTATAAATAATAATCTGAAAATTCTTTATTATTTACCTACTTTCCTTGGTAACGTACTTTAATATGCCCAATAATTAACTCTGGTGGCACATGCCTTACATGCATGAGTGAGAAAGAAATATGGAAAGTAGATTGTTGATTCGTTCACTTGTCAATGAAAAGATTTCTTTAAAAAATTGATGTGAAGTGTGAATTTTCACACATTTCAGAGTTTCGCAGGTATATAATAAGTAAGGTGACCAGATTTTGAAAATCATAAACCGGGACAAATAAAAAGAAATCGTTTTATCAAATTATTTATTCATAAGCCACAGATAAAAAAATTAATAATTACAAACAATATTATAAGAAAGAAATTTTACTTATACGAATACTTTTTGAATTTGTGAATTTTTCCAGCAACTTTCACATTTATCTTTCGAATTTACTTTTATTGAGATGACTGCTTTTAATGTATTGACATGCATCCTACTTTTTTCTTCTGTCCAAAAAGAATTTACAAGACTGAATACTCTTTCAATTGGACTATTGGTTGCTGGAACACTGAAAGCAAATTCGACTTCAGCTTTGTATTCTGAAAAGGGATAGAATTCTCATCAAAATGACTGAAAACTTTTTTCCACTTACTTGTTGCGCTGTCAGTTTTAAATTCATCATCATTTGATTTTTCTTCCAAAAATTTCTTTGTCCTCGATATTTCCGTAAATAGCAATTCTTCATCAATTGCGGAGAATTTATGCGCTGAAATATCCAGATATTGCTTTCAGGAAAACCCATTGAAATATGGATCCAAATTGGAAACAGTTTGTCCATTCTTCTAAATAATTTAAAGATATGCCAAAGAATTCATCAGCTGTCTGATAGAATGTGTTTGAATCTAGTAAACCCTTCTCAACAAGATGATCGATTATATCCGATAATTTAAAACCGATAAATTTCACTTCTTGATATTTAAATATCTTTGTTTTTATTTGAAAATTTGTTTATCTAGCTTGTAAAATATTTGATAGACATATTTGTAAATAAATTAATATTTTTAGGGCTTGCGGGATATTAGAAAAAATTGGGTTCGTGAAGTTTATTTTTTTGGAATTCTAAACCGCGACTTTCGGGACGCCGGGATAAATGATGCAAAACCGGGACTGTCCCGGCCAAACCGGGACGTCTGGTCACCTTAACCATACCAAATATTTATCATTAAAGGTTTTTACGCAATATTCTAAATAATTATTACATTTTAGATGGATCTGGTTAGTGAACAAATAAAAAAATAATCAATAAATACAAAAAATATACTGGTCTTCTTTTTAGATAGTATTCCTACGAAATTGCAGTAGAAAATATTTAGTTGGAGAACAACGCATTAACAAAAATAAACGACAATATTTTTTCTTTGACAAATAGCCGTTCGTTTGTGAAGATCGGACAGCACAGCTCAAACTTGCTCTTGCAGTCACATGATCATGATCTAACTGCTCGACTTAAGCAATCTAGATCACACAAACGAACATACCTATAGTCTACAGACCGTGGGAAAAGCCTACTTAATCTCAAAAATCTCTTATAACATAACTCTTTTATTTTATTTTGATAACGTCTCATTTAATATTTTTGGTTGTTAATTACTTATATAACAGTTTTAATAAATGTATCAGTATTTTGTAAAATAGCGAATATTTCACGGTTGTCCTTAACAGCAAGAAACGTCAACTCTTGGAACATGTTGTAAAAGTGACAGTTACCAATTATCAATTAATACCTGTGCCTATTATTCACTTCTACGTTTCTCTCGCTTTCTTACATCCTGCGTCTTTCAATCAGTCTCGTTTCCAGTCAGTTTAATACTGTACAGGGTACAGGCGAAGTGAAGTGCCGTGAAAACAAGCGAGAGTTTAATTCAAGTTGACAATTTGTAAATGGATTAAATAATTTGTTATAATATTACGTTTATTTTGATCTTATGTAAACGTAATAATTTTAAGTAGGTATGGTATATTGCGTTTACTTTTGTAAAGACAAACCGGATCTGGTTATTTTGGTGACTTTTATAGTGTATTACTGGCTTTAACGCTATGTGTAACCACCAAACGGGTCTATTTTCTAAGCATGATGTTTCTGACGTTAATTTTTTTAACACCATTTTAAACATAAATACTATTCGCTAAGCATATTTGTCTTAAAATTATAACCCGGCGGCGTTAAAATAGCTACTTAACGTTCTACAATAAGCGCCTACTAAAATAGTTGCTTTAAAAGTTAACGCTGGTGTTTAGTTTGCAAAAATACCTGATCCAATTTAAGTAAATGTCATGTTATTAAAAAAAAAATGAATAAAACACAAGAGGTAGGAATATATAGAAGATTATTAGTGGTTATTATAAGACAAAATTCAAACTTTTTATTACTTTTTAAAGTGAATTCTTTACAGTAGAGCTAAGAATGGTGCTTTGTAATTTTTGTGATACAAGTAACCCCTTTGAGTTTTGTGATACAAGTAACCCAAACGCAAGTTCAAGTAATTGTATAAAAATGAAGTAAATGGAGTATTGAAGAGTAGTTTTGGTTTTTGTTGAGACACAGAACTTAAAATTATAATCATCTGAAAGCTACTAAAATCACTTACGTCTCTGCCGTGTTTCACAACATCGCAGTACATTTTAATGGTGTATTATTTGAAGAAACAATTGATGAGAATGATAATGAAGATCACAACAATGTTATTCCAGGGTAGAAATAGATTTATATTTTTATTTAATATACTGTGGAAACCAGTTATAATGAGTATCACAGGATCAAACATTTCTGTTCCATTTTTAAAATAAATTTCGCCACTGAATATTTAAATCTATAAGCTGTTCACATTTGTAAGGACAAACATTATCTAGTTATTTTGGTTACTTTTATAGTGTAATACGGATTTAAATGTCAATTAAAAATATTCCTTACGCTGTAAAACTGATGTGAGATTTATTGGTTTTGATAATTATTAAGGAAGTGACAATTTTTATAATTTTTTAATGCCAAGTTATTTCATTTTTCATGTTGGTATTTATTATTAAGTGACATTTACAGTCTATTCCAAGCGATTAGGCGGAACTAACCGGAATTTTCATTTTTGTAAGTTGTCATTAGCTACTTTTTATATATTGAAGTTTGCTTTTCCTGAACAAAATGATCAAAAGCTTCAATAAATCGGTAAAAGTAACTAGAATTGAAAATCTAGTTCCGCTTAAACCAAAGAAACAGACTTTATTAGAAAAATAAAATAAATAATACATTTTTAAATTTTTGGAAAATATAAGAATTTAAGAAATGAGACATTGTATTAAAAATTACACAAAAAATCAAAATGTTAGGAAAATTACATTTTATAATGATATTAATTTTAACATAAAAGTGTTTATTGTAAGTATGATTTACAAAGTTTAACCAAATCTGTCAAAAGCTCAAATCGAACTATGAAAGTTACTAGATTGCAAAATCTAGTTCTTTTCATGTTAATAATTTAAACTCACAACAATGGTTATGATAATCCGTATAGTACGAACTATTCTTAAAACAAAGGTATTTAACAAATTTTTTGAAATCTTTCTAACTCGTCGTAAGTTTCGTATGAAGGATTCCAAATTGCAGAGGCAAATTGAATGTTTCTTAAAACGTAAGCAAACAATAATGATTTTAAAGCAGCTACAGATTTAAAATCTTCTGTTGATCTAATCACGAAACCTAGCATTTTAAAAGATTTAGATGCAATGTTCAAATGTTAATTTGGAGTCAAATAGTACCTAGTCCCAAATCTTTAATAACATCAGTTCTTGTGATACGAGTGCCATTAAAATTATAGTTAAAAGTTATAATATTTTTATTTCTTATAAAAGTGATTACTATTTGTCATAGTTTAAGAATAGTTTATTTTCTCGGCAGTACAAATGAAGACTGTTTATGTCTGCCTGCAGTAGCTCAGCATTTAGTACAGTTTCGATTTGACGAAAAAGCTTTAAATCATCAACAAACAAGAGAGTGAAACAATTTTTATTACAAGATTAATGTCGTTAATAAATATTGAAAAAAGTAGGGGCCCAAGGTGAGACCCCTGTGGTACCCTTGATGTTATGATTACATAACTAGATATGAACCCATTCAAACAAACTGCCTGAGCTCTATTGCTTATATTGACATTAACCACCTTAAAAAGTATCTTCGAATGCCAATTAAGGCGAGATTTCTTATTAAGGTATTGTGATCAATTTTATCATAGAATTTGCTAAAATCTGTGTACGCGGAATCAACTTGAAGTTTATTGTCAAGATTTTTTAGGATGTAATTGCTATATATCATAACTTGTAGACGAAATATTTGTTTTACGCACAAAGGGAGAGCGAAAAAAATCATAAATGTATGAAATGTTTAAATTAATTTAATTTTGGGGGTATTATAGCTCTGTAGTTTTTATGTACCAGCCGCCACTGCTTTAAACACGTTGAACCCCACGTGCCCTCCGTTGGGTCATCAGTATTGTAAAGGTGTGACCACCAGAAGACACGTGGAGCTCAAAGGGTTAATTCCACGGAACCTCTGGACCAGTGGCGTAGCAAGACCTTTGTGGGCCGGTGTGCACTAGGATTAAGGGGCCCCTCCTTACTCCTTGTATTATTTAAAATTTTAATGTTATTTTGGCTCATTTTAAGTTCTAAATCTCATTTTAATTTTTTAAATTTATGTCTGTATGTGCCTTATTCGAAAAAATTTTTCAAATAAAAGTTGTTTTTTTTTTTATGATAATCAAAATTAATTAAAATGATTTTTTGTTAAAATGAAATCTGTATTTTCAAAATTAATAAATTAAAGTGAAATGCCTAAAGAAACAACTTGCCAGGAAATATATATAATAATAATAATAATAATAATAATAATATTTATTTGTGCATCGTATGTACCTAGTAATTATAATTTCTGTGTTCCATGTTTTTGGTGTTCCAATATCTGTGTCTTTGGCCTAGATTTAGAAATAGGAGGTCGCAAATTGTTCAATATATTAATTCTTTTTTTAAATGTAAAAAACGAAATGCAATAGACACATTGAATGTTGGCTTAACTATACAATACGCGATACAAGTCTGAACAAGTCTGAATTGTCCGTAGACAACGGTCTTTTACTTGATTTCATTTATTTCAACTCTTACCCTGATTGCGAACGGTTCCTATTGACATACATATTATCAATTTGTATAATTTGTATTGTTAATATTTAGTTTAAAGTTTACCTGAAGCTTGAGTGCAATTGTTTTAAAAATACGTTAGAATTTTCATTT
This sequence comes from Liopterus haemorrhoidalis, assembly GCA_963971575.1. NCBI lineage: Eukaryota > Metazoa > Arthropoda > Insecta > Coleoptera > Dytiscidae > Liopterus > Liopterus haemorrhoidalis. Next base: position 47,883,882 of record OZ020617.1, on the reverse strand, counting down.
GTGCTAATTTATCATAAGGTAAGTTAAAAAGATATTTTTTTATGTTTAATACATGTCTAATATAGTATATACTTATAAGGCTAAATATGCCGATACATCAGAGCGGGGCAGCGAAAAGAAAGAAAAAAGAAGAATTGAAAGAAGGAATAAATAAATTGCCTAAACTAGATAGCTTTTTTAAACCATCGACGGCAGAATCGACTCCTCCAGTTCCTTTTACTAGCTTATTATTAAATTTGGAAGCAGAAGATGACACAGAATCGGAACAAGTGCCAGAGGGTGACGAAGTGGAAATAAAATCATCAGAACAAGTTGTAGAAAATGTTGATCTAAATCATCTATATATATATAAAATTGTAACTAAGCTACCTACTCATAATCAACGCCCAGCCCAAACCACTGAACATGAAATTCGGCGAGTATATTCTCTCCATGACGTAAGCACCCACTAAGAACGGTTGTTTCGTAACTCATCCTCTAAGTGGGTGAAAAGGGGGTTAAAAGGGGTAAAATGTGGCTTCACGGTTTCCTTAATATCTCTTACGTCCAATAAGATATCGACTTGGTTTTTGCTTACAAAGATTACTCATGTAAATATTAAAAAACTTATTTCAGGATTTTGTGCTAATCGACCCCTAAAGGGGGGAATCAATCAGGGTGAATTATAGAACCCTTCGCATCTTCTGTGTTTATTGTGTTATAACATTCCGTTTTAGCATATAGGTGTCTTTTTAAAATATTTAGAAAGTGTTTTGACAGTTTTTTTAAATGTCACCCCTAAAGGGCTAAATTGGTATTTTTTATTCAATAGAATTTCGTCTAGACAAAGAAACATAAAATTCGGGGAGTATATCCCTTTTATGACTTAAGAACCCCCTAAGAAATGATTTTTCGAAATTCGACCTCTCAGGGGTGACAAGGGGTGAAATGGGTTTACACGGATTCCTCAATTTCTTTTAGGTCAATAATATATCGCCTTGGTTTTTGCTTATAAAGATTATCCTTATAAATGTTAAAAAACCTATTTCAAGATTTTGTCCTAATCATCCCCTAAAAGGGTGAATGTACAATAAGGGACAATTATAGAACCCGCCGTATTTTCTGTGTTGGTTGAATTATAAAATTCCTATTTGGCATATAGATGTCTTTTTAAAATATCTCGAAATGGTTTTGACAGTTTTTCAAAATTTCACCCCTAAAGGGGTAAATGGGTATTTTTAATTTGATAGAACATCCCTTGGACATAGATACATAATATTCGCAAAGTATATTCCCTCCATGAGGTAAGCACCCATTGACGAGATTTTTCGAAATTCAACCCCTAAGGAGTGAAAAGGGGTGAAATGTGATTGCAAGAATTCCTCAATACCTCTTAGAACTAATAAGATTTCGTCTCGGATTTTGCTTAAAAAGATTACCCATATAAATGCCGAAAACTTATTTCAGGATTTTGTCTAAATCAAACCCTATGGGGTGAATTAACCAACCCTTCGTAATTACTGTGTTTATTGACTTATAACATTCCTTTTTGGCATATCGGTGTCTTTTTAAAATATGTCGAATTGGTTTTGACAGTTTTTTAAAATTTCACCTCTAAAAGGGTAAATGGGTATTTTCAACTCGATAGAACGTCATCTGGACAAGATACATGAAATTCGTAAAGTATATTCCCTCTATGACGAGATTTTTCTAAATTCAACCCCTAAAGGGGTGAAATGTGATATCAAGAATTCCTTAATATCTCTTAGGACCAATAAGATATCGACTTGGCTTTTGCTTATAAAGATAACCTATACAAATGCCGAAAAATTAATTTCAAGATTCTTTCCTAATCAACCCCTAAAGGGGTAAATCTATAATCGGGGTGAATTATACAACCCGTCGTATTTTCTGTGTTTATTGAGTTATAACATTTCTTTTTGGCACACCGGTGTCTTTTTCAAATATATCGAAATAGTTTTGACAGTTTTTTTAAATTTCACGTCTAAAGGGGTATTTTTATTCGAGTATTTTTCGAAATTCGAGCCCTAAATGGGTGGAAATGTGATTTGAAGGATTCCTCAATATACCTTAAGACCAATGAGATATTGACTTGGTTTTTGATTACAAAGGTTATCCAAACAAATTTTTGAAACAGTAATTCAGAATTTTGCCCTATTCAACCCCTAAAGCGGTGAATCTACATTTGGAGTGAATTATAGAAACCTTTTTATTTCCTGAGTTACAACATTCCATTTTGCTACATAATTTTCTATTTAAAATATTTAGAAAGCGTTTTGAAAGTTTTTTAAATTTCATCCCTAAAGGGGTAAATTGGTATTTTTTATTCGAAAGAACGTCCCTTGACATAGAGATATGAAATTCAGTAACATGTTTAGTAACGAACTGAAAATTTTACACTAATGAGCCTTTAACGGGGTGAATCTACACATGAGGAGAGAGTTAGCAATGTGATCTATAGAGAACCATGACTTATGCCTGGGCCACACTTGCGTTATAAGCTTCGCCGATAATTGCGCGCTATATAAAGTCGTGCTAAACTGCATCTATCGATATCGTGCTAAAACGCAACTTGTGGCCATAGCTGCGTTTTCGCCGCTACACTTTATTTACGTTTACAAGGTACAAGCGTATTTATTTTGCTGTAAATTAAATAAAATAATGGTGTATATCCATCATAACTGCACCCTAAAATTATTTTTTACATTTAATTTTAAAAATTCAAACATAATCTTATTTGATTTTGACACAAATAAGTTGTAAGGAAATATGTATATCATAACCTCAAATGATGCCGGATAAACAACAATACGCGCCAACAGAACATACTACGCTCTGCGCTAAGTTCCTTTGATGTGCGCTCTAAAACCGCCACTTCAGTTATCGTCATGTGTCTAGTGGCGCGCACTGCTAATATTGTGAACGCAAACCGATAGTAGCTGGCCACATTAGCGTGTATGTCACGTTAAACCGAAGTTTAGCGACGATAGATGCAGGTGTAGCCCAGGCATTATAATAATTGCACGATGATGGCAGACCGTCAATATACCGTAGCGAAGCACGGGTACTCAGCTAGTAGTGCAATAAGTATGCAAGGTAATGTCTATTTATCAGACAAATTTAATTTTCCTGCTCCATTAACAAATGAAAATAAGCGGTTTATAATTGAAAATGGTTATTTATATAATAAATGTATTTAATTCTATGAATGGTATTTTTTTCCTCTTCTTTGTCCTTTATTTATTACAAAAAAATTAAATTAAACAAATAAAAATGGTAAGTATTGATGAAAATAAGGTCCCATTGGCACTTTGGTTCGTGGGCCCGTCGAGCTCACGGGCCCGTGTGCATCGCACTCCTTGCACACCCGGTTTCTACGCCCCTGCTCTGGACGATTCACCCGGATTCTGGAGAACATAGTTTGAATACCTCTGATCTAGAAGTTAAAATCGAGTAGCCCAAATGTCACGTGTATTACTTTGTGATCACATCAACCCTATTTGAAATAAATCCAATCTTTATACACATGCATGTGACATGGTAGTTGTGTGGTCATATGAGTATATCCCGAGTGCATCTCAGTTTAGCTGCGGGATCTACGGCGATCTGGTGAAACAACTGTCACCAACGGATATCCGGTGACCGGAGATTGTCTTATGTTTGATCAGAGTTGCTGCCCTTCGCTACCGATAGATTTAATCAAACAGGCCTGGATTGAAAATAATATTTGATTTGTTTGTATACGCTATAATTAGAAATGTTCAATTAATGGATTTTGACAACATAAAAGCATGGAAGAGTCTATTTAAGAGGGGAAGTAAGATGAATTTTCATATGTGAAAGGTAGAGGTTATGATGATATTAACAAAAAGTAAATTAAGAATTTATGAATTATTTATGAAACATTTTTAGGCTTTTGTAGGTAAACTCCATTCGCTAATATATCACATTAGTGTGACGTCACATACTGTGCTGCCATCTGACAACGGTTTCCTTCAGAATTTTTTTGCTGATTTAAAATACATGTGTCATTACTTTCGATTATTTTCAATTTTGGAGCAAAAAAATACATATCTTTGAAAAATATACACCAATATATTGGGCAACTTTAATGCAGTTTGTTTCTAACATTAACTTTTGATAGCAACTATTATTCTTTTTTATATTATTTTGTGTTATAATGAGTTGTCATAACACAAACTGTTGGGTATTTGGTTGTCACTCCAGGAAACCAGAGCCGCAGTAAGGAAAACTTGCGCTAGGGGCAAAACTGTGTTTTGGCGCCCTTGGCAAAAAAAAGGTGGGGTCCTCACTTCCCAAAATCCAAGTGATGAGCAAAAAAAAAAAGGTCCTCACCTTCGCCATGTGGCGCACTTTTCCTTAGTGCGCTAGGGGCCATCGCCCCCTCCGCCCCCCCCCCCTTACTGCGGCTCTGAAAGAAACATTCTATCCCATTTTTTCCAAATGTAAAACAATTTGTGAAAATAATAAATATATTTGGTGTTGTGGAAGAGTTAATAGGTAAAAAATTGATGTGAAGTGTGAATTTTCACACATTTCAGTGTTTCGCAGGTATTTAGTAACTGAATAATGATTATTTGGGATGCCAAAACAAATTTTATGTTATTTTTTTTTTGTTAATTTTAATGCCTAATACCATTATGTAGGTTTCTAAATATGTGCAGTATTTTTTTTTATATAGCAAGGTTCAACAAGATTTTGAAAATTGCGCTTATGGCTTCCATTGGTTGTTTTAGTCATAAACTCGTATTTATAGGAATAAATAGCAGTATAGCAGTAATATATTTAGGCACTAATATGATACAGACATTATAACACATGACATAACATATATTTTATTTTTTTACTTATATCCATGGTATTATATATAAGTTACTTGGTTGTAAGTCTAAGAGTATTCAATTTCAACAATTTCCTCTGGTTATTAAATTTATGCTTTTAAAAATTAAATGCAATATTTGCCCAAATATAACTAGAATTTTGAAAAAATAATTTAAACAAAATAAAAATGCAAAAAAAAACAAATATGAAATTGCCTCGAGGCCGGATTGAACTCGAGTTTGCAAATTAGAACGCCAGTATTCTAAGCATTACACCATCGAAGCGCTCTGTTGACTGTATTACATAATATGATTAAATATTTTACATGGTCAAGAAAAAACACAAAAAATGCGTTATTTTCCGAAAACATAATCTGATCAAAAATTCCTGTTGTACTATTCCGGTTCACACAAATGTACATTACTTAGATTTTTTTCAGATTTTTAGTTTAAACCATCTGGGCTACAGGGTGTGGGACAAAAAAATTTTTGCACAATTTTGGCAAAAATCGCGTCAACATAATTTATTTTGCAAAAATAAAATTTTGATCGTTAATCTACGTACTAAGAGCTTTCATTTGATACCCTACTCAGATTTTTTTTTTTCGGTGAGGACATATTTGTTTAAATTTTTAGGGGGATATGTTTTTTAGATGTTTTGGTATTTTTCCTATGTGCGGGTCAACGAGTTGTATAAGCATGCCAAATTTCAACTCTCTAGGTTTAGCCGTTTGGCTACAATTTATACCGAACAGACAGACAGACAGACAGACGACAAAATGACGGTATAAGGGTTTTTTGGTCATACCTACAATAGCCTAAAAAGCATGGGAAAATGCTATAAATACGGAAAAAAGTGAGAGTATGCTAAAAGCATTTAAAAGCTACAGATTACATCAATATTGTTAACTTATTAATATTTAACAAACTAGTACTTATTAAAAATATTCAACAAATATACTCAAGAAATACTCAATTATAAAAATCCTTCTCGAGCATAAATAAATATCTACCCGTGTACTTTAATACAGGATTAGGGTATGTAGTCTCAAATATTGTACGTAGATATTCTGATACAGCCTCACTGAAGTGGTTGCTTTCGTTTTAGATTAATTTTTTTAGGCAGCGAGTTTATAACAAATGTTGCGGTTTATAGGTGCAGGTTATCTTACAGTTTTAATTTTCCAGTGATTTTATGAGGTGGTAATTTTAGACTGCTTGTTTGTAAACATAACCCACGTATGTCGACATGCTCATCATTTTTTCCCGAAATTCCGTATAATATAACACGTGAATACGGTGAATGCGGCAACAATTCGAAGCGTAATTCATGCATTTTCGTCATCAACCATACAATTGCATTTATTTTCCATTGTGAGCAAACGCGGCACTCATCTTGCCGATATCTTTTTCATACCCTATTCACACGGATATGATATTTTATCCGTATACGCGCATTTTAAATGATAATTTATCCGCATCCGCAGGAAAATCGCAGATACCCGCGGATGTTATCACTTACTAAATCTACAAAATCCTTAATGTGTGAAAATTCTCACTTCAAATAATTTTTTATATATATTTGATTAAATGAACTAAATGATAGCATATGTTGTTCATCTCGTTTGTTTGTTTAGTCTGGACCTCACAGTTGTTATTTCTTTTTAATGGAGTCTGTTAGTTGAAAGATGTGTACGTAATGTGTCATAATGTTTGACAAAATGCAAACCCTTTGTGAATCACTCGGTGCTGATTGTCAGTGGACAAAGGGAACTCGTGCATTCCACATACGACGTAGATAAAACCGCCACAAAGTATTTGTTCGAGCAGAAATATTTGACCAGTTCCATACTTTGTTACAGACTATACAATTTAACAAGTGTAAGTTTCTAGAACACTGGAAATATTTTTACTTTTTTAACATTTTTAGGATTTTGTAGGTTTAACCAAGAAACATTTACCAAACAAAATATATCTATGGCATGCCGTTGCAACATTTATTATTAAAATTTATAAAGTTTAATAGAAAACTAATTAAAATTATGTTTTGTTAAAATTTGAAGAGCTTATTATTAGGCGCTACAAGGAAAACTTGTTACTAGAACTGACACAGAAACACGCTATATAGAATAGCACATGCGAGAAGCATAGACTCCGCAAATCAACGCCAGCTATCTTTAGGGTTTGCTCTGTGACTTCTGATGTGTAAAATTGTATACCAACTTGCCGCTGACAAAATGTATGTTATCGCTGATAATTTCAAGAGAATGCCGTAAATATGAACAGAAAACATGAATTTCGTTTTACCCGCACGCACAAATTTCATTATAACTTTGGAAGTACTGAACCGATTTTAATAAAATGCAGTCGAATACTTGGCCAGATGATGCAGCTACACGTCGAAAGTGAAAGTAAAAGTTCTCAAGCGAAATTATTAAATTAATATTTTGTTATTTCTGTTGATATTGTTGTCCTTGAACAATTTGGGGGGTGCACGTGACTTCAATCCCCCCCTTTGGTACGCCACTGCATATTTTAATAACAGTGCGCAGTTTGACTGGTTTGCCTCGGACGCCAAAGTATCTAGCGCCGGCTATGATCACAATTGTCAATTTTGGTGTGATTATAGCAAGTATACTAGCGTCGGCGAATCAGTGCAGTTACGTCTTACGACGTAACAAACAATTGCATTGTTCCAAACAATACATTCGTTTGTTAAGTATTGTGACGTAACTGCACTGATTCGCCGACGCTAGTATAATACTGATTTTTAGCATTCTGTTGGTCATCATATTGTCACAGGGTGAATTCAAGAACGGAATCTTTTCTACAAAATTTATTATATAATAATAATTTTACATCACAATACAAATAACTGTCAGAATGGCTGCTGGTGTTGTCCGTTAGAAGCTGATGTAAGTCCCGTTCTTGCCCCGGCTTTTCCAGGATCGGTCGAACCACCCCAGGTATCCGCAAGAGGCGAACACGTGGAGAAGCCTTGTAGACGACACTCACATCTCGGGTTGGCGACTTCAACAGCTGGGCTGGTCCTTGAGCAACGTGCTCACAAAAATGACTACCTAGCATTTCTTGATAGACTTGAATGACTCACTTGAATGACTGACCACTCTATTCTCTAAGACCATTTTATAACTGTTAACCAGGACACTATAACGTCATGTCCTACCTCAATTGTTTTGGAAACATTATTCATTTGTGTCATTGTTGGCAGCAATAGGGGATACGCATAAAATTTATATTTCCTTAAAACTACATTATTTTGATAGGTTAATGTTAGTTATGTTACCTAACAAAACAAAAATCACATTTTAATTAATATTATAGCCAAATTTTTTAATTAAAATATTGTAAATTTGAAATAAGCCGACCACGGCGCGAAGGTTGCCGAGTGTAAACGACTGAATATGCCGTTAAACGATAGGGGTTACACGTCACGGATACAGCTATAACATAATCTTTACACGTGTGTATATTGTATTGTTCGAGAGTTTTGTATTTGTTTTTAAACAATTTTTCACGCATTTATTATTAAAATGGCAGATAAAGATTTTGTTAGGGCTCAGAGTGATAATTTACCCAACATTGATGCTTTTATGCTCATGGAATATATGAAAAATAATGAATGCTACAGTGCTGAAGAAATACGTGGTACAAATTTCGCCTTTTCTGTTGTTTTTCGCCATCAGGTAATGATATAAATTGTTTTTTTGAATTTCTAGTTGAACTATTTGTGCACATCGGTACTAAACAATATTTTCGACTATGTTTCGAAGTACTGGGGCCTGGATCTTCCATATTTTATATATTTTAATATAAAATTTAATTCGGTAAACATGTATAAATTGTTTTTATAGAATTAAACTTTATTTTAATTTAAATCCATTTAAATACACCGCCTAAAGGCCGCTCAAGGAATTGGGACATTAGAATATGATTATATTATAATTGTGACTATATCATTTATTAAATACCTACGAAAGTGTAAAATGTATTAAAACTCACACTGCTCCTAACCTAACCATTGTTAAGTCGAATACTTTTGCAATATCATTGAAAAGCTTTTATTCTACATTCTGACATGTAGTGTGTCGCCCTCGCTGTATATAGGAAAATGCAATTGGATTCAAATTCAATTTTGTGACTTTGCCGCGACAATAGTGCTGGTAATAGGCGAGAATAAGAACCAATTTTGTGTCGTTTATTGAAAAGACGAGATGTGAAGCATCACACACTTACTCACATCATTCCAAACGGTCTTATTTTTAGAAATACGATGGATTTTATCCCTTAGAGATTCGAACATTTTATTTTAAAGTAAATTTTATAAAATAGAAAATGTAAAAACATTTAAGAAAGAAATAACGATTTTTATTTTAAAATAGAAACAAAAAATCCCTTCTAGGATGTTGTTACTCAAGTTCTTTAGGCGATTATGCTATTTTGAAAATTGATAAAATGAAAATGTTACCCGGAAGTAATTTGCTGGAGGCCCTTGGCGATAAATTCTATGAGCCTCCACCAGATATTCAAATGAGGACGGGCTAGAAAATACATTTCTTCACAACTACTATAGAATTTATCAATTCTAAAACCAATTTTGACTACAGAAAGTTAATATTCTAACACAAGAGTTGGAATGTTATTCTAAAGCACTTATCTTCTTATGCATTTTGCATGTATTACATTCCATCACTTGTGATGGAATATCTATTCTATGCTTGTTGTCATTTGTTATTGTTCACTATAAGGTATGCATTCCTCCGCGCTGAACAGTAGTGCAAACGGTATATATAGGCGTAGGGATACATTAAAATAAATGCATGTTTACATTAAATAAATGCACCATAACTTCCTAAAAAGTACTAAAATAGTGGCCGATGTGCGGCAAATTAAATTAAAATTAAACAAATAATAAATAAATAAAAATAAGTTTAATTAATTGGTTATGTAATATAAATTATTTGTTAAAATAAAATGTTTGTTAAAATAATTATTTGTTATTTTTTTTTTCTCGGCGTCGTGGAGAATGTAGGGTCTGTGATTCGGTTGGAAGAGAACATTCGATGCTGGCGTAATTTTTTATATGATTTTTTTCAAAAAAAAAAAACACTGTCCCGTACCCTTTACCTGAAATGGGTTAAATTAAAAATCTGGAAACGTTAAACTGGAAACGTACGACAGGAATTTTTGATCAGATTTCGCTTTTGGAAAATATTGCAGTTTTCGTATTTTTTTTTTTTTTTAATTCATGGCTAAATTATGGCTAATAATGTTATGGAGTGTTTGTATTTATGACTAAGGTAGTATATGTCTTTATTTGACATTAAAAATTTAATAAAAAAAAAAAAAATAATAATAATAGATGAGAATCTAGTTGTGTAACAACACTATATTTTGCCGCGGTAATGAAACACCTCTGCTGCTCGTGATCTACGTCAGGAGTATCACTTCGCCAAGAGATCGTTGGGCGTTCGAAGACTTTATAACTAAAATTGTTATTTAGTTAAATGTAAATCAATATATATATTTATCATTTTCTGTAATTTGTGAGTGAGCGAATAATAAAATGAACTTAAATCTTTATGGTGAACGTATATTTAATATGAACTCGCTATAGAAGCTATATATCAATCAATATATTTCTTATTATACTGTATCTCAGAAAGATTGATAGTAATAAAATTTATTATTTGTAAAAAGTTATTTTTTTTTTCACACAAAACCGGCTAAACAAAAGCGACAAAATATGAATAGTTCGAAACGAAATATTGTTAAAAACAACCGAGTGTGCCGCACATATTATATGGGCATACGAACTAGGGTTAAACACAATAGATCATAAAATTTTGACCCTAAAATTTTGAGGAAAAATATAGTCACAGGGGTGTGTTTAATGATATGATAAATATGGTCACAGGCGTGCGTTTAATAAAATGATAAATAGTAATATAGAAATACACAAAACCAATTTAAACGTGTTTAAAATGTGCACGCCACTGGTAACTGCCTGACAAAATGATTTATTACTATCAGTCTTTCTGAGATAGAGTATAATTTAATGAAGACTTGGATGCGAAGGAAATGCAGAAAAAAATCGCTAGGATTTTTTTTTGTACTCACAAATTAATTACTTACTAAATACCTACAAACCCTGAAATGTGTGAAAACTTACTTCATATCAATTGTTTTTCTTTTGAACATTCTATTAAAATCGACAACTTCATATGCACCAATCCAATAGATTCCAAATTGGTCATATGAATGAAGAGACGATAAGCAAAACGGGGTATGCCTGCACATATATTTATGTCCCTCCAAACTGAATTACAATTCTAATTGCTAATTTAGAATCAAGTACTTGTTGAATGTTCACAGTTGGTGAGCATTTTGATGAACGCAGTAAATATGAAATTCAATTTGAAACAGAAGGGTAATTTAGTAGACAAATTAACACCCTTTAAAAACGAACTAAGTAACTTTTTATTTTATTTAAAGTTTATATCATATAATAAAATTGAAAGTATAAATCAGGTGTCGGTGAGATTTTTATGCGCCCTTGCTATCGAGACACACGGTAACCAGACAACTGGGGCCGTGACACAATTCGGGCCGTTCACAATTGGGGTTTTTCACAACTGGGGCCATGGGTTCGTTGCTACAAGTATCGATACACAATACTATATGCTTTCGCTGTCTATATCATATAATTATTTGCATACCCATATTAACGTATAGTGACGCAAGTTGACAACTAAACTTCCAAATTACTTTAATAAAAAACGAAGCATTAGAAAGAAACGGCGTGATTCGTAGATATCTTTACCAATTAGAGCACGAAAATAAATTCACAGCTGTACTCAAACAAACAAAATTATTAATTTTAAGGTAAGAATTATAAATAAGGAAAAACTTATATATACTCATACGTAAATTTTGGATTATAATTTGTTGTTTAATTAAATTACCCCTAAGTTTCCCCTAAGTACAAAGTAATAAAATATTAAGTAAAAATATATTTATTCATATAATATATTGCTATTACAATCTGTCTCATTTTGTAATACGAAACTAGATCTGGTTACTTTGGTGACTGTTGTGGTGTAAATAGACTTTTATGGAAACATGTGAACTTGTAAAACTGGCTTTTAAATATTTGGTTAAGTTTTATTATATTGAGGTTATATTCACTCAGAAACTATGTATCTCAGATAACAAATTGACATGTCAAAATTGCGATTGACATGTCAAAATTGTGATAGACATGTCAAATATTTTGAAAGGTGCCACTTCAGAATTACCACCTTAAGATGATATTTTAAATATACAACATAAAAAATTGATGTGAAGTGTGAATTTTCACACATTTCAGGGTTTTGCAGGTATTTAATAACTGAATGATGATTATTTGGGATGCCAAAACAAATTTTATGTCAAAATATTTTTTTATGAATTTTAATTCGAATGCCTAATACCATTATTTAAGTTTCTAAATATGTGCAGTATTTTTTTTTACATAGCAAGGTTCATTAAGATTTTGAAAATTGCGCCTATGGCTTCTATTGGTTGCTTAAATCATTAGCCCCGCCCTCTGATTTCGTATACACCAAACAGAATTAAATTACAATTTTAACACTTCCCACTGGTTATTAAATTTACGCTTTTAAAAATTAAATGCAACATTTACCAAAAAATAACTAGAATTTTGACAAAATAATTTAAACAAAAGAAAACTGCAAAAAAAAACAAACAAAATTAATATTGATAGGATTCGAACTTGCAAGTTACCTGTTTGAAAAATTAGAAAACTAATGACTAAACGCACATAGCTATGAGGGCTGACGTATCAACTCGGTTACATAGCGAATTAAATATTTAACATATTTTGGTTAAAAACACAAAAAATGCATTATTTTCCGAAAACATAATCTGATCAAAAATTCCTGTTGTACTATTCCGGTTCACACCTATATACATTACTTAGAATTTTTTCAGATTTTTAGTTTAAACCATCTGGGCTACAGGGTGTGGGACAAAAATTTTTTTGCACAATTTTGACAAAAATCGCCTCAATATAATTTATTTTGCAAAAAAAAAATAAAATTTTGATCGTTAATCCACGTACTAAGGGCTTTCATTTGATACCCTACTCAGAATTTTAAAAAAATATTTGTTTTTTCGTTGAGCACATATTTGTTTATATTTTTAGGGGGATATGTTTTTTAGATGTTTTAGTATTTTTCCTATGTGCGGGTCAAAAAGTTGTACAAGCATGCCAAATTTCAACTCTCTAGGTTTAGCCGTTTGGCTACAATTTTTACCGAACAGACAGACAGACAGACAGACAGACAGACAGACAGACAAACAGACAGACAGACAGACAGACAGACAGACGACAAAATGACGGTATAAGGGTTTTTTGGTCATACCTACAAAACCCTAAAAATGAAATTTCCCTCTTAGTTTCGTATTATAAAATGAGACTGATATTATAGGGTTTACAAGTTCACATGTTTCCATAAAAGGCTATTTACACCACAACAGTCACCAAAGTAACTAGATCTAGTTTCGTATTACAAAATGAGACAGATTATATAATCTGTATCATCTGTATAATATAAAAATATTGTCACTTTATAGTGCCAAATAAAGCTTTTAATGCGTATTAAACTTGATATTAACGCCATCTGCGGGTATAAGTAAGTCCAACTTGAGGTATAGGTCTTATTCCTCTTCCAAAAGTGGTTTGGGCGTTAGCCCCAAAGCTGCTCAGCCCATCTTTGGTATTGAATTGATATCCAAGTCCAGGTGTATAGGATCCACGATCAACTGAGAACTGTCTATCAAGAGCTCTTGTATGTGATAAACTGGCAGAAAGTTGATGCTGTGGGGTGTGGATAAGACCTACGGTACCACCAATAGTACCTTGTGTAAATCTCTGAAAACATGAAATAAAAATTAGCCAATTAGACGAAAAACACCTCCTATGACCCCGACCCTTTTTAGGATTTTGTAGGTATGACCAAAAAACCCTTATATCGTCATTTTGTCATCTGTCTGTCTGTCTGTTCGGTAAAAATTGTAGCCAAACGGCTAAACATAGAGAGTTGAAATTTGGCATGCTTATACAACTCTTTGAGCCGCACATAGGAAAAATACTAAAACATCTAAAAAACATATCCCCCTAAAAAAATAAACAAATATCTGCTCATCGAAAAAAAAATATATTTTTTTAAAATTCTGAGTAGTGTATCAAAAGAACGCCCTTAGTACGTGGATTAACAATAAAAATTTTATTTTTGCAAAATAAATTATTTTGAGGCGATTTCTGCCAAAATTGTGCAAAAAAATTTTTGTCCCACACCCTGTAGCCCAGATGGTGTAAACTAAAAATCTGAAAAAATTGTACATTTGTGTGAACTGAAATAGTACAGCAGGAATTTTTGATCAGATTATGTTTTCGGAAAATCGCATTTTTTGTGTTTTTTGCTTGACCATGTAAAATATTTAATAACTTATGTAACTCATTAACCCAAGATGCTTTGATAGTGTAATGGTTAGCGCTCTCGCGTTCTAATTTGCAAACTAGGATTCGATCCGATCTCGAGTCAATTTTATTTTTTCTGTTTTTTTTTGCATTTTTATTTTGTATAAATTATTTTTTCAAAATTCTAGTTATATTTGGGCAAATGTTGCATTTAATTTTTAAAAGCGTAAATTTAATAACCAGTGGAAATTGTTGAAATTGAATACACGAAATCAGAGGGGCGGAGTTATGACTTAAAACAACCAATGGAAGCCATTTTGGCGCCCAATTGGCTCAATTGGGCACAATTTTCAAAATCTTAATGAACCTTGCTATATATAAAAAAAAAAAAAAATACTACACATATTTACAAACCTAAATAATGGTATTAGGCATTCGAATTAAAATTAACAAAAAAAAATATTTTAACATAAAATTTGTTTTGGCATCTCAAATAATCATCATTTACTAAATACCTGCAAATACCTGAAATGTGTGAAAATTCACACTTCATATCAATTTCGATGAGCACATATTTGTTTACATTTTTAGGGGGATATGTTATTTAGATGATAAGTATTTTTCCTATGTGCGGGTCAAAGAGTTGTATAAGCATGCCAAATTTCAACTCTCTAAGTTTAGCCGTTTGGCTACAGTTTTTACCGAACAGATAGACAGACAGACAGACAGACAGACAGACAGACAGACAGATGACAAAATGACGGTATAAGGGTTTTTTGGTAATATCTACAAAACCCTAAAAATCGATAGCCGATCGCATGAGTCTCACAAAATCCAAGTAAGAAATCGTTAATAGTTCGTTAAAAATCATCGCTGTCAAAAAACTATCGAACTTCGACACTCGAACATCGACACATATTGAATAAAAACTTTTCTCCACGACCGCTATAGAATTTACCAATTCTACAACCAATTTGGACTACAGAATGTTAATATTCTAACACAAGAGTTGGAATGTTATTCTAAAGCACTTATCTCCTTATGCATTTTGCGTGTATTTCATTCCATCACTTGTTATGGAATAACTATTCCATGCTTGTTGTCTTTTGTTTTTGTAGGGTTACATTAAGATATATGCAACGTTTACATTAAATAAATGCAACATAACTTCCTAACCTAAAATAGAAGCTGATGTGTGGCAAATTAAATTTAAATTAAACAAATAATAAATAAAATAAATTAGTTTAATTAATTGATTAATTTGTTATGTAATATAAATTATTTGTTAAGATAAAATGTTTGTTGAAATAATTAGTTGTTATTTTTTTTTCTTTCTGGTGGTCGTGGAGAAAGTAGGGTCTGTGACTCGGTTGGAATGAGAAAATTCGTTGCTCGTGGTTCGTCACGCTCGCCTGCGGCTCGCGCTCGGAATGTTCCACTCGCATCAAATTTTCTCATTCCAACCTTGTTACAGAATATACTATTCCAAGTGCTCCATTAAAGAAGCTATTACGTATGGTAATTAAAATTTATATAGATTGGATGGAATTTTTCGTTATTCTTAAGTGAAACATGTTAAATAAAAATTCAATTAAAAACACTAGGTATTATTCGGCTATTACGCCATTTTCAAGAGTTTACAAAATAGCTGAAAATTGCGTAATAGCCGAAATACGAATTGAGAAAATAAATATATTAATGAAACCTACCTAGTTTTTTTAATTGAATATTAAAGATTATATTAATGGCATAAGTATTTACCTTTGGTTGATGTGTAATGCTAAAAGATGATCCATGTCCTTTATCAGTTTTCCAATCAACCCCTCCAGACACAATAGGTGGTTCTTTTGGATTTGGTGAAAATGGTGGATTTGATGGATTTGGGTTCATAGCTCCCCATCCAGTAACCTGATGTTTATCGTCAGAATAAATAGTACCACTGTGTCCCAGGCTAAGTGGTTTTCCCGAGTCGTCAACTTGACAATATGCACCAGCTACGAGAGCAACAACAATAAAAATCTTTATAAACACCATTTTAAAGTTTCGTTGGATTTAAATGTTTCTTTATTTGAAGTAATATGGTACCGAGTTTAGATACTCTTAAGTTAATCTTCTTTCTTGGAATGGGATGCCGCAAGCTTCGATCTTTTATATCCTTTTGCTGATTAGAATGCGATATTCAGTAAAGTCCCGATGCTTTTTTCTTCACCACATAATGATAAAAAACAGAACCGTCTTTGAACTATTTCTATTTAATTTTGTTTGTAATCCATGGTCTTTAAACACATATGTTAAGACTTAATTACGACTTAACATATAAGTGTTAATTAACATATTTCTATTATTTAGTGCTAAACGCATTTCACTTTAAATTTGGTGAATATTTGGAGAATTACGAGAGTACATTTAAAAACCAAAATCTTTAAGTAGCTTCTTGAGAATATATTATTGAGTTAATAGCAAAAAACTACGATAAAATTTGTTCATAATAAAGAAAAATATCGTAACAAAAACAATATTTACAATTATAAAAAAATTTTTTTTGGGCCGCGGTCAAATTTTCATCCGCAATGTGGCCCGACAGCCAAAAGATTTGCCCACCCGTGATTTAGATGAACATTTGGGGAGATACGCGAGGACACCCTAAAAATTATTTCGAAATATCTCACTAATTATTGACTTTATAACAAAAAAAATCAGCTGAGGCTGATTTTTTTTCGCCATCACAAAGTACTTGTTTAATTTATGCTGCTTTATCAAAAAATGTCTCAAATAAAAGTTCTAGCAGAAGAAATAACTTGGCCCAACATTTTCTAACAGAGATATTATTTATCTTAACCATGGAAACGTTACACATAAGTATGAAAAAATAGATACATTTTTTCGTTTTATCAAAAACTGTCAGCAACTTTTGTAATAAATTATTTCGAAATATTTCTCTGTTGTGAAATATTCACAAAAATCTTAAAACCGACACTAGTAAACTCCCATTTCTAGTTAACCGATTTTTACCAAAAGTTAATCAACTCATGCCATTGATGTCAAAAGCTTAAATATGAAGTTTAATAAAAATCCTTTTAGCCGAATTTGCTCTGCACGTTTACACGGACCGACAGACAGACCGACAGACAGACAGACAGACAGACAGACAGACAGACAGACAGACAGACAGACAGACAGACAGACATTATGCTAAACATAGTCAAAACGTTATGTAGGCACCTCAATTCGTGGAGATCCATCGAAAACTCGAAATGTCAAAATCGGTATCACAATACCTCCCTTATTTAAAATTATTTGAAATAAGAAAATAATTCTTTTTTGTCTTTATGTATTTTTCAATAGGATGAATATTTGGGAAGTTACGAGGGGACAATCTAAAACTAATACCTTGAAATATATCTTATTTACTTTACCTTAAAAAATTTTAAAATTCTTTCAGTTTCAAAAATAATACTTTTCATTCGAGCTTCGCGTGTCTCCAGAAATTTACTAACGGGCCGTTGCAGTGGCGGCGCTATCGGGGGTCTGGGGGGCCTGGGCCCCCCTTAAAGTTGCTCTGGCCCCCAGTTGGCCCCCCTAGAATTGCTTGGAAAAAAATATATTTTAGAAGTGAGGACCTTTTTTTTAGGTCATTACTTTTGTTTTCATATGTAAACGATAAAAAAATATTTCCTGGCCCCCCCAAATTTTACTCAACATTTTTTTGGCCCCCCCAGATTTTAAGAGCTAGCGCCGCCACTGGGCCGCTGGCAATGTTCCCTCTAATTTTTTCGCTGACTGCGCGGTTCAAAAGTATATGGTGGTAAAATTTTTTATAGTGGATTATTTCAAGTTTATAGATGGAATTAAAAATTCACGCGTTGTATATGGAGGAGAGGAAGTGTAAACGAATTTTCAACCAATGGCCCAATTTTTTTCCAAATTTTTCTTTTCTAATCCAAGCTTTACGACAATTTACAACTTCCTCAATTCCAAGTTGAGTTCACAGAACATGTATTGTTATTACTTTAACATTGTTGGTGGAAATCTGAGGAATGAATTATCGTTCCTCTTTTTCCTTGACTTGCACATAGGTACACAACAATAATCTATCCATTTTATTGGACTTTGCAAAAACAAATCGACATAAACAAACTTAAACAGTATGACTAATGCCAACGACTGCTACTTTGAAGTAAGTCATTAAAAGTTCACCACTTAGAATCTCTCTTATCTGGAAATGCCGATATTTTAAATAATCCACTACGAAAATGTTATCGCCTTAACCTACAACATTCACAAAATATAGTTTTTAATTATTTTTAGAGACGTGTCATTCAAAAATATGGCTTTATAAACATTTGTCTTAATTTACTTGTTGATAAAATAGTAAAACAGGTTCACAAAATATTGTAAAACATATTTGTTCCTATAATTTCACTTTCACAGCTATGTAACAATAACATCAAGTACCCTCTACCTACGTTCCAAAATTCAACACCGCGGCGCTACGATCTTAAATTTATATCCCTATAGGCCACTAGTTTGATTATAAGAGCGAACATCTTTGAAATTTTTGGATACGAGTCTGTAAAGTAATTATAAAATATTATGTTATCTCGGTGAAGTACCGACTGAAAATTATCTGTGTTATCTTTAAAGAAATGTGGATAACAATAAATAAGTCATTTGCAACTTCATATATTAATAAACCATACATAAATTGCTGAAGCATACATATTATCATATAAAAATATTGTTACTTTATAGTACAGTTCTGAGCTCATCTGTAAGCTACAGACGATCGTATCTAAGGACTTGTTTTATGGACAGTTTCTTATAGATTTTGTCTGTAAGCTTACAGATTTGTTCAGAACTGCACCATTACATGGCAAAAATAAAGCTTTTAATACGTATTAAACTTTTTTAAATTCGAAATTAACGCCATCTGCGGGTCAAACCAACTTCAACTTGATGCTGAGGTTTCATTTCGCGTCCAAAAGTGGTTTGGGCATTAGCACCAACGCTGGTCTTCCCATCTTTGCTGTTGAATTGGTATCCAAGTCCAGCTGTATTGGATCCATGACCAATTTCTCGAAATTGATTGTCGAAAGTTTTTGTATGTGACATACTGGCAGATAATTGATGCTGTGGGGTGTGGATAAGACCTAGGGTACCACCAAGAGTACCTTGTGTAAGACCCTGAAAAATATAAAACAAATATTAGCAAAATACATATTTACAGCAACAAAAAAAAAAAATCAGCTGTGGCCACCACAGGACCGACCGCCATCATAAAGTACTTGTATAAAACACATTCTAGCAGCAGAGTAGAAATAACTTGGCCTAATATTTTCTAACAGAGATATTATTTATCATGACCATGGAAACATTACATGTAAGTATGAAAAATTTGAGACAAGCTGGGGTTATGCAATTTTCAAAATCTTAATGAACCTTGCTATATATAAAAAAAAAAATACTGCACATATTTAGAAACCTAAATAATGGTATTAGCCATTCGAATTAAAATTAACAAAAAAAAATATTTTAATTTATTTTGGCATCCCAAATAATCATCTAATGATTATTTTGACTTACAATACCTGTGAAACCCTGAAATGTTGTGAAAATTCACACTTCACGTCAATATTTTAATTTACAATTTTTGGTACTTTTCGACAATTTTATTTGATGGGCAATTAATAAAGTTGTGTGCTAGCCACTAAATCTTCTAAACTATTTACAGTCTAAGGATTTCAAAATATCAAACCGCAGGTCTCTATCTCTTACCGTTTTTGAGATATGATTGTTTGGAAAATTAAAGTTGGCATTTCCATATTTAAAAAAATGATAAATACATAATAATATTAAAAAAAGAATAAATAAAATAATGTAAACCTATGTTTGTTAATAATAATAGTTTATTAATTTAGCTAATGCTAGTAAGATCCATATTAACAAACATAAACATATAAACATTATAATAAACATTTAAATCAAATTTAATTATTTTGTCAATTTATGCCATTATTTGTTCATTTAGTTCATGCAAAACGTGATTTTTGTCAAATTTAAATATCGATTTTACGTAATTTAGCGCTTTAAAATTTTAATAACATATTTGAATTAATTGTTTGGGGCTTTAAAAATAAGTAGGTCGTAAAATTAGCTTCCAAACTTGTTGCAAATTGGTTTGTAATGTTTTCTGCAATAATTTCAAAACTGTATTACTGTGATAAATCATATTTTGAATGTTATCTTCTCAAATATTTTTAATATCAGCCCTGCCTACGAAATCCTGTAAACTATGAAAATTCAAGTTTATATATTTTTTCAGATAAACAGGTTTCGTCGCATAAATGTTTACAAAATTCCTGCTAATGATATAAAAATAAAATTTCCTTATCAACTTATTTAAGAGGATTAATTATTTTTTTAATCCCATACTAATTCATTTGTGGTTAACAAAACATCGAGATAAAATTAAAATGTCTTTCTTATAAATTCCAAGTTATTTTTTGTACGTATTTTAACATTGAATATATTGGGTCTCGTGAAAGTGTAGTTATTTTTGGAAATTTGGTTATTAAATCAAAAATTATATCTCAAAAATGGTAAGAAATAGAGAAATAAGATTTAAATCTTTAAAAAATTTAGTTTTACGATGTTTTTTCTAAAACTATTGGGGAAAATTTTGAAACTTTTTGTAATTTTAAAAATTCATATCTCAAAAAAGGTAAGAAATAGAGACTTGAGGTTTGAATTTTTGGAATTCTCACACCTTGTTTTGTCTAGAAAAATATAATATTTGGTCCGTAATGACCTGAAACTAATTGGTAAAATTTTGATTTTATTTTGTAAATTTCAAAAATTCATATCTCAAAAATGGTAAGAGGTAGAGACCTGAAGTTTGAATTTTTGGAATTCTTACACCTTGCTTTGTCTAGAAAAAAATAATGTTTGGTCCGTAATGACCTAAAATTATTGAAAATTTTGATTTTTTGGTAATTTTAAAAATTCATATCTCAAAAAAGGTAAGAAATAGAGATTTGAGGTTTGAATTTTTGGAATTCTCACACCTTGTTTTGTCTAGAAAAATATAATGTTTGGTCCGTAATGACCTAAAACTATAAGGGAAAAATTTGGAAAAATTTTTCAATTTTTTTTCGTTTTATCAAAAAATGTCTCAAATAAAAGTTGTTAGCTATTGCTTTTATAGCAACTTTTGTTCAATAATTTTTTTCGAAATATTTTTCTGTTGTGAAATATTCGCAAAAATCTTAAAATCGACACGAGTAAACTCCCATTTTTAGTCAATCGATTTTTACCAAAAGTTGATCAGCTCGTGCCATTGATGGCAGAAGCTTAAATAGGAAGTTTCACAAAAATCCTTTCAGCCGAGTTTGCTCTGCACGTGTACACAGACGGACAGACAGACAGACGGACAGACAGACGGACAGACAGACAGACAGACAGACAGACCGACAGACATCATGCTAAAAATAGTCAAAACGTTATGTAGGGACCTCAATTCGTGGAGATCCATCGAAATCTCGAAATGTCAAAATCGGTATGATCACAATACCTCCCTTATATACATATGTTGGCGGTCGGTAAAAATATACATATATATATAACAGTTTTAAGAGGAAAAGTGAACAAACTCGATAATAATGAAACAACCAAAAAGTGAAAAGCCAGATTTACAAGTTAATCAATCAACAAAGTCACCAGATCTAGTAGCGTATTACAAAATGTAATATAAAATAATAATATAACAGTTAATAGGAAATAAAAGTTAGCATAACGAATAAAAATATTTGTGAAACTTCACCAATCGCGTACATTAAAAACCTATTACTTACGATAACTTAAATTTATTTTAATGAAAGTCTTTACCCTTGGTTGATGAGCAACGCTTAGAGATGCTCCATGTCCTTTGTCATGCTTCCAATCAGCTCCTCCAGACACAGTCAATGGATTTGGATTAACTGCTCCCCATCCAGAAACCTGACTTCTATCTCCCGAGTAAAGAGAACCTCTATATCCCAGACTGCCTTGTCCTCCCCATTGACCAAGTTGACAATTTGCACCAGCCATCAAAACAATAACAATAAAAATCTTCATAAAAACCATTCTGCAAAAAGTTTCAATTGAATTTGAAAAATAAGATGAATTTGAAGCAATATGACACCAAATTTAGTTTCTTACACTTGTAGTGAAGATATTTTGATTGTTTTTCTGTTTTATATGTTCTATATATATATTTTATTTGAATGGGATGCTCCAAGCTTGGATCTTTTATACCCTTTTGCTGATTAAGAATGTGGTATTTTCTGTGAAGTCCCGACGATTTTGATTCACCACAGGGAAAATATAAAACAAACAGAACCGTCTTTCAGCTATTTATATTAAATTTTATTTGCAAATGTTGTTCTTAAACCACTTTATAAGTATTTTTAGACTTAATTATTGACTTCAAATTATAGAAATTGGCTTTATAATTTAGTTTGTTGCATTCGTTTAGTTTTTATGAAATATCTAAGTAATTATTTCTAATTAATTATTATCTATTTAGTTATCTTGTTGTTATTATGTTATTATTAAACAAAAAAGTAAATACTTATTACTAAAGTTGATAAAAAAAAGTTCTGCTATAAGTAATAATAGATAATAGAGGAGAAGGTCCTAATATGGGCCCATCTTTTGGTTTTTTTCTCGATAATTTTTTGAAGAAAAGATCTTAGAATTGGCATACATCTAGCCCGAAGTCTTATATACAATATTCAAAATTGCATTGTTTCGAAAAATAGAAAAATATTGTGGTTCAAAGCTAACTATGAAAATTTGAAAAATGTACGAATCAGGATTGAGTGTATGAAATACGGCCCAATACAAATTGGGCAGTTCAAAATAATATTTTTGTTTAAGATACAACTCAAAGTAACCCAAAGGAGCCCATATTTCCAACATTGCACATGGCAATCTAAATTAATGTTTGACTTTTTAGGGTTTTGTAGGTATGACCAAAAAACCCTTATACCGTCATTTTGTCGTCTGTCTGTCTGTCGGTCTGTCTGTCTGTCTGTCTGTTCGGTAAAAATTGTAGCCAAACGGCTAAACCTAGAGAGTTAAATTTGGCATGCTTGTACAACTTTTTGACCCGCACATAGGAAAAATACTAAAACATCTAAAAAACATATCCCCCTAAAAATATAAACAAATATGTGCTCACCGAAAAAAAAAATATTTTTTTAAAATTCTGAGTAGGGTATCAAATGAAAGCCCTTAGTACGTGGATTAACGATCAAAATTTTATTTTTGCAAAATAAATTATTTTGATGCGATTTTTGTCAAAATTGTGCAAAAATTTTTTGTCCCACACCCTGTAGCCCAGCTGGTTTAAACTAAAAATCTGAAAAAATTCTAAGTAATGTATATTGGTGTGAACCGGAATAGTACAACAGGAATTTTTGATCAGATTATGTTTTCGGAAAATAATGCATTTTATGTGTTTTTAACCAAAATATGTTAAATATTTAATTTGCTATATAACCAAGTTGATACGTCAGCGCTCATAGCGATGTGCGTTTAGTCATTGGTTTTCTAATTTGTCAAACAGGTAACTTGCAAACTAGAGTTCGAATCCGGTCAATTTTATTTTTTTTGTTTTATTTTTGCAGTTTTCTTTTGTTTAAATTATTTTGTCAAAATTCTAGTTATATTTTGGTAAATGTTGCATTTAATTTTTAAAAGCGTAAATTTAATAACCAGTGGGAAGTGTTGAAATTATAATTTAATTCTGTTTGATGTATACGAAATCAGAGGGCGGGGCTAATAATTTAAGCAACCAATAGAAGCCATAGGCGCAATTTTCAAAATCCTAATGAACCTTGCTATGTAAAAAAAATACTGCACATATTTAGAAACTTAATGGTATTAGGCATTCGAATTAAAATTCATAAAAAAATATTTTGACATAAAATTTGTTTTGGCATCCCAAATAATCATCATTCAGTTATTAAATACCTGCAAAACCCTGAAATGTGTGAAAATTCACACTTCACATCAATTTTTTTTTTTTAATTTGAAGGCTTTAAAAACTCGTAAATGTATGTAGCGCCCAAAAACCACGTGTGACGTCATACCCTACATAAGTGTACTGCGTACAACCTACCCAGTGTACAGCGTACAGCCTACACAGTCTGTCGTGAACTTATTTGCATGTATAACTTTTATGGATTGTGTAAAGTTAGAGTGATTTTAATTAAAATAAAGTTTAATGCTATAAAAACAATTTATACATGTTTACCGAATTAAATTTTATATTAAAATATATAACTTATATTGCAGTATTTCAATTATGCCTCAAACGATTTGTAACTTCATGTAAACAATGTAGTAAAATTCTGACATCTAAATTAATATTTAAATTTTACAGAGTTGCAGCGTTTATATTGTTTACATAAAGTTATAGAATACATAAATGGTCTACTTACAATTGTTTTGACACCACGTATATCTTCAGCAATGTAGCATTCATTATTTTTGTAACTTCATGTAAACAATGTAGTAAAATTCTGACATCTAAATTACATAAATATTTACATTTTACAGAGTTGCAGCGTTTATTGTTTACATAAAGTTATAGAATACATAAATGGTTTACTTACAAGTCTGTTTTGACACCACGTATTTCTTCAGCACTGTAGCATTCATTATTTTTCATATATTCCATGATCAAGCGCACTTTTTAAATTACCAAAATGTCACACTAACTGTTACAAAAACTCACCTATTAATAGACTTATGTCAACTTACAATAATAATTTTCTACATTTAGACTTATTTAGCTTACCCCTGCAACAATTACAAACAAAATAAAATCCAATATTTAATTTCTAAGAAACATACGTATTGTAGTTTATTTTTTCTTTTTTTTTTTAATAGTATTGTTATTAATCTAAACTAATGTGTACAAATATGTAAAAAAAAAAAATTGTAAGATATGTAACACAATTACAATAATTCGTGGAAGCCAGTTATAGGGTCTACTGTTGGCTTTCCTTAAAAACTGGGAACAAGAACGCAACTGCACTAAATTTGTAAAATTGTTGAACGAAAGAAAACACACCTATGGTCTATTTCAAAGTAGAAAAATGTGTGTAAGAAGATAGGAGCTGTTTGTCCTTGCTTCGGATTGGTTTAGATCGTCATCCCTATTACACTGTTAAAATATTGTTTTTAGTCGACAGGTTAAGTTGACAGATGTTCAGTGTCGTACATTGGAAATATAAAATATATATTATTTATATTATTTAATTTTTTTCATATATTTTGTTATTATTTACATATTTTTATTTATATTCTTGACGTAGATTTTATGGAGAAAATTCTCCATGTAATTTGTTTTTACGCAGTTATATATATTTTAGGTTATCTGACATATAAATATTTTTTGATACTTGACAATTAACAGATCAAGAGAGAGGACTAATGTGAGGCCAAAAGACAGCCCAGCTGATTGTGCCCAAGGAAGAACTTATTGATATAATTTTTAGACCTTCATATATACATATATTTTTAATTTTTATTTACAATAATTATTTAAATAAGAAACTTTAGCTCTGAAGATATATTGTTTGTTTTATTGCTTTATTTAAACTCTTTTAGCCAAATCTCTCTTTTTATATATAGTTAGGGTGACCATCCGTCCCGGTTTTAGGTCAATTGTCCCGGTGTCCCGAAATATGTTCTTGGGACGCCCGATTGTCCCGGTTTTTGGGGTGAGGACCTTTTTATTTTTTTTTTGCTCTTTATTTAGTTTTGGGAGGTGAGGACCTTTTTTTTGCTTTTTTTTTCTCTTCACTTAGTTTTGGGAGGTGAGGACCTTTTTTTTTGCTCTTCACTTAATTTTGGGATGTGAGGACCGTTTTTTTTTTTTGCTCTTCACTTGGATCTGAGAAATGGGGTCCTTTCTTTTTTCTCTGTGTCCCGGTTACCCTTTACTGAAATCTGGTCACCCTATATATCCCAGCAAACATTTTTATCCGGACCAGTACTGGTAAAGCACATACTCGCCGGCATTGAAAGTAATGGGCCAGTGCTGGCATTTCGTACTGGGCCAGTACCCCGGTGTCCCGTGGCCCTTAGCTGGTCCATTGATGTATCAGTTGCTGGCCCAGCAACGGTAAAGTGCATTGAAAGTAATGGGCCAGTGCTGGCATTTCGCACTGGGCCAGTGCTGGCATTTCGCATTGGTCCAGTGCTGGCATTTTGCACTGGGCCAGTACCCCGGTGTCCCCGTGGCCGTTAGCTGGCCCAGCAACGGTAAAGTGCAAAATAATCGCATTAGTTGCAAGATTTATTTCTGACAGACTAGTGCTTATATTATACCCACTCTCTAGTGTTTCAAATGTAATATATGTGTACTTACCCAGTATTAAAATAAATTAATGGTTAGGTGCAAAATAAATACTCATTTGGCCATTTTCACCATCGTTGAATAAATTTATTTAACAAGTAAAGTTGACAATATCGCATCGGTTTTAAACTATTAATGAAGAAATTAACATTGCTGTCAATAGAATGATGCGATATTGTTAACTTAAGTTGTTAAATAAATTTATTCAACGATGGTAAAACTAGCCGATTGTAAATTGAATTAACAGTTATAATTTATTGATTTATTTATAAATATTAAATAAATATAATTTCAGGAATAACAGGAATTAGTTTCTTTAATTTATTAATTTAATGAAGAATTTTAAGAAAATGGTTTTCTGCCATTTCGGTCAAACCAATTTCATCCTAAAGATAAGGGGTGACTAATAATTTTCGCCAATATTCGTCTTGTATTATCTACCACATCTTTTCCCCCTGACTTGAAGAGTGCCAACCTAAAGAAATCATACTTGTTAAAATAAATTCAATAAACAAATTTTATAAGCATTAATGCTATAAGCTGTTCACTTTTGTAAGAACAAACTAGATCTGGTTATTTTGGTGATTTTTATAGTGTATTACTGACTTTTAGAAACTTGGTTATATTGTAAAAAAAGCTTTACAGTTTTGGATTAAGTTTGTATTATTTTAGGTTAGTATTATATTTACAAAATATTTAAGATGTCACTATTCAAAATGAAATATGACAAATTATATTTTTTAAATGACATATTTATAATCTTGTATCAGATTTATTAATAATTGAAAATTTTATTACATGAAAAAACTATGATTGAACTAAACTAAAAATTAAACAATTTAATATGAAATAGTTTGTGTAAACTACGTCCTTAAATCTAACAAAACACACACAAATCACAATAAAAAACTGTATAATGGTCACAATCAATAACTATTCAAATACACATCTTTAAAAACTATTCACCAACACGTCCGAACTTATACTAACAGAATATCACTTGTACCGACCCTCGAAGGCCACGCCATTAGGGTGTTTTATGACTAAGAACGGTCAGACTTTTCAAATTATTACATTAAAAAAAAGTTATAAACATAAGCACTGGCCCGCTAGAAATAACCTTGGATTAATACAAATAAGGAATGCTTATAAAATGCTGGTAAAGTACTTCGTATAGGCAGAGTGCGAAATACAAATGTGAAGTACATTATTAATACTGGCGTTGCACTTACTTCTGGTGCCAGCAATGTACCAGCGTAAAAGCAGTTTGCCGGCGTTCGGCCGTTAGTTCAATGTTTGCTGGGATAGTACATAATTTTTAAAATTAATATTTTTTTAACTTTTTCAACTTTCCCATTAAACTGAATTTATGTCGTATAAATAACGTAAATGTATTATATGCTTTGTTTATGTCAATATCTTATTAACATTTTTTAAATTTAAAAAAAATCCCTTGCTAACCCAGTTACTACGCCCATGCCCTAGTTGTAACTTATTTAAAATTTTCCGCTATACTGTATTTATCCAGTTTAAATCGTACTCGGTTCGCAGCGCTATCTACTTTTTTTTTAATTTGAAATAGACCATGGTTTTAAGCTATTGCCGAAAGATGATGTTAGCTATATTAGTAGATTTTCTTTGGGGGCCCATATTAAATGCAGAGCCCAATATTAGGACCTTCTCCTCTAATAGTTTCGTAATGCCTAGGTAAAATATAAGGGAAGAGGAGGTAAGTTCTCCGTTTTTAGGCTTTTGGTTATTGATATGACAGCCACCTGGTCAATGTGACGTTAAGTATTTTCTTAAAGTAATGCTAAATTTATTAATTTGAATTAATTAATTGTAATTAATAATTTGATTATAAGATCAAACATACTTTTTTGATACAAATTTTTAGATACGGATCTGTAAAGTAATTTAATGCTTTTTATTTTATCTCGGTGAAGTACCGAATGAGAATTAATATCCGTGTTATCTTTGAGGAAACGTGGATCAGAATATTAAGTCATTTGCAACTGCACATAACGTCACCATTAAAAAATTGATGTAAAGTGTAAATTTTCACACATTTTAGGATTTTGTAGGTATTTAATAAATGTAAGAAGCCAACAATAATACTGGGAAATGTCTAGGAATATTTGTTCTATAATCACATCAAAATCAACAGTTTTTTGACTATCACATTTATTCGTAATTTGAGTACTAAGAGCTTCCATTTAAATTTTTTAAACAAAATTTAAATAATTTGTCTAAAATTCCAGCGTTTTTTTCTTCTGTATTTCATTATTATAAATGATTTATTTCTCTTTGACACATTACCCAGCAAACATTGAACTAACGGCCGAACGCCGGCAAACTGCTTTTACGCTGGTACATTGCTGGCACCAGAAGTAAGTGCAACGCCAGTATTAATAATGTACTTCACATTTGTATTTCGCACTCTGCCTATACGAAGTACTTTACCAGCATTTTATAAGCATTCCTTATTTGTATTAATCCAAGGTTATTTCTAGCGGGCCAGTGCTTATGTTTATAACTTTTTTTGAATGTAATAATTTGAAAAGTCTGACCGTTCTTAGTCATAAAACACCCTAATGGCGTGGCCTTCGAGGGTCGGTACAAGTGATATTCTGTTAGTATAAGTTCGGACGTGTTGGTGAATAGTTTTTAAAGATGTGTATTTGAATAGTTATTGATTGTGACCATTATACAGTTTTTTATTGTGATTTGTGTGTGTTTTGTTAGATTTAAGGACGTAGTTTACACAAACTATTTCATATTAAATTGTTTAATTTTTAGTTTAGTTCAATCATAGTTTTTTCATGTAATAAAATTTTCAATTATTAATAAATCTGATACAAGATTATAAATATGTCATTTAAAAAATATAATTTGTCATATTTCATTTTGAATAGTGACATCTTAAATATTTTGTAAATATAATACTAACCTAAAATAATACAAACTTAATCCAAAACTGTAAAGCTTTTTTTACAATATAACCAAGTTTCTAAAAGTCAGTAATACACTATAAAAATCACCAAAATAACCAGATCTAGTTTGTTCTTACAAAAGTGAACAGCTTATAGCATTAATGCTTATAAAATTTGTTTATTGAATTTATTTTAACAAGTATGATTTCTTTAGGTTGGCACTCTTCAAGTCAGGGGGAAAAGATGTGGTAGATAATACAAGACGAATATTGGCGAAAATTATTAGTCACCCCTTATCTTTAGGATGAAATTGGTTTGACCGAAATGGCAGAAAACCATTTTCTTAAAATTCTTCATTAAATTAATAAATTAAAGAAACTAATTCCTGTTATTCCTGAAATTATATTTATTTAATATTTATAAATAAATCAATAAATTATAACTGTTAATTCAATTTACAATCGGCTAGTTTTACCATCGTTGAATAAATTTATTTAACAACTTAAGTTAACAATATCGCATCATTCTATTGACAGCAATGTTAATTTCTTCATTAATAGTTTAAAACCGATGCGATATTGTCAACTTTACTTGTTAAATAAATTTATTCAACGATGGTGAAAATGGCCAAATGAGTATTTATTTTGCACCTAACCATTAATTTATTTTAATACTGGGTAAGTACACATATATTACATTTGAAACACTAGAGAGTGGGTATAATATAAGCACTAGTCTGTCAGAAATAAATCTTGCAACTAATGCGATTATTTTGCACTTTACCGTTGCTGGGCCAGCTAACGGCCACGGGGACACCGGGGTACTGGCCCAGTGCAAAATGCCAGCACTGGACCAATGCGAAATGCCAGCACTGGCCCAGTGCGAAATGCCAGCACTGGCCCATTACTTTCAATGCACTTTACCGTTGCTGGGCCAGCAACTGATACATCAATGGACCAGCTAAGGGCCACGGGACACCGGGGTACTGGCCCAGTACGAAATGCCAGCACTGGCCCATTACTTTCAATGCCGGCGAGTATGTGCTTTACCAGTACTGGTCCGGATAAAAATGTTTGCTGGGTAAAAACAAAAATCTAAAATAATTCAAACAACAGGTTGAATCACAACGTGTAATAGTATAATAAAATAACACTACACTCTACAGTGTATAAAAAAAATAATTATTTTTTTAATTTCTAATAAAACTTTTTAGAAAACCAAAGAAACTGACAATACTTTCTTTGTTTGTGATCATAATGTATATTTTTCAATAATTTTAATACAAAGTAAGCCTGTGGCTGCAAGCGTTAAACCGCTTGTACCTGCTGTTTGGCCGCTAAGCAAGGGCACGGACGTGAGTTCAATTCCTGCTTATGTCAAATAATTTGTATAAAATATTTATACAAATAACAGGTTCTGCTTAGCCGTTCGCAACCGGCTATAAACTGTAGGTGCCTTTCTGTGTACGTTAAAAAATGGACGTAATACTGACCATATTATTCAAGAATGTACATAGATCTGGGTCATGAAACGTGGGAACATGAAGCCTAGGCTCAACTCTGGCTGTCGCGCCAATGATGGTTTTTACAAATATACAGGGTGTTTGTTTGAAACGGGGCACCCCGAAAATCTCCTTTATTTGTAAAGATACAAAAAATCTTCAGAACAAAAGTTATAGACAAAAAGGCCCATCTAAAGGTTACTATAAGAATTCTGAGGCACTTCCGGTTTCACCGGAAATGATGTCAACTTTTGATCTAGCATAGGGAATCGATAATTTTATTTTTTTCCTAAAAGTACATTAAATTAGCTTTACAATGACACCAAAAAGTCATATTTTTATGTTAACCATTTCAAAATGGCGACTATTTATTTACAAAATAATAATCAACATAAGTTTTACAAAGTTGAACGTAGCAAGCTTTGCGGTTTTCTAACGCGGACCATTAATAATAATTGTTGTGCGAAAATAACCACACCCGAGATAACTCGGGCAAGCTTTACCTGCAGAAAAGATCACTCCCGAATGTACTCGGGCGAAAATAAATACGATTCATGGTATATGGAAGCGAGACAAAAGACAGCTACGATGATTCAAACGAGGAACGAGAGAAAATTAATATTTTTTTATGAATTTCTTTTATTTCTCGACCCACACTATGCACCATAATATCAACTTTCAATCATTCATGGCTTTTATGAAGCATATATATGTTCAGTAAATAAAATTAATTCATTAAAAAAAATGTGTTTATTTTTCCATTTTTAAATTGTTTAATGATTACGGAAGGGGTTAATTGCTACTACATACATTTATTTTATTTGTAGAATATTTGTAGAAAATATAAATTTACAGAAAAATGTGCATAAAAAAATTTAAAAAATTTTAAAAACACATACGAAAACTTTCGCGGACCACTAAAATTTTTCTGGGGACCACTTGTGGTCCGCGGACCACCTGTTGAGAAACACTGATCTAGAGGATTTTTCTTCTCGATCATATTGCACTATTTACCCCACAACTATATATTAAATTTCTGTTGATGAAAATACCCAGCAAACATTTTTATCCGGACCGGTACTGGTAAAGCACATACTCGCCGGCATTGAAAGTAATGGGCCAGTGCTGGCATTTCGTACTGGGCCAGTACCTCGGTGTCCCGTGGCCCTTAGCTGGTCCATTGATGTATCAGTTGCTGGCCCAGCAACGGTAAAGTGCATTGAAAGTAATGGGCCAGTGCTGGCATTTCGCACTGGGCCAGTGCTGGCATTTCGTATTGATCCAGTGCTGGCATTTTGCACTGGGCCAGTACCCCGGTGTCCCCGTGGCCGTTAGCTGGCCCATTGATGTATCAGTTGCTGGCCCAGCAACGGTAAAGTGCAAAATAATCGCATTAGTTGCAAGATTTATTTCTGACAGACTAGTGCTTATATTATACCCACTCTCTAGTGTTTCAAATGTAATATATGTGTACTTACCCAGTATTAAAATAAATTAATGGTTAGGTGCAAAATAAATACTCATTTGGCCATTTTCACCATCGTTGAATAAATTTATTTAACAAGTAAAGTTGACAATATCGCATCGGTTTTAAACTATTAATGAAGAAATTAACATTGCTGTCAATAGAATGATGCGATATTGTTAACTTAAGTTGTTAAATAAATTTATTCAACGATGGTAAAACTAGCCGATTGTAAATTGAATTAACAGTTATAATTTATTGATTTATTTATAAATATTAAATAAATATAATTTCAGGAATAACAGGAATTAGTTTATTTAATTTATTAATTTAATGAAGAATTTTAAGAAAATGGTTTTCTGCCATTTCGGTCAAACCAATTTCATCCTAAAGATAAGGGGTGACTAATAATTTTCGCCAATATTCGTCTTGTATTATCTACCACATCTTTTCCCCCTGACTTGAAGAGTGCCAACCTAAAGAAATCATACTTGTTAAAATAAATTCAATAAACAAATTTTATAAGCATTAATGCTCTAAGCTGTTCACTTTTGTAAGAACAAACTAGATCTGGTTATTTTGGTGATTTTTATAGTGTATTACTGACTTTTAGAAACTTGGTTATATTGTAAAAAAAGCTTTACAGTTTTGGATTAAGTTTGTATTATTTTAGGTTAGTATTATATTTACAAAATATTTAAGATGTCACTATTCAAAATGAAATATGACAAATTATATTTTTTAAATGACATATTTATAATCTTGTATCAGATTTATTAATAATTGAAAATTTTATTACATGAAAAAAACTATGATTGAACTAAACTAAAAATTAAACAATTTAATATGAAATAGTTTGTGTAAACTACGTCCTTAAATCTAACAAAACACACACAAATCACAATAAAAAACTGTATAATGCTCACAATCAATAACTATTCAAATACACATCTTTAAAAACTGTTCACCAACACGTCCCAACTCGTACTCACAGAATATCACTTGTACCGACCCTCGAAGGCCACGCCATTAGGGTGTTTTATGACTAAGAACGGTCAGACTTTTCAAATTATTACATTCAAAAAAAGTTATAAAAATAAGCACTGGCCCGCTAGAAATAATCTAGGGATTAATACAAATAAGGAATGCTTATAAAATGCTGGTAAAGTACTTCGTATAGGCGGAGTGCGAAATACAAATGTGAAGTACATTATTAATACTGGCGTTGCACTTACTTTTGGTGCCAGCAATGTACCAGCGTAAAAGCAGTTTGCCGGCGTTCGGCCGTTAGTTCAATGTTTGCTGGGTAATATCAAAACTACATAATAATTTGCTAATTTTTTATTTTTAAAATGTTGCAACATTAATTACTATATAAGTTTAATATAAATATAAAATAGTTTAAATATAAATCTAATATTAATGAAAGACATTGGTGTTTCTTGTTAAAATACTCGTTTAAAATTTGTGTTCGATGGCAATATTAGCTTCATGGATTGGTTTTCCATGTCCAAGATGAGTCTGTCCTTGAGCATTTATGCGTGTGTTGCCATCCTTGCTTTCCCATCCATAAGTACCTCCAATTGTGCCCTGGCGCTGAAAAAGAAAATAGACCATTAAGTGCTAATCCAATATTAAGAAAATTGTAGTTAAAAAGGTTATGAATAATTGTAATTAAAATGTAAAAATATATGTAAAAATATTTTGTATTTGTTAACATTTATAAAATTATTATTATTATTATTATTATTATTATTATATATGACAAGTATTTCACATATTTCAATAAACGGAAATAATTATGAAATACTTATTGATAAAAATAATAATTGTTATCAACTAAGTAATAATAACACGAAAATAATCTACAACTTATTAAGAAATAATTGCAAAAATGCCAGAAAAAACAATAGATGCATTCTTTTAACAACAATTATTTTGAACAGTTATGTGTAATTAAAAGAATTTAAAAGCTAAGTAGTATATAAAAATTGATGTGAAGTGTGAATTTTCACACATTTCAGGGTTTCGCAGGTATTTAGTAACTGTATGATGATTATTTGGGATACCAAAAAATTTTTGTCTCAATATTTTTTTATGAATTTTAATTCGAATGCCTAATATCATTATTTAAGTTTCTGAATATGTGCAGTATTTTTTTTATATAGCAAGCTTCATTAAGATTTTGAAAATTGCGCCTATGGTTTCCATTGGTTGCTTAAATCATTAGCCCCGCCCTCTGATTTCGTATACATTCAAACAGAATTAAATTATAATTTCAACACTTCCCACTGGTTATTAAATTTACGCTTTCAAAAATTAAATGCAACATTTAACAAAATATAACTAGAATTTTGACAAAATAATTTAAATTAA
This sequence comes from Liopterus haemorrhoidalis, assembly GCA_963971575.1. Taxonomy (NCBI): domain Eukaryota; kingdom Metazoa; phylum Arthropoda; class Insecta; order Coleoptera; family Dytiscidae; genus Liopterus; species Liopterus haemorrhoidalis. The sequence continues at coordinate 47,848,852 of OZ020617.1, read as the reverse complement.
ATAAAAATGCAAAAAAAAAACAAAAAAAAATAAAAATTGATGGGAATCACTACGCGACAACGCTACCACTGTACTACGAAGGTTCACTCGTTCACTATGTTAAATAGCGGATTAAATATATTACATATTTTAGTTAAAAACACAAAAAATGCGTTATTTTTCGAAAACATAATCTGATCAAAAATTCCTGTTGTACTATTCCGGTTCACACCAATGTACATTACTGAGAATTTTTTCATATTTTTAGGTTAAACCATCTGGGCTACAGGGTGTGGGACAAAATTTTTTTTGCACAATTTTGGCAAAAATCGCCTCAAAATAATTTATTTTGCAAAAATAAAATTTTGATCGTTAATCCACGTACCAAGGGCTTTCATTTGATATCCTATACAGAATTGTAAAAAAATATTTTTTTTTTCGATGAGCATATATTTGTTTATATTTTTAGGGGGATATGTTTTTTAGATGTTTTAGTATTTTTCCTATGTGTGGGTCAAAGAGTTGTATAAGCATGACAAATTTCAACTCTCTAGGTTTAGCCGTTTGGCTACAATTTTTACCGAACAGACAGACAGACAGACAGACGACAAAATGACGGTATAAGGGTTTTTTGGTCATACCTACAAAACCCTAAAAACGAAAACCACTGGACCTAGGATAATGAAATTCGGAGAGTATATTCCCTACATGACGTAAGTACCCACTAAGAAGGAATTTTTCGAAATTCAACCCCTAAGGGGTGAAATGTGATTCCACGGATTCCTTAATATCTCTTAGAACCAATGAGCTATCGAATTGGTTTTTGCTTACAAAGGTTATCAATACAAATATTGAAAAGATATTTCAGAATTTTGTCCTAATCAACCCCTAAAGGGATGAATATACAATTTGGGTGAATTGTACAGGTTGTATTTCCTGTTTTTGTTGAGTTATAACAATCCTTTTTGGAACATCGATGTCTTTTTAAATTTTTTAGAAAGTTTAATAATTTTGGAAGAGTTGAATTTGATTCACACTACCGTTCATTTGACCAAGAATTGGGGATGAAAAATCTGCAATTTCAACAAAGTTTTTGGCCAGTAAAAACATTTATATGGCTCTACAGCCTCATTATTCGCCTGGCTTGAGTCCTGTGACTATTTCCTCTTCCCAAGATTGAAAAATCACCTCAAAGGACGTCATTTTGGGATTTTCGAAAATATTTAAACTTCTGCAACTGGCCAGCTGAAAGCTATTCTATTATCCGAGTTCCAGCACTACTATGAGGTTTAGAAAAACCGTCTGCAGCGCTGTGTGGCTTCCCAAGGAAGTTATTTTGAGGGAAACAATGTTGAATTGTAATTCTATTCGAATAAAAAAATCAGTCCGGTTAATTAATTTACACACCTCGTATGAGTTGTGTTATAAAAACTTTTGCTCATACCTACAAAACCCTAAAAATGGACCTACATCACTTAATAAATAGCTATACCCTGTTCAAAATCAAGAAGTAGTAATAAAAACACGTGAAACATTGAAGTCGTTACCCTATTGGCTCTCGTATAAATTTAAGTGCTCATCGGCCAACGAACGACAAGAGATCGACAAAATTATCATGTGAACTTTGCATGATTACTACTTCTTGATTTTGAACAGAGTAAAGCTATTATTAAATAAAAGCCAACATCTTTCTGTCAAATTATACAATTATTACACTTATATCTTAACAAAATGTCGACAATTTAATATACACTTTTTAATTTAAGTCTAATTGAAGTATTTAATTTTACTCGTAACTAATTACGATAGTGACTTGAAGCGGAAACACTATATAAGAAGAAACAAGTATATGAAACCATGAAATATATAAAAAATTACATGTCACATAATTTTTTTAAAGATTTTTTGGCTTCCAATTATGGTACAATAAATAATGTAAAAATTCTTACCCCGGGTCCAACTGATCCAGAAACACCTCCAGTATGTTGTCCATTTTTCCAAACAGGTGCACTTGGTCGTTGTGGTTGAGGAAAACGTACTGGTCCAGGTCTAAAAGGTGGTGTGCCCCATCTTGATCCACCCCAGGGTTTACTGCTTACAATAGCTAGCACAGCAGCCAAAACAAAAAACTTCAAAAATGCCATCTTATAGAAATTTTTGCTGCTCTGGAAATATACTGCTTAGAAGATTCTTCGTAAGAAAGAACTGTGTTGATGTACTGAAACTGCGAACCTTTTATACTCCCTCTATGCTTGTAAAATTGTCTTTAGATAATTTTTATTTCTTAATACGGTTTTACCATTAGTAAACAATTCAGAGTATAATATACAGATACGTATTAAAACAAATTTGCTCTCATAATAAATTTCTTATGAACACGTACGATGAAATTCTTGTCAAGATAAAGCTGCGATTCAGTATCTTGGATCTTAGCTCCCTTTTTAAGGCCTTAGATCACACTAGAGTTATTATTCAAGTCTAAACTTGGAAAATTAAAGTCTTTGCATTCGAATCGTCTTGTGTGTGTGATAGCATGACAAGAAAGCTAGGTCTTTAAGTCTGAGAAAATACATCGAGATATATTTTCCCTGTCTCTAAAAGACAGACAAAATCCAAATCTTCAAATGCGCGTGCGTGGCCTCACCCTCTCAGTCAGATCAAGTGGGTTGGGTGTATTGTTAACGTTATGTACGCAGACGCAAGTTACTTTTCTCTGTTTCCCGTGTGATCATACCGATTTCGACATTTCGATGGATCTCCACGAACTGAGGTCCCTACATAACGTTTTGACTATTTGTAGCATGATGTCTATCTGTCTATCTGTCTGTCTGTCTGTCCGTCGGTATGTGTACACGTGCAGAGCAAATTCGGCTAAAAGGATTTTTATGAAACTTTACATTAAGCTTTTGACATCAATGGCACGAGTTAATCAACTTTTGGTAAAACTAGAAACAGGAGTTTACTCGTGTCGGTTTTAAGATTATTGCGAATATTTCACAACAGAGAAATATTTCGAAAAAATTTATTTAACAAAAGTTGCTATAAAAGCAATTACTAACAACTTTTATTTGAGACATTTTTTTTGTATGTATGCAGGTACGTTTCCATGGTTATCGTAAATTATCGTTAAATAAATACACATTGGGTACATTCGTTTTGACGCTCCGAGCGTTCCGAGCACGTTCTGTACACTCAAACGTATTCGATTTGACGCTCGGAGTACACTCAATTGCATTCGTTTTGCGATCGAGCGAGCATTTAGAGTGCGCTCTATGTGTTCGGGGTTTTAAGACCGAGCATATGGAGTATGACGTAAAAAAGTGGGGGAACGGCGAGAAAGAAATGAAAGTTTAAAATTTAATTATAAATAAAATAAAAATAATAGCCTTAGACAAATAACAATAGACAAATAATATTGTTATATGTCTATGGCTACAGAGTACGGCCATTTTATGTATTTGTGACGATCTGTAAACAGCAAAAAAATTATTAAAATACACTGTGACAAAATTAAAATTGGAAAAAATTCATTAAATTAATTCATTAATTATTATTTAATTTTTAATTAATTTTATTTCTTCATCATTGAAAAAAAATCAAGGAAAAACCGAGGTATATAATTTTTATTCATGACTGACGTGAACTAAGCTGACAGTAAAAACGCCGCCTAAAATTGTAGGGTTAGATTTTATAAACATTACGTCACAAGAACGCTCGCTCCGTTATTGCTCTATTCATGACGTCACCATCAACTGTTCGCTCAGCGCTCGCTCTACTCTGTACAACTCGAATGCACCCATTATGAAATTATCAACGTAATAATACGTTATTGTGTTTTACAATAATAACTACTCTGCTGCTAGAATGTATTTTATACAAGTGCTTTGTGATGGCGGTCGGTCCTGTGGTGGCTACAGTTGATTTTTTATAATAAATAAAGTCACTTTAAACATTATTTAAACACATGAATAATCACTTTAAAATTGATTATGAAAATTAATGTTTTTTCATCCTTTGTTTTAAATTATGTTACTGCCGGTCGCTATGGTGTAACGGTCAGCGCATTTGATTGCTAACCTGGGGGCTTACACCAATCATTTGGAATAGCTTGTAAGTTAAAAAGTTTATTACGGACCTGATTTTAATCTGTACTTTACCTATTATCTTTGTGAAGTACAGAAAAATAATATTTTTTATCACGTACGTGAGGAAATCGTGTCATATTTACAATACTTACAATAACAAACAATAAGGCTTTAATATTTTTGCATAATCTGTAAAATATTTAATCCACTATGGAATAAAAAAACTCTTATCTATATGATCGTATGTCAAGTTGAAGGCTCTATTTGTAGATTTTGTAGTTTTAATATAGTTAGACCATTTTGACCATTTTTAGAAACATTGTCTGTTTTCTGAGAAAGAGTATCTGTTTGTCCGAAAAAACTCAAAAACTGCTAGTTGCATTTTGGTTCAATTATTTTCTTTTGGTTTAATTTCGTTTAATTAATAAAATTTAAAGACTATATGAGCCCATAATAGGGGATACGCATAAAATTTATATTTCCTTCAAACTACATTATTTTTATATGTTAATGTTAGTTATGTCACCTAACAAAACAAAAATCACATTTTAATTAATATTATAGCCAAATTTTTTAATTAAAATATTGTAAATTTGAAATAAGCCGACCACGGCGCGAAGGTTCCCGAGTAAATACGACTGAGTATGACGTCAAACGACTAGGGTTTGACGTCACAGATACAGCTACAACATAATCTTTCTGTTTTTAAACAAATTTTCACGCATTTATCATTAAATAGGAGATAAAGATTTTGTTAGGGCTCAGAGTGATAATTTACCCAACATTGATGCATTTATGCTCATGGAATATATGAAAAAACATATACAAACATAAAGTTTACATTTTTCTGAAATATCGGTTTTATTTTGCCTCATAGCTTCCAGCCACAAATTTCGTCTTTTCTGTTGTTTTTCGCCATCAGGTAATGATATAAATTGTTTTTTTAGATTTCTATTTGAACTATTTGTGCACATCGGTACTAAACAATATTTTCGACTATGTTTCGAAGTACTGGGGCCTGGATCTTCCATATTTTATATACTTTAATATAAAATTTAATTCGGTAAACATGTATAAATTGTTTTTATAGAATTAAACTTTATTTTAATTAAAATCACTCTAACTTTACATAACCTATAAAAGTTATACGAGCAAATAAGTTCACAACAGACTATGTAGGCTGCACTGGGTAGGCTGTACGCAGTACATTGGGTAGGCTAGTAGTGTACTGCGTCACTTAGAAGGGGTATGACGTCACACGTCGTTTTCGCGCGCTACATACATTTATGATTTTTTAAGCCTTCAAATTAAAAAAAAAATGCAAAACTATTTTGTATGTTTATATGCAACAAGAGGAATATAATAAAAAATTAAAATAAAATCATGCCTATCCCCTATTATGAAAGTGGTCTAAGTCAAAATTTCAAAAAAATGAGTTTATTAGTTATTTCACATCACATTATTTTAAACTAAATTAATCCAATGTAATTTTCACGATATTGTCAAAAATGAACCATTAGGTAGTGGTTGTAATTTCAATATTATATGAAATTCATTTAGTGTTAATTATGAAAGTGGTCTAAGTCAAATAATAATAATATTGAAATGATAAACCACAAATTTTTGGTATCTGGTCATTCCTTTCTGCCGAATGACCGTGATTTCGGGTTGACAGAAATGAAAATAAAAAAATCAAATTACTTATACAATCCTGAGTATTATTATGAATTGATAGAAAAGTGTAGAGGAAGAAATAGATTTTCGGTAAAACGAATGTCGCAGCCGGATTTTATTTCAATGAAACCAGTGGAAGAGTCAACGACAAGAAGAAAAAAAATACCGCGGGCGAATCTGTCTCTTGGCTTCAAATTCAATGGATGAGATTCTTGAAAAATGAACCTTATAAGATGCTCTATAAAACTTCTTTAGATGATTCTAAATTCCACTTTTTGGATCTTGTCAATCAAGCTACCAAGCATACTTCTGTAAAAAAAATCTGGTCAGCCTACGCCTAGGAGATAGGTCCAAAACAATTCCGGCCAACACGGGGTAGACCGAAGACTTCCCCAATTCCCATGGATGAATACAATCTTAACACTGTAATTTGATAATTATTTAATAAATTGTATTGTTAAAACCAGGAGTTACATTTCCATCTAATCACCCACGTGACAATATGAAATAAAATTGATGTGAAGTGTGAATTTTCACACATTTCAGTGTTTCGCAGGTATTTAGTAAGTGAATGACAATTATTTGGGATGCCAAAACAAATTTTATGTTAAAATATTTTTTTTGTTAATTTTAATTCGAATGCCTAATACCATTATTTAGGTTTCTAAATATGTGCAGTATTTTTTTTTATATAGCAAGGTTCATTAAGGTTTTGAAAATTGCGCCTATGGCTTCCATTGGTTGTTATAAGCTCCGCCCCTCTGATTTCGTGTACATTGAAACAGAATTAAATTATAATTTCACTGGTTATTTTTTTTCCACTGGTTATTAAATTTACGCTTTTTAAAATTAAATGCAACATTTGCCAAAATATAACTAGAATTTTGAAAAAATAATTTAAACAAAATAAAAATAATATTGTCTCCTCTCGCAGGGATCGAACTGATTTAGTTGGATAAGAAGCCAGTGCCATAACCACTACACCAAGATACACCTTCTAGTCAAGTGTGTTACATAACTATAAGTTGTGTTCATTATTAGCAAAAAACACAAAAATTGCGTTTTTTCCAAAAACATAATCTGATCAAAAATTCCTGTTATACTATTCCGGTTCATACCAATGTACATTACTTATAATTTTTTCAGATTTTTAGTTTAAACCATCTGGGCTACAGAGTGTGGGACAATTTTTTTTTGCACAATTTTGGCAAAAAGCGCATCAAAATAATTTATTTTGCAAAAATAAAAATTTGATCGTTGATCCACGTACCAATGGCTTTCATTTGATACCCTAATCAGAATTAAAAAAAATATATATATTTTTTTTCGATGAGCATATATTTGTTTATATTTTTAGGGGGATATGTTTTTTAGATGTTTTAGTATTTTTCCTATGTGCGGGTCAAAGAGTTGTATAAGCATGCCAAATTTCAACTTTCTAGGTTTAGCCGTTTGGCTACAATTTTTACCGAACAGACACACAGTCAGACAGACGACAAAATGACGGTATAAGGGTTTTTTGGTCATACCTACAAAACCCTAAAAATTAAAGAGTAGAGCATAGGGTGGCAGTTTTGTTGGTAACGACGAAAAATAACTAGACATATAAAAAAATATAATAAATCTTCTAAAAAATCATTCATTTGCAGTGGCGAATTAAGTTGCTTGGGGGTCCTGGGCGGTAATATTAAAATGGGCCCTCTATTATTTTAAATAGAATGGAAATATTTGTATATAGGCTTCGGTAGGCCCCCCGGATTCGTGGGCCCGGGCGGCCGCCCAGTCCTCACACCGCTTAATTCGCCTCTGTTCATGTGACATTCTATAAGAAATATTCATTCAGCAACATTAGCAATATATTTAGTTAATATAAAAATGTTATTATTGCATTCGATAGTCCATGCTTTATACTTTACAACCGGGTTTTCCATCTGGTATTTACTTTAACCCAAAATTAATCCATTTTGTTTAGAAGTAAAGCTGCATTCCCACCTCTGTAAATCTATGCGTTGTACGCTATGGATAATTTTTAAACGAGGTCATTTGGTATGATCGGACATGCTCGTGCTTTGTCGTTGCTATACTACTGTTGAGCGAGATAGTACGAGCTTGTCCGATCATACCAATTGCACTCGTTTAAAAACTATCTACAACGCACAGAGTGTTAAATTACTGAGGTGGGAACGCAGCTTAATGGTTTTAATATGATTCATATCTTAGAGATGCTGTGTAACCTTGTAAAATACGTTGTTCATTGATCTTTAAGTCGCAAAAAATATGATATGATGTCAAAATAAAAAGAAACGATTACTTGCAGCTAGAGATAGGATATTCCGTTTGTAAAGTACCTACATTTCGAAAAATTTATTACGATTGCAATTATTTTTGTTTCATTCCAATATTTTATTTTTTTTATATCTTTTAAGTTTTTAAAAAAATTAAGAAAGAAAAAATGTGTAAAAAACTGTTTTATTGTTTCTCAAAATATTCGCCTTTAATATTTATACATTTTTGCATGCGTTCAAACCAATTCTTGACAAATTTTTTCCACTCGGAAGTTGGTATCTCAAAAACATGGTTTTCGAAGGCTTCAACAGCTTCTTGAGTTGATGAAAATCGCTGTCCACGCATTTTTTGTTTGACATTGGGGAATAAAAAAAGTCGTTAGGGGATGAATCAGGTGAATATGGGAAATGAGACATTGATTCGATGTTTTTCTCCTTCAAATAATCAATTGTTTGACGTGCTGTGTGGGAGCTTGCATTGTCATGATGAAGAATGATGCGACTTTTTGGTTGTTTTTCCTGATTTTGTCGATGACGACTGGCAAAGAAATTGTTGTATACCATTCAGCATTAACTGTTCTCCGATCCTCTAAAGCAGAGGACTCCAAACTTTTTCAGAAGCGGGCCACATTAAATAAATAGTGGGCCGGACAACTTGAATTTAGCTGGGCTCTTGGCGCTTTATTTTAGAAACAAGCTTACAAATAACGGTGATATTATTAATAAAAATAATAATTTTAAGAATTGGGTATTATTTAGTTATAGTTATGTTTTATTTTGCGAATTTCTGATTATTTTAAGTTGATGTTTTTATATTAGTAAACTTTTGTAAATATGTCTACGGGCCGGATGATATCTTCTTGCGGGCCGCATTTGTCCCGCGGGCCGTAGTTTGGACACCCCTAATCTAAAGGAATGGTTGCGACATGTTCAGTACAACTGAAGAAACAAGCGATCATTTTCTTGGAAGTGCTTCGTGAACTAACAACTTTTATGGGTTTCGGTTTATCTTGGAAGACCCAAGCAATGAATTGTTGCTTAGTTTCCGGTTCATATGAATAAATTCAAGTTTTTTCACCTGTAACGATGTTGTATACGGATTTTGCAGTGCCTAAGTTCAATTTTTGTATTATTCCCTTACACCATTCAACACGAGCCTTTTTTGAGCTTGGGTCAAATTATGCGGAATCCATCGGGAACAGATTTTTTTCACAGCTAAATGTTCATGCAAAATCGATGTATTGTAGTCTGCGATATGCCAAAGGATTCCTCTATCTCACGGTAAGTCACATGCCGATCTTCATCAATTATTTTGCGCACAGCATCGATGTTTTTTTGAATCACAACCGATTTTGGTCGACCTTCACGAGATTCATCACTGACGGACACACGACCACGACGAAATTTTGCAAACCAATTGTAAACAGTCTTTTCTGATGGTGCTTCATTACCAAAAGTTGAACGAAGCGAATCTATGCATTGTTGTTGAGTTAAGCATTTACTAAAATCATCCAACGGAAACCTTCACGAGTAATATCAATTTTTTCATAAACTTTTTTATAATGCTCACTGTCAACAAACTACTTGGTCAATTTATAAACTGCCACTGATTTCACAATAACAAATGTCAAATTTTACAAATATAGTAACGACACATTTCAATATTGCCATCTAGTGGTCGTTTTTAAAAACATAAAAGGTAACCCTCGTACTAATAATCTTATGAGGCCACGTCGTATATATGGTACGTCTTTGACCGAAACGTCGTTATGCAAGGCATGACTGTACACTGCTTCATGAAATATTTTTAATAAAACCCAAACCAAAGAAAAATAAAATTATTTAATCTAAAACCATTCATCAATAAGATCTTTGAAATATTTTCTTTGGATATTTTTATTAAAATATCTGCTTTGATATGTGAAATATCTAAATCATATATAGATTTTAATCTAGAACGTTGAAATCCTTGGAAATGTAACCAAATGTCAGATCCTTTTAAACTAACCTAATTCTGAGTGAGTTCGTTCAAAGGATACCGTAGATCTAATAAAGTAAACTCGGCGTCACTATGTGGATTTGGGGAGATATAATACTTGTTGAATGTTGTGTCTAAGAGATTTTACCAGCTTTTATTTTGCCAATGTATTGATCTCTAGAAATCAACATTATTGAAGTGGTGAGAATGAAAAAATGATAAAGAAGATCTAATTAAATATTCTTAAACCAGTAGAAAGACCTCGCAAAAGATAATAGATCTGTTGACAAATGATCTAGTGAGTATTAACGCACAAGATACTTGCAAAGATGTGATACAGACCCATATGTTTGTGTGTGTGAGATAAAAAGCCCGATTGATCGTACCTGCGAAGACAGAGAGAAAAACTATTATTGCAAAACATTTATTTATTCAATTAGATCGGCAGTTTCCAACCAGAGGTCATGGAAGTGATAAGTTCATTCTTTAAAAGTAATGACTTACAATTGAAAAACTTGTGTGGATTGTGTACCTATGGAGCACCAGCCATGCTTGGATCAAGGTCGGGCTTTCAGTCAAAAGTTGAAGAGCTTGCACCCCAAGAAAAGGAATTACACTGCATGATTCACCGATTTGCCCTTGCTACCAAAACTCTTCTAAAGCCTTTGCCAGAAGTGCTCGACTTTTTGGTGACAATTGTCAATTACCATATATAAAATCTAGTGCTCTCAATACTCGTCTGTTCAAAGAACTATGCAAAAACATGAACTCTGATCACGAAGTTCTTCTTTTCTACACTGCTGTTCGTTGGTTATCAAAAGGAAATGTTGTCGGCCGAATTTTTGAATTAGGGATACGCTTAAAATTTATATTTCCTTAAAACTACATTTTTTTGACATGTTAATGTTAGTTATGTCACCTAACAAAACAAAAATCACATTTTAATTAATATTATAGCCAAATATTTTAATTGAAATATTGTAAATTTGAAATAAGCCGACCACGGCGCGAAGGTTGTCGAGTAAATACGACTGAGACTGCTGGGGTTTGACGTCACAGATACAGACTAAACATAATCTTCAGAAATAAAAAAACGTTGGGATATTTGACAAATTATTTAAATTTTGTTTAAAAAAATTATATGGAAGCTCTTAGTTCTCAAATAACGAATAAAAGTGATTATCAATAAAAAAAAAAAACTGTTGATTTTGATGTGATAAATATACCTAGACATCCAGTATTATGTTGGCTTCTTACACCTATTAAATATCTGCAAAACCCTGAAATGTGTGAAAACTCACACTTCACGTACATTTTTCCCTCTACGTACTTTTTTGAGACCTTATTCTCGTCGTTAAATAATATTAAAACCAATAAAAGATTGTGACCAATGCGATTGTCGCAAACAAAATGTAATAATTACACAGAGTGAACTGTATTTTATTATTATTATTATTATTATTATTATTATTATTATTATTATTATTATTATTATTATTATTATTATTATTTTTAATATCAAGATGTGTCCAAAGGAAATATGTGAAATAATACATTTAGATATTAGTAAAACCTTTCATCGAAGACAAAATAATCTTGTAGAAAGTTGGAGACAACAAAGAAAACCTTCCCGTCAGATGTGAATCCCAATCTTTCTCCCTACAAGATGTGGTAAGCACCCAAGAATTTATAGGATCAGCGTAAATCGTGTCTGGTCATCTTATTGTTCCCTTTCATAACTTTAATCAAACGGACCATGTACAAAATTACTTCTTTTTGTAAAGAAAATATTGTAAAAATATTACGTTCTTGTCAGTGTCGTAGTTATATTTTGGAAGGATCAAGGTGCAGCAATATTTGAATCAATTTTTTCAAAAAGGGATCATCTCGGATTTTTACATTTTTATTTTATTTGTTTTTAATGAAATTCAATATGGTTTTCCCCTAACTCTGAGATGAACCCTTTTCGAAAAACACCAGGATACATATTCTCAATTGCTACACACTAAGGCCCAGTTGCACAGTTACCGCTTAAGTATTAGTTTAGCTAAACCTTAAGCTTCAGCTTAAACCAAATACTTAAGTGTCAGATGTTGCACAGTCAAAAATAAAAAAATACTTAGCTAAGCCAACTGATATGGTAAATTAATCAAGTTCAAATTATCAAACCGATGCCTATAGACGGGAGTGCGGCGAGGGCGAATAAATAAATTAATGTATAACATTTTCTCATAATCATCATCATATTCCTCATTCACTTCAACCAAATTAATTTTATCCATTTTAATATGACAGATAACCAAAAATTTGCAGCAATCTGACAGCTTATTTTGGTTAAACAAAACAAATCTACCGCTTAAGTATTTTCCTATTTAAGCTTAAGTTTAAACCAAAAACTGAAACTGTGCAACAACTAAACCATAAACTAAAACTTAAGCCTAAATAAAAACTTAAGCGGTTACTGTGCAACTGGGCCTTAGTGTCCAACACGAATTTAATGAAGTGTCGCATGAATTGTTACTTTTAGGGCCAGTTGTATAAAGCGTTGTTAACTCTATGTCATCAAGTAATCACGCTAGTTGATGACATTTTCAAATATTTGTCAATGTCATGATGAAAATTAATTGATTTTGTACTTAGCAATATTTTCAGCAACACTTTAAGACATTATGTATAGTTAACTAAATTGTCAGACTTAACTATAATAGTATATTATGCAACGAGCATGGAATGATGGTCATTTCACATGAGTAGCGCAATTCATAGGAGTGAGAAATGACTATTTTATGCAAGTTTCATGCTATGCTTTTTCCACGACTATAACTTTATTACTTTGTTTAATTTTTGTTCAGTTCCCTTTAAAAACTCACAATAATTTGACAGTTGCTTTCAACCTATTTATTACGTTGCTTAGCAACGGCCATGTACGTGTCATACGGAATGTAAATTCAGTGAAAATAACAATACTTGCGTCAACTGACTGATCAAGACCAACGCTATCAAAAAATATACAGTCGATTCCGCTTAATTGGGACAAATCGGGACTTAGGCATTTTGGCCCAATTAAGCGGCTGCCCCAATTAAGCGAATTTCACATAAAATCAAACAATGCATATTTTACTTTCAATAATTTTATTTTATAAACTCTTGGACAAAACTATAAATTACATATAACCAAAAAATATAAACTTTTAAGAAAAAATAATAATAAATTCCAAAATAAAATAATAAATAGGTACATACAATTTAATTCAATGCAAAAATGCGTCAAGTGTAGGCTGTCTTTTGTTTTTGTAATATTTCACTTCTACAAAATCAGCACAGGTATTCAGTGCGGATGTAGGGCTCCCTTCATTTCCTTCCTGCATAAAATAGCGCTGTAATATTAAATTCTTTGTACATATTTTTTCTTGAGAATATGTGTAACATAATATATACTGTGATCTTAAATTTACTGTCCCAATTAAGCGGAATGTTGTCCCAATTAAACATGTAAATTTACTGTTGGTTCCTTGGTTTGGTTTCTGTTCTTTTAGATTTAGCCCAAATAAGCGGCTGCCCCAATTAAGCGGTGGCCCAATTAAGCGGAATCGTCTGTATTTGCAAAATACGACAACTTTAACTATATTATTTAATTTTAACCCATTGTAACACCGATGAAAAGACATAATTTGTTCATACATACGATTATAATCAATAACAACCTTGGGTTTTTGCAATGCGTTCCCAGTCTGTCGGTCAGTTTTTACAGTGTCTGTCATTTGAATGTCTGAATGAATAGTTGATAGCAGATGAATAAGCTTTTTGTCTATCCATCGTATTGCAGCTATATCATGGCTGAACAAAATATTGATGTCACCACGTTTCAATGATTTCTGTTTTTAATAATTATTAATTTGAAATTAATAATCTAAATATATTTGTTAACGTTATTTTCATGAATAAAGTTATGGTCAATCAATCTTCATGTAAAATAATATCACTCAAAGACAAACCATCGAATCGCCGGCTGAGTGGCTTAATGCTAAAATGAAATTGGCTGGCGATTCGCAGGCTTTGTGTTGCAATGGGTCAACCCGGTTTCCTTTACAAACTTACAATAATTAGGCATATGCTTTCAACCTATTTATTACGTTGCCTAGCAACGGTCGGTCATTGCTGCTTGAACCTGTTATGTAATGAGTTCAACCTGTCACGTAATGAGCTCATTACGTAACAGGTCAGTGGTGTGTAATAAAAAGGAGTGGGAAACGTGTTACTAATGAGTGATACGCTTGTAATTAAGTATATCTATAGAGTCTTGGAAAAAAATCTTTAGCTACTGGGCCTTAGTATTCTCGAATCTGATATATGATAGATTTTTGCGCGAAAATTTGTCGGATACTCTCACATTAATCGACAATAAACTCAAATCGTTTCGAATATCAATGTTTTTCTGGTAAATATCTAATAAATGTTTTAAAAATGGAGTACCTCAAGGAGAACACCAAATATTTTATGAAGAGATTTTGAGTTAGTTAGTTAATAACAGTGGAAAGGTTGTACGGGTATCGGACATAAAATAAAGCATAACTATCTACAGCTGACCAGTTTCGAAATAATTTATTCCTTCATCAGAGCTGCTCTTTTTGAAGTAGGCTTTTCCTAAACAAAATTATCAAAAGCCTCACTTAATCTGTAAAAGTAACTAAAATTAAAAATCTAGTTCCGCCTAAACCAAAGAAACAAACTTTATGAAGAATTTATTATATTTTTACTATTTAGTTGTAGTTTGATATTGATAATTATGTAAAATTTTCTTTATTAACTCTCAAAAATTGTAAAATAAATTATAACTACGCAATTCTTACAGCTCTGATGAAGATTTAAAATATAAATCGAAATGTTAGCGAAAGTTAAAATATTGTTTTAATTTTTGACCAGTCCAAATCCCATTTCTTCCTCATAATAAAAATTAATATGTAATGGTATACAAAATGCATATTTATAAAGTAAAAATGCTCCTCCCCACTCCTCTATTTCTTTGCATTTATTTCATTTAGTTGAGAATAGTTTATTTTTTGGATATTTCCTTGCCCGGCCTTACTATATAAGGGGCAAGTATTGTTATCGCGAAAATTTTCGATGCCGAGCTTTTGACTAATGACCACGTTTCATGGTCCAGGAAATCCAAAAATTATTTTCCGTGTGTGCCCTCCTTATGTGTGTGTGTCTGTGTTTATGTATACACGATAACTGAAAAACGGTTCAACTTAGAGAGTTCGTTCTGGTACTAAAAATTCTCCTATTAATTGGCAAAAACCCTATTGCTTTTTATGAAGATCCAAAACCAGAAATGTAAGTTATTAAATTATAAAATTTTAAAAAAAATCGTAATTAGTAAACCAAGCTTTGAACAAAAATTTGCATATAGTCGGATTGCTGATAAGTGACTATTGCTTTATGCATGCTTTATGTATGCTTTCTCTGTCTATATCATTATAATTATTAGCATACCCATAGAAACGTATAGTGACTCAAGTTGACAACTAACCTTCAAAATTATTTGGATAAGAAACAACACATTAGAAAGAAACGGCATGATTCGTAGATATCTTTACTAATTAGAGTGCGAAAATAATTTTACAGCAGTACTCAAACAAACAAAATTATTAATTTTAAGGTAATAATTATAAATAAGGAAAAATGTATACTCATACGTAAATTTTGGATTATAATTTGTTGTTTATTGCAGCAGATTTAAAATTAAAGTTTGTGAATTTAATAATTGGCCGCAAGCCATATTTTAATTAATATTTATTACCAGACACTGACAGTTAAGACAAATAACAAAAAACATTTTTAAAATCGCTGAAAAATGGTAACTAGATTATTATATGAATGCACTACTTGATACATACATGTAACAGTCACCTATCAGCAATCCGACTATAGAAAATAATTTGATGTATTTTTGAAGATTTATCTAAACATTTTGTTTTCGGTTTTTATGGTCGGGTAAGTCTAGCGGAGGTCTCACTTAGCCAAAGTTTTTTTTTTTTTTTTAATTGGAATGAATTAATTGATTTCCCATAAGATATAATGGAAAATTGGGTTTCAAGATACGTACTTGTCAAGATACGAACCGCGGTCAGGAACAAATTCAGTTCGTAAGTCTAGTAAGCACTATGCATTTCTAAAATTTCCTAAAAATGTTAGAAATTCTGGTTTATAAAGTAACGTCAATAAAAATTTCAATAGCTGTAAAATTACCTATAAAACTAATTTTCAAAGGTTGAAACTGATGCCCCCTTAGCCAACGAGGCACCAGCTTGTGCCCCATACGCTACTTCATGTAAGTACGGCTCTGGTTTTTGTTGAAGACGAACTATAGAAAAAGTTAATAAATATTTCTTCTAAAAACCATTTCATTTCACACTCAAAACACTTTCACACATAAAAAATATACTTCATTTAATTATTTTGCGTCCCCATTTGTTGGAACCCTATTTGTTCCCAATGGTATTCCATCCCTATTTCTTATTTACGTAGTTATACATCCATCGTTGACAATGCAGTTTAGGTTATGATGAAAGGGACTGTAGTTTAGTCCTATGTCCTAGGCCACGTGGACATTTTCGTTGAACGCTCCGACGCACGTGCCTGGAACGTGTTGTCATTGCGCCCCACGTGTATTGTAATCCGCGTGGGGCCATACTACGCCCAGCGTTCCCACACAACAACTTGTCACGTTATTTGTGATGCCTATCTAAAAAAAATAAATGAAAATGATCGAGTATTGATTGTTGAGTAATGTGTTATTTAACGCATAGAAAAATGCAATTTGCAAGTGTATGCGATATAAATAGATTCTATTTCTTGTCTTGTTTATACGTAATGCTTCCCTTTTCCCAAAATAGTTGTCACTTTTGCAAGATTTTATTTATTTTTTCTCAATCCACTTTACATTTTTTTAAGTTCTTCCCAAGAACGGAATTGGCCTAAATTAGGCATGTGCAACTATTAAAAGACCGAGGGCCGGATAGCGATCTGAAATAGATTCGTGGGTCAGAACTTTTTAAGGATCTTTTTTAGGGTTTTGTAGGTATGACCAAAAAACCCTTATACCGTCATTTTGTCGTCTGTCTGTCTGTCTGTCTGTCTGTCTGTCTGTCTGTCTGTTCGGTAAAAATTGTAGCCAAACGGCTAAACCTAGAGAGTTGAAAATTGGCATGCTTGTACAACTTTTTGACCCGCACATAGGAAAAATACTAAAACATCTAAAAAACATATCCCCCTAAAAATATAAACAAATATGTGCTCATCGAAAAAAAAAATATTTTTTTAAAATTCTGAGTAGGGTATCAAATGAAAGCCCTTAGTACGTGGATTAACGATCAAAATTTAATTTTTGCAAAATAAATTATTTTGAGGCGATTTTTGCCAAAATTGTGCAAAAAAATTTTTGTCCCATACCCTGTAGCCCAGATGGTTTAAACTAAAAATGTGAAAAAATTCTAAGTAATGTATAATGGTGTGAACCGGAATAGTACAACAGGAATTTTTGATCAGATTATGTTTTCGGAAAATAACGCATTTTTTGTGTTTTTTGGTTGACGATGCATACATGTTATACTCTTATAACACACTAAGTTGATAAGCGTTTGGTGGTCTAGTGGCTCAGTTGCTCGACAACCACACGTTCCTGGCTTGTGGAGTCAATTTTATTTTTTGTTTTTTTTTTTCTTCATATTTATTATGTTTAAATTAATTTGTTAAAATTCTAGTTATATTTTAGCACATTTTGAATTTAATTTTCAAGAGCGTAAATTTAATAACCAATTGGAATTATATTTTCATTCTGTGTCATTTATACGAAGCCAGAGGCGCGGAGCGTATGATTTAAGACAACCAATGAAAGCCATAGGCCCAATTTTCAAAATCTTAATGAACCTTGTTATATAAAAACAATACTGCCCTTATTTAGAAACCTAAATAATGATATTAGGTATTCGAATTAAAATTAACAAAAAAATATTTTAACATAAAATTTGTTTTTAAAGCTCTGAGATTAACAGACGATAAATTATTTTAAAAAGATCGTTCATTTTGCCGTGGTTACTACAAAGCAAAATTTGTCCTACACACTCAGCATGCCGCCTTCACTTATTATATACCTGCGAAACCCTGCAATGTGTGAAAATTCACACTTCACATCAATTTTTTACATGGAGCGACCTCAAAACCTTGTAAAATCCTTCCGGCCCACAGTGAATTTTCCATAACTCCAGATTACTAGTTCGTCCCTTGTTCTTCCTCACAAACGATATTTTTAGGGTTTTATAAGTATACCCAAAAACATATACGAGGTGTAAAAATTAAGTAATTAAAAAAATATATATATATATATATTCGAATAGAATTACAATTCAGTATTGCCTCCCTCAAAATAACTTCCTTGGGAAGCCACACAGCGCTGGAGACTTGTAATCCTTACAGTGACTGTATAAAGACAGTGTGGCCATATGAACTGTAGCCGCCATGTTTATTCCAGATTTGTATTGGGTTATATGGAATAAATGTTAATATATCCTAATATATTATAATATTTCTAAAATTTTTAATAGTGTTACGTATTTATGTTTATATATATATATGTGAATATCAATTTATTGTTAAGAAAAAACATGTATATGATTCAACATTTATTAAGATAAATATTAAAATCTGTCTCAATTTGTAATACGAAACTAGATCTGGTTACTTTGGTGACTGTTGTGGTGTAAACAGACTTTGGCGTATCCATGTGAACCAATACTATGATAATATTATAAATGTGTTGTCAATATACAACATAAAAAGTGAACTTTTCCTGTTAGTTCCGTATTACAAAATGAGACAGATAATACCGATGAAGGTATTTTTTTGAAATGTTTGCAACATAAAAAGAAAACAAATGAAAAAAAATCTTAAAAAAGGACATGAAAGGAAATAAAAGAGATATGTTTTTATAATTTTATAATTTTATTTGAGGACATATAACAACTAAAACATTTTTTTATAAAAACGGGAGTTACATTTAAATTTGAATATTTTAAATTTAAGAAAACAAGTTCAAACAGGACATTAGAATTAGAATAAAAAGATAGAGAAAAAATGATGATAAGGTTCTATAAAAATTAGAGAACCCAACATTTCTCTAATTTTTGGGAAAACGCATGTTTATATAAAAAAAAATAGGATATTTTTATATTAAAAAAGAATAAGCAGAACATGTTATATACCCTGAGTTCAAAAAGAAATTACATAAGAGTTGGCTATGGAAAAATAAAATAATGTATACTACAAGCTTTATGTAACAATAAATAACTTATGACAACAAGAGTGATTTAATTAATTCAGACAGTAAATTAATTCTAAAGCTTTCTGTTGACATTACTTTTAATTTCCATAGCCAACCCTTATGCAATTTCTTTTTGAACTCATGGTATAAATGATATATTAATAAAGAAAACTCATGTATATATTATCAATTATGCATTTATTCAAGTAAAATTATGGTCAGGTGAAAAATAAAATGAAATCAGCATGGAATAACATTAAAATGAATGAAAATAAATACTTCTTATAATTGTGAAGCCATCCATTGATTTACTTTTTTCCCAGCAATTTTAAACCTAAACATAACAAAACGTTTCATTATTTTTAATTTTAATTTGTGACAATTTAAAATATGTGCACAGTTTACATTATCTACATTGCTCATTACTCATCACAAACACAACAATATTCACTATTAAACGTCTAAATATACGTATATTATTTGAAAATATCACTTAAATCTGTTGAAACACAAGCTAAACACATGTAAACCATATATAACCTGTAACAAAGTTGGAAGAAATATGGCGGACTTCAGTTCGACCAATAGAAAATGAGACCATCGTATGGCCACACTGTCTTTATATAGTCACTGTAGTAATCCTCATAGCAGTGCTGGAACTCGGATACTGGAATAGCTTTCAGCTGATCAGTTACGGACGTTTGAATGTTTTCGAGTTTCCCAAAATGACGTCCCTTGAGGTGATTTTTCAATCTTGGGAAGAGGAAAAAGACACAAGGACTCAAGTCAGGCAAATAAGGAGGCTAAGGAGCCACTGGAATATATTTACTGGCCAAAAACTCGTTTTTTGAAATTGCTGTGTGACAAGGCGCAGGACAATGATTTTCCTTATCTCCAATTCAGTGGAAAATCTGATGAACGGTAGTGTGAGTTAAATTCAACTCTTCCCCGATCATTCTGGCTGTCAACTGACGATTTGAAGGCACAAGATCCCGGATTCTGTTGACATTTTCATCGATTCTTGAAGATGAAGGCCTTCCGCTGCGTGATTCATCTTCAGTCAACTCTATTCCTTCTGAAAATGCCTTAAACCACCAAAAAACCTGGGTCCTTGACAAAACACTGTCTCCGTAGGCCTGCTGAAGTTTTGCAGAAGTTTCCGTTGCACTGTGCCCAAGTCTGAAGCAAAACCTGATGCCAAAGTTGATATTTGACATGCTTTTACAATTATTTGGTCGACATATAGGAATACTATTGAGTTCAAAAAATGCATCGCGGGAAAATTTAAAAAACATATGTATTCAACGAAAAAATACATATTTATTTATTAGTATAGATTTTTGGCGTGTGAAGTATAACGAAAAAATTAAAAACCTGTCCTAAAAAAATAATAAGAACGAAGAAAGATTCACATTTAAAACGTAAGATACATTTTTCGGGTATATACATATTATAATATAATAAATAACCTACTGATTTTATGAAATCTACGCTTTGTGTTGCAAAGCGCCCAAGTGTTTTTATTTGTTTATAAAAATAATTAATATTTAATGCATGAAAAAGAGGCTTAAGACTGCGGAAAGATTTTTTGAACACGTTGGTGTCTCTCGTAAAATAATTATCAACAAAGTTCTAAGCATTTATGTTTTTAGGGAATTATTTTCATATAATTTAAAGCATTTGGCTTGAGTTTAGTTATTTGAAAAAATCAGATGTTAGAAAATGAATAGTGTTAATTTTAACACTGAAAAAGTTATCAGACTAAAAAAGTGCCATCTGAATAAATGAAGATTTACACGGTGATTTTGTTAAAAATAGTGAACCTTTTACATTTTTTAAATGAAAATTGTAACATTAAAATTTTAACCCAACGTAGAATGAACATATCTCCTCGACCGCTATAGATATTTTACCAATTCTAAAATCAGTTTTGACTACAGAAAGTTAATGTTCTAACACAAGAGTTGGAATGTTATTCTAAAGCACTTATCTTCTTGCGTTTTGCGTGTAGTTCATTCACTAGTGAAGGAATAATTATTCCATGCTCGCAGCGTTGCATCTATGGCGTATGAATACATTAAACAAATGCAAGTTTAAAAAAATAAATAAAATACCATAACTTACTAAAAAGTAATAAAATAGTGGCCAATGTGTGGGAAATTAAACTAAAATTAAACAAAAAATAAGTAAAAAAGTTTAAATAATTAATTAATTTGTTATGTAATGTAAAACTGTTAAAATTTGTTACAATTAAAAGTTTGTTTAAATAATTATTTGTTAAATTTCTTTTTTTTTTTCTCTGGTGGTCGTGGATAAAGTAGGGTATGTGACTCGGTTGGAAGAGAAAGTTCGATACTCGTGGTTCCTCACGCTCGCCTATGGAATATACTATTACACTTATGATTTTTTACCAACCGCCAACATTTATAAGGGAGGTATTGTGATCATACCGATTTTGACATTTCGAGATTTTGATGGATCTCCACGAATTGAGGTCCTAACGTTTTGACTATTTTTAGCATGATGTCTGTCGGTCTGTCTGTCTGTCTGTCTGTCTGTCTGTCGGTCTGTCTGTTCGTCCGTGTACACGTGCAGAGCAAATTCGGCTAAATGGATTTTTATGAAGCTTCATATTTAAGCTTTTGACATCAATGGCACGAGTTGATCAGCTATTGGTAAAAATCGGTTAACTAGAAATGGGAGTTTACTCGTGTTCATTTTAAGATTTTTGCGAATATTTCACAACAGAGACATATTTCGAAAAAAAAATATTTAACAAAAGTTGCTATAAAAGCAATATTTAACAACTTTTATTTGAGACATTTTTTGATAAAGCAGCATAAATTAAACAAGTACTTTGTGATGGTGGTCGGTCCTGTGGTGGCCACAGCTGATTTTTTGCTGTGTAGTCGATCTATTTTATTATATTTCATCCGTATCACGTGTGCTATAGACTGTAATTGCTTCTTATTTCCTGTGTGATAGTTTTGAGTACAGTGCTATAGAGCGTTCAAAGGTGAGTTTGCAGTACAGCTCTTATGGCAAATGGGAGCGGTGTTGCTATATGTTGTAAAAGTGTCAAATGTGTCAATTATAATAATATGAAAAACTCGTATGATTTACAAAAATCAACTCTTATAAAACTCAAAATAACAGTCAACAAAAACAAATGGCCATTTGTAGAATACTGCGTCTTCACAGATCAGCGCGTTTTAGAGCTGGCAACGTCGACAAGCAAGAAACGGATAGCGTCATTGTGTAAACCCATTAGAGAGTATGAAAAAGAACTACTCCATATGCACTGTACTGCAAACTCACCTTTGAACGCACTATAGAATATCCTTACGTCTTCTCCATTTACTATTAATTTGGATAGGATTGGTTTCAATTATAAAATTTAATTTAGCGATATTTACTTTTATGTGTGTCTGTATTATCATAAGCCCTTGTGAAAAACCAAAGTAAATATGTAGGGAATTTTGTGTCTGTAGTGGTTAACCAACTAAATCCACTATTAAAGATAGGTCTGTTCCCCTAATTCCCAACCCTAGTTCTAGATAATACTCTGTCACCCTCAGGAGCTAACTACCAAACACATAAAATCGCAAATCGCTTCCCATTAATGTTTCTCAATAGATATGCGACAATAAAAATAATGTGTGAAACAATTTTCGAACAAATAAATAAATCATATATGAACCAAATGGGAATAAATATCATTCAATGGCGTTATTCAAAATGCAAATCAGATTTTTAATGATACTAATAATTATTATTATTATTTAATTTATTTTACATTGGCCTACTTATGCAACGAGGTTAATCGCCGATACCAGGAGGCGAGCTCCTACACCTGGATGAAGGGTGAATGATTGAGAAAATAGAAATAATGTAAACATATTATTCTCTGTTGGCTATGGAAAAATAAAATAATGTCTATTGCAAGCTGTATACTATGAGTTCAAAAAGAAATTACAGAAGCGTTGGCTATGGAAAATAAAAGTAATGTCAACAGCAAGCTTTAGAATTAATTACTGTCGTCACTGTTGTTGTTGTCATGAGTTTATATTGTTATATAAAGCTTGCAGTAGACATTATTTTATTTTTCCATAGCCAGCCCTTATGTAATTTCTTTTTGAACTCATGGTATAACAATATATACTTGTGACAACAACAACAGTGATGACAGTTTATTAATTCTAAAGCTTGCTGTCGACATTACTTTTATTTTCCATAGCCAACCCTAATATAATTTCTGTTTGAACTCATGGTTTAAACAAATATGTATTTAATTATAAAATAAATATTTCTAATTTTTTTTGTGAAGCATATCAAATGAAACCTCTCAAAGTGTGGATCAATAAGCAAATTTTTATTTTTGAAAAATAATTTTTTGTTATCAGAGTGTTGTCAAAAATATATCAAATAAGTTTTGTACTCCACCCAATCTTCCAGAGGAGTTGATCTAAAATTAGGAAAAAAATCTGCATAATCTACATTGATAGGAACCAGAATAATATATATTAACCAGAACAGGAATTTAGATTAGTTTTTCGAAAAATATCGAAATTGTCCTTGAAAAAAAATAATTATTTTTTTAAAATTTATTGTGTTGTATCAAACGAAAACTCTTCAGACGCAGATTAAGGAACGGAAAGATTTTTTTTAACAAGATTTTAGCAAAAAATGTGCTAAAAAAGTTCTTATCCCGCACCCTTTTACCCAGAGGAGTTAATTATTAAAATTTAAATTAACGCAGATTATTTAAATTTAGTTTAAAAAAAAAATGAAAGCTCTTACTCAAATAAGGAATAAAAATGATTATCAAAAAACTGTTGATTTTGATGTGATTATAGAAAAAATGTTGCCCTAGACATCTAACAAAATCTACAAAACCCTGAAATCTGTGAAAATTTCCACTTCACATAAATTTGTTTACTAATTATCATGTTATTGTTGTAGTTTTTTGAACCATAGTCTAATAATACTCCAGTCTTTAATATACTATTAATTAAACCCCCTAAGAAATGTCAATATCTACTATTTGACCCTATAAAAACAATTCTTAATTACTACTTATTATATTTTATCATATATTGCGTGTGTAATTTCGCAATAGTGAAAGTAAAATATTCCACAATAATGAACAAGGAACTAGAGATGTAGTAGGGAGATAGACGTCAGGCGTCGCTATTAACGTCGCGGCAAACCTGGACGCAAGCATCAATGACGCCGCACGCAACAAACAGACGACAGGGGTAACGCATGTTACTAGAACGTCGCGACGCGCTGTCTCATTACTATAGGGTTAAGGCAATACTCACAGTATGATTCTATGACACACAATAATACGGAAATAACTACATGCTAAAAATATCGTGTGATTAAATGGAAAAATATATGTAATCATTAATTCTATTTTATAAAACTATTTAAATTTGTAAAAAATATAGCTCTGGCATATGGCAATCCTTCGTTTTTATTTCGATTATCCCCAAAGGGTAGGGTGATCATTTTCTTGGAGACGGCAATGCGGGACGGAGCAAAAAAAGGTCGTCACTTCCGAAATATAAGTGAAGAGCAAACAAGAAAAAGGTCCTCACCTCCCAAATATAAGTAAAGAGCAAAAAAAAGGTCTTCACCTCCCAAATATAAGTACAGAGCAAAATTCGGGCCTGGGGACAACAAATCAAAATGCGCGACGAATGGTCACTCAATCAAAGGGTGACAGACTCATTAGCTTCTACCAGAGCCGCAGTAAGGGGGGGGCGGAGGGGGCGACGGCCCCTAGCGCACTAAGGAAAAGGGCGCTGACGAGCTTGACTAAGGGGCGCCACATTGCGAAGGTGAGGACCTTTTTTTTGCTCATCACTTGGATTTTGGGAGGTGAGGACTTTTTCGCTTATCACTTACATTTATTTGCCAAGGGCGCCAAAACACGGTTTTGCCCCTAGTGCAAGTTTTCCTTACTGCGGCTCTGGCTTCTACTATGTTTTGCCACATTTTTTTTTATTTATTACGGAAGACAAATCTTTTATCGAAATGCATTTTTTTGATTGGATAAATATTTGGAGAGTTGTTTTGGAAAACCCCAAAAATTAAAAATTTAAATTAGTCCCTTATTATTGACTTAACAGCAAAAACTTATATAACAAATATTGTTAAGAATAAGAAGACAAATATTTTACCTAAATGCATTTTTTTGATTAGATAAATATTTGGAGAGTTGTGGCGAAAAACACCAAAAATTAAAAATTTAAATTACTCCCTTATTATTGACTTAACAGCAAAAACTTATATAACAAATATTGTTAAAAATAAGAAGAAAAATTTTTTATCTAAATGCATTTTTTTGATTCGATAAATATTTGAAGAGTTATGGTGGAAA
Organism: Liopterus haemorrhoidalis; assembly: GCA_963971575.1. Taxonomy (NCBI): domain Eukaryota; kingdom Metazoa; phylum Arthropoda; class Insecta; order Coleoptera; family Dytiscidae; genus Liopterus; species Liopterus haemorrhoidalis. Next base: position 47,823,141 of record OZ020617.1, on the reverse strand, counting down.
ACCCCAAAAATTAAAAATTTAAATTACTCCCTTATTATTGACTTAACAGCAAAAACTTATATTACAAATATTGTTAAGAATAAGAAGACAAATCTTTTATCTAAATGCATTTTTTTGATTGGATAAATATTTGGAGAGTTATGGCGGAAATACCCCAAAAATTAAAAATTAAAAAAATTAATATATCTTTTATTATAAAACTTTTGCTAAGGTGGTATAAGGTTTTTCGCCTTCTTTTGACCTGTAGTATCATCCATTAAAAAAGAAATAAGATAAGGTGACCAACTTTTTTACAACTATAATACACTATAATATGATAAATGTAAAATAAAAACTTTGTTGAAAAAAACTTATAATGATTAATTATTATTTAAATGAGTACTTAGCAATCGAATGAATATTTTTTATCAAAGTATCATCTTCTAACAATATATTGGTAATATCTGAACAAGAAATATCCTTCATATTGAATTTTACGGCAAGTGCTGCAGTTAGAGTATCAACATTCAATCTAGATTTTTCACTTGTCCAAAAATCATTAGCAGTTGAAAAAACTTTTTCATTGGTTCCAGGGCAGCACAAGGTAAATTGAACAAGAATAAATAAATTTTCACAAATGTCAAAAGCAAATACGTCACATCAATTGCAACGGGTCGGCTCGGCATCGAACGAATACGGAAAGGAGGACACTTTTCAAGGAAGGACAGACCTTACAAAATGAGGATTATCCTCCCCAAAGGAGGACGGTTGGTCAGCTTAAATAAGAAGACCGTAAATACCCTATAAGTGTTTTAGGTAGTCATACCTATAAAACCCTAAAAAGGGAGACAATGCAAATAATTGATTGCTGATGAAGAACAATTTTTGCAATATTTTCATTTGTCACAGAATGCACTGAATTGATATATATTCGTGGTTGCCAGTAGTCCTTTTTGTACGCTTATGTACAGTACATCCTTTTACTAAGTGTTTTGAAGTAACTCTTACCCTTATTTGCAACAAATGATGATTTTAAAATCGATCTGATTTTAATGAGTATCTGTTTGTGACGTATCTGGAAAGGAACAGGCTTTCACAGACAGTCTGTTGTGAAATTTCTTTTCTCACTTTGGTTCTCTTCGCAAAACGCTTTATCCTTTACGTTGTTAGTTTGTTAATTGCATGTATACGACAGTGAAAACTTAATTACTGCAATAAACACACCCAGTTTGCTACAGGCTAATGAAATCAGTACGTTCCAGTCAAGAGTGTTCCAATTAAGTCCCAATTCACTCGGAACCGTTTTACATCACCCTCGCGAATCTATATATATGTATATGTGTGTGTCTGTATATGTATTGGTTTATATGAACGAGGCTGCTATATGTGTGGATTTATGACGACTGCATACTATGTGTGTGTATGCTTTTGTATATATGTATGTACGTATGCATGTGACCAGAGAGGTGTGATATGGTCATTATTAATATTTTGTAGCTATTTTTTGTACGAGGGGAGTGTAGATTTGACCTGGTCTCTTTTATACAAAAGAAAAAAATAGGTTCCCAACGCCTAGATAGGCGTATTGGGAGAGAGACGATAAGTTCTCCGATTCTAGACCACCGGCCATAGATATAAAAGCTATGTGGTCAGTGTGACGTTTCGACCGGTCCTATTACCCTGTATAAACATGTTCTCATTTTTAGTATTAAATACTTAAGGCTGACTAGACCCTAGAGCTGACTTCATAATATCGAAAGATAAAAATCCGAAGGAGGTGGTGGGATTCTAACCCGCGTCCCTGTGTTCTGTAGACAACCGTCTTACCACGAAGCCATGGCAACTCTTAGCATACTCTTTGTTATACAACAACAATAATAGCAACCATCGAAAATTGTAGGCATTAGTAACTCTAATTTGTTATGACGACACGCAAGCGACAAAAAAAAATGGTGCGGGGTAAGCAAAGTGAATATATTCTTAAAATCGAATGTGTAATTGATATTTATTAATTAATTAATTAATTAATTTATTTATTTATTTATTTATTTATTTATTTATTTATTTATTTATTTATTTATTTATTTATTTATTTATTTATTTATTTATTTATTTATTTATTTATTTATTTATTTATTTGTTTATTTATTTATTTATTTATTTATTTATTTATTTATTTATTTATTTATTTATTTGGTTTTTTGAGGGAAGCCAACAGTACACAGAACCAACAACAGGCATCCTCGAATTATAAAATAAATTAAAAATTGCACAGAAATGAATAACAGTTAATTACTTACAAAATAAAATAACTATGACACAAGCATTGTTATTACATTTTGAAATTTGTTTTTCAACAAAAAACATTAAGTGAGTGGACGAAAAAGAGAAAAAAAGATGAGGATTATGATATTCTGGCTTTAAGATTACTTTTAAATGCATTTAAGGACATATTAAAAATGTTTAAGTGTAGAAAATTAACATTGTATGGTATAAAGAAAAAAGTTTGTTTATGCCGTTTGACCGATAGCAAGAGTATGGACCTGGATTTCACTTGTGTCTATGCCAAAAAAATTGTGTAAATAATATTTATACAAATTACAGGTCATGCTTAGTCGTTTGCAACCGGCTATAAACTGTAGGTGCCTTTCTGTTTATGTTAAAATATAGATGTAATACGCTACAAATCGTTCTGCACCCCCCTCCCCCCCCCAGATATGCTTGGAGACATTTTTTAGGTTAAACCAAATGCCCGGCTCATTTTGGTAATATTTCAGTTTGTGAAAGATGGAAACGGATCATTTTTTCAAAATTCAAAACCATAATATTTTCCTTAATATTTATAACGATAAAAAAATTGGTACCCTGCCCCTCCCTCAGATTTTAAAAGTTAGAGCTGCCACTGTATATGTGTGTATGCATAGGTGAGCAGATAGGTGTCATTATTAATACTTTGTAATTATTTTTGTACTGTTTTACTTTAATGAATGCATTCCACTTTTTCAATATGTTTGACAATTTCCACGCACACATACGATTTGTGATAAAATTTTAAAAATCACATTCCTGTATTAGTTTGAAAATTATAGTACATACAGGAGCATCGAGAAGCGAGGGAAGCAGGTACAAAAACCCGTGCCCGGGCAAATTACAAGTCCTAGAACTGGCAGCTTTTTTTCTACAAAGCACCATTCAATTTTATTATTTGTGATTTTGTTTTGTTTTGATGAAAAATTATGATTATGTTTGCATAATTTCAAGGATCTCAAATTTTCTAAAATTTTGATGGATATCAGTTTTTGATGCATGGTTTTGATACATTAATAAACACATTTTTTTGTCAATTTATAATGAAATTAAAATTTCTTTTTGTTTTTGAAACAAACATCAATAACATCAATAACATCAAAATGATAAGCAGTGACAGAACTTCAAATATCCCGAAGGGCTCCTTGAAATTTTGTTTATAAATAGAAAAAGGAGAAGAGAGAATATTTTACATTTTTAAATATGTTTTTATATTAAATAAACTCATTTTTTTTTTCATTAACGCTTCAGGTGCCATAAAAAATAATATTGCGGGCAGAAAGCGGCCCACGAGGGAACAGGTCTTCCCTCCTGCGTACAGGCAGACACCATTAGTGCCCTCCCTAACCATGAAACCTGAATACGCCACTGACTTGTAGAATGATATTAAATTAATGCAATTTAGTATATGCACCTCAAAGAATAGAAGAATCAGAAAATATTATGAAACATCTTATTCCATAAGAAAGTTATTAATTTTAAACAATTTTAAACGCCACGATTTAGAGAAAACTAAGAAAAAAAAAATTTTTTTGGAACATTCTGTTTTATTGCTTTTCAAAATATTCGCCATTAAGATTTATACACTTTTGCATGCGTTCAAATTCCAAACATTTCTCGAAACATTTTTTCCACTCTGAAATTGTTATCTCAAAAACATGGTTTTCGAAGGATTCAAAAGCTTCTTGAGGTGATGTTAATCACTGTCCATGCATTTTTTATTTGACATTGGGGAACAAAAAAAAGTCGTTAGGGAATAAATCAGTTGAATACGGGCAATGAGACATTAATTCGATGTTTTTGTCCTTCAAATAATCAATTGTTTTACATGCTGTGTGGGAGCTTGCATTGTCATGATGAAGGAATGCGACGTTTTTGGTTGTTTTTCCTGATTTTGTCGATGACTTCTGGCAAATAAATTGTTTTATACCATTCAGCATTAACTGTTCTCCAATGCTCTAAACTTTAGACCAGCGGTTGGGGAACCGAGGTAAATTACCCCAAATGGGGTAAAAATTAAATTTTTGGGGGTAATAAGGAAATTTTTTCCAATTTGCTATTTTATAAATGTGTTAGTAGCGCACTAAGGAAAAGGGCGCTGAGGGGCCATTGCGAAGGTGAGGACCTTTTTTTTTTTGCTCATCACTTAGTTTTTTTTTAATCTTTGGGTAATGGGTAAAAATGTTCCCCGACCCCTGCTTTAGACCATTCCTTTAGAGTCTAAAGGAATGGTTGCGACATGTCCAGTACAACTGAAGAAACAAGTGATCATTTTCTTGGAAGTGCTTCGTGAACGAACAACTTTTGTGGGTTTCGGTTTATCTTGGAAGACCGAAACAGTGGATTGTTGCTTAGTTTCCGGTTCATATGAATAAATCTAAGTTTCGTCATCTGTAACGATATTGTATACGGATATTGCAGTGCCTAGGTTGAATTTTTTTAACATTCTCTCACACCAATCAAGACGAGCCTTTTTTAGAGCTTCGGTCAAATTATGCGGAATCCATCGGAAATAGATCTTTTTCACAACTAAATGTTCATGCAAAATCGAATGTATTGCAGTCTGCGATATGCCAACGGATGCCTCTATCTCACGGTAAGTCACATGCCAATCTTCTTCAATCATTTTGCGCACAGCATCGATGTTTTTTAGAATCACAACCGATTTTAGTCGACCGTCACGAGATTCCTCACTAACGAACGCACGACCACGACGAAATTCTGCAAACCAATTGTAAACAGTCTTTTCTGATGGTGCTTCATTACCAAAAGTTGAACGAAGCGAATCTATGCATTGTTGTTGAGTTAGGCCTTTACTAAAATCGTAAAAAATCATCCAACGAAAACCTTCACGAGTAATCCATTTTTTGCACAAACCTGTTTTTTAAAACGCTCACTGTCAACAAACTACTGGGTCAATTTATAAACTACCACTGATTTCACAATAACAAATGTCAAATTGTACGAATATAGGAATGATACATTTCAATATTGCCATCTAGTGGTCGTTTGTAAAAACATAAAATGTAACCCCCGTATAGGAAAACTACTGAGACTTATCGCCCGAGAAATATAAACAAATACTTATTAGTCAAAAAATAAAAATAAATAATAATAATAAAAAGTTTTCTAATAGATATTGTATCTGTGCAATTAAAATTTATTAGAAAATGGTTTTCCGGTTGCTAATTATCATTATTAACTGTAGTACATTACGGATAATGTGAAGTAATGAAGCGAATAAATGTGCAACAAAAAGTAACTACAGAAATAAATTAACCACAGAGGAAAGCTGGAATGTGGATAATGAAATACTTAACATGGCACGGACAATATTGCGATGTAACTTACAAAGGAACATGATAATTTAATAACGAAGAGAATTTCACACTTCATATAGCCAAATCGTAATCAATATATGTATGAAGTCATTATTACTAACAATGGGCGATAATTAAAAATCAGAATGGATACAATATTCTCAAACGAAACGGAAAAGTACTATTTGACTTATCTGTTTATGTGTGTGATTTGCAACGTAAAAAATTGATGTGAAGTGTGGATTTTTACACATTTCAGGGTTTTGCAGGTATTTAGTAAGTGAATGATCAGAGCCGCAGTAAGGAAAACTTGCGCTAGGGGCAGAGCCGTGTTTTGGCGCCCTTGGTAAATAAAAACAAGGTTTTTACCTCTCAAAATTTAAGTGATGAGCAAAAAAAGGTCCTCACCTTCGCTATGGCGCCTCTTAGCAAGCCCATCAGCGCCCTTTTCCTTAGTGCGCTAGGGGCCGTCGCCCCCTCCGTCCCCCCCTTACGGTTCTGTGAATGATGATTATTTGAGATGCCAAAACAAATTTTATATTAAAATATTTTTTTTATTAATTTTAATTCGAACGCATAATACCATTATTTAGGTTTCTAAATATGTGCAGTATTTTTTTTATTTATATATATATATATATATATAGCAAGGTTCATTAAGAATTTTAAAAATTGCGCCTATGGCTTCCATTGGTTGTTATAAGTTCCGCCCCTCTGATTTCGTGTACATTGAAACAGAATTAAATTATAATTTAAACAATTTCCACTGGTTATTAAATTTACGCTTTTAAAAATTAAATGCAACATTTGCCAAAATATAACAAAAAAAAAATAATTTAAACAATATAAAAATTAAAAAAAAAAAAACAAAAAATAATATTGTCTCTTCTCGCAGGGTTCGATCCCTTTCGGATCGAGTTACTTTGGTGAAAAGCCAGCGCAAAACCACTACACCAGCATACACGTTTCAGTGTAGCGTGTTACAAAGCTATAACTTGTGTACATTATTAGCAAAAAATCACAAAAAATGCGTTTTTTTCCAAAAACGTAATCTGATCAAAAATTCCTGTTGTACTATTGCGGTTCACACCAATGTACATTACTTAGAATTTTTTCAGGTTTTTAGTTTAAACCATCTGGGCTACAGGGTGTGAGACAAAAAGGTTTTTGCATAATTTTGGCAAAAATCGCTTCAAAATAATTTATTTTGCAAAAATAAAAATTTAATCGTTAATACTCGTACCGAGGGTTTTCATTTGATACCCTACTCAAAATTATAAAAAAATATGTTTTTTTTTCGATGAGCACATATTTGTTTATATTTTTAGGGGATATGTTTTTTAGATGTTTTAGTATTTTTCCTATGTGCGGGTCAAAGAGTTGTATAAGCATGCCAAATTCCAACTCTCTAGGTTTAGCCGTTTGGCTACAATTTTTACCGAACAGACAGACAGTCGGATGACAAAATGACGGTATAAGGGTTTTTTGGTCATATCTACAAAATCCTAAAAAAGACATGCACTACCTTAGCCATAAATACAAAAATCTATAACATTATTATCCATGAATTAAAATAATTATTATGATGAGTATGACACCAGATGATTTTAATAGGCTACTAATTTTTTTAAATTTATTTATTTTACATCGGCCTATTTCTGCAACGAGGCTAATCGCCGATGCCAGGGGGCGAGCTCCTACACCTGGATGAGGGGTGAATGATTGTGAAAAAGAGGGTAATATAGACATAATATTCGCGCCCGAATAATATCACCAACGAAGGAGGCTCGAACCACCGACCGCCCAGTTCAGACTGTTTCTACCAGTCTAAACCCGCAGGACTTAATGCGTTCGGCCACTCCGTTGGCCTATTAAATTTAGTTAGTCCATTAATAGAACGAACTGATACACTAATGAGGGATGTGATTCCAGCAAGAATAAATTTGGAATTAACGCTTTCTTTCCTAGCCAGAGGAAATAGTTATCGTAGTCTACAACATCTTTTTCGTGTATCAAAGGCAGCTATTTCACAGATGACACAGAAATTATCAATTAATAAATCAATTTTATGCAATTTATGTAAATAAATTATAACTTATCTGATATGGGGTTTTTTCTATTTGTTATGAGAAGTTACCGCTTGCCGCCAATTTGAAATGAATCAATTTTGAGTAGTGGGGGAAAAGATAGTAGCTAGTAAATACGTCAAGGAGCTAGCAGCTATCCTAGCCCAACTTCTAGAAGCTAGTACTCTACTAGTCACATTGTCAACTGTTTACACAGGAATGGTAAATAGTTTCTAGTTACTTGCGCTAGTTACTAGCTCTTTTAAGCCGCATTCAGAGCTCTTAAATCAATAGCTTATACACTGTATCTTATAGACTATTCACTGTCACCAGCAAGTTTGTCATATGGTAAGACGTGAAACCGTTCAGACCTCCAAATTTAATACGCTGTTTGTTGTAGATTGTGCATAATTTTCTAAACTTATAGCTAGTGAGATGTTTGAATGAGACAGACATATAAACACATTGGCTATCGCATTCTATCAGTGACACCGTAGTTATCGAATGCCTTTACTTAACCTAACATAATATCATCATTAACCAATGTTGCTCAAAATTACAAAGGCGGACAGTAAATATGATCAGTTTAGGTAATTAGGTAGTTAAAATCTAAGACAACAGAATTATAAGAACGATAATACATATAAAATATTTTACGAAGCTATATAGTTGGTTTCAAAATTCACAGATGGAGGGTATTCGTAACGTACTAATTTATAACAGATGTGAACGGTACATGGAACGTTAAAAGATTAAGAAACAGACACATTTACTACCCTTAATTAATCTTTTTGCAATTTCCATATCTTCGTTTTATTGTTTATTATTGATTTACAAGATATAAACATTAAATAGATATTTTGAAAATTTTCCGTAAACAGTATGTGACGTTCGTTGAATATAACATGTTTTAAAAACAAACGTTGTAGCTATTTCTCTTGTAAAATCCTCCAAGTAAATGTACTGGTAGCGATATGCATATTTGATATGATTTTAATGTGTCTGTCGCAAAACGCGCACAACGGTAAGCCTCTTATGTGGAACATAGCGAATGCAGTGGAACCCAGCGCCATTCTATGTTATGAATAAATTATATCAAATATCTATCAGCCCGTCCCGCAGATTTTCAACGAAATCCGGATAGATTGGTCCTTTGATGTACTACATACTACCGAACGTAATTCTCATAGAGCTACCTAAATACTGAATTTTATATTATAACTGGTGAAGTTTTTCCCAGTAAAAGTGCAACCACCCTTTAGATAAGGGAGGAGATGATGAAGATGAAAGAGGACAGAATGATAAAGATCTGGGAAGGAAATTTCAACATTCAGATCAGATTGACAGAGTAAGAATTAATGCGGACGACCGGTTTTTATCCGGAAAGCGGTTACAGTTTTGTAACCGTTTTGAATAGAACACATTGTTTGCAGAAGAAGTCGGTAAATGACGGTCCGTGGGCCGAATGTGGCCTGACGAAAGATTTTATGATGCCCACTATTAGGAAAATATATGTTTACTTTTCTTATCCAGCAAAGCTAATACATTACTGCCGCGCTACTTAGTCTTCAAAAGCAAGGTGTCTCAAAAGAAATTTTATATTTAGTGGATCGATTAAAAAAAAAGTAAGCCGTATATAGAAAAAATGTTTATTAATTATTAAAATACACTTTTTGGGGATTTATTTACTAAAAATAATATCGTCTAAATGTAGACCCTCGCGTTCTCGGCACTCATTTAATCGAACAGTAAAATTACTTATGACGTCTCGGTAGGTGGACTCAGGGATGGCTGCCATTTCGTGACGGATATTTTCTTTCAAATGCGCCAGTGAAGTCGGTTTATTGGCGTAAACTTTAGATTTAAGATAACCCCATAGGAAAAAGTCCATAGGGGTTAAATCTGGACTGCGTTGAGGCCAATTTATCTCACCTCTCCGGGAGATCAATTTGCCTGAGAAAATTTCACGAACACGTGGCAGAGACATATTGGACGTGTGTGAAGTTGCTCCGTCTTGTTGGAACCATGTTCTTTGGTTATAGCCAGGAAAGTTTTGCAGTTCAGGTACCAAGAAGTTGTCTAACATCTCCACATAACGCTCTGAATTCACTGTAACTGCACGCCCCCTTTCGTCTTCAAAAAAGTAAGGGCCGATAATTCCTCGCGCCGACATCGCAGCCCATACGGTCACTTTAGGCGAATGTAGGGGTTTCTGATGTTTGCGTTTCGGATTCGTTGCACTCCAGTAGCGGCAGTTCTGCTTATTTACGTGGCCATTAAGATGAAAATGAGCTTCATCCGAAAACAAAATGTTGGTAAACGTTGAAAATCGCTCAATCACCTGATTTACGAAATTAAGCCTCTGACAGGCATCTTGGGGCTTTAATTCTTGCACCAATTGAATTTTGTAGGGGTGCAGCTTTAGGTCTTTGTGCATAATGCGATGTAATGATGATCTATGCACATTTAAAGCACTTGCGCGCTTCCGAATTGAAAGGTTCGGGTCGTCACGAACAGACTGATTAACATTCCCCACGTTTTCTACCGTTCTTGATGACCTAGGTCGCCCGGATTTTGATTTATCCAGCGTTGTACCAGTCTCTTCAAACTTTTTAACCCAATGTCGAATGAGAGGAATGCTTGGCGCATCATTTAAGTGGCGAAAACCTCGAATACTGCAGAATTTTCTACGCGCTACAGTCGCCGAATCACCGTTTTTGTAAAACTCTCGCACGCATAACGCGCGGTCTGCTCCCGAGAAACGCTCCATAGCGACTAAATTCCCAAGAGCCAGGCTACCGATTGACATAACCCCCGCGCCCCTCGGATACGTTGCGTTCACGCAGTAAGCTAAATAAATATAAAATTTCTTTTGAGACACCTTGTACATTCACAGATTTAACATTAATAGACTACAAGGGTTACCTTTTATGGCAATATTGAAACTTTTCATTACTATATTCGTAAAATTTGATATTTGTTATTGTGAAATTAGTGGTAGTTTATAAATTGACCCAGTAGATTGTTGACAGTGAGCGTTTAAAAAAACAAGTTTGTGAAAAAATGGATATTACTCGTGAAGGTTTTCGTTGGATGATTTTTACGATTTTAGTAAAGGCCTAACTCAACAACAATGCATAGATTCGCTTCGTTCAACTTTTGAAAATGAAGCACCATCAGAAAAGACTGTTTACAATTGGTTTGCAGAATGTCGGCGTGGTTGTGCGTCCGTCAGTGATGAATCTCGGGTCGACCAAAATCGGTTGTAATTCAAAAAAACATCGATGCTGTGTGCTAAATGATTGAAGAAGTTCGGCATGTGACTTACCGTGAAATAGAGGTATCCTTTGGCATATCGCAGACTGCAATACATTTTATTTTGCATGAACATTTAGCTGTGAAAAAAATCCAAACAAAATCGTTACAGGTGATGAAACTTGGATTTATTCATATGAACCAGAAACTAAGCAACAATCCAAACCCACATACAGCAAATCTATTTAATACTAGCGTGTGGGAAATCAGTTTCGCGAAGAGGAAGAACGCATTCGGAAAGAAAGAGAGGGTCGAGCGCTTGAACTGTACAGTACGAGACACAAGTTTTCATCAAAATATTAATTTTTTCCACAATTTAATGGATTACTTTTTATATTTCATATTTTCTGTTCACTTCTTTCTTTCTGTTTTCTAGGTGACGAAAATGTGGAACATTCACCTGAATTTAGAAAATAATAATGTATAAATAATATAACAATGAAATAAAAATGAAAAGCCTGTTAAGAACTGAACTAAGTTTACCAAACAAAATAAATGTTTTTGTTGAACAACTTTGTTGCGTCTTATAACAAAGATATTTATTATGATTGTTAATTTCGAACGTGAAATTTCGGATTCTTTTGTTCAAAATATTCGTTCCGTCCGTGTCTCATCTTTGTATTAAAGTTATATTGTATTACAACTTTTAACTTGTCTAACCTTTAGACACTTTTTTTTTTCGTTGTAAAATCTACTTAAACTTCTTGCAGAAACGCCTGTGCACGCTGAAACTCTATCCAAAATATTCTTCAAAGGTATAATCACGTTCCCTGCTGCAGCTTACTTAGTCATAAAGTCAATCACATTACTAATAATCTCCTTACACTGACTATGGTTTACGCGCCCGCATAATTTCGTCTTAAATTCCATTATACTTTTTCATCCGAATGTACTTTCACTGATGCTTGCAGCAAGACAGTCTGAAGTCAACTGACGTCCCCACTCCAATTTCTAGTGATTGCTACTGCGCACCCAAGGTCATCTGCCAGGCTTAAATAGATGGACTGTAAGTTATTCGTTCACGAAGCACTTCCAAGAAAATGGTCACTTATTTCTTCGGTTGTACTGGATCGAAACCATTCCTTTAGAGCAGCGGATCTTAACCTTTTTATACTCGGGACCCCCCAACTAGTCTAAAATATTTTCTGGACCCCCCAAGAAAATTTTTGAAATAATATTTTATTTACGGAATATAAATGCAGTTTATAATATAATCAATATATCAACTTACCAACTATGAATTTCTAATTATTTTATTTTCTTTTAATTTCGGGACCTGTCTGGTGGTCAGGACCCTCCGGTAAGAACCGCTGCTTTAGATTTATATTTATTTATTTATTTATTTATTTATTTGTTTATTTATTTATTTATTTATTTATTTATTTATTTATTTATTTATTTATTTATTTATTTATTTATTTATTTATTTATTTATTTATTTATTTATTTATTTATTTATTTATTTATTTATTTATTTATTTATTTATTTATTTATTTATTTATTTATTTATTTATTTATTTATTTATTTATTTATTTATTTATTTATTTATTTATTTATTTATTTATTTATTTATTTAATTATTTATTTTACATCGGCCTATTTCTGCATCGCCGATGCCAGAGGGTGAGCTCCTACATCTGGATGAGGGGAGAATGATTGTGAAATGGGAGTAATGTAAACATATTATTCTCGCCGGAATAATATCACCAACGGAGGAGAATCGAACCACCGACCTGCGCGACTTAATGCGCTCGGCCAGTCCGTTGGCACCGCTGCTTTAGAGGATCGGAGAACAGTTAATGCTGAATGGTATACAACAATTTGTTTGCCAGTAGTCATCGACAAAATAAGGAAAAACAACCAAAAACGTCGCATTATTCTTCATCATTACAATGCAAGCTCCAACGCAGCACGTCAAACAATTGATTATTTGAAGGAGAAAAACATTGCGAAGGAGAATTAATGTCTCATTGGCCGTATACACCTGATTTATCCCCTTACGACTTTTTTATGTTCCCCAATGCCAAACAAAAAATGCGCGAACAGCGATTTGCATCACCTCAAAAAGCTGTTGAAGCCTTCGAAAACTATGTTTTTGAGATACCAACTTTAGAGTGGCAAAATTTTTTCGAGAACTGGTCTGAACGCATGCAAAAGTGTATAAATCTTAAAGGCGAATATTTTGAAAAGTATAAAACAGTTTGTTCTAAAAAAAAGTTTTCTTTCTTAGTTTTTGTAAAAAATAAAAAGGTAGCCCTCGTAGTTGTTGTAGATCTTTGAGAATTTTTGTGGCTCGAATCCAACGAATGCAAATTGAAAGAGTGGGCGAATATAAGAGGGTTACAGTTTACGGAAAAGTGAAGAAGATAAGAGCGGAAAGACCCTTCGGACTAAGATATAGAATTTAATTCGCTTTTTTTACTATTTAATTAAAAAAATATTTTTTTTCCTATTGTAAATAAAATAAAATATTTTTCACAGTGGTATTGTTAAGTGCGAGAGACAATGTAACCCTTCTTAGTTGTTAGTTGTGAGACCCCACCCAGTGTATACATATTCTAATGTTGTACGGTGGTATGAAGTGAGGCGGCGTTGCGACGCGTGCCGGTGCCAAGGGAGGATGTGACTCACGGCCAGTCTGCCGCCACAGGTAACAAACAGGGAGGGACTCAAACAACCCCTAAAAACACAACATTTATTAACAACAGTCTTATAAATACTTCGTTCGGTAACTGCCATTGACGTCATACAATATAGACAGAGCATGCTCTATGCCTTAACACTGTTATGAAACCAAGACCCTGTGGAGGCGGAAGAACGATTTGACTCTTTGAGTACTGCAGGTGGCTTGATTTACATTTATTTTGTCAAACTACAGCTAGGAGTGGTTATTGTTAGCTTTAAGACGCATTCAGACCTCGGTAAATTAATACGTTGTGTCGCTATGGATAGTTTTAACAAGGGCAATTGGTATGATCGGACAAGCTCGTACTATATCGCTCAACAGTAGTATAGCAACGACAAAGCACGAGCATGTCCGATCATACCAATTGCCCTTGTTAACACCAGGGGGGTGTTAATAGGGGAAAAATTTTAAGATCGTAGCGCCACGCGGATTTTTTTGAAACCATTCTAAATCAGATACCACTTGACATTTACTAGTAAATAATAACGAAAAGTGTATCAAAAAACGACAAAAAATAAATAATTGTTTGGGATTTTCTGATTTTGTGAAGTGACATTACTTGTAAACATCTAAAATACTACATTTTGTGATCTGGTTTTAAGTTATGGCGGTTTTCCATTGTCGATTATTTTAACTATATTGGGGGAAATAATAATTCCCGTGTTGTTTACCAAGGGGTAGAAATCTACAATGCTGGGCATATAATATTGTGTGGAATCACTGAAAAAAACAGAGAGTTCATAAAGATTTATGCATTATGCCTACAAACTTGTGCATTACAAACCCACACACAATAACAGGAATTTTCAAGATATGCGATAATAAATACAAAATTGAAAATATTTTTTGTAGTCACTATCATTAAAATGTAATGAGCAAACTTTGATATAAGGGCTCACTTTTTTTTCCAATTTTTAAATTGTTTATCTAAACATCGCGTCGATTCCTAACCTCTTGCTTTCCCAATTTTGTTTCGAACCGTATGGTGTCTGATATTAGTGGAAACAAATGAAACGATATTTCCGGGTTTCTTCTTTTCAATGAATTGCACATAGGCACACAACAATATGTATTATACATTTTTCAATGATTATAATAAAACTTTAAAAACAAACTTCATACAAAACCAATACACAAAACGAAATGTTATCTGATGTACACAAGTTCATGAAACGCTCACCAGATGGTAGGCTGCTTAGCTGCAAATCCCTATAGATAGGGAAAATTGGCAACACGAGAGACAAAGAGAAGTATATCGGACCTCTGCGGATCGGGCGGCGCAGAAGTCGAATTTTAGTCTTGTCATTTTAAAAATAATTATAACCTCACATTTCATAACGGTCAGTTGTGATATTTTTAAAATATTGTTTTGAAAGTGTTATAAAGTGTGTTTAGACTAATAATGGTACTACCTGGACGTACAGAATATGGCTGTTGTGTGCCCGAATGTAACAATATGTATTTTCATAACGTTACTGTTGGTGACTATATTAACAAACATTTTTTTGTATGCCCAAAAATGCTGGAAGGCAAAGTCTTTGGTTAAAGTCTATTGAAAACATTAAATCCTCGTAAACAATTATGTTACAATATAAATCGCAATCAGTGATCACAAATATGTAAGTTATGCCAAACTATTAAGAAAATGAAAACATCACATGTGGGTAAGTTAATGGAAACGAAAGCATTTCAATATTTAATTAATAGTCTGAGCCCTACATCTGCTTCATTTATAGAGTCTCAATTTAAAAATGCTGTTAAAAAATTACCATCATATTCTTTATAAGCTAAAGCATTTTACCTAGCACTTTATAAAAAATAGCCCAAAATGTTACAAATTTCTTCAAAATTTTATGATCATGCCATCCAAATCCACTATTATAAAATCTTTGCCTAATATTCCTTTTAATTTTGGCATTAATAAATTATTTTTTGATAAATTATCTACTAGGCAGAACTCAATAATTTATTTAATTTGCCTAATTTATTTATATTAATTTAATTAAGTATGCTTTTTATGCCTGCGTCTGCGATTTCCGACATGTCATCATGTAATATCAGGATACATCGCACTGATGAGAACCAAATAGTTCGAAACGCTTGCATAAATTATTAAATACTGATTTGAAATTCCCGCCACGCGCGACAAATGCAGTTTAGTACTGCCCGACGCTACCCTGTCGCTCGCGCTCGTGTTGCCAATTTCTAACATGGGACTAACACCTCTGATACTGTACTCTGTGGTTAACACTATCCGTAGCGACACAACGTATTAATTTACTGAGGTCTGAATGCGGCTTTACTCGTAGGACTATTTCTATATATAACTATTCTTCGTTATACGCAAGTGCACAGATATCTACGCATTCCTACAATCTCTGCGCTTGCATCTGACGGTAATAAACCGTTAGAAAAGACTCTACGAACAGACCTTCTATAACAGATGAATTTGTCAAATAAATGTTATCATAGAATAAATTATATAATATCCGTCCTGACGGCGCTCCAGTATCATCGCGTAGAAATATACTTGTACACGCCTGGCGTATATCTAGTTTAGTTATTCTTTAATTAAATTAGTTTATTTGTTTCTATAAAATAGGTGTCTTTTTACATACGCATATACGAGGGATGTTTCCAAAGTTCTGGGAATTTAGCTATAATTTTTATTATTTTGTTAATTTTCGTCAATATTACAATGTAGTTTTTCAACATAATCTCCATTTAACTGAATACATTTATCCCAACTATAAACTAATTTTTTTAAGCCGTCCTCAAAGAACTTTTTCGGTGTCTCCTATTGAGTTTCTGTTCTGGTCCCAACAGCCTTGGTACCCAGCGCAGCGAAACCTTGCTAACGCCCAAACAATCATGCAAGATGTCATGAAATTGTCGTGTACCTATCCCTAGGCGCACACTAATTTGACGAATAGTCATTCGCCTGTCCTCTTTCAGTAGGTCTTCGACGGCAGTAATGTTTCTTTCATTTACCGACATGCTTAGGCGCCCACTGCGTGGATCGTCTTCTAGTGATGTTCTACTGGTTTTAAAACGATCGATCCACCGATAAACAGTACTTTTGGATTCTGCAGACTCACCAAATACTCCTTGCAGACGCTGAATAATTTCTGATGATTTCACACCTTCTTTCCACAAAAAGAAAATTATTCCTCTTTGAGATTTTGCTGCGTCTTCCATGGTTACTAAAACAGTGATATGAAAACGCGTCTATATCAGTCGAACACCTAAATCAGACTGAACAATATTGCACTAGATAGTTGCATAAACATGTCAAGACTTGTCTGGCACCAATAACATTGCCTATAAGTTCTGCGTAATTTAATTATAGCACAATTCTCAGAATTTAGGAAACATCCCTCGTACAAAACAGTAAAATAAATACCATGTCGGAGAAGAGGAGAAAGGAAATGTTAATTCAAGATGGACCTAAAAGATCTAGAATGTCTATCTTTCTTGAGAAGAAGATGGAAGATGGAAGTAATTAGACAAATGGAAACTGGGGGGAAACGTCCCGAAGACTGATGGATAATGAATTTACCATCTTCAACTGTTACTACCAGTATGAAAAATGCAGATAAAATCAAACAATCTGCTAAGCAAATAACAGAAATAAACGCTAAGTACGAGTCAACGAGTCAACGAGTCAAAATAAAAACGTATAAGTCAAATAAAATAGCTTTATAGATACGAGGGCTACCTTTTAATTTTTTTTAAAAACTAAGAAACATTTTTTTTTTGTTTTAGAACTAACTGTTTTATTGGTTTTTAAAATATTCGCCTTTAAGATTTATACACTTTTGGATGCGTTCAAACCAATTTTCAAAACATTTTTTCCACTCTGAAGTTGGTATCTCAAATACATGGTTTTCGAAGGCTTCAAGAGCTTCCTGCGGTGACGAAAGTCGTTGCCCATGTATTTTTGTTTGACATTGGGGAACAAAAAAAAGTCGTTAGGGGATAAATCAGGTGAATACGGGCAATGAGACATTATTTCGATGTTTTTCTCCTTCAAATAATCAATTGTTTGACGTGCTGTGTAGGAGCTTAAATTGCCATGATAAAGAATGATTCGACGTTTTTGGTTGTTTTTCCCAGGGTTTCGAACCGTTATTTTTTTCGTTTCGGTTTTCGTTCCGGTTCAATTAAAAAATTTATATCAGTTCGGTTCCGGCTTTCGTTCCGGCTAAAATAACGGTTTTTTTCGATTTTCGGTTCAGTTCCGAGAGATAATTTTTTAAATGCTTTTATTTGTATTAGAAATTTATTTTCTACTATAATTTAGAAGAAAATTTTATTCCTTATTTTGTAATAATCATACCAAGGACGCTGACAGGGTAGGTATCTGGGCGTTGAACCCCAATTATTTTTTTACTTACCAGTTAAAACTTACGATTTTTTTTCTGCTGTTCAGTTTAAAAAATAATCTTAAATAAAATGTATTTATATTCATTCACATAAACATTATCTGAACCGAAATAAACCGATATTTTTTTTCGGTTCAGTTCCGGTTTTCGTTCCGGCAAAAATAACGGTTTTTTTCGGTTTTCGGTTTTCAGTTCAGTTCCGGTTCGATGCCCTGGTTTTTCCTGTTTTCGTCGATGACTTCTGGCAAACAAATTGTTGTATACCATTCAGCATTAACTGTTCTCCGATCCTCTAAAGGAATGGTTGCGACATGTCCTGTACAACCGAAGAAACAAGCGATCATTTTCGTGGAAGTGCTTCGTGAACGAACAACATATATGAGTTTCGGTTCATCTTGGAAGACCCAAACAGTGGGTTGTTACTTAGTTTCCGGTTCATATGACTAAATCGTCACCTGTAACGATGTATACAGATTTTGTAGTGCCTATAGGTTGAAATTTTGAGCATTCCCTTACACCAATCAACACGAGCCTTTTTTTGAGCTTTGGTCAAATTCTGCGGAATCCATTGGGAACAATCTTTTTCATAGCTAAATGTTCATGCAAAATCGAATGTATTGCAGTCTGCGATATGCCAAAGGATGCCTCTATCTCACGGTAAGTCACATGCCGATCTTCTTCAATCATTTTGCGCACAAAATCGATGTTTTTTTGAATCACAACCGATTTTGGTCGACCTTCACGAGATTCATCACTGACGGACGCACGACCATGACGAAATCCTGCAAACCAATTGTAAACAGTCTTTTCTGATGGTGCTTTATTACCAAAAGTTGAACGAAGCGAATCTATACAGTGTTGTTGAGTTAGACCTTTACTAAAATCGTAAAAAATCATCTAACGAAAATCTTCACGAGTAATATCCATTTTTTCACAAACTTTTTTTTAACGCTGTTCAACAAACTCCTCGGTCAATTTATAAGATGACACTGATTTCACAATAACAAATGTCAAATTTTACGAATATAGTAATGACACATTTCAATATTATGCTAGTGCTCGTTTGTAAAAACCTAAAAGGTAACCCTCCAAAGCAGCACCTTTGCTTATAATTCTCTTTGCCTTTCGAATTAATTATTTATTTTGTGTTAAATTTGTTCAATAAGTAATGAAATAATTTTATTCCGGGTCTGTGTTACATATATGCGTGTATGGAGTGAATCACCGGTGTAACTAGCCATTACTGTGCATAGCCCAAACGGCACGCGCCCTTTCATACCTGCGATTTATTCAAATCATTCCCCGAACCCTGACTGAGCGCTCACACTCGCGTGTTACTACAGATATCAACATAGTTACTGTTGTCCATGGATAATAAACACTCACATTTATATTATAAGTCTCCACATTTCTTCAAAATAACACATTTTCGAGATCAAAGATAGGCAAATGGTCATAAGGGACACTCTATCTGACGGTATTATGTTCAACTAATTTAATAGGTATTGAATTGACATTTTTCAAGACATTGTAAAGTTATGTTTATTAGTAGTGACAATAAAATATTTATAATAAAACAAAAATCAACACATAAAAATATAATTAAATTTCTTCTAGATATCAGATTAGGGTTGTACATCGAAGGCAAAACATCGATGTTTAACATCGATGTTAACATCGGCGCCTTACTATCGATGTTGAAAAAACATCCAAGGAGAAACATCGATGTTTCCGATACATCGATGTTTTATTAATATTAAAAAAAGTTATTTATTTATATTATACAGGTTTTATTTAATAATGCAAAGATAAAATACGAAAAAAGTAACTTATAATACACAAAAAGCATTTATTAGATTTTTAAATAGAAATATTCTTTTTTAATAGTAATTAATTTCACATTAACATTACCCAATATAATAATCCTAATTTGTTCCTACTATTTTTACATTTCTAAAATGAAATATTGCTTTTTATTATAATACTAATATAGTAATCTTAATGTTAATTTTATATTATTTAACATAAAAATAACATACTGTTATACACATTTTTTTTTCGCTTTTTTAAGTTGAAATACATATTACATTTTTTATAACACTAACATAGCAATCCTAATATTAATTTTACACTAACATTACAATATAATAATCCTAATAATAGTTTTATTAATAAATAAATTATACTTATATTTCTCAATACGGTAATTCCAGGGATTGGAGGAATAACAACTGGGAAAGTGTCAACAAGACTCAAAAAGCAACAAGTTTGTTGGCGTCGTTGGTCGTTGCATTGTTTGCTTGTTTCTTCTTATTTTTTTCTTATTCTGCTAACTGCTAAAAAGAATAAGAACTAACACTATTAGTATTGTTATATCACTATAGATGGCGCTTATATGTTGTGTACTAATATTAATAAAAATTAAAATTTTAAGATTCCAGCGCTCTAGCAGTAGTTTCTGAATTGCAAAGTTTAAACATCGACATCGGTAGTCGACATCGATGTTCTATCGATACTATCGCCATCTGAACATCGATGGTAAAAACATCGATGTTTTTAAAACAAACATCGATGTTTTCGATACATCGATGTTTTTTCCCCATCCCTATATCAGATTACAATATATCAGAAAGTTGTTGTTGTCTATGACAGTGTTTCTCAACCTGTTCGGGCATGGGACCCCAAGAAATTATGTAAATATTGTCTGCGGCCCCCCTATATCCTATATATTAGGTTTACAACTTTAAGTACGTTTTATTGCTTTCAACCGAGTTGCGAAAGTTTAGCCAGAAGAAGGTGTGCAAAAAAACGATCAAGAATCGTTTGTCGTTTGAAGTGTTCAAGGTCGGAACTGTCACTTTGATAATTTACCATAACCTTAAAATAATTATACAAAATGAATCAAAGAGCTGTCATATTATTTGCTATTAATAACTTCTATCGACTTACATTAAAGACTAATTAAAAGACTACGATGTAAAAAAATTGGATGGTAGTATTTTATATTATATAATTCAGAAGTATTGGTTATTTTAAATCTGTTTAATGTGTAATAATTAACTAAAGAAACGTGTAAAGAACTGAAGAAAAGATATACTAGCGTCGGCGAATCAGTGCAGTTACGTCACAATACGAAACAAACGAATGTATTGTTTGGAACAATGCAATTGTTTGTTACGTCGTGTGACGTAACTGCACTGATTCGCCGACGCTAGTATACAGTGTTATTATTTATAATTAAAATTGTCCTTTAGCATGTGTAATGATCATATTCCAAAAATTAAAAATTATGTAGAGTTGACTATTCCTCAGTTCTCAAATGCAACATTCAAATCACATTTTAGAATGAATGTCTTCACATTTGAAGCAATTTTACAAATTCGTTGTTGTCAAAATCATTCAAATAAACTATTTAGATTTATCAAAACAATATTTTAGCGCGAAAATTATCTTCCCACCAACGCTACGACCCACGAGCTCGTGGCAAAAGTGGGAAGGAGGTGGAAAAATATTTGCAATTAAACGGCGAATTGTGTTGCCACTGGTGGCAGTGGAAGAAATTTGTTAGCAATAAAATGTACTTTTTGCTTCCGCCGTTTTTTTCTTTTTTTCTCCGAAATTGTAGGCTTTATTGAAAAAAACTGGTTATACATTTATGATTCAACTCCTAATGATCCTGCCAATTCTTCTTGACTTTGACTAAAGTCTTCATCAAGTAATGCCTCCAATTCTGCATTTTCGAAAACCTTCTTTCTTCCACCGCTATGCCGGTCTTCGACGTGAAAATCACCGTTCTTGAAGCTATTATTATTATTTTACTAATAGCGGCCTCACCATAAGTATTTGAAAGCATTCGATGAGCCTCAGCCGCAGATTTCTTCATATTGAAGCAGAAAATTAAAACCTCCCGCAAATGACGAAAATTTGGTTCGTAAACTGACATTTTCAATCGAGAATAACTTTATGATGCAGACACAAATTGACTAATTTTTTTATGGGGTTGTGTTGACAGATGCCCAAGTTTATTGCATGATGTCTATGATCTATATATTTATTTCGACCACTACTTACCACTAAAGCCATCTATAGGAAAACGGCGGAAGCAAAGTACACCTAATATATATATATATATATGGTGTACCAAGATAGAGGGAACACGATTTTTCACGAAAAGGTGGCGTGTGAGCAAGAAAAATATTTTGATAACCAAAATTTATCCAAAAAATTAAATGGTAGTATTAAAATTTTCTAGAATAAACCGGAAGAACAGCGCCCCCCCGGCTTAAGAAACGCTGGTCTATTAAATTTGTTTCGAATTTGCCAGGTTGGCGCACCAATCTTAAAAAGGTTTTCCTATAGTACAGGGCGTTTAAATGAACTTCCGCCAATTTTGTTTTGCCACTATTTATATTTGGTGTGTAACCACTTTGTTGTAATTTGACCGTCGTGTAGTTCGGACGCAAGTAATACATTATAGAGAGTTTAACACCTCAATAAACCCTTTTGTCTGAAATTATTGAACATGATCAGCACATGTAGTTTCAACAGGACAGTGCCACATTTCAAACAGATTGCAATACAAATTTTGCGCGATGTATTTTCTTGGCCGAATAATTTTAAAATTTGATCACCTCATACACCAGATTTTTCTTTAGGATTAGTTAAAAAATTGTCTACGCCAGTGATTCTCAACTGGAGAATACATTAATAATGAAAGAAAAAGATATATTATATTAACAATGAAAGATCATCATTCAGTTGAATCTAATTTCAAATAAGTCATTATAATCGGTCACATACAGAAGGAACAATAATGGCCCAAATACGGAACCATGAGATACTCCATTTGTCACTGAACGAGAAAATTTGCTACCCACACATATGATCAGCAACATCATGCTGATTTGTTGGGTATCCATATTTTCCTAATGTCATGGCTTATTTCTTAGACAACATTAGAAAGTTTAAGTAAATTATAATACTTAATACTAAGAGCTAGATAAACGATCTATAAAAAAGATTTATTAAAAGTGTTTTATTTGAAGTTTTTAAAAAAATTAAACTGCTAAAGTTCATTTAATGTTGTAGTACATTAATTTTATACAAAAACGTTTATTTTGCCCTCTTTTTGGTCCCATTTCCCATATCAATCCGCTTATGACTAGAAACACGAATTGTCTTTGTACTAAATTTTTTCTTACATACAGAAAACTAATACATATTTTAGGCAAATTGAATTTTTAAATTCATTTCTCTGAAACACTTGTGGAGTCACCGAGTGCGAGAACCCTACTCTATCAACCGATTAATCGCTTCAAATCACAATATTGCCAATATACATATTTATATAAGCCATTAAAATATTTATAGCCATTTAACTACAAAATAACATTGAAATTTTCATCGAAGCGTATGTAAAAGCGTATAAAAAATCAGGGGCAGATTTGCCATGACACTACTAGTGTCAGACCTCGGAACGCTATGTACCAAAAGTGCCTGTAGAATCGTCTTTCGAACTGGCGAAAATAGCTATCGTTGCTATGCCTCAAAATGTATAACTAACTAACGTATTTCGAACTTATACATACATGTACGAGTATGTATATTTAAGCATACATTACGCAAGGCGTTGGGAAAGTTTTGTCGTACTTTATTTTTTACAATTTTTCAAAATAATTTTCATCACAATCTATACCAGTGATGTCCAACCGAAATCGTTTGCTGGGCTCAAAAAAATCTTATTGGTCGATTGTGGGCCGCACATATAAACAGGATAAATTAATCACACTACTGTATTTTATATCCTGTAATAATTTTATTTAATATCATCAATAAAATTTAAATTCAAGCTTCATATTGAATTTTAATGTAAAACTTGTTTTTTTATATTATTTGCTAATTTTTAATATGAACTGGTAATTTAGTCAACGCGCAACGCAATTGATTCTTTATATTTTCATCTGTCAGCCTGTTTCGATTCATCGATTTTACGATTTTAAGTTTCGAGAAGAAAGATTCACAGACAAGGGTAGTTCCTATTGCAGCTTTATTGCCCAGAAAGAAACATTTTAAACATTTAAGAAAGGCCGAAGAATAACTTTAATTGGGCCGCGTGTTGGACATCGCTATTCTATACATTCATAGAAATATTTTATTAAAAATTTTTAACACTTTTCCATCGGCACGGAATCACACGCATCATTCCATGCGACTAATAGCTGGTATTCATTAGCTCACTTTTGGTTAATTTTTGACATAGTGGAACAATCCAAAATCTCATGGTATAAGATCTGGACTATATGAAAGGTGTTGTTACAGAGGATAGTAATTGTAAGACAATTTTGATTTAAACATAATCTTCTCTAAATCTAAAATCATGGCAATATAACATCGATTTTGTGAAATAATGGCAAAGAAGCCGATGATGAAAAGATAGATCAATATATCTAGATTTAGATCAACTTGTAATAGTCTGGAACAGAGGTGAACAAAATGGACGAAAGCACTACTGAGTGAAGGTTCAGAGCAAAATGCAGAGACGACATCGCAAAAACTTCAGGGTAGCAATGGAGTAACTAATGATCGACAGAAGTAGAATAATCTAAGCAAGTCATATTTTTAATAGCACTGGTGATAATTAAGTCAAGGCATGAGCTATTGGAGGATTCAACAGTGATTCAACCCAGATTTCTTTTCAATTTTACTTTCATGCAAGAACTACATACAAAATTTGCTCTTGCTTGATTGTAAGTTTATATATTTTGTTTGCAACATCGTCCATGAAGTAAATTATACTAAAATTATTTAAAATAATAAAACTTTAAAATATAATTACCAGTAAGGAAGTTAACTCGTTTTATTGGTTGCAAAGAAAAATAGTAAATAAATAAAGCAGATAGTGATAAATATTTAAGGAAGGAAGACAAACGACATTTGTCATGAAATGTCACAATCATATATTGTATATTAATCAGTTCTATATAACAGCTGATAAATCATTTATATTCCAATGAATCTCAGATCTGTCAGTTACAAGAAAATATAATTGATGCTTTATTAATTAATTTCGAAATTGTGTCATAAAAATAGGTAAATCTTATGTCACTGTTAAATTGTTATTGTATTATGATGTGAAACGGACAGGGGGTGGGTGTATCTATTTTTTAGTTATTTAAACTTATTCCGGATAACGGAAAATTCGAATCTAACTATAAAGTAAAATGCGAGCAATTAAACGCAATATTCTGTGACAGACACATCATTAGGGACACAAAAATAAGGATAAACAAAACAATGTTCCAGAATATTATGACGTCTGGTGTGGGAAATTGGACCAATAATAATAGAAAAGAGTAAAATAATCGTTGCAAATATAAAATTTTGGCAAAGGTACGCTTGGGCCATGATAATGGACAAACCATGATAATGAACCAAATGAAGATATGATCGGTGGTTGAAAAGTAATCAGCCTAGGCAAGAACACAAGTTCTTCGGCAAAACTCAATTTATTTCTCCACATAGTCTATATTTCTCCTTTTAGAACTATACACTTCGTCCAACGATTCTCCAATTTTTCGATGCTCTTCGAATAATACGATTTCGCGTAGCCCTCAAAATAGGTCTCGGTTTCAGTGATGACCTGCTCATATGACCCAAATCTCTTACCACCGAGCCATTTCTTCAAGTTTGGAAATAAATAATAGTCGCAGCGGGTCAAATCTGGCGAATAAGGTGGATGAGGAACCAATTCATGGATTTTTGCCATTTCGACTGCGCACTTGTGGATCGGTTCGTTGTCTTGATGGACCAGCACTTTTTTCTTCACCAAATGCGGCCGCTTTCGTTTCAAATTGGCGTTGAATTGGTCCAACAGGTCTGCATAATATACGCCGTGATCGTTTTGCCTTTTTCCAGGTAGTCAATGTGAATGATACCGTGCGCATCCCAAAAAACTGTGGCCATAACTTTGTTGGCCGACAGACCCATCTTGGCCATCTTCGTCTTCGATTCGCCAGGAGTAGTCCACAGTTTCGACAATTCCTTAGTGAAACATTAAAAAGGTGTGTTGTGATGAATCCATGTTTCGTCCACGGTTACGAAACGGCGCAAAAAGTTCTTATCGCGGTTGAACATCGCCAAACATTCCTTCGAAATGGTCAGACGATCGCGTTAGTTGTCGACTGAGATCAAATGCGGCACCCATCTGGCAGAGAGCTTCCTCATTCCCAAATATTCATGCAATGTGTTGAGCACACGTTCGGTTGAGATGCCCGCAGCCTTATCTATATTGCGCTTAGTTACTCGTCGATCATCAATTATAATTCCATAAATTTTATCGACCATTTCTGGTGTGGAGATATATTTTGGATGGCCTGGATGCTCATCATCAAAAATGCTTTCACGACCGCGTTTAAATTCAGCTGTCCAATATTTAATTGTTAATATCGAAGGTGTAAAGTCCCCATAAACATCGTTCAATTCGGTGTTGATCTCATCGTTTGGTTTCGTTTTCAAAAACAAGTATCTAATCACTCCACGATATTCGATTTTATTCATTTTTGTAAAAATAAGGTGACCAACTTTTTTACAATGAAAAGGAGGACACAAGGAAATATCGAAAAAAAAATAGTGTATTATTCTTTGCAACAATAATACACTATAATATGATAAATGTAAAATAAAAGCTTTGTTGAAAAAAACTTATAATGATTCATTATTATTTAAATGAGTACTTATCAATCAAATGAATATTTTATCTTCTTGAATGAATATTGTATCATCTTCTACCAATATAATGGTAATATCTGAACAAGAAATATCCTTCATATGAATTTTACGGCAAGTGCTGCAGCTAGAGTATCAACAGTTGTCTATGATATCAACGTTCAATGGTTCAATGATTAAATGGTTCAATCTAGATTTCTCACTCCCGTTCGGAGCGTATGCGTCTCATAATCGCGTCTCGCCCGCCGCATTCTACCGAACTTGGATCGGCTCGGCATCGATCGAATACGAAAATTTTCGAAAAGGAGGACAAATATCGGAAAGGAGGACATATAGGAGGACACTTTTCAAGGAATGACAGACCCTACAAAAGGAGGACTGTCCTCCCCAAAGGAGGACGGTTGGTCACCTTAGTAAAAATGCAAAAGTTGTTCGCTTTCAATGACTGTCAGACACACACTAAATGACGCAGCGGGTTGAAATTTTACAATAGTCATTTGTAGGTTAGGATTTACGAAAAACAACACTGATTTGATACTGGTGGCGCCATCTCTTGCCTAGGCCGATTACTTTTCAACCGCCTCTCGTATAAGGAAAAGGATTAAAGTAGAAAAATGCCTCAGAATGCAATGAAGACATGTGAGAAGTCTGGTACGGACAGATCATTAGGACGAATGATACGCGATGTATTAAAAAAATAACATACTGGAGTCCCACAGGGAGAAGGAAAAGAGGAAGACTCACAAGATCATAGAAGGCGAACAGTTCGAGGATATCAGGGAGAGGTTAGGTCTGTGCTATGACCTGTCAGTTGTGATACGTGACGACAGGGTACTCCTGGACAAGCTCATACTCTTCCTGAGGGGCTTTTTACCTTATTTATTTGTGTTTGTCCGTGCAAGGTTTCTTTTATTGAATGTGTATAAGATTATACAAGGTGTCTCAAAAGAAATTTTATATTTATTTAGCTTACTGCGTGAACGCAACGTATCCGAGGAGCGCGGGGGTTATGTCAATCGGTAGCCTGGCTCTTGGGAATTTAGTCGCTATGGAGCGTTTCTCGGGAGCAGACCGCGCGTTATGCGTGCGAGAGTTTTACAAAAACGGTGATTCGGCGACTGTAGCGCGGAGAAAATTCTGCAGTATTCGAGGTTTTCGCCACTTAAATGATGCGCCAAGCATTCCTCTCATTCGACATTGGGTTAAAAAGTTTGAAGAGACTGGTACAACGCTGGATAAATCAAAATCCGGGCGACCTAGGTCATCAAGAACGGTAGAAAACGTGGAGAATGTTAATCAGTCTGTTCGTGACGACCCGAACCTTTCAATTCGGAAGCGCGCAAGTGCTTTAAATGTGCATATATCATCATTACATCGCATTATGCACAAAGACCTAAAGCTGCACCCCTACAAAATTCAATTGGTGCAAGAATTAAAGCCCCAAGATGCCAGTCAGAGGCTTAATTTCGTAAATCAGGCGATTTTCAACGTTTACCAACATTTTGTTTTCGGATGAAGCTCATTTTCATCTTAATGGCCACGTAAATAAGCAGAACTGCCGCTACTGGAGTGCAACGAATCCGAAACGCAAACATCAGAAACCCCTACATTCGCCTAAAGTGACCGTATGGGCTGCGATGTCGGCGCGAGGAATTATCGGCCCTTACTTTTTTGACGACGAAAGGAGGCGTGCAGTTACAGTGAATTCAGAGCGTTATGTGGAGATGTTAGACAACTTCTTGGTCCCTGAACTGCAAAACTTTCCTGGCTATAACCAAAGAACATGGTTCCAACAGGACGGAGCAACTTCACACACGTCCAATATGTCTCTGCCACGTGTTCGTGAAATTTTCTCAGGCAAATTGATCTCCCGGAGAGGTGACATAAATTGGCCTCCACGCAGTCCAGATTTAACCCCTATGGACTTTTTCCTATGGGGTTATCTTAAATCTAAAGTTTACGCCAATAAACCGACTTCACTGGCGCATTTGAAAGAAAATATCCGTCACGAAATGGCAGCCATCCCTGAGTCCACCTGCCGAGACGTCATAAGTAATTTTACTGTTCGATTTAACGAGTGCCGAGAACGCGAGGGTCTACATTTAGACGATATTATTTTTAAGAAATAAATCCCCAAAAAGTGTATTTTAATAATTAATAAACATTTTTTCTATATACGGCTTACGTTTTTTTTAATCGATCCACTAAATATAAAATTTCTTTTGAGACACCTTGTATTTATGTATTGCTTAGTTAGTTGATTTTAATATATACCTTAATAATTTAGATGGACTATGTTAGGAACATATAGCCAACGTTGCTGTGCACCAAATATTTTAACTGTCTAATTAACTGGAAACCGTGAAAATGTTGTGGATGTCCTATATTAAAATTGTTGTATTGTTTATCAAATCCGATTTTGCAAGTTTTTCATATGTAAAGAATTATTAATTTACCAGTCCTTAATTAAACCTTTTCTATTAACTTTTTATAAGATATAAAATTCTAAGAACCATCATTAAAAATGTTGTATATTCAAGCTGAAGGGAATTCGCAGTATAATTTACAAACTTCTAGTTGAATTGTAGTTAGAAATGGAATTATCATGTCAAACAGACAGCAATCATATACTTATTAACAAGTACTAAACTTTAACAAGTATAAATATTTAAAAGATTGTTCTTAACAGCACCTTATTAAGAATTAAAACAGCAAACTATCTGTTCTTAGAATTTTTAGTTGTATATTAAACAATAAATTTTGTCAGAAACCTGAGAAATTTGATCGTAATACTGGATAATATGGGCGAGATATATTTGAACAATGGCAATATCTTGAAGGCTCTACTTCTTGAAGAGTCATTTTTATTTAGCAGGGAAATGATGGAAATAAAATAATTGAAAAAGAAAATAATAATAAACTGAGGTTTGTTCAAAAATTTGGATTATGGGTTTTGGATAAATTTAGCGAAACTAATTTGGTTACCCTCATCAACATCAGTGGTGAATTTACATAGATCAAGTAGGCCTAGGCCTAGAGCCCAGCGATTTTGGGGCCCGGAAGAAGCCTTGTTTTTTCTTTTGTTTTCCTCTCTCATCACTTCAATTCTTTTTTTTTGCTTTTTTTATCACTTTTATTCTGCCTTTTTTCTCATCACTTCGATTCGACTTTCTTTTTTAGGGTTTTGTAGGTATGACCAAAAAACCCTTATACCGTCATTTTGTCGTCTGTCTGTCTGTCTGTCTGTCTGTCTGTCTGTCTGTCTGTCTGTTCGGTAAAAATTGTAGCCAAACGGCTAAACCTAGAGAGTTGAAATTTGGCATGCTTATACAACTCTTTGACCCGCACATAGGAAAAATACAAAAACATCTAAAAAACATATCCCCCTAAAAATATAAACAAATATGTGCTCATCGAAAAAAAAATATTTTTTTTTAATTCTGAGTAGGGTATCAAATGAAAGCCCTTGGTACGTGGATTAACGATCAAATTTTTATTTTTGCAAAATAAATTATTTTGAAGCGATTTTTGCCAATATTGTGCGAAACAAATTTTGTCCCACACCCTGTAGCCCAGATGGTTTAAACTAAAAATCTGAAAAAATTCTAAGTAATGTACATTGGTGTGAACCGGAATAGTTCAACAGGAATTTTTGATCAGATTATGTTTTTGGAAAAAAAAGCATTTTTTGTGTTTTTTTGCTAATAATGTTGACAACTTATAGTTATATAATACGCTAAACAGTAACGTGTTTCTTGGTGCTGTGGCTAAGATACTAGCGTTCTGCCCAAGAATTCATATTCGGACTCATGTTCGAGTCCTACGTGAGGAGACAATATTATTTTTTATTTATTTTTTTTGCATTTTTATATTGTTTAAATTATTTTTTTAAAATTTGAATTATATTTTGGCAATTGTTGCATTTAATTTTTAATAGCGTAAATTTAATAACCAGTGGAAATTGTTGAAATTATAATTTAATTATATATTTGAATGTACACGAAACCAAAGGGGAGGAGCTATGACTAAAAACAACCAATGGAAGCCATAGGCGCAATTTTCAAAATCTTAATGAACCTTGATATATAAAAAAAAAATACTGCACATCTTTAAAAACTTAAATAATGGTAATAGGCATTCGATTTAAAATTCATAAAAAAATATTTTGATATAAAATTTGTTTTGGCATCCCAAATAATCATCATTCACTTACTAAATACCTGCAAAACCCTGAAATGTGTGAAAATTCACACTTCACATCAATTTTTGTGCATCACTTCGATTCGTCTTCTTTTTTTGTTCATTACTTCGATTCGACTTCTTTTTATTGCTCATCATTTCGATTCGACATTATTATTATTATTATTTTTTTTTGTCTCATCACTTTGATTAGAAATTATTCTCTTTTTTGCTCAACTCTTCGATTGGAATTCCTATTTTGCTCAACATGTCGATTCGACTTTCTTTTTTTTTGCTCGACACGTCAATTCAACATATTCTTTTGTGCTCATAACTTTGAATTGACTACCTTGTTTTTGTTCATCATTTCGAATCGTTTTCCTTTTTGTTTTTCATCACTTCGATTCATTTTCCTTTCGATTTTTTTTTCAGTATAACTAAAACTATTCATCACAATCTCTTTACTTTTTCTTCGTTAGAAAGAGCTTAAAAACTTAAAGTAAAGCTACGCTTACAAAACACCTCTATACTTGGCGAGGATTTGCTGGACCGACACCTGCTAGCTCAAGAGTATGGTACAATCTTGAAGGTCATAAAAATTAAGCGATGATATTTGTTCGGATTGTGAGAAAGAACTATTGTCTTATTTCACTCGCTCTACTCACAGCTTCATTAGAAGCGCTCTATATACAAAAACAGACACACACACACGTTGGTCTGAATGCATGCAAATAATGGGTGTTTTTTTTAGAGGTATAGAACTTTAAATTGCAATAAAACAACGATGGATTATTCGATTGACATGAATTTTTTTTTATTCGAAAGATAATCTTGTGGCATTACATTTTAAATATGATTTCTGGCATATGACCGCCACAGCTGGCTCGGATGTAGTCCAATCTGGACGTCCAATTTTCGATGACTTTTTCCAACATTTGTGGCCGTATATCGGCAATAACACGGCGAATGTTGTCTTCCAAATGGTCAAGCGTTTGTGGCTTATCCGCATAGACCAATGACTTTACATAGCCCCACAGAAAGTAGTCCAGCGGTATTAAATCACAAGATCTTGGAGGCCAATTCACAGGTCCAAAACGTGAAATTAGGCGGTCACCAAACGTGTCTTTCAATAAATCGATTGTGGCACGAGCTGTGTGACATGTTGCGCCGTCTTGTTGGTATGATTTAATGTAATGCCACAAGATTATCTTTCGAATAAAAAAAAATTCATGTCAATCGAATAATCCATCGTTGTTTTATTGCAATTTAAAGTTCTATACCTCTAAAAAAAACACCCGTTATAATAAGCGAAGTCTTGTGAACTAGTGCTATTTTAGTTTTTGAGAAAAATTTATCTTAATTTTGTCAATGTTAGAAAGTGCCTAGAATATTTTTTCGCAATAATTTGTCTAAGAATATTATATAAGCGTTTTTTAAACATTGTTGAATTAAACAAAATAAAATCAGTGAATCTGAACAGAAATTACAACAGTTTTAAAATATTATAATTTGTTCACATTGAGAATTGTATGCGTTAGACTTTAGAACGAGCTGTTTCTCTAATGACTAGCTCTAATTGCCTGTTCAAGGGTGAGTAAAAGCATAGATTGTTTTATTTGTGCGTTGAATGGGAAGACCACAAACGTTGTGTTCAAGAAGTTCTTTAGACATGCTAAGAATTATTAAGAGAAATATATACCAATATATAAATTAGTGCATTTGTGTGTATGTACGTACGTATGTATGTATGTTATTTCAAAACTAAAGAACGACTGAACATTTTTTTTTGTGATAAAGATATGTTTTTGTGACTCCCAGGATCCCTGAATTCTTTTAAATAATTAAAATCATGCGAAAATCTTTTCCTATAGTCATTTATTTTTGTTCAAGGGTGAGTAAAAGCATAGATTGTTTCATTTGTGTGCTAAATAGGAATAAAGGTTGTGTACAAAAAAGTTCTTTAGACATGCTAAGATTTATTAAAATACATAATTATTCATTTCATAATCAATTTAATTGAACATAATTGAACTTATGCCATGCAAAGAACAGGTATTCTGCTAGTATAGTTATATTTTTCACCCCTTAATGTTTACTAAAATTATTCTGAATCAGAAAACATTTTTTTAAACTTCGTACATGCAATAAGGGGTTCGACAGTCGACAGTAACAGTATGATTCACGATCTTTCCTGTGATACAGTAATATCGATTAGTTAGCAACTACCGGTAATACCTAGGTGGACGTCGACGTCTCACCTGCCGTATGACGCGACGCGCCGGATGTCGGACGCCACCACATACTAAGTTCTCATGGGGTTCATTACATTCAACCCTGATAGGTTTTAATTGAGTTAAGGGTTATATTAAGAAAGGGTAAAACGTTTCTTGGAATATTTCGAAAAGTGGTTAGATAGATGATTTATTACAAAAAGTAAATTGGATCATTTTATCTAGCAGAATTCTATCTATTTATCCGGGCCACTTTTTCTAAGAAGTAAAATTCACGCGGGCCACTCGATATTTATTTATATTATTACTCATTCTGTTTTTCATTTCCCACCATTTTTCCGAATATTTGTTTGAAGGAAGTAAAGA
This sequence comes from Liopterus haemorrhoidalis, assembly GCA_963971575.1. Lineage (NCBI taxonomy): Eukaryota > Metazoa > Arthropoda > Insecta > Coleoptera > Dytiscidae > Liopterus > Liopterus haemorrhoidalis. The sequence continues at coordinate 47,789,581 of OZ020617.1, read as the reverse complement.
AATAATATTTAAATAATAACAATTAAATTTTGCCAAAATATTTTCTTTATCGAATAATAAAACAAAACGAAATCAACGTACTGGTACTGTACAAAGCAGTTGCACCTATACAAAGCTATTTGAAAGCTCTGCTTACGAGTATATTATTTGGAATCACGAGGAATCACCGATCTACCGACTATCGCACGGTCTTGGCTAACTGCAACAGTCACTGCCTGACTATTGCTTTTCCGCCCTTTGTCGAAGTCTTGACGCCGCGGCCCGAACTAATTCTGTCACAAGGTATTTTCGTTCAAATATTTTTTTATACTATTTAAGACATATAGTATAAATTTTTTATAGCAGTATAAGAAGTCGTTGTGGGCCGTAAAAATGCAAGAATTGGGTCACATGCGGCTCGCGGGCCTCCCGTTTGACACCCCTGGTCTATAAAAATAAAATTTGAAGTTATATCAGTTTTTACCGACCGTCACATGTATAAGGGAGGTATTGCGGTCATATTGAATTTGACATTTCGAGATTTCGATCTGTCTATCTGTTTGATGATTTGTCTATCTGTCGATCTGTTTGTCTGTCTGTCTGTCAAATTTGGCTAAACGGTTTTTTTGCGAGTATTTCGTAACAAACTGTATATACGCGCAAAATTTCAACTCTCTAGGTCTAGCTGTTTCGGTATAATTTCTATCATACAAACCAGTGGCGCACCCAGAATTTTTTTATGGGGGGGGGCGGAAAACAAAAGAGTTCCTCGCTGTGGAAATACTAGTGATGACCTAAAAAAAAGTCCTCACTTGTAAAATATAAGTGGTGACCAAAAAAAAAAGGTCCTCGTCTCTTTTTAAATCCATAGTACCTTACATTTACCTAAGAAATAGTGATAAAAAATTAAAAAACTTGGTATTTCCCTCCTTCATGGGGGTGGGGTGGCGTATGCACCACTGATACAAACAGATAGACAGTAAGACACATTAATGACGATATAAAGATTTGTTGGTCGTACCTTCAAAACCCTAAACACATGTGTATAGCAAAAGTTGTTTAAAATAAATAAAAAAATCAGCTGTGGCCACCACAGGACCGACCGCCATCATAAAGTTCTTATATAAAATAATGTATTTATTTAGCAGCAATAACTTGGCCTAATATTTTCTGACAGAGATATTATTTATCATGACCATGGAAACGTTACATATAAGTATTTTTTTATTTATTTATTTTTTTTTTTGGACTTAGCTACTCTGGCCAGTGTCCAGATGCATTTTATTCATTGAAAAATTCCATGCCATAACCGGGATTCGAACCCGAGCCCTCATGGCCTAGAAGTCAGTGCACTAACCACTACGCCATGGTGACCGGCACATATAAGTATGAAAAAATTGAAAATTTTACAAAAATTATTCAAAATTTTTCGTTTTATCAAAAAACGTCTCAAATAAAAGTTATTAATTATTGCTTTTATATCAACTTTTGTTCAATAAATTTTTTCGAAATATTTTTCTGTTGTGAATTATTCACAAAAATCTTAAAATCGACACGAGTAAACTGCCATTTTTAGTCAACCGGTTTTTACCAAAAGTTGATCAACTCGTGCCATTGATGATAAAAGCTTAAATATGAAGTTTCATAAAAATCCTTTCAGCCGAATTTGCTCTGCACGTGTACACAGACAGACGGACAGACAGACGGACAGACAGACGGACAGACAGACGGACAGACAGACCGACAGACAGACAGACAGACAAACCGACAGACATCATGCTAAAAATAGTCAAAACTTTTTTGACCTTTTGACCTCAATTCGTGGAGATCCATCGAAATCTCGAAACGTCAAAATCGGTATGATCACAATACCTCCCTTATATATGTTGGCGGTCGGTAAAAATCATTTCTGATTAATACATTTTTATAAAATAAATATGAGTGACTCTATGGGCCAGTGGTATGTTGGTAAATAATTAACAACTAGCTCGATACAAAAAAGGGGGAGGAGATACTGGCCTATACAAATATATTAACACTAGATGCGTTCGCGGATAAAAAATCGCAGACAGCTACCGGACGCATAGCGCATCATTAGACATATATCGAATGAAATACAAGCTGTATTTATTTCATTTATTACTTTTGCGATTACGATTGAGATTCTAATTGGATCGTAGTCGTGATTCGTTCCTATGATAGATTCGCTTTAATCTCAAACTAAGTACTGGGAACCTCAGCTAGTTAAATAATAACCATAATCGAAAGATACCTAATCTCTTCTGTTTGAGTTATTCTTCTTCGAATAAAGTTTTTAACTAATTTTTGTTATTGAATCTGAATCCGAACCTGTACTTAAATAAATTCAGCTTCAATTCGGATGCAGCAATAACATTTTTATCTTCACCGACAGTTCTTGAAATGAGTAACATTATCGATCGATTTAGTTATGTTCTTGATACATCTAAATTGACAGTCGATCGACATGGTTGTGCGACATGTATTGCGTATGTTCCCGTTAATGTAGACACGGCACAAACAAGCCATGATCTGACCATAATTTTGTGCGATTACATGTGTGTTGTAATTTCTGGTGTTCAGAAATACATTCATGTTAAAAGGGTTGCGTGCAGCTGAGTGTATTTCTCGTCAAAATAAGACGTTTTGAGTAGAATTAACAGTTAAATTGCTCTCGGATGTACATTTCATATTGCATGCAATTTTGACGGATAACTTCTCAAATACCAGCATTTCAAATAAATCACATACCTTTGAATAACTTTAAAATTATTTAAAACTGATAGGACGTCTAATAATTGGTTTGGTTAATTTGTGCTGATGAGATAATAATAACTAGCCGCTAGCTGTCGTGCGATATTCTTTACCGTACTGATTCTTTCACCATACGTATGTGAACATCTGCCGCTAGTATTTGTGCTGTAAATAGGATAAATAAATAATATTTTACTTATTGAACATTGTTTTTGTGTTTAATTATTAAATATTTAACACAATGTACAAATGAAATCTGTATTTTATTTACTGCTTTTGCGATTACGATTACCATTCTGATTGGATGTTTGCTATTCAGAAGGAATAATGATCTCCTGCGTCGTCCTGTTATTAGCTGTTGGGATTGTTCACCAATCAATTTCTTTTTTTTTAATTCTTAAGTGTAAAACGATTTAATCGAACCGAATTTTAACTATTAGGTCGTCTAGGATGAAATTTGTAGAAAAAAAGGCAAAACAAATATAAGGAATTATTTTATTCATCAAAGTATGCACCCATATTGTCTATACCAGTGTTTCTCAACAGGTGGTTCGCGGATCACCAGTGGTACAAGTACTTGTGCCAGTACTTGCACAAGTCGTTTTGTCGTTTACACGTATTCCAGTATCTTATTTAAGTAACCTTGCAAAGAACCCGAAACACACTGCAAAATGTAGATGCTTCCAATTATTTTTTATGCGTAAAACCGTCTTTTTAACGCGCCAATTTTCGATGTCTAACCTAATTTTATGTATTTTATGCGTACGTCTATCTAAACAAAAATGAATCGGCGCCAAAAACTACATTTATTAAAAAAAGGTGTGAAAAAGTTTGTTTTTGTAACCGCGAAAATACATCAGCTGTTCATGGCGGCCATTTTTAAGTCACTGGCACGGCTACTTGTGCCAGTAAATAGGAACGGTTTCTATTCACTTGACTTGCATGAGATACTTGTGCCAGTACTGGCACCAGTACTGCATGTACGTTTACACGATGCCAGTAACTGGTGCAAGTACTTACTGGTGCAAGTTACTTGCATCGTGTAACTCAGCCATTAATGTTTCGTGCGGTCTGCGATGCCGTAGTTCCACGGAAGAACTTCATAATAGTACGAATTTCCGACCGTTCCATTTTCAACAAAATTATTTTTTTTAAAAAAGTTTGATATTTTTTAGAGCATACAATGATTTCTTATACAGGCGAGATGTGTAACTTGTAAAAAAAAAACCAGAATGGTAAAATATTAAGCCAATGTCAAATAATAAGCTGTTAAAGTTGGCAATATTATTAAATACAAATTTCATCCTTGACGACCTGATATTTACCAACACATCACTGAATATATGGCACAAATACGATACCGGTACGTGACACATTGGACATCAGTACGCCACATAAGATCGTTTGAGTAGCATTGGTTTAAATATTAAGAGAAATGCTGTAAAATAGATAGTTTCCATTAAAAAATTAAGTATAATATTATACCTTCGTCATAATAGCAGAATTATAAAATTTATGTAAGTAGTTATTTGCAACATGCGATGTAGAGCTTTGCAATTCTCCAAAAGACATATTAATAAAAATGACATCGCTATAATAGCTAGTCATTTTAAACTGTTGCAACAAGACTCACAAATTATTAAACACTTATTAGTGCTGTTGCAAATTACAGAGAACATTTCTAGGCACGCCAGGAATACATCAATAATATACTACATACATTCATTCCTTTATTCCATATGACTCTATGAATTATTTCATTCTTATTCAACATTCATCCTGGAACGATCTGCAAATTATATCTTTTAATAAAGATGTGTTTTATCAAATATTCAACTATTATAATTTTATATAATAACTAATTACTGATGTTATAGAGATAGCATTAGAAGACAAATTAACTTGCTCAGCTATTTTCCTAGACGTGGCACAAGCATTCGATAAAGTTTAGCACGAAGGTCTTATACCCTTTTCACACTAGAACTTTAAGACGAGTGAACTTAAAGTTCCCCGATGTTTAACATCGGTATGCTTTCACACTTGATATTTAAATCTCTGGTGCTGTCATCAGCTACAGTAATTTTGTCCTTAAGTTACCGTCATGAAATTACCAGTTTTGAACTGTCTGCGCAGACGCACATTTTGAATTATTATAAACAAATATGGATATTTCATTTCATTCTACAATAAAGACACTACAATAAAGAATATATTACACCTGTATTAACATGTAAGTCGATACATTTTATCTCAATTATTGTAGCTCTGTATTTTATTAAACACATTATTAAAATAAATAATTTAATTATAACAATAAGTATAAACTTCTTATAACGTCGATAAAATACAGTATTCTTGTTTATGATAATATAAAATGTTGACAGCACAAATTCAAGGAGTATTTTTTTATAATAGAAATTAAGTTGGCAATGCGGACGATGTTTAAGACGCAGATCTCTGTCTTAAACATCGCTTGTATTTAGACGAGGCCATACGGTTTCACATTAGCGTTTAAAGATACATTCACTTTAACATCCGATCTTAAAGTTCTAATGTGAAAAGGGTATTACGTACGAGGTGTGTAAATTAAGTAACCGGACTGGCAACATAGCATTTGATCTGGCAACATTTGGAAAACGGGACTTGGAGGGGCGTCAGGTGAACATGTGATATACCTCCAGTATGAGTTTCAACTCGCTAAAGTAATTTTGTTGTCCGTAGCGATTTTTTTCGTAAAACAGTTTTTTCTACTGCGTTCTAAAAATGAGTGACATTCATTCAGAGCAACGGTGTGCTATCAGGTTTTGTTGCAGACTTGGGCACAGTGCAACGGAAACTTTTGCAAAACTTCAGCAGGCCTACGGAGACAATGTTTTGTCAAGTACCCAGGTTATTTGGTGGTTTAAGGCATTTTCAGAAGGAAGAGAGTTGATTGAAGATGAATCACACAGCGGAAGGCCTTCATCTTTAAGAACCGATGAAAATGTCGACAGAATCCGGGATCTTGTGCGTTCAGATCGTCGGTTGACAGTCAGAAAGATCGGGGAAGAGTTGAATTTGACGCACACTACTGTTCATCAAATTTTGACAATGCGCCTTGTCACACAGCAATTTCTATAAACGAGTTTTTGACCAGTAAAAACATTCCTGTGGCTCCTCAGTCTCTTTATTCGCCTGACTTGAGTCCTTGTGACTTTTTCCTCTTCCCAAGATTGAAAAATCACCTCAAGGGACGTCATTTTGGGACACTCGTAAACATTCAAACGTCCGTAACCGACCAGCTGAAAGCTATCCAATATTCAGAAAATATCTAAAAAAATATATTATTTTTTTAATATTTTCTATTCCAAAAAAATACACGCACTATCTTAGCTATAAATACAAAAAAAATTCATAACATTATTAGCCATAATTGAACCAGTAAAAAAATAATAAATTTTTTCAAAAACACAAAAACTGCCATATTTTCCAAAAACACAATCTGATCAAAAATTCCTCTCGTACGTTTCCAGCTAAAATCAATATACATTACCTATAATTTTTTCAGATTTTTTGTTTAACCCTTTTTGGTAAAAGGGTGTGGGACAAGAACTTTTGCACATTTTTGACTAAATTCGTGTTAAAAGAAATGAATTTCAAAAAACTATCTATCGTTCTGTAATATATGTCTTAAGAGCTTTCTTTTTATACCACACAATAAATTTTCACTCAAAATTTCTAAAAAATATTTATTTTTTTTATTAAATACATATTTGTTTATATTTATCCCGCGCTGTATTTTTTTTTTTTTTTTGGAACTGTCTATAGTTTTCCTATACGTGGGTCAAAAAGTTGTACAAGTATGCCAAATTTCAACTTTCTATATTCAGTCGTTAGGCTAAAAATTTCTACCGTACAGACAAACAGACAGACAGACACATGAGTGACGTTATGAGGGTTTTTTGGTGGTCATACCTACAAAACCCTAAAAATGCACCGAATAAGCGAAAACAACATCATGAAAAGGGTTTTTGAAACAAGAACGCCGAAGAAAGGAAGGCCAGAAAATTTGATAATAAGAAACAAAAGAAGCTACTAAAAAGAGAGATGTTAAGTGGGAAGAGTTAAGAAAATACAAAAAGGACAGATTATCATAGAAAAAAACATGGAACAACGTCAAAAAATAAAAACTGAACCATGAGACACATGAGTGACGTTATAAGGGTTTTTTGGTGGTCATACCTACAAAACCCTAAAAATAAAGTATTCTATGGAACTAAACCTGTTGTTCTTAATATCAAATCAAGTTACTTCTCAATAGGGTTGTACATCGAAGGCAAAACATCGATGTTTAACATCGATGTTAACATCGACGCCTTACTATCGAGGTTGAAAAAACATCGAAGGAAAAACATCGATGTTTCCGATACATCGGTGTTTTATTAATATTAAAAAAAGGTATTTATTTATATTATATAGGTTTTATTTAATAATGTAAAGATAAAATACGAAAAAAAGTAACTTATAATACACAAAAAGCATTTATTAGATTTTTAAATAGAAATATTCTTTTTTAATAGTAATTAATTTCACATTAACATTACCCAATATAATAATCCTAATTTGTTCCTACTATTTTTACATTTCTAAAATGAAATATTGCATTTTATTATAAAACTAATATAGTAATCTTAATGTTAATTTTATATTATTTAACATAAAAATAACATACTGTCATACACATTTTTTTTCACTTTTTTAAGTTGAAATACATATTACATTTTTTATTGAGAACTGACAATAACTGAAGTGACGCCTTGTGGAATATTTTGGAACTTAACGGAATAGGATTTTGTTGGATGTGGCTCATTTAATTGCATTGTTTGTATGTGTTAAAGTGAAGAAAACTTTAATAAAATGTCTTTAAAATCGCAGCAGAAAATTAACTGCAATGTGAATTGTTGTGTTTCAAATGGCAAATGTCAAAAAATCCTATTCCAATCGCCATTTTTTAAGCGACAACGCCTCTATAGGTAATGTTTATTCTCAATAACACTAACATAGCAATCCTAATATTAATTTTACACTAACATTACAATATAATAATTCTAATAATAGTTTTATTAATAAATAAATTATAATTATATTTTCCAATACGGTAATTCCAGGGATTGGAAGTATAACAACTGGGAAAGTGTCAACAAGACTCAAAAAGAAAAAGTGTGTTGGCGTCTTTGGTCGTTCGCATTGTTTGCAAAAATTAGAAGTTTCTTCTTATTTTTTCGTATTCTGCTAACTGCTAAGAAGAATAAGAACTAACACTATTAGTATTGTTATATCACAATAGATGGCGCATATATTTTGTGTACTAATTTTAATAAAAATTAAATTTTTAAGATTTCAGCGCCTCTAACGGTAGTTTCTGAATTTCAAAGTTTAAACATCGACATCGGTAGTAGACATCGATGTTTTATCGATACTATCGCCAGCGGACCATCGATGGTAAAAATATCGATGTTTTTAAAACAAACATCGATGTTTCCGATACATCGATGTTTTTTTCCCATCCCTACTTCTCAAACCACCTACGTAAATACCCAGTAAATCCTGACATGAGTGAAAATTCACAGTTCACATGAATTATTTATCTTTTTTCCGTATTTGTAAATAATTCATACTGATTAAATATACCCTACATATTAACCTTTTTTGTGAAACTGCGTAGGAATATAAACATTGTGCATCTGGTAATTAATAATGATGGTTTGGGAAACATAAGCTGATAATGCATATAGCTATGGGCATAAAACCACAACATAACTTCACAGATCATATTTCATAATAAATTCCGTTAATTTACATTTCAAGATACAAACTGGAAGCCTGATCATGTAAACATACTGAAAATTATTAGCAACTTGCAGAACTTTGCCGCGTCAAAATAATCAAGGCTTTTAGACTTACAGGACCTTCTCCATAAAGGGCCCTGGGTGTAAGAAATTGTTTAGGACCCAACTAAACAATTTCTCAACAAAAATGCAACTTATCACGAAACAAAATAATTGATGTGAAGTGTGAATTTTCACACATTTCAGGGTTTTGTAGGTATTTAATAAATGTAAGAAGCCAACAAAACGCTGGATGCCTCAGAATATATTCTTGGTTTAATGTTTTTTTATTATAATTATTTTTTTCGTTATTTGTGTACTAAGAGCTTCCATTTAAGTTTTTTAAATTAAATTTAAATAACTTGCGAAAATTTCATGACAATAAAATTAAAATTAAAAACTGCCAGCGATTTTTTCTGCACTTGCTTCGTATCTCAGTCTTCATCAATCAATAAGAAATAATTGATATGTGGCTTATTTTTTTTTCAATTTTAAAAACTTTTTTCTCATTATTATTAGTGTTATTTGATTTATAAATATTTCACAAATAAAAATTATTTATTCTTGTTTAATTAAAAACAAAAAAACTAAAGTAATTCAAGCAATAGGTTGAATCATATCGTATAACAGTAGGCTCCGCCTATAGGCTTCTTACACACATGAATTGGATTCTCAGCTGTAATTTTTAGGGTTTTGTAGGTATGACCAAAAAACCCTTATACCGTCATTCTGTCTGTCTGTCTGTCTGTCTGTCTGTCTGTCTGTCTGTCTGTTCGGTAAAAATTGTAACCAAACGGCTAAACCTAGAGAGTTGAAATTTGGCATGCTTATACAACTCTTTGACCCGCACATAGGAAAAATACTAAAACATCTAAAAAATATATACCCCTAAAAATGTAAACAAAAACGTGCTCATCGAAAAAAAAATTTTTTTTTTTTTATAAATTCTGAGTAGGGTATCAAATGAAAGCCCTTAGTATGTGAACTAACGATCAAAATTTTATTTTTGCAAAATAAATTATTTTGATGCAGTTATTGCCAAAATGGCCCAGATGGTTTAAACTAAAAATCTGAAAAATATCTAAGTAATGTACATTTGTGTGAACCGGAATAGTATCAGACTATGTTTTCGGAAAATAACGCATTTTTTGGTTGACGATGTACAAAAGTTATAGTTATGTAACACAGTACACTAGAAGGCGTATCCCGGTCTAATGGTTAGCTTGCTCGCTTGCTACGCAGCAAATTAGGGTTCGCTCCCAGGCAAAGGAGACAATTTTATATTTTGTTTTTTTTTTCATTTTATTTTGTTTAAATTATTTTGTCAAAATTCTATTTATATTTTGGCAAATGTTGCATTTAATTTTTAAGAGCGTAAATTTAATAATCCAGAATTGTTGGAATTAAATTTTTATTCTATGTGTCATATATACGAAACCAGAGGGGTGGAGCATATGACTTAAAACTACCAATGGCGCAATTTTCAAAATCTTAATGAACCTTGCTATATAAAAAAAAAAAAATACTGCACTTATTTAGAAAAATTAGTTTTTAAAGCTCTTAGATTAACAGACGATAAATTATTTTAAAAATATCGTTCATTTTGCCGTGATTACTACAAAGCAAAATTTGTCCTACACACTCAGCATGCCGCCTCCACTTATTATATACCTGCGAAACCTTGCAATGTGTGAAAATATACACTTCACATTTTTTTTTTTTTAATTTTTAAGCAATTTTTTTGAGATATATTGCCAAAATTGTGCAAAAATTTTTTTGTCCCACACCCTGTAGCCCAGATGGTTTAAACTAAAAATCTGAAAAATATCTAAGTAATGTACATTTGTGTGAACCGGAATAGTATCAGACTATGTTTTCGGAAAATAACGCATTTTTTGGTTGACGATGTACAAAAGTTATAGTTATGTAACACAGTACACTAGAAGGCGTATACCGGTCTAATGGTTAGCTTGCTCGCTTGCTACGCAGCAAATTAGGGTTCGCTCCCAGGCAAAGGAGACAATTTTATTTTTTGTTTTTTTTTCATTTTATTTTGTTTAAATTATTTTGTCAAAATTCTAGTTATATTTTGGCAAATGTTGCATTTAATTTTTAAGAGCGTAAATTTAATAATCCAGAATTGTTGGAATTAAATTTTTATTCTATGTGTCATATATACGAAACCAGAGGGGCGGAGGATAGGACTTAAAACTACCAATGGCGCAATTTTCAAAATCTTAATGAACCTTGCTATATAAAAAAAATACTGCACATATTTAGAAAAATTAGTTTTTAAAGCTCTTAGATTAACAGACGATAAATTATTTTAAAAATATCGTTCATTTTACCGTGATTACTACAAAGCAAAATTTGTCCTACACACTCAGCATGCCGCCTCCACTTATTATATACCTGCGAAACCTTGTAATGTGTGAAAATTCACACTTCACATCATTTTTTTTTTTTTATTTTTAAGCAACTTTTTTGAGAAATATGGTAAGGAACATTTTTTTTTTTTTTTCAAAAACATATCAAAATAATCTTTTGTATGAATTTTACACTTTTAAAATGCTACCAGGTCCACAAGTATGAAATGCGGATTTTTTTTTTAAATAAAACACATTAAACTCAAAAGAACAGTAAAAGTTTATTTATTCAAAGTATGCTCCATTAGAAGTTATACATTTTTCCCATCTTTCAGGCAATTTGTGAATACCTCGCCAGTAGCACTCTTCTCCTTTCCCCGCAAACCATTCATCTAGCCATTCTTTCACATTTTCATATGAACAAAAGTGCTGCTCGGCAAGTGCGTGACCCATCGATGCGAACAAGTGGTAATCTGAAGGGGCCAAGTCTGGTGAGTAAGCGGCATGGGGTAGCACTTCCCACTTGAGTACCTCCAATGTGTTGCAAACTGATTTTGCCATATGTGATGGAGAGTTATCGTGAAGAAAGATTACCTTGTGCTGTCTTCTTTCGTATTCTGGTCGATTTATGAGCAGCGAATGGTTCAATTCGATCAGTTGTTGTTGGTAGCGTTGGGTATTAACTGTTTCACCAGGTTTTAACAATTCATAATAGAGCACACCCTTTTGGTCCCACCAAGTACAGAGCATTGTCTTTTTGCCAAAGCGATTCGGTCTTGCAGTTGATGTGGATGGTGAGCCTGGGTTCACTTATGATTTTTTGCGTTTGGGATTTTCAAAATAAATCCATTTTTCATCGCCAGTAATGATACGATGCAAAAAAGACTTTCTTTTGTATCGTGCAAGCAAAATTTCACAAGTGTTTTTGCGTTTTGCCATTTGCCTCTAATTCAATGCATGTGGAACCCATCTGCCGACTTTCTGGATCTTATCAATCTCTCTTAGGCGATTGGAAACAACTTGTTGACTAACGCCTAACTGCTCTGCTAGTTGTTTTTGTGATTGACTATCGTCTTCCTGTAGCAATGTTTCCAATTTTGTATCTTCATATTTTTTTGGAGGTTTTCCATGTTCTTTGTCTATAAGATCAAAGTCACCACTTTTGAAACGCCGAAACCATCGTTCACACGTATCTTGCGATGGAGCATATTCACCATAAGCTTCTCGAAGCAGTCGGTATGATTCAGCAGCAGTTTTCTTCAAATGAAAACAAAACAGTAGTACTATCCGCGAATGCTCTTTATTTGGCACAAAATTTGACATTTTTAACACAGTAAAATAAAACTATATGATCACTTTTCAAATTATAACCTATACGCATTTGACACTGAATGATAACTTAACAAAACGCCATATGTGTTGAAACTTTGAACTATACACTCTGTTTGCGCGGCAAGTTTGAATAAAATCCGCATTTCATACTTGTAGACCTGGTACTTCCGTAATTGTGAAGATTGTAATAATCACAAGAAGACTTGTTAATTTTTAATAAAGCGTTACTTTTAATATACAATGTTATTTATATTAAAGTACAGCAAACATTGAACGCAAAATGAAAATAAAAACGTTCCGAAAGTGTTTCCGCTTCAAGTCACTGTCGTAATTAGTTACGAGCAAAATTAAATACTTCAATTAGACTTAAATTAAAATGTGTATATTAAGTTGTCGACATTTTGTTAAGATATAAAGTGTAATAATAATGTATAATTTGACAGAAAGATGATGGTTTTTATTAAATAATAGCTAGCTTATCTACATTTCGTAGGGTACATTTTTGTTGATAAGTGATATCCTCGCGCGTACACAAGGGGGGGGGGGGTCTTTGAGTTCGGATAGCCCCCCCCCCCCCCGAAATATCTCCCTTATTATTGAGTTAACAGCAAAAATGTATATGACAAACATCGTTTACAGTAGCGGCGCTAGTTCTTAAAATCTGGGGGGCTGCAGGAAATTTTGAGTAAAATTTGGGAGGGCCAGGAAATATTTGAAATCATTTTTAGGGTTTTGTAGGTATGACCAAAAAACCCTTATACCGTCATTTTGTCGTCTGTCTGTCTGTCTGTCTGTCTGTCTGTTCGGTAAAAATTGTAGCCAAACGGCTAAACCTAGAGAGTTGAAAATTGGCATGCTTGTACAACTTTTTGACCCACACATAGGAAAAATACTAAAACATCTAAAAAACATACCCCCCCTAAAAATATAAACAAATATGTGCTCATCGAAAAAAAAAATATTTTTTTTAAATTCTGAGTAGGGTATCAAATGAAAGCCCTTAGTACGTGGATTAACGATCAAAATTTAATTTTTGCAAAATAAATTATTTTGAGGCGATTTTTGCCAAAATTGTGCAAAAAAATTTTTGTCCCACACCCTGTAGCCCAGATGGTTTAAACTAAAAATGTGAAAAAATTCTAAGTAATGTATAATGGTGTGAACCGGAATAGTACAACAGGAATTTTTGATCAGATTATGTTTTCGGAAAATAACGCATTTTTTGTGTTTTTTGGTTGACGATGCATACATCTTATACTCTTATAACACACTAAGTTGATAAGCGTTTGGTGGTCTAGTGGCTCAGTTGCTCGACAACCACACAGGATCGTTATTCACTACACAGGTTCGTTCCTGGCTTGTGGAGTCAATTTTATTTTTTGTTTTTTTTTTCATATTTATTATGTTTAAATTAACTTTACAATGACACCAAAAAATCATATTTTTATGTAAACCATTTCAAAATGGCGACCATTTATTTACAAAATAATAATCAACATAAGTTTTACAAAGTTGAACGTAGCCAGCTTTGAAAACAATAAAAAAAGAAACAAAATATCTCTATTTGACTATTTAGAAAAAAAAAAACTATTACTTTTTACAATTATTTTACAAAAAAAAAAAAAATTACTAATGTTCGATCAAACCACCATTATGTTATGTCATATAATAACTAGTTATAACAACTAGTTCATATAATAACTAGTAATAAAAATTTTAATCAGATTATGTTTTCGGAAAATAACGAATTTTTTGGTTGACGATATAAAATATTTAATACGTTATGTAACACAGTAAACCATTAAGCATTCATAGTCTAATGGTTCCCGCTGCCTAAACTGCAAACTAGGGTTCGCTTTTTCACTAGGGCTGGAGACAATTTTATTTTTTCTATTGTTTTTGCATTTTATTTTGTTACTGGCCCGACCTTCATATATAAGGGGCAAGTATTGTAATCGCGAAAATTTTCGATGTCGAGATTTTGACGGATGACCACGTTTCATGGTCCAGGGAATCCAAAAAACCTATTTTCGAAGTGCCGTCCGTATGTGTGTGTGTGTGTGTGTGTGTCTGTCTGTGTGTCTGTGTGTATACACGATAACTCAAAAACGGTTTAACTTAAAGAGTTCGTTCTGGTACTAAAAAATTCTCCTATTAAATGGGAAGTACCCTATTTTTTTTTATGAAAATCGGTTGACTAGAAATGGGAGTTTACTCGTGTCGATTTTAAGATTTTTGCGAATATTTAGCAAGAGAAAAATATTTCGAAAAAATTTATTCAACAAAAGTTACTATAAATACAATAACTAATAACTTTTATTTGAGACGTTTTTTGATAAAACGAAAAATTTCGAAAATTTTTTGTAAAATTATTTAAAATTTTTTCATACTTATATGTAACGTTTCCATGGTCATGATAATTAATTCGTAACTAGTAAAGCAAGCCTTGGACAAAAATTTGTATAGAACATAATTTGATGTATTTTTGAAGATTTATCTAAATATTTAAATTTTTTTTTTTTTAAATTTACATTTTTTTTAAATATTTTTTTTATGGGAGGGCAAGTCTAGCGGAGGTTTCCCTTCGCCACTGGTTTAAATTATGTTGTCAAAATTCTAGTTATATTTTGGCAAATGTTGCATTTAATTTTTATTATTAGGCATTCGAATTAAAATTAACAAAAAAAATATTTTAACATAAAATTTGTGTTTTAAAGCTCTGAGATTAACAGACGATAAATTATTTTAAAAATATCGTTCATTTTGCTATGATTACTACAAAGCAAAATTTGTCCTACACACTCAGCGTCAGTAGCGAACTAGCAAAATTTTCCGGCCCTGGAAAATTGAAATAAATCGGCTCCATGGGGTCAAGACCCGGCCTCATTGGTCTAAGGACCGGCCCCATTGCTTCAAGAATCGGCCCTATTGGGACCGGTTTACCGGCAAATTGCCCGGTATCCCGGCGGGCCAGTCCGCCACTGCTCATGCTGCCTTCACTTATTATTAGGGTTGCCACCTCTCCGGGTTTGACCCGGAGTCTCCGGGTTTAAGTGTCTATCTCCGGGTTACAGAAATGAAAAGATTAGTAAAATAGAAATATACAGTCTGTTCCAAACGGTTACGCGGAACTAGATTTTGCAATCTAGTTACTTTCATCGTTTAAATCGTGCTTTTCGACCGTTTTATTTAAGCTTTGTAAATCATACTTACAATAAACATTTTTTGGTTAAGGTTAATATCATTTTAAAATGTCATTTTCTTTATATTTTGATTTTTTGTGTCATTCTTAATACATATTTCCCATTTATTAATTTTTTGTCATTAAAATGTATAAAAAATAATAATTTAATTTTGACATATGTCATTCGTTTCCATGGTTTCATTGTTGGAATTTTAAATTTTGACATTCCAACGTGAAAAATGAAATAACCCAAGCAAGATCCCTTCGCGTGACAACCTAAAAGAACGAAATTCCCATTTAGTTCCGCCTAACCGTTTGGAACAGACTGTACATTTTTACAATTTTGTTAATAGGGGATAGGCATGATTTTTTTTAAATTTTTTATGATATTCCTCTTGTTGCATATAAACACAAAAAAACAGTTTTTATTTTTATTTTTTTGTAATTTGAAGGCTTAAAAAAATCATAAATGTATGTAGCGCGCGAAAACGACGTGTGACGTCATACCCCTTCTAACTGACGTATGACACTACTAGCTTACCGGCGTACATTGTCTGTTGTGAACTTATTTGTTTGTATAACTTTCATAGGTTATGTAAAGTTAGAGTGATTTTAATTAAAATAAAGTTTAATTCTATAAAACCAATTTATACATGTTTACCGAATTAAATTTTATATTAAAATAGATAACTTATATTGCAGTATTTCAATTATACCTCTAACGTTTTGTAACTTCATGTAAACAATGTAGTAAAATTCTGACAAAATTTTAAATATTTACATAAATATTTACATTTTACAGAGTTGCAGCGTTTGTTTACATAAAGTTATAGAATATAAAATAAAAATTAATTTGACACCACGTATTTCCTCAGCACTGTAGCATTCATTATTTTTCATATATTCCATGAGCATAAATGTTGGGTAAATTATCACTCTGAGCCCTAACAAAATCTTTATCTGCCATTTTAATAATAAATGCGTGAAAAATTGCTTAAAAACAAATACAAAACTCTCGAACAATACAATACACACACGTGTAAAGATTATGTTGTAGCTGTATCTGTGATGTGAAACCCCTATCGTTTGACGTCATACTCAGTCGTTTTACTCGGCAACCTTCGCTCCGTGGTCGGCTTATTTCAAATTTACAATATTTTAATTCAAAAATTTGGCTATAATATTAATTAAAATGTAATTTTTGTTTTGTTAGGTGACATAACTAACATTAACATATCAAAATAATGTAGTTTTAAGGAAATACAAATTTTATGCGTATCCCCTATTATTACATGAATTTTCAATGGGAATTTTTTCTTTAATGGGCAATACGTGGACAGATGAACGAAATAGGATGAGAGTCGAATTAGTAAAATCGGAATTATGCACCAAAATAAATTATGATATGAATTGCCACGAGTTCTACGAATTTATTAAAATGCCGGGAAACGTAGACCTGGTGAAAAGTTCAATAAGCAACAAAAAATATACATTCAAATTAAAACAATGAGATATTTAAGTACATATCTATATATATATATATATATATATATATATATATATATATATATATATATATATATATATATATATATATATATATATTGTTTAATTTTTTGTTCTTGTAAATTTAAATATGTTTATGATATAGTTTAATCGTTATATTTTTTTGTAAGTTTAAATATAATAAATTAAATTGTAATTTACGTTAATTATATAGTTAAATTTAAAATGTAATGAAAACGACTATTTCTTTTTTTCGTTTAATTATATGTATATTATTTTGTTCTAATAAATGAAAATAATTGGTATTGTTCTAATTAATAACAGAAATTTATAATTAATGACCTTTTTTGTTTCCGGGTTTGAATGATGTTCAAGGTGGCAACCCTACTTATTATATACCTGCGAAATCCTGCATTGTGTGAAAATTCACACTTCACATCAATTTTTATACATACCTATATAAGAAAAACCGTACGAAGTAAGGGTACACCAGTTAGTAATAATATAAAACAGTTATATTGTCCAATTTTATTATGATAGATTTCTCGAGAAATATGACGTGTTATGAAGAGTAAATGAAGGAGGAGGCAAAATCTCCTCCCAGTTGTCATATCCGAGATAATCCCTCCTACTTAAACAGTAAATTTTTCTGTTGCTAGGATACTGATCAGCTGGCACATCACTCAGAAATGTGCAAAAATATATTTTCAAGTGAAAGTAAAAACAACCCTATTCAATCAACCCTTACAATACTTTTAAAATAAGCACCCTTTTCTATGACCATTCAAAAATTGAATCGTGTCGACTGTGCAGATTCAAAATACTGTAACAAGCGTAAACACAGGCGTATGCTACAGCTTTTGTAACCTTTAGAACCAGGACCAGCCACAGGGGGATGCCCTGGGCACTATAGGGCCCCAGAAAAGAAAAAAAAAGAAATAAATAAGAAAAAAATTGATGTAAAATATTAGTTATAACACATTTCTTGGATTCGTAGGTGTTTAGTAAGTGAAAGAAGCCAACAGAGCCAGAGCCGCAGTAAGGGGGGGCGGAGGGGGCGACGGCCCCTAGCGCACTGAGGAAAAGGGCGCTGATGAGCTTGACTAAGGGGCGCCACATTGCGAAAGTGAGGATCTTTTTTTTTGCTCTTCACTTGGAATTTGGGAGGTGAGGACATTTTTTTTGCTCCTCACTTGGATTTTGGGAGGTGCGGACCTTTTTTGTTTTTGCTCTTCATTTGGAATTTGGGAGGTGGGGACCTTTTTTTTTGCTCTTCACTAGGAATTTGCTTATCACTTACATTTATTGCCAAAACGCAGTTTTGCCCCTAGCGCAAATTTTCCTTACTGCGGTTCTGAACAGAGCGCCCTAATACGAGGGCTACCTTTTAAGTTTTTCTACCTTTTAAGTTTTTACAAAAAACTAAGAAAGAAATTTTTTTATTGGAACGAACTGTTTTATTGCTTTTCAAAATATTCACCTTTAAGATTTATACACTTTTGCATGCGTTCAAACCAATTCTCGAAACATTTTTTCCACTCTGAAGTTGGTATCAAAAGTTGGTTTCAACAGCTTTTTGAGGTGATTAAAATGGCTGTCCACGCATTTTTTGTTTGACATTGGGGAACAAAAAAAAAGTCGTTAAGGGATAAATCAGGTGAATACGGACAATGAGACATTAATTCGATGTTTTTCTCCTTCAAATAATCAATTGTTTGACGTGCTGTGTGGGAGCTTGCATTGTCATGATGAAGAATGATGTGACGTTTTTGGTTGTTTTTCCTGATTTTGGCGATGACTTGTGGCAGACAAATTGTGGTATACCATTCAGCATTATCTGTTCTCCGATCTTCTAAAGGAATGGTTGCGACATGTCCAGTACAATCGAAGAAAAAACGATCATTTTCTTGGAAGTGCTTCGTGAACGAACAACTTTTGTGGGTTTCGGTTCATCTTAGAACACCCAAACAGTGAATTGTTGCTTAGTTTCCGGTTCATATGAATAAATCCAAGTTTCGTCACCTGTAACGATGTTGTATACGGATTTTGCAGTGCCTAGGTTGAATTTTTTTAGCATTCCCTTACACCAATCAACACGAGCCTTTTTTTGAGCTTGGGTCAAATTATGCGGAATCCATCGGGAACAGATCTTTTTCACAGCTAAATGTTCATACAAAATCAAATGTATTGCAGTCTGCGATATGCCAAAGACTGCCTCTATCTCACGGTAAGTCACATGCTGATCTTCTTCAATAATTTTGCGCACAGCATCGATGTTTTTTTGAATCACAACTGATTTTGGTCGACCTTCACGAGATTCATCACTGACGGACGCACGACCACAACGAAATTCTGCAAACTAATTGTAAACAGTCTTTTTTGATGGTGCTTCATTACCAAAAGTTCAACGAAGCGAATCTATACATTGTTGTTGAGTTAGGCCTTTAGTAAAATCGTAAAAAATCATCCAACGAAAACCTTCACGAGTAATATCCATTTTTTCACATACTTGTTTTTTTAACACTCACTATCAACAAAGTACTCGGTCAATTTATAAGCTGCTACTGATTTCACAATAACAAATGTCAAATTTTACGAATATAGTAATGACATATTTCAATATTGCCATCTAGTGGTCGTTTGTAATATCATAAAAGGTAACCCTCGTATAAGGGAGAACCGTGGCCTGCCAAAGGAACTAAAAGAAAAGCGAAAGAATCTTCAAAGAGGAGAAATTACATTTTTACGTAAAATACCCATTTTCGAAATAATAGGGGAAACTTCCTAAGCGCCCTGACATCTGGTGGCAATTTGCGGAAAATACGAAAGTGACATTGTTTTGTTTTGTTCAATGGAGAAATACGTGTTTTTTTGTTGTTAAAGTTTTATTTTTGTGATTCATGAAAAAAAAAAAACAATCAATTTTGTTGTGCGCCGCAATGTAAATCGTGAATAAGGAAGAATCCCTCTTTACTCATTCCATAATTTACCTAACTCGAAAAAAAATATCAGTTGAAACGACGTTTGGAAGCAGAGAGAAAGTGGATCGTAGGTTTTTGGGCAAAAATCCAAGCCCATGCATGCACGTTTGCTCGTTGCATTTTATGGAAAGTGATTTTTTACGTCCAAGAAAAGACTGAAAAAAGCACTTACCCCACCCAAAATTTGCCTAAATCATGAGTTGATATATTAAAAGGCCCTTCTATTTTTTCAGGCAGAGATATTAATTTTTACTAATATATTTACCATATTTTTGTTGCTATTATATATACAGACAGTCAAAAAGAATTAAAAATACAATGAAAATCTAAAAATTTCCTTAAAATTTCTTTAGAATAGTATAATTACATATCTTGTAAATCGTAGATTACCATTAAATAAAAAAAAAAGCTCGGAAAACTGGAAAAATACAACTCGTGTTCATTTTCACTATGTAAACAAATACACGAGTAACAGTTTAATGTCACTTTCGAGTGTTCCAGCTTTGCCACATATGGCGCTGCGATCTTAAAAAGTTTCCCCTATATCTGGTGACATGAGATCGCTTTTGCGTAAAATCGCCGGTCAACAATGTGTTATACCCTTTTCACACTAGATCTTTAAGACGAGTGAACTTAAAGTTCACCGATGTTTAAGATCGGTATGCTTTCACACTTGATGTTTAAATCTCTGGTGCTGTCATCAGCTACAGTAATTTTGTCCTTAAGTTACCATCATGAAATTACCAGTTTTGAACTGTCTGCGCAGACGCACATTTTGAATTATTATAAACAAATATGAATATTTCATTTCATTCTACAATAAAGACACTACAATAAAGAATATATTACACCTGTATTAACATGTAAGTCGATACATTTTATCTCAATTATTGTAGCTCTGCATTTTATTAAACACATTATTAAAATAAATAATTTTATTATAACAATAAGTATAAACTTCTTATAACGTCGATATAATACAGTATTCTTGTTTATGATAATATAAAATGTTGACAGCACAAATTCAAGGAGTATTTTTTTATAATAGAAATTAAGTTGGCAATGCGGACGAAGTTTAAGACGCAGATCTCTGTCTTAAACATCGCTTGTATTTAGACGAGGCCATACGGTTTCACATTAGCGTTTAAAGATACATTCACTTTAACATCCGATCTTAAAGATCTAGTGTGAAAAGGGTATTAAGAACCTCTTATCTATAGTAAAGACAACTCCCATGACAAAAAATAAACTTGTTGCATACGTAAACGTAGTTGATTTCGTAAATTATAGTTTTAGTGTGATAGATGACGTAAATCCTGGGATATCGTGGATGACCTACATAAGGGTTTCTTGGCCATACCAACGAGTCCCTAAAAACAGTATTAAAACGTATTTTTTGTAGTATTAATCCTTGTTAAAATTAGAACAAAGCTTCAATATTTATTCTTTTTTTGACAATAGTAACCTAAAAATAATGTTACATTTTCAAATAATTTTATAAAAGTGGCAATACATATAACAATAGAACCCCTTTTACTAATAAAATAGTAAAAAACAATCCGTAGTCAAGCAATGCGTAACCACTTCTTAAAACCGGAAGAATGACTCGATCACATATCGATATATCAATATCCACACATGCAGCCGGCAATACGAGGGTCTTCACACATGCTAGTGGCCAGGTGTTAGTGCAAGTCCCCCTAAAATCGCCCCCTTTAAATCGCGCGTGCCAGGCAGCTGCGTTCAACCATTCTACCCCACCTATGAATCGCATTTCTACATGTGCATGTCTAGTTACCTGCCTGATAACTACGTTCTTTTGTTACTTATTCTATTATGTTTGGATTTCAGTATGATAATATATTTTTTGCGTTATTTTGGATATGCAAATTATTCAATTCAATGAAATATTCTTGATTTTGTGTGCTTTAAAACTGGTTTTACTGTTGCTATGCAGATGACACGTGTTGCTTTAGCTGGGGTTAAAATTGCTTTGGTTATTGTGCATTTTCTGAACCAAAGTTGTTCAACAACAAAAGGGGTGTAATCAGGGCCGGAGTTACATAACGCAAGGCCCTAGGCTACTCAAATTTTTAGGCCCCTTCAATAGACCGCCTCCTTTTTTTAATATTTCTAAGTTTATCACTTTCAATGCTCAGAATGCTCAGTGCGGATAACCTGTATTGAGACATTGTGCTCCTTAATTCATTTTTATATCTGTTAAGTTTTAAAAAAGACCTCACTTCAAAGCAGTTAGTGACCATTAAACCAAGAAGCAGTCATAGGATTCTTCATCTAGGTAAAGCCATCTGTATTTTTTCTTTATGTATTATTTGGTTGAGGTCTGCATGAGACTGAGGAAGTTCTTCTAAAGGGGTGAAATGCTTTTTTTTTACGGATTCCTCAATATCAGTTATAACCGACTTAAATGGAAAATGCTCATAATTAACACTGTTAAAAAGGCCAATAATTTATTTAATCAAGAGAAGCTTTCCACATCTGTGTCTAAAAATATTACTAAAATATATAAAACTTACGTACGTCCATATTAAAGATTGCCGTCATAATTTGGTCTCTTATCTCTTGAAAGACGTTGAAATTCTAGATAATGTCCAAAGTAGATTTACAAAAATTCTTCAATATCTTACAAATAAGATTTATGACGAACGACTGCGATTTCTAAATCTGTATATTAGATTTTGGATTTATAATTTGGTGTCCCTATTACTTGAAAGATGTTAAAATTTTTGTAAATCTTCTTTGGACATTATCTAGAATTTCAACGTCTTTCAAGAGATAAGAGACCAAATTATAAAGGCAATCTTTAATATGGACGTACGTAAGTTTTATATATTTTAATAATATTTTTAGACACAAGATGTGGGAAGCTTCTCTTGATTAAATAAATTATTGGCCTTTTTAACAGTGTTAATTATGAGCATTTTCCATTTAAGTCGGTTATAACTGTGACGCAAAGATTGTAAAGATCTAACTGATGTAAGTTGTTCGTCATTCATGGCGTAGATATCTGGAGTTGTTATTCTCCACGTGTAAGACACTGGACTTTTTTGTGTTTAATTTTATGCCCCATTGTTTTTTCTTGGCAGTTCTTTTATTTCGACCGATAATTTGATTTTGTTACGTATAATAGGTTTTATTACGGGAGTGTTTGGTATCAATGGTGAATATTTCAAACTAGAACGACGAGTTAGGCAAGGTGGCTCCATATCTCCAAAGCTATTTACTGTAGCATAAGAAGGTATTTTTAAAAGAGTTAATTGGATGAATCGAGGCCTCAATATTAATGGTGAGAGACTTATGGCGGGATTCTAACGTAAGACTTTTCTCTTACAAGTTAAAATGCATTTGTTTTTGTATGCTACAACATAAAAAAACAAATGATTTTAACTTGAGTTAGGGATAATTCTTACTTTAGCAACCAGCCATTAGTCATTTGAAGTTCGCAGATGATATTATCGAGAAGATACGGGAAAACTAAAGCTATGAACAACTAAGGACAGGATTTTGAAAGCTTAGTTAATTATAATCAAATATTTAGAAAATGGTTGCTAAGGTTACTTATGGGATTATTATATTGTAACCGAGTTTAACCAAAAGATTAAACTTGGCTAAGCTTTCAGAAACCGGCCCTTAGTTGTTATCAACTTAGTTTTAATAATTGATCTTTCAATAGAAAGCAGAACCATTAAATAGGATACTAACTAACTTATAGTTAGTAACCTATTAATTAGGGTATAACATCAACATTGATCGATATAACCAAACTGAATCTAGTTCCGCGTAAGATTAGGCTGAGCAGTGTTTGGAAGGCTAAGAAAGCTATTC
Organism: Liopterus haemorrhoidalis; assembly: GCA_963971575.1. Taxonomy (NCBI): domain Eukaryota; kingdom Metazoa; phylum Arthropoda; class Insecta; order Coleoptera; family Dytiscidae; genus Liopterus; species Liopterus haemorrhoidalis. The sequence goes on along the minus strand of OZ020617.1, from coordinate 47,765,748 downwards.
ATAAGCGATCTACCTATTTACTTTTGAGGAAAGATTATGACCAATGCGTTTTACCTGATTTAACTTATGGCTTTAAAACTCACTTTGAAGTCTGGGATTTTTTTGTTTTAACTTAGACTCAGAGACAGTAACTCTCACTTCGAAGTCTGGGAAGAAACTAAGAGTTGCTCAAAGATCAATGGAGAAACTCATGCTTGGGATATGACTTCTGCTGTCTGCAAAGTTGGTTATTCTGTAATAACCAATATATGGATGACAGACACCAAGATTTGTGATGTAGTCAATAGAATCGCTCAGCTGATATGGATCTGAGTTGACGTTGCGAAACTCCAAGATAGTAGGTAGACTAAGAAAATAGTAGAGTAGATAATGAGGGACACTGAGAGAAATACAGGCAGACCATTCACTAGGTTGACAGATGATTTGAGGATAAGTTCCGTAAATTTGTAACTTAAGATACTAGCTCAAATTAAATGGAAATAAACAGGGCAGGCCTATGTCCAGCAGTGGGCAATAAAGACTGGATGGTGAAGATGAAATAATATTGTCAATAGATATCTGTCCCGCTGAACTGACTCACCACTTGAATAAAACTAATTGTTCTTAATGACTCGTTGAGCTTCACAGCCTAAATAATACTGCTCTTCCGACTGCAGGCTAGTCTCATATACCGGACTTTAAAATGTTCCATAGGTTTCTAGAACTTTCGGGAAACTCAATGTTCTAAGTTCGCTGTCCGATTCAAGGCTACTGTATTCTTTGGCAAGCCGTATTCGTAACAGTATTTAATAATAACTGCTAGACTGGCAAAAACAGCTTAAAAAATAAATTTGAATTAAATTGAGCAATGTTGTTAAATTTACCAAACTTGTATTATATTTAACAAGCCTAAGGCTCTCTGGTCTAGTTTACACAAATCTTTTACACCTGATGATAATATTATTTACCATATCACCTTGAATGAATTCGTAATCTTTGAACCTGAATGGAGTTGTGTATTGTAAGGCGGGACCCTTCTATATCTTACCCCTGTTAAGAACCCCGTTAAGACAGGTGTCTTTACGTCACAATCTTGAGGGCATACACCTCATGACGTCATAAGTGCACATATGGGTAAGGAGTTTAAAGGGACAACACCTGCTCACATTTTAAATGTCTTTGAAGTCACTGAATAATATTATTGTTGAATGTGATGGAATGAATATAAAAGACCAGTTTTAGAATGAGGTAGGTTAAATGTTTTGTATTTCATTATAACTTTATTGGCAGTACTTTTGTAGTTTAGTAGAGACTAGGTTTGCCAGATATCTTACTATCGGTAGGACAGTCCTACAATTACATTTACAATTACATTTGGGCATAATGTCCTACAATTACAATTACATGCTGAAATTATAAAAAATAAAAGTGTGTTATTAAGGCAATTATTTTAGTTAACTGCTAATAGAATATGGTTATGAAAGTAAACTAGCGCCGAATGAGATGTTGAATAGTATCGTGAAGAAAGTTAGACATCTTAATTTTTTCTGAATTTATATAACTTAATTGGTAAATCGGACATATGTGAACGCTATTGTACGTTATAAAACTATCAAGATTTTTAAAAACATTTAAAAAATTGATTAGAGATTAATTTGGAAGTCTAAATAGGCCTTCAGACGTGAATATCTGAATTTGATCAACTCTTGGTACTGAATCGTCTATCGGAATGGATAGTTTACTAATGTCACTTTTATGAATTTATTGAATATTTTGAAAAAAAAAAAAAAAAATATGTAACAAAAATTGCTATACGAACAATAACAACCAACTTTTGTTAACATTTTTAATACAAAGTAATAAATTTTTATACCTTTTCATATTTTTGCGATATGTTTCTAAATTTCTATCTTGGCATTTCATAAATAAAATGTAATAATAAATTTATTTTGCACCTTTCGGTTTTGAAAGAGTTGATTTACATTCTAAAATAATTATATATATTATTCTATGATACATAATCATTTATTTTATTCATCCAGGCTAAGCCTCTCCCCGAGTCGTCTAGTAGGTCTTCTGTTTTTCGTATTTCTGGCTGCATTCTTTCACAGTTTCTTAGGTGGTCTATTGTTTCTAGTTCTTCTCAGCAGATTCTACATAATTTTTCCGTTTCTTTCATCTGTTGCCCTCTCCTCGTTGCCACATCTGAATCTTACGATTACATTCTGGTTCCCCTTTCTTTCTGCCAGGTATCTGGGTAATCCGTTACTGGTTATATTTTTGTACACTTTGTTATATGTAGATTCTTATATTCTATTATACTGTTCTTGTAACTGCACTTCTTTGTCTCTTTCTACTATTAGGTTTATCGTCTGTTGACCTTCTCTTCTTCTTTTTGTGACCTCTTCTATGGAAAAACCTTTCTGTTCGTAATATTTTTCACGTTTCATTCCCCATTTAGTATCGGTTTTCATCTGCTCTCTCTCTTTCCAGCCCTCTTCTGATATTGTGTTGTCTGTCAATATGACTCGCTCTTCATATTTCATGGCTCTTCTCCCAGTTAGTATTATTATTTACTCCCTCTTGGTTTCTTCTAGAATGATATAAGTTGGTGTTTGTCGGTTGAGTCCCAGGGTCCATTTTAGGTATTTTCCGTGTATTTTTTCTATTTCTTCTTGTACTTTTCACCTCCATATTTCCACTTCATATAACATCACATAAATAAAATGTTTTCATCATGAATTTTCAGAACGAAAAATAGAATTCTTGGTTACAATCTGTTATTTATGATATTGAGAAGTGACATTACCTATAGAGGCGTTGTTTTCGCTTACAAAATGGCAATTGGAATAGGATTTTTTTACACTTGCCATTTGATACACAAGAATTCACATTGCAGTTAATTTTCTGTTGCGATTTTAAAGACATTTTATTAAAGTTTTCTTCAGTTTAACACTTACAAACAATGCAATTAAATGAGCCACATCCAACATAATCCTATTCCGTTAAGTTCCAAAATATTCCGCTAGGCGTCACTTCAGTTATTGTCAGTTCTCAATACACTAATACTGTCTTATAATGTCCTTGAATAGTGCAAACACCTTTACAGGGTGAAAGTTGTAACCCCGAAGGCATATTTTATTGTAAACTTACCTCAAGTTTCCTGTCTTTACTTCCAGTTCATCCGTCTCTATTGCAAAAATATCCTATGTGGCTTGAACATATCCGCTCACATTAAACATCTGTAAAATATATTCACTATTCAATGTTATATCAAAATAATTAAATTCCCAATTTAAAAATCAATAAAATCACGGCATATCAAAGTTTAATAACCATGTAGTGAAAATAAAACGTGAAAAAGAATCACAGCGAACAAATCTAATTAGAGAAAATTTCAAGTGGACATATGGTGTCTACATGCACATATAGTAAAGACTAGGGTGTTCGGGCTCCGAATTATCATACATCATATGTCAGCGTTGTGTCGATATGTCGACTATTGAATTTGTGAATTACTATTTGAAGAGATTTAGCACGGATTTATTTACTTTAACAGTAATATGACATCGAAACATTACTAAAAATATTAATTTACTAGCTGAAGTATAAGTACTTCGTACGTTTTTAGGGTTTTGTAGGTATGACCAAAAAACCCTTATAACGTCACACATGTGTCTGTCTATCTGTAGAAATTGTGACCAAACGGCTGAACCTAAATAGTTTTTTTTTTAAAGCATTTATTTGGCCTTGGTTCTATAAGAACCATATAGCCAGCCATATTACATTTCAGGTTATTATTACATTTTAAATTTACATATTACACAAAACACAAAATAATTATCATATCATAAACATACTTATAAACATAAATTTGAATCTTTTATAAATTTTATAAATCCTAATAGCATTTTTTTATTCCCAAAGATTTCTGGAATACCAGAGGGAATGGGGATTTTCTGCGCAATTAGAAAGTTTTCAAACCGTAGCCTTGGTCTAGAGGAGAGCTGACATTTAAAGATGATGTGGTTGAGGTCGCCAATGGAAGAGTTGTCACAAGAGCACATAGGGGTACTGTAAAGCGTGTTCTACATTATACTTTATTCATCAATTTTCTAAACTTTTTTCTTTGAACTAGAAGTTGTCAAAGTTTTAATACAATTTATTTTTCAATTTTTTGGTAGAGAATGAAATTCTTACACGTGTTCAGTTCATTTAAAGTACCAACATAAACATATAATTCATATCTTGTCAAGTGTTTATAACCTAGCTATTAGATTTGTAAAATTACTGATTTACGTACAAAACACAATTTATATATTCGCTTATCCAAACCAATGATCAACAAAACACTATTAAACACGTGGTAATACAAAATATTAACAAGCGTAATTTTAATGTTGGTACTATTGTTAAAAGTGTCTACTGCGCATGCACCGAGTTCCAAGTTGGATGTGTTTTCAAGAAAAGTTTGATCAAATCTAGTTTTGAATAAAGTTGACCTTGACTATACAAAGTGTTCTACACTGTACAATTTCACTGATTTATTTCTAGTACAAGTTCTAGTCAAAGAAATAAGTATGAAAATTTGATGAGAATTGTATAATGTAGAACACGCTTAAAAACCTAAATAGTTGAAATTTGACATACTCTTTGATTTACATATAGGAAAACTTTTGAGTATTGGAGAGATGAAAGAAAGATAAATATATATATTTTTTAATTTTTTACAAAATATTTCAAAAACTCTTGTCCCCCACTATTTTTCAGAGGAATTGACATAAAAATCAAGACATAAAAACAGGAATAGTTCAAGAGGAATTTTTGATCAAATTAGTATTTAAAAAAATCAGCTGTGGCCACTACAGGACCGACCGCCATCACAAAGTACTTGTTTAATTTATACTGTTTCATCAAAAAATGTCTCAAATAAAAGTTGTGAGTTATTGCTTTTATAGCAAACTTTTGTTAAATAATTTTTTTCAAAATATTTCTCTATTGTGAAATATCCCTAAAAATCTTAAAACCGACACGAGTAAACCCCTATTTCTAGTTAACCGATTTTTACCAAAAGTTGATCAACTTGTGCCGTGGATGTCAAAAACTTAAAGATGAAGTTTCATAAAAATCCATTTAGCTGAATTTGCTCTACACGTATTCACGGACCGACAGACAGACCAACTGACAGACAGACAGACAGACAGACAGACAGACAGACAGACAGACAGACAGACAGACAGACAGACAGACCGACAGACAGACAGACAGATAGACAGATAGACAGACCGACAGACATCATGCTAAAAATAGTCAAAACGTAGGGACCTCAATTCGTGGAGTCAAAACCTTTGATTCGTGAGGATACATCGAAATCTCGAAATGTCAAATTCGGTATGATCAAAATACTTTCCTTATATATGTCAGCGGACGGTAAAAAAGAGAATTTTTCTTTTTGAAATTATGTACTTTTATTTTTTAACTAGTGCACCTGTTGCCAACTGTGTTGGCAAACAAATCATTACCTTAATGTGGAACTTGCTCGACACCTCAGACTTCTTTCTCTAGCCATACGCCTAACTTCATCCAATTCAAATTGAATCAACTCTTCGCCCATTATTAAAAACTGGACAAATAATGAGCATTATTCCGAATTATTAATTCATTAACTTTTTAAGATGGGAAAACGATTCATTTTCACTCAGTGCATTATATTTATAATGTTAAAACTAAAAATGATTTGAGACGTTAAATTTAAAATATATTTATTAAAATTAAGTTTCCATTTTCTTATATAATATAAAAATACGGACACGGAAAAAACGCATACGGATTAATACGCACACGGAAAAAAGCACACATGAAAAAAGAACACACGGCAAAAAGGGCACACGGAAAAAAGCGTACTTACACTATATCTCAAATCAGGGGGTAGATTTACAATATCCCACTGAACACTGCGCATGCGTCACACCACGTCATTTGTTCAATATACAGAGATTCTAAACAGGTGGGACTGTGCAGAACTTTTAAAACAGAATTTATTTTTAGGTGGTTTATAAAAAAAAAAAATAAACAGTTATCAACCATAACCTAAGATAGTGCTTTTAAGGTGAATCACTGTCCCTAGCCCTGTACAGAACAATTAAAATACAATTTATTTTTAGGTGGCGTATAAAAAAAAATAAACAGTTATCAACCATAACCTAAGATAGTGCTTTTAAGGTGAATCACTGTCCCTAGCCCTGCACAGAACAGTTAAAATACAATTTATTTTTAGGTGGTTTATAAAAAAAAAACAGTTACCAACCATAACCTAAGATAGTGCTTTTAAGGTGAATCACTGTCCCTAGCCCTGCACAGAACAGTTAAAATACAATTTATTTTTAGGTGGTTTATAAAAAAAAAAAAACCGTTATCAACCATAACCTAAGATAGTGCTTTTAAGGTGAATCACTGTCCCTAGCCCTGCACAGAACAGTTAAAATACAATTTATTTTTAGGTGGTTTATAAAAAAAAAAAAACCGTTATCAACCATAACCTAAGATAGTGCTTTTAAGGTGAATCACTGTCCCTAGCCCTGCACAGAACAGTTAAAATACAATTTATTTTTAGGTGGTTAGGCTAAGATAGTGCTTTTAAGGTAGGGTGACCATCCGTCCCGGTTTTCGGTCAATTGTCCCGGTGTCCCGAAAACTGTTCTCGGGACGCCCGATTGTCCCGGTTTTTGAATCTCTTTGCTTTTCACTTTGAATCTGAGTGGTGAGGACCTTTTTTTTTTCCTGTGTCCCGGTTTCCCTTCACTGAAATCTGGTCACCCTATTTTAAGGTGAATCTAACCTAAACTAAAAGGTAAATGATATTTTAATGTGATAAATAAACAGAAACCATTGTTTTAGAGCCACTGATAATTCTTGAATTATTTAGTGTAGTCGTTATGTGCTGCCATCTGTATAGAGTTTGCAGTGGGATATTGTAAATCTTGTCCTATAAATCGTAGAAATAAAAAAATAATAAAGCATTGAAAAAATAATAATAAAGAAAAAAAGTCACATTTTTCTTACTTTCATCAAAACCAAATATTTTTTAAAATAATTATTTTTCTGCTAATAATAATTTTAATCAAAAATGTCGAATATCACGGAAGGATAACGTTTTTCTCTGTTTTGTTTCGTAAAAATTAATAATTGTGAAGTGATTTTTTAATGAAAAACACAACTGTCATTTTTACTAATTTAATGTCAACACTCAAAACAAAAATTCACAGCACACTACTGTCCAATACATAAACAATAATTTCTTACAATTCTATCAATTATTATAAAAAGTGTTCGTAGAATATTCACTATTATTGCATCTTATAATAATTATAAAAAGTGTTCGTAGAAAATTCACTATTATTGCATCAACAATATATTTTAAACAATTTTGACATAAATAATTAACATATGCGCGCCTCTATCGGGGAATGAAGAAACGACCGGTCGAACATACGAACATACAAACAGGCGTATTATATTATAGGATAAAACTTACGATGTTCTCAAGACCCGATTCTAGCTTATCATTTGAATAAAACTATTTGCCACCATAACATTTCTTAGGTTTGGAAATAAACAGATGTCAGACGGAGCTAAATCAGGTGAATAAAGCGGATGGGGAAGCAAATCGTACTTAAATTCGGCAATTTTTGGTATTGAAGTGACACTTGTATTGGGACATGTGTTATTCTAATGAAAAATGGATTTTTCTTTGTTAAACCTGGATTTTTCTTGTTCAATTGGTCCAAAAGTTAAATAGTTGTCTTTTATTGTTTGTCTCTTTGCAAGATACTCAACGAGCAATATTTCTTTTACATTCAGATCAAGCGTAACACATGGGCGACCGAGGGAATCGTCTAGTGCAGTGTTTACCAACCACCGGTCCGCGAGAATTTTTGCAGGTCCGCAGAATTATTTTTGTGCTGTTAAAATCTCGGTCCTTAAACTGTTAATTGCTTAAGTAATAATTGGTTTCTTTTTTCACTAGTTATATTTGATTTTTTATTTGTTGTTTTTTTTGAGCTTGTAATCAGTGCAATAAAAAATATAAAACTTTTGTGATACACATTACTTTCTAAACTTGCCGGTCGCGATTTTTTTCTAGGTCTCTTGCCGGTCCGCCATGAAAAAAGGTTGGGTAACGGTGGGATCTAGTGCTTCGCATTCACACAATACGGAATACAAATTTGCACAGGATTCCACAAAGATGGAGTACATTCAGTAGCATAGCTTAAAATTTACCCCCCCCCCCCCTCCAACAAGCATTTTGTGTGCGCGCCTGCTTGTTTGTCTGATGTTTTATTTTGGATTTGTAGTCCTGATCCTAAGTTTCGGTACATATTTTATCGTTAGGCGCTAAATAATACCCAAAAAGAGTATTTCTTAGTGAAAAAAAAAAGTGAAAATGTTTTACTAAAATCTTATTTTAATACACCAACACAAAAAATAACCTAATTCACCTTTAAGTGGGAAACAGAATGCAACGAGTTTGACGGCGCGTTGACGCCGTTCGTACGGCGCTATCTGTCAGGAGAAAGTTAAACCCAAGATGTCGTACGCAAGTGCACAGAATGGACAACGTTCTACGCCGTTCGACCGCCGTTGATACTGAATGTTCGTCAACTTCCAACTTTTGACGCCGTTGAACGTTGACGCAGAACACCTAACCTCAGTTTTTACTGAATAATAAAGTGTTTGTATGTATAAATAACTTGCATACAACATAAATAACATCATTCACAAGTCTTCATCATCCATTATACTTTTAATAAAAGAAAGCGCACGTATAAATACAGATATAGGTTGTCAAGTGACACTTGACGGCGTTAAAAATTATTGCATTGTGTTCAGGCGAAAATTCTCAACGGCGCTAACGCAACGCTGTCGCAAATGACGCCGCGCTGACGGCGTAGCGCGCTGTGCATTCTGTTCCAGGCTTTATAATCGACAGTAGCAACCAAAACAATCATAATTTTTAGCACATGCTTATCTATAATCTTTCTGGCAATTTGTTGATCAAACCCGGAAGAAACTGCCCATATCTTATATAATCACCCGTAATCACTCCTCATAATTATAGCCTGAGGGTAGTTGTGTCTGGTAGTGCACGTATGTCCAAAGGGGAACCCCCTAGCAGCTGCTCAACACCTAACCACTGACGTCACGGGCAGCTGCACCTTTGATACTGTCTGTATGTATGTCCAAGCTATATGATCGCTGATAGAACTAGGTATATGGGATCAGCAGGAGTGATGGTTTATATTAATTAAATCGATTAATGGAGCTGTCTAAATATGGGTGTAATGTTTTGATATATAAGGGGTATTTTTTAAATTTTATATGGGTTTTAGTCTATTAATTGAGACACATATATCTGTTGAATAGAATCCGAAATTTTACCGTGAAACATGGTGTAAGAAAAAAATAATACAAATACTCGGTTGAGTCCACAAATTTTATTTGGTATGTGGGTTGCCTTTTATATTTCGGGATTGCGCTAAAATAGTGCTGTCATCTGTCAACTGACGCTTCTATCGTATATTTTTGACGGTATACGTACTCAGAACGTTTTGACGTACGAGCGCTATTTGTGTTGTTTACAGTAACTTGAAAAAATTCATCTCGGCTAAAAATGGAATTAAATCGTAAACATTTTCGAGCGATTATTTTTTACAACTTTCGACGTGGATTAACCCAACACCAGGGCCACCCCTAGGCGGGGGCAGGTGGGGCACCTGCCCCCGTCCTCACGCCTCTAAGGGCCCCGCGCTTCAACCGTCAAGTAATAAAATAATAAAATACATTAAAAATATCATTCCAAGTTTTATAAATAGTTGGAAAAAAATTATATTTTCATTGAATATAAGTATGTGTACTTTGTTAATAGTTAATAATATTAAAGAAAATATAGTTATTCAATGGGCCCCGCAACTCCCAATTTTGACCCAGGCCCCGCAAATTGTAGAGGCGGCCCTGCGAACAACAGTGCGTCGACGAACTTAATTCGACTTTTAGTGATGAAGCATCATCAAGGACTACTGTTTATCGACGGTTTTCCGACTTCAATCGTGGTCGTAGTTCGCTTAAGGACGAATTTCGTGAAGATCATCCAAAATCGGTTGTTGTTCCGGAAAACATTGATGCTGTGTGTGAACTGATATTGCAAGATCGTCATGTGACTTATCGTGAAATTGAGGTATCCTTGGGCATTAGTGAAACCAGCATACATTCACTATTTCATGAACATTTGGCCGTCAAAAAGATTTGTTCGCGTTGGATCCCATATATTTGACAATCGGAGTGGAAAATGCCACAATCGGAGTGGAAAAAGTGCTTCGAAAATTGGTTCAAACACATGCAAAAGTGTATTGATCTTCATGGAGAATATTTTGAAAAACAATAAAGGATTCCACACACCAAAGCGGCCGCGGTGGCGGCAACGGCGGCGGCCACGGTAGCGATCAGGTCTCCTCACACTAACGCGGTGGGAGTGGCGGTAGCGGTAGCGATCAGTTAGTGAATCACGGTATATAGTTGTATGATAAATTGAACCCCTTTGGAATGTTAAAATTTAAAATTCCAACAATGAAACCATGGAAACGAATGACATATGTCAAACTTAAATTAATTTTCTTACATATTTTAATGACAAAAAAATAAATAAATGGGATATTTGTATTAAGAATGACACAAAAAATCAAAATATAAAGAAAATGACATTTTAAAATGATATTAACCTTAACCAAAAAATGTTTGTTGCAAGTATGATTTACAAAGCTTAAACAAAACGGCTGAAAAGCATTATTTAAACGATGAAAGTGACTAGATTGCAAAATCTAGTTCTATCAATTTCCAAAACTTTTCCTATTTCGTCCCACACTTTATTTTTTTTCCTAATATTCTTGTAATCAGGATGTGCTAAGTCATACAAAATTAAATGATCCTTTACTGATTCTATGATTTTTTCTGTTAAATTATCCATTTTCGACACTATTTTCTTAAATATATTCACTCTGTGGTACATAAACAATGAATATCGCGCGGCCTAACGCAACTTGTCGAGTTTGGCCGCCAGTGTTTGGTGATCGCCAGACTGAACGCTGCATTCGGCGCCGTTCTCAGATAGCGGAACGCTTGTATGTGCGTGGTCTCATTGTATTGTATAGGTTGCGTTAGGCCGCTGCATTATCGCCACCGTGGCCGCCACCGCGGCCGCTTTGGTGTGTGGAATCCTTAAAGCCCCTTCTGTTGATAAATAATTGTTTTTGATCTCAAACTCAGAAATATAAAAGGCAACCCTCGTATTAGGTACTATATACCAGTGTTCTTCAACCCGTGGTCCGCAGAAAATTCCTGCCGGTCCGCGAAATATTTCGACGGTATCATGTAGATGCACACTGCTATTCACGAGTATATAGCACATTTTTTTAGTCGACGCAGAAGCTAACTTTTGTCTGAACCATGATTTATTTAATATTTACTAGGCCCAATACAACGCATCTTGCGGCTATTTTTCATATTTCTGAAGAAGCTAGCTCTTTGGGATAGTGGCATATAAGAGGAAGATATAGAAATGTTACCACTTTTGGAAGAGTTTTTTATTGCTGCTGATGTCAACCAGAAAGTTATATTCAACATATTAAGTCAACATTTAAGAGCATTAGCTGAAAATTTTAATAATTATTTCCCTGAAAATGAGGATCCTCCTAAAGGTAACCTCTGGATTAATAATCCATTTTTGGAAGATATAAAATCATGTGCACTTGATCCTCGTGAAAAATAAAAGCTGATCGATTTGTTTTCTGATGTCACTCTGTGTCCAGACATAAAATGCAAAAGTGCATTGTCTAAATTATAGAAATCGCTAGAAAAAGAATATCCATCTTTGAGTTATAAAGCTATCAAATTATTTGTCATTTTTTCGACTTCCTATTTGTGCAAAAAGATTTTTTCAGCCATGTCAATAATAAAAACCAAACAGAGAAATCGAATGGATGTTAACGCAGCGCTTCGTCTCTCAGAAACAACTCTGCAACCACGTATATCAAATTTTCTAAGAAAGAAGCAGTAACAGATGTCGCACTAAAAATTGTAATTATATAACTCTGTAACATATACCCGTAAAATAATAAAATACTATCTATATTGGTTTTTATTTGTGTCTTAGCTTTCAGCCGGTCCGCGAAATATTTATGCTATTTTCACCGGTCCGCGGGGGCAAAAAGGTTGAAGAACACTGCTATATACCAATGCTTTACAGCCGGTGTGTCATGACAATCTGAATAAAACTTACTTATTTAATTCTAAAGCCTTTTTACTATTTTCTGGTGTCAGCTGTTAGTCTGAATATTAATCGTACGGTGTTCTTCCCCATATTTCTTGTGACTCCTTGTGTCTTAATCCGAGACAAATACGAGACTGTTAAACAAAAAGGCCATAGTCAAAGGAGATTACAGAACGCGTATGCTCATATACGAGACACTGATTAAAAATATTATAATGTATGGAGTAGAAGTATGGAGATGGACGGAAAGAAAATACGTGGAAAAAGTACAAATAAAATACATTAGCCTCGCATGAGGCTACTCAAGACCCTTGCATGTAAAGACGCAAAATATGGAGAGGTACTTCCAACATATTTGTCTCATTGTCATCCAAATTATTAATCAAGATTTATTTAACTTTGCATGCAGCTATTTATAAAACGGAAACAAAAAACTGTTTCTAATTTGTATCTATTGACTAGAGCAGTGTATTTTTCTCTTTGTATAGTTATAGACACCACTATTTGCAGCATTGTAATTTACTTTGTAAATCCTATAAACCAAATAAGAACCTTTAGATCTGTTTGTAATTTAGCAGAGTCTCTCATAATACAATATCAAGTAACACAGACGTTCCAAAGTGTAAATCAGTATAAGTACAAGGTTCCACGACATTCGACAATATAACAATCCCTTGAGTATGAAACTAACTAAAATTTATTATCATTAAATACAAATATGAAAGCGTTTAAAGTGAATCGCAATGAAATTACTGAAATAGTCTGTATTTTCCGTGTTAGCAAGGATCACGCAATGTTTTCATAGCCGGTATAAATATAAAGGACTTTAAGACGTTTAGAAATTGTTATGGTTTTTATTTAATTGATCTCGAAAAGGTTATTATGATAAAAGTATTATTGGAATAGTAGGAAAGATGTAATGTCTCAAAATCGCTACACTACTGGAGGTGTTTTCGTTTGTGTTGCCCAACACTGAACTACACCACAGCTATGCTATCTTAAGTCCATTCTGCATTAAGTCCATTCTACATTATACTTTTTTCAATACTTTTTTCAATACTATCCAACTCTGATGTCATTTCAACTTTTGATACTACAGAATATAGTGGGGGAAAAAAAATAAGAGACAGTGATAAATTTTAAATCTTCCATCTCTTATTACTTTTCATTGCCAACTTAAAACATTTTAGGTTCAGATGGCAACAATTTGGTTATACAGTCTGTTCCAAACGGTTAGGCGGAACTAGATTTTGCAATCTAGTTACTTTCATCGTTTAAATCGTGCTTTTCGACCGTTTTGTTTAAGCTTTGTAAATCATACTTACAATAAACATTTTTTGGTTAAGGTTAATATCATTTTAAAATGTAATTTTCTTTATATTTTGATTTTTTGTGTCATTCTTAATACAAATTTCCCATTTATTTATTTTTTTGTCAATAAAATAAGTAAAAAAAAATATTAAATTTTGACATATGTCATTCGTTTCCATGGTTTCATTGTTGGAATTTTAAATTTTGACATTCCAACATGAAAAATGAAATAACCCAAGCAAGGTCCCTTCTCGTGACAACCTAAAAGAACGAAATTCCCATTTAGTTCCGCCTAACCGTTTGGAACAGACTGTAGTAAACCAATTTATAAATACTGTTTAATTGTGCTAAGTTTATATTTAATTATATGATCTAAATAAACTTCTTATCAACTTAATAAACTACTAAAAGTTAAGTTGTAAACAAAAACTAAAAAGTTGGTGTTTGTACGACTGAAAAGTACAGAACTGTCATCCAAAATTACCCCCGGTCAAATTTTTGATTGACAAGTTTATTTAGATCATATAATTAAATATAAACTTAGTGCAATTAAACAATATTTATAAATTGGTTTACTATAACCAAATTGTTGTCTGCCATCTGAACCTAAAAATTTTTAAGTTGGCAATGAAAAGTAATAAGAGATGGAAGATTTAAAATTTATCACTGTCTCTTATTTTTTTTCCCCACTATATTCTGTAGTATCAAAAGTTGAAATGACGTCAGAGTTGGATAGTATTGAAAAAAGTATTGAAAAAAGTATAATGTAGAATGGACTTTATACCCTTTTCACACTAGAACTTTAAGATCGGATGTTAAAGTGAATGTATCTTTAAACGCTAATGTGAAACCGTATGGCCTCGTCTAAATACAAGCGATGTTTAAGACAGAGATCTGCGTCTTAAACATCGTCCGCATTGCCAACTTAATTTCTATTATAAAAAAATACTCCTTGAATTTGTGCTGTCAACATTTTATATTATCATAAACAAGAATACTGTATTTTATCGACGTTATAAGAAGTTTATACTTATTGTTATAATAAAATTATTTATTTTAATAATGTGTTTAATAAAATACAGAGCTACAATAATTGAGATAAAATGTATCGACTTACATGTTAATACAGGTGTAATATATTCTTTATTGTAGAATGAAATGAAATATCCTTAATTGTTTATAATAATTCAAAATGTGCGTCTGCGCAGACAGTTCAAAACTGGTAATTTCATGACGGTAACTTAAGGACAAAATTACTGTAGCTGATGACAGTACCAGAGATTTAAACATCAAGTGTGAAAGCATACCGATCTTAAACATCGGTGAACTTTAAGTTCACTCGTCTTAAAGATCTAGTGTGAAAAGGGTATTACACTGTGACGTCAGCTGCTCTTGTCCTGGACAAGTTTGGTGCAACACAAACGAACAAACCTTGGGTGAAATTTTAAAGGACATGTTTAACAATCAAAGTTTAACATCTGCATAACTAATAGACAATAAAATCATATGCCGGAACTTGCAAAACACATGTACAAGTACGCAGATTGTTCAAGATCATCATACGGGTATACCCTGATAATAAGTTGAAGGACACTTACATCAAAACTCACCCTTATATTCCCTACCATAAAGTCCACAATGTCAATGTGTAAACTTGAAAATGCTATCGATATATTTGAATGATGCGGGTACCACAAATAGCTCGCATAACAATTAGAACAATCGCATATCTTTAGATAATAGACACAATGACATATTAGCTTGGGGTGTTGTAAGAAATACGTTGATTGTGAATGTGCCCTTATATCTTGAGTTTTAAGATTACTATGATATGGAGTGTAAGAATTGCAAATTGGGGAGATTAGTGGTCACATAATCTTAAGATCAATAGGGTGCATGAAAATTTATACTTTAATGATATGGGAACAGAATTTTAATAGTAAATTATATGAGGGCAAAGTTTTCACAAAAACTAATAAAGAATTTTTTTCTTCTGGATCAAACTGTTTTATTGCTTTTCAAAATATTCGCCTTTAAGATTTATATACTTTTGCATGCGTTCAAACCAGTTCTCGAAACTTTTTTCCACTCAAGTTGGTATCTCAAAAAGATGGTTTTCGAAGGCTTCAACAGCTTCTTGAGGTGATGAAAATCGCTGTCCACGAATTTTTTGTTTGATATTGGGGAACAAAAAAAGATGTTAGGGGATAAATCAGATGAATACGGGCAATGAGATATTAATTCGATGTTATTCTCCTTCAAATAATCAATTATTTGGCGTACTGTGTGGGAGTTTGCATTGTCATGATGAAGAATGATGCGACGTTTTTGGTTATTTTTCCTGATATTGTTGATAACTTCTGGCAAACAAATTGTTGTACACCATTCAGCATTAACTGTTCTCCGATCCTCTAAAGCAGAGTTTCCCAAACTTTTTGAGCCGCGGAGCAGTTTTCATGAGAAGAATTCGTCGCACTATCGTTGCTATGTATATATAGCAACACTAGTAGCTCGCGGAGCACTAGTAAACGTTCGCGGAGCACTAGTAAACGTTCGCGGAGCACAGTTTGGGCTCACTGTCAACAAACTTCTCGGTCAATTTATAAGTTGCCACTGATTTTACAATAAAAAATGTCAAATTTTACGAATATAGTAATGACACTTTTCAATATTGCCATCTAATGGTCGTTTGTAAAAACATAAAAGGTAACCCTCGTACAATGAGCATTTAATGATAGCCATTAAGACACGAGTATGAGAATTATGACACGAGCTTTAGCGAGTGTCGTAATTAATGAGATATGAGTGTTTCAATGGTCATTAAATGAGAATTGTATACAATATTTTTTCTACGACCAGTTAAAATAATAAAAAAATATTTTATTTTTAAAATTTATTTAACTAAATTATTATAAATAAAACGTAGAAATGTCAAAAAGTCTGAAAGATTATTTGTTTTGATTGATAATTACATTGTGGATGGCACAATTATTAAAATGCAATTGCGATTCTGCTGACAGTTTTGTAACAGTATCGGTGGATATCATTGTTGATGTTGTTAGAATTATATTTATTGTTAACTATTAAAACATTTTCTCAAAAGCTGCTAACTTTATTTTTATCTCTCCAATCCGAATAAAATTTTTCATTTGTCTTCACTGATTTTTTGGCCAATAAATGAAGCTTTAGCTACAATTTGCCGCATCGTATGCCGATTGGTTTACAAGATCTATAATGCAATCTGTTTATTTTCAATTACGATATAGCATACAAGATAGCTTATTACTTTTTACATCTGCCAATCTATTAAATATAAAACTTCCATGTCATTCTTAATATTATAATTTCTAAAAGTATGTAAATTATATAAATTCTACATGTATTGGAGACACGTGTGTCTTATGGTTGGACGCCCATGAATGAAGCTAAGGATTGTTATAAACGTAATGCATCGAAACCATTAATTTATCTAACTAAACACCCCCAAACACGGCATGCTCTGGTGAACAGCCACCCGCGACAAACAGACCGGAGCAAATTTATCAACAAATTATGGTAATGGAATATATGGATGCTTATTCCATATGCAACTGGTGATAATTTTAAAATATCGCGAAATTAAAGAACACATGGAATAGAAACTAGCAATGAACTCATACGAGGGTTACCATTTATGTTTTTACAAACGACCACTAGACGGCAATATTGAAATGTGTCATAACTATATTCTTAAAATTTGACATTTGTTATTGTTAAATCAGTGGCAGCTCATAAATTGACCGAGTAGTTTGTTGACAGCGAGGGTTTAAAAAATAAACAAGTGAAAAAATGAATATTACTCGTGAAGGTTTTCGTTGGATTATTTTGTACAATTTTAGTAAAGGCCTAACTTAACAACAATGTATAGATTCGCTTCGTTCAACTTTTGGTAACGAAGCACCATCAGAAAAGACTGTTTACAATTGGTTTTCAGAATTTCGTCGTGGTCGTGCGTCCGTCAATGATGAATCTTGTGAAGGTCGACCAAAATCGGTTGTGATTCAGAAAAACATCGATGCTGTGCGCAAAATGATTGAAAAAGATCGACATGTGGTTTACCGTGAAATAGAGGCATCCTTTAGCATATTGCAGACTGCAATACATTCGATTTTGCATGATCATTTAGCTGTGAAAAATATCTGTTTCCGATGGATTCCGCATAATTTGACCGAAACTTAAAAAACGCTCGTGTTGATTGGTGTAAGGGAATGTTAAAAAAATTCAAACTAGGCACTGCAAAATCCGTATACAACAGCGTTACAGGTGACGAAACTTGGATCTATTCATATGAACCGGAAACTAAACAACAATTCACTGTTTGTGGCTTCTAAGATGAATCGAAACCCACAAAAGTTGTTCGCTCACCAAGTACCAAGAAAATGATCGCTTGTTTCTTGTACTGGACATGTCGCAACCATTCCTTTAGAGCAGGGGTCGGGAAACATTTTTACCCATTACCCAAAGATATATTTCTTTACAAAGACGTTACCCCATTGGCTTGTAAAAAAAAAATTAAGTGACAAGAAAAAAAAGGTCCTCACCTCTCAAAAATGATGAGCAAAAAAAAAGGTCTTCTTCCTTCGCAATGGCGCCCCTTAGTCAAGCCCTTCAGCGCCCTTTTCCTTAGTGCGCTTCTAAGACGTTTATAAAATAGCAAATTTAAAAAATTCCTTATTACCCCCAAAAATTTTACGTTTACCCCATTTTACCCCAAATGGGATAAACATAAAATTTTATCCCGGTTCCCCGACCGCTGTTTTAGAGGATCGAAGAACAGTTAATGCTGAATGGTATACAACCATTTGTTTGCTAGAAGTCATCGACAAAATCAGGAAAAACAACCAAAAATATCGCATCATTCCATCATGACAATGCAAGCTCACACACAGCACGTCAAAGAATTGATTATTTGAAGGAGAAAAACATCGAATTAATGTCTCATTGCCCGTATTCACCTGATTTATCCCCTAACGACTTTTTTTTGTTCCCCAATGTTAAACAAAAAATGCGCGGACAGCGATTTTCATCAACTCAAGAAGCTGTTGAAGCCTTAAAAAATCATGTTTTTGAGATACCAACGACAGAGTACAATTTTTTTTTCGAGAATTGGTTTGAACGCATGCAAAAGTGTATAAATCTTAAAGGCGAATATTTTGAGGACGGACGGACGGACAGACGGACGGACAGACGGACGGACAGACAGACCGACAGACATCATGCTAAAAATAGCTAAAACGTTATGTAGGGACCTCAATTCGTGGAGATCCATCGAAATCTCGAAATGTCAAAATCGGTATGATCACAATACCTCCCTTATATATGTTGGCGGTCGGTAAAGAGTTAAAACGTTATGTAGGGACCTCAATTCGTGGAGATCCATCGAAATCACGAAATTTCAAAATCGGTATGATCACAATACCTCCCTTATATATGTTGGCATCGTTAAAAATATGAGCAATCCGATCTGATCTTGTGATGCCAGAAGATTAATCTAAGCAATTTTCTGGATTGATTAAACGTAAATGCCTATTAACTTGGCCTTATTAACTAATGCCTTATAATTCATTGGTTGTATGCTGGAAGAAACTTTGCACATTGCCGAAGATCCGATGAAGAAACTTATCAACCCCTATAGAAATTAATTCGTTTTATACAAGTAACGATTGTTCAGCAACCAGGATGAACGCTATAAAAGACCTGACATTTTATTCGTAATGCCATTTTAAATATTGTGCAGACTTTGCAAATATCAACAATAAAATCATCTGGTCTAAAATTAACACATTGAATGTGTGAGTGGTCTTGAAGACCTCCTGTAAAGATCACCCGTAGAGCAGGTATCGCGGTGGCGCGTGTCTACCCTTTCACCCCCGGTAGCTGGAGGTAGTTCGAGGGTAAGGGGACTGGGGTAACAAAGGGACCGGTCGCGACAGCTGTGGCCGTTCTACCCTAGGCCTGCTGTGCGATATGTGGACGCGTGTGTGGAACAAATACAGAATTTCTCAAAATGTTTCAACTATATTCAAGACAAGAAAGATGACCTATTTTTCACTAAAGGGTAAGCAAATTTAATTGTCATTTAATATGACAAAGGAAAACTTTTAAAAGAACTTGTCAGTTCTTTTAGATCTTTCAAAACTAATTTTCAACTTTAATTTAGAAATGCATCAAACTTATTTTGTAGATCAGAGGAGACCATAAATAAAATTAATATTTCAAGTCTATGAAAAAAGAAACTTGAAAGTTTGACATATTTATACGATTTTGCTTCTATTTGAAGTATATGACTTCGACGAATTTATAACATGTAGATCGATACGCGCATCCTGGAATTTGTCTTGGTCGGCTCAGAAGAAGAAATTGTTTTAAAGGGTAACAATCGGGGAATTACTCGGAAATAAATGGTGGTCAAATACACTTTATTTTTCAAAGTTTTGATCTAAAACTCTAAAAAGGTCCTCAATGTCCTCATTTCTAAAATACAAAAGTGATGACCTAAAAAAAGGTCTTCACTTACAAAATACAAGTGATGACCTAAAAACCAAAAGGTCCTCACTTGCGTTTTGACAAAATCCACTTGTTTTTGGAGCTCTTGGGGTGGGGTGGAGGGGGGTTCGTGACCCTCCGCACGCCTGTGTAGATCAATTCTGGACGCACTGGTGGCTTGTGCTGTAGAATTCTGGAGTTGCAGCCTTTATAGGTACCAGTTATTATAGGTTATATAAATTAAACGTTACTATGTTTTTTAAATAAATATTTGCTAAATTACTTATAAATGAACTAACTTTCAGACTCACCAACATTTTGTTATATTTCAAACAAAGAAAAACAATTTACCTATAACAAACAAAGGAAACAAAAAAGTTCTTAGTCACAAATCCATGCATGCATAAATAATTTTTTTTTTAAATTAGGGATATTAAATTAAAGCTCTTGATTGACTGACAAACAAAATATATTATTTTGGAAAAAATACTGTGCATTTCTCCAAAAATTTGAATTCAGTTCTTCTTCTTCTTCTTAAAAAAAAAATAAATAAATATTACTTTCAAAAGGTCAAAATAAATTAAAATAAATAAATGAACAAAAATTATTATTATTATTTTTTTAGTCTTTTTGGCGCGATTTTTACCATAAGTATTTTCAAAAATTCTTTAGTCTTATATTAATAGATTTTTTTTTCAAAATTTTAAGTGGAGTATATAATGTAAATTCAATTTCTGATAAAAAAAATCATAATATTAAGTAGAATAGGTAATGTAAATTAAATATCTGAATAAAAAAAAAATACCCGCTTTTTTACCTATATTAAGTTAGCTCTGTTAATAGATTTTTTTTTTTTCAAAATTTTAAGTTTAGTATGCAATGTAAATTCAATTTCGGAAAAAAAATATATACTCGCTTTTCTACACACTTTGGTCTAGCTTCTGTTATTCTATATTTCAGAGGCGTCAATAACGTTGATCACGATTTACCGGTCGATCGCGCAATGATTTTTAGTCGACCACTGAAAATATGTCCATATATATTTTCTCTTAAACTTGAAATTCAAAATGTATTGTAATAACCAATTATGAAAGTTTCGAAATCTATCAAAACTTCTGAAATCTGTACAGGCGCACACACAGAGAAACAATCTGGGGGGGGGGTCCAGTTAGAAATTTTTTTGATTAAAAATAATAAAAATTTATTATTGTTTTATACGCGAGTATTATATATTAATTTGATTATGATTTTGATATCATTAAAATGAAGTAAATCTTTTTCATATGCTTAATTTTTATTAAATAATTATATATGGTTTTTTCACTGGGGGGGGGAGTCATATCCGGGGACCCCACCTTGTGTGCTCTCTTGAATACGTGATATTCTTTTTTATTTACTGTTTTATAAAAAACTCTTTCACATCTCAACTCTTGAATTAGTAGATTTCGGAAGAATTTTATTGGCAAAGTAATAAAAATTAGACTCCCCTGTTATATTTCATCAACAATGTTTTTTTGAAACATTTTTGGAATCCCTGTGCAAGTTTAGTCACCATAACATGAAGACAATGGTAGTGTACAATATCTGTTGCTATGGGGCTTGTATGGGTGTACAGTTATGGGGTGTAGGGTGCACGTTCCGCTGTACACGCAGATTCATACATTATTTGATTTACAATGATTTCATTCAATAGCCACCATACCGTTAATCGAATATTGTTCAGTTTTATTATGCATATATTTGATAGTGTTCCAGTATAGTTTTTATGTTGGAAGTAATAAATTATATTAAATTCTTGGTGAAATTGAAGCATTCCAGAAAACCAATACAGTTTGGTATGTGTCTTGATGGCTTCATCACTGCATTACTTGATCCATCATTTTGTCAGTTTCGTTCAACATTTTAACACTTGATGGAAATTCTTTCGCGGACACTAAAATTCCTATTATAAGGATATATTTGATTAATCAGATGAAGGAAAAATGCTATTATGAACAAAAAATTGATGTGAAGTGTGAATATTCACACATTTCAGGGTTTCGCAGGTATATAATAAGTGAAGGCGGTATGCTGAGTGTGTAGGACAAATTTTACTTTGATAATGAACGATATTTTTAAAATAATTTATCGTCTGTTAATCATATAATAAGACTGGTTATTAAATTTACGCTCTTAAAAATTAAATACAACATTTGTCAAAATATAACTAGAATTTTGACAAAATAATTTCAACATAATAAAAATGCAAAAAAAAAACCGAAAAAATTAAATTCGCTCCGTACTCGAACTCGAAACCCTTCGTTTTACAGCTTACGACACCAGTGCTCTAACCAATTAAGCTATCGACGCCTTGCATGTGAGTGTCTTACATTGATATAACTTTTGTACTTTGTGAACCAAAAACCACAAAAAATGCGTTATTTTTCGAAAACATAATCTGATCAAAAATTCCTGTTGTACTATTTCGGTTCACACCAATATACATTACTTAGAATTTTTTTAGATTTTTAGTTTAAACCATCCGAGCTACAGGGTGTGGGACAAAATTTTTTTTGCACAATTTTGGCAAAAATCGTATCAAAATAATTTATTTTGCAAAAATAAAAATTTGATTGTTAATCCACGTATTACGGGCTTTCATTTGATACCTTACTCAGAATTTAAAAAAAATATTTTTGTTTTCGATGAGCACATATTTGTTTATATTTTTAGGGGGGTATGTTTTTTAGATGTTTTAATATTTTTCCTATGTGCGGGTCAAAGAGTTGTATAAGCATGCCAAATTTCAACTCTCTAGGTTTAGCCGTTTGGCTACAATTTTTACCGAACAGACAGACAGACAGACAGACGACAAAATGACGGTATAAGGGTTTTTTGGTCATACCTACAAAACCCTAAAAAGAGGATACGTTAGTATGTTGTAAATAACTTTGAAAAATTGTAATAAAAGATTATTATTAATGAGCTCATAGTTGGTAAACTAACAACAGATCCCTCATAAAATGACATCTTAAGATGTAAAAAGATCGAACCTCAGTCATCGGAGTGTCTCAAATTATAAGAAAACCGACTTGACTTTCTAATGACAAGGTAAAGCTTATCACAGCATGAGATCTTCAAGAGACGTAAAAGGACCGGGTTATAAGAGGATTTATACTTAATTTAATCGGTCATTTTGAAAAGGGGTATTATCCATTTTTTGAAAATATTCAGGAGAAATAAAAAACTATTTAGCTTCCATGCAGTATTAGTTAGGGTAACGTAGTATTTTTTATGTTTATAAGCCATCAACCCTGGAGCAAAAATATATTTGTTAATCTTTTTGGAAACTGAGGGTCTCCAGATTTTTTGTTTCTCTAGCAAAGATGAAAAGTTTTTCCTAAAGTTTTTCAAAGACAACGTCCATTTTTTTAAACCTTGTTTTGACAATTTTGAAATAGTAAAAGAGTAAAAAGTAAAGATCATTAAAATTAAAAAATGTAATTACAAAAGTAAAAATAGTAAAATAGGTAGCTAAAATTCTTCTGGCTGTTCTTCGCCTTTTATTGTCGATCATTCGTAGATTTCATCTCAGAAAACTTTCTTGTCACTAGAAATGTACTGATACAGTTTTCTGATGTCTTGCATTTTTTTTACGTTTAAATTTACGTACCCCTTCTCTACCCATAACAAAATGTATCCATGTATATAAAAATATATTTTTTTAATTTTAGCTAAGATATTAAACGAAAATCTTAATACTTGGCAAAATTTAGTCAAAATGAAATGTACTTCAAAAATCAATTACCGTTCCTTAATCTGCACTTAAAGAGCTTCCATTTAATATCCCCACAATAAAATTTAAATTTAAAAAAAAAAAATTTTTTTTTTTCAGTAACAAAAACTGTAATATTTTCCAAAAACGAAATTGGATAAAAAATTCCTCTCGTACGTTTCCAATTCATAGCAATATACATTGCTTAGAATTTTTTCAGATATTTAATTTAACCCATTAGGGTTAAAAGGTCCGGGACATTGATTTTTTAGTACTTTTTTGGAAAAATCGTATTAAAAAAAAAAAAAAAAACTACTTCCCGTTCCTTTATTTACGTCTTAAGAGATTTCTTTTGATACCACACAATAAATATTTTTCTCGACGACACAAAAAATCAATATTTTGCAAAAAACCAATTTGAACAAAATTTCTTGTTGAACTATTTCGGCTCCCATCAATGTACATTATTGAGATTTTTTTCAGATTTTTAGTTCAACCCCTCTGGGAAATTTTTAGGGGTGGTAGACAAAAATTTTTGCCATTATAATGAGAATAAAACCCATAAAAAAAAAAAAAAAATTTTTTTTTTTGTACATTCACGCATTCTGGTTTTATTTGACGCCCAACTTAAAATGTAAAAAAAAAATATTAACTTTTCCATTAAATGCATATTTGTTTATATTTATCCCGGGCTGCATTTTTTTTGAACTGTCTATAGTTTTTGTAGGCGGAGAGCCAATACACATATCTTACATGAAACAATAACTACATAAATACAAAAATATAACAAATTAATAAAAAATATTGAACTATACAATTTTTTAAGGTATTCTTTAAGTTTATTTTTAAACATGTTCACATTTGTACTATTTTTTATTTCATTTGGTAATTTATTATATCTTACAACACCTTTATCAAAGACAGAGTTCACAGTTGACTTCTTGTTTTTGGCTGAAATATGTATATTACGTTTTTCTTCAAGCGGATTATAATGCTAACATTACATTGGTCAATACATTCGGTAGAAATGATACATTTTTTTACTAGTAACAAAATGTGAACATTTTTATACTAGTAAATATTTCATATAGTTATCAACAGATGGCACTGATGGCAGCAGTCGCCATAAACAAAACATCTGTCAATTTAATATGTTTGTACCGTGGTTTGTAGTGAATTCAGAAATTAGTTACGTTATTAGTGAGTTACTTTATTATTATTCTGTGATTAGTAACAAAATACACAATATAAAGATCAAAAATTAAAAAATGTCTCAACCAATTCAATGTACACCGCCGGAATTAGCAGCAATAGCATCTGAAACTATAAAGTCATAAGTATTTATGGTTGCAAATTTTTAATACATACGCTTGA
The DNA here is from genome assembly GCA_963971575.1 of Liopterus haemorrhoidalis. Taxonomy (NCBI): domain Eukaryota; kingdom Metazoa; phylum Arthropoda; class Insecta; order Coleoptera; family Dytiscidae; genus Liopterus; species Liopterus haemorrhoidalis. Next base: position 47,740,483 of record OZ020617.1, on the reverse strand, counting down.
AGAAAAAATAGTATATGTCACTCGGCGTAGAACGCTTTTTTTGTGCTTCGCTCAATATGCAAGCCTCAGCTGCGCCTCGGCAGCAATATTTGAGCTCAACACAAAAAAGAGCGCGTTCTACTCCTAGTAACATAATATACTATTTCCACGCGTATTATAACTATGGATCATATCTCTCTTAGTATTTATATTATCAAAACAAGAAGGCAACAAACCATGATCTAGTTAATAAATAGTTGTAAGTACATTTATTTCTATTTTATTCTTAATATTTAACCAATTTAGCTGATTTAGCATACTTTGTATATGGGTATCTTTCGGACATCTTAAGATAATTCGCATTGCCTTATTTTGCAACACTTGTAGCTTATGCATTTCCTTATCGGTAATTGCATATAACACAGTATTGCAATATTGAAAATGCGGTTCAATTATAGTATTCAATACTAGTGTTCTTGCATATGGAGATAAATTTCCAGTTATTCTGTTTGAATGATTAAATGAGTGACGTTATAAGGGTTTTTTGGTATTCATACCTACAAAATAATAAAAATATATTTTTTAGTATAGAATTAAGTTCACTTTTATTTATTTTCAGATAAAATTCTTCTGAAACCGTAATGTGAATGAAATTCTTTCTATTCACTTGTTAATCTAAGTAAACCCCAGTGAATTGTAAATCTCTCCCTATTTCTTTACAAGTTGCCCGGTGTCTTCAGGTTGTTCCCGTCCATTGCGCGCCTAATATGCGTGGCAAGGCAAGGAAGGGAGTCGGGCAAGGCAAGGCAGTCGGGCGACCCTCGATCTTGGCTTATCTTGAACAAGCATAATAACACCGTGACCTAGGTTGTGGGGTTCGAGAACCACCTGTTGCACAACTCCTTGTTAGCTATTCACAGCTAACAAGTGCGTGTGTCAACGATATGTTAATCATTTTATTTGTCATTGCTTGACAAAATTTATGACTATTAACAAAGATGAGATATATATTATTTAATTATACATAAATATTAATTAATGTTAAGTTAATGTGGAGATGTAGGATGGACACAAGGGAAGCTGAGCGAAAGAGAAACGGAGGAAGAAACATGTAGAAGAATTGAGGAGGAGAGACAAGGAGGTACAGGAGCAGGAAAGAACAGTAAGAATAGACAATTCAAGGAATGTGAAAAGGTATAGAAAGATAAGGACGGTAGGAATACCTAAATATTTGAAAGGGAGGAGAGGAAAGGCAGGGGGCAGAGTTAGGAGGATTGTCAGATTAAGATGCGGAAATGAAGAACGGAGTAATAGGTATTGGGCAAAACCAGAGGATAGGCTATGAAGAATGTGTAGGGAGGAGGAAGAATCCTTGGAACACCTAACAAAGAGATGTGGAAAGATGATAAAATGGGAGGAAGAGATAAAGGAGCTCTTGAGGGAAGAAGGAAAGGGAGAAAGTCTAATTTTTAGTCGCATAAGACCAAAAATATTGTGACAGTTCAAAAATAGTATTTTATTTAACAAGCATATAATAGGGGCTATAATTCACGAGGATGATGCTTACCACCTGAGCCAAAGGCAAGGGTTGTAATCATCCGAGTGAAATATAGCCATTATATTAATTATCAATCACAATATTTTATCTACAACTATATAGTTTTATCATTAAAAAATGTGAAGTGGGAATTTTCACACATTTCAGGGTTATGTAAAGGTATTTAATAAGTGTAAGAAGCCAACATAATACTGGATGTCTAGGAATATTTATTCTACAATCACATCCAACTCAACAGTTCTTTTGATAATCACTTTTATTCGTTATTTGAGAACTAAGAGCTTCCATTTAATTTTTTTAAGCAAAATTTAAATAACTTGCCAAGAATCCCGGCGTTTTTTCTGCATTTGCTTCGTATTCAAGTCTTCATTAGATTAATAAGAAATGTTTTACAGTGTAGAGTGTAGTGTGATGTGGTGTGAGTAACTCGGTTCGCAACTGTTAAAAAACAAATATTATATTTTTAATTTCCAAAAATACACGTACTATATATCTTAGCTTTAAATACAACAAATCCATAACATTATTAGTCACAATTTAGCCACGAATTAAAAAAATAAATAATTTTGTCAAAAACACAAAAACTGCCATAGTTTTCCAAAATACAGTCTGATAAAAAATTTCCTCTCGTACTTTTCCGGCTCAGATTTATATACATTACCTATAATTTTTTCAGATTTTTAGTTTAACCCCTTTGGGTAAAAGAGTGCAGGGCAAGAACTTTTTTAGCATATTTTTGGCTAACTATGTACGTGTTAAAAGAATCGAATTTCAAAAGGCTATTTATGCTTCCTTAATCTACGTTTTATGAGCTTTCTTTTGTTACTACATATTATATTTAAAAAAAAAAAATAAATAAAAATAAATACATAATTGTTCATATTTATTTCGAAATATGTTTTTTTTTTTAACTCTCAGTATTTTTCAGGGCTTCGAACCGGAACAGAACCACAGACCGAAAACCGAAAAAAAATGTTATTTTTGTCGAAACGAAAACCGGAGCTGAACCGAAAAAAATATCGGTTTATTTCGGTTCAGATAATGTTTATGGGAGTGAACCAAAATATAAAAAACATTTTATTTAAAATTATTTTTTAAACTGATGGGCAGAAAAAAACGTAATTTTTTAACCGATAAGTAAAAAAAATCCGCTTCTATTATTTCGGGGAGGGGGGCACGCCCAGACCTCCCCCCTGGCAGCGGTCTTGGTATGATTATTACAAAATAAGGAATAACATGTTCTCCTAAATTATAGTAGAAAATAAATTTCTAATACAAATAAAAGCATTTAAAAATTTATCACTCGGAACTGAACCGAAAACCAAAAACCGAAAAAAAACGTTTTTTTTGCCGGACGAAAACCGGAACTGAACTGATATATATTTTTTTAATTGAACCGGAACAAAAACCGAAACGAAATAAATAACGGTTCGAAGCCACCAGGGCTTCGAACCGTATGTTCCTATGTGTGGGCAAAGAGTTTTATAAGCATGCCAAATTTCAACTTTCTATGTTAATTTCTACCATACACACAGACAGACAGACACATGAGTGACGTTATAAGGGGTTTTTTGTGATCGTACCTACAAAACTCTTAAAATGAGTAATTTAATTTAAAAACACAGAAATTCTGAGTGTCAATTATTTAACTTCAGAACCTACATCATCAAAGATGGTTGCCGAGCCATGAGCTGATTGTAATCTGACATTGTTGCCACTGAATTTAAAAGAAGTACCCAAACCATGATGATAGCCAATGTAATAAGGGAAAAGACATTTTCATAGCTACTAATTAAGTTAATTATTTTAAAATCTAATCAATTTTTGTTCTATATCACGACAACTCATGTTTGTGGTATAATTTTAAGTTATTGGCCACAATATGTAAAAGCAGTGATGAGTCAAAGAGAGATATTAAAGCATGAATAGCCCAGACATTGACTCATAGCATGATTCAAATATTTTCGACATTCCGGCACACTAATGATATAGTGAACTAAATATTTACATATTTACTGTAAACTTAACAGTCGCCAATAATAATTTCAATATATTTACACATAATTTTTAAATAATAACATTTAATTTACTTAGGATAATCTCAAAACTTAAGTATTATCATTGCATCAGTGTATTTTTAAAAATTTGTTTGTATAAACATTTTGTGTCCATTGTTGATACTTCTATTGACTATATTTGTTCATTTATGTTTGTTTTAGAGTGTTCTTCTACGCCCTCCGGGCCTCAATCGTGGACGTCGGCGAAATTAGCTTTGCGAGGCCTCTTTCATTTCTCAGTAAAAAAAAAAAAACGATAATAACAACAAACCTTGATTTTATAAACTAAACACTATATTTTATATAAAGTTATAAATACAACTCATAACTGTTATTATTAATTTTAAACACATATTTATATACACTTAATTTTCGTATTTACACTTATTTGTTCTTAACACTTAAATATTAATTTTCATGTCTATCAAATTAACTTAATGATTTTAAAGTAAAGGAAATATTATTTTTCAATATTTGCGGACCCGATTTTCATTTTTAAACAGTGAATTTTGAATTTATAAGTTTTTGTGCACAATATATAGAATAAGATTAATACTTGGAAAACGTTGTTTATTTAAAGTCGAAGTAATAGAATCCAATGATAAAAACGACAAATATACAAATAAACATATTTTTGTCCAGCAAAGCGAAATGAGAAAGGTAAAAATATCATAAGTCATAATTAATATATAATATTTAAACTGTTAATAACTTGTAAAATTTTTGCGAGGCCCCCTCAAGCGCGTCACTGCTTCTGCGTAAGGTACAATTGTTTAAAATTAGTTAAAAAATTCGCAACATGACATCGTCACTTACGCTGGTATAGTAAATAAAGAATATGAAAATTTCAAACTGTCCTCATTAAATAAAAACCAATTTAAGTGTCTAATTTTCGTATGTGGTCTACAGGTCTACAGTCTCCGGAATACGCTGATATTAGAACACGTCTTCTAACAAAATAGAAACTAATTCAAAGATTGCCTTACAGAATCTGTCAGAAGAATGTATCAGATTGCATAATTTAAAACATGACACTACAATGGTGGAGAAGCCTGATAATCACGTACATTCAGTAAAGGATGATATAAAAAAAAATATTTAAGTTTAATAAGACTTCTTATAACAAAAATTCTAATTTTAAAAAGCAAAAATATTTTTTTCCTAAAACTAAAAACAGTCCTCCATCACCTTTGCGGTATGATGCATTTCGTTCGGTACTGTCCTTATAAAAATCATACATGTACCAAATGCAAAAATATTGGCCACAAAGATGGTTACTGTCGTTCCTCTAATAAAAAAAATTGTTCAAAGAAATGATTAAATCTTCTGGGATATTTTCAGTATCCGAAACATTAGTTTCAAAAAGAAAATTCCTGGAGAAAAATTGGCGAACCAGATTTGGAATCAACTACCGAATTTCCTCTGAGTGCTTCTGGTGATCCTATGACAACTTGTTGGTAAACTTAAGTCCACTTTTTCTTTTCAAGATAAAGAAGCTGATGGTACTTGTTACCTAACAAGTCAAAACAATTTAAATTTAATGGGAATCGACTGGATAGACAAATTGAACTTATGTAATATACCATTCAACCAAATTTGCAATTCGGTACACAAAACAGAAAACATTTCTAGAGCAACTTCTTCAACTCGTACGTATGCACATAATCAAGAGAGAACTGTCAGATTATTGAAATAACAATTTCGTAAATGTTTCGAACCTGATTTAGGGTGTTGCACAAAAACAAAAGCTTCTTTAGTTTTGGACTCTAAAGCAAAGCCAGTGTTTTGCAAGAAACACCCAGTTTCTTATGCTGCCTCTAGGTCAACTCTCTAGGTTTAGCCGTTTGGCTACAATTTTTACCGAACAGACAGACAGACAGACAGACAGACAGACAGACAGACAGACAGACAGACAGACAGACAGACAGACAGACAGACAGACAGACAGACAGACAGACAGACAGACAGACAGACAGACAGATCGACAGACAGACAGACAGACAGACAGACAGACAGACAGACAGACAGACAGACAGACAGACAGACAGACAGACAGACGACATAATGACGGTATAAGGGTTTTTTGGTCATACCTACAAAACCCTAAAAATCCATAAAATTACTAGCCATAATTAAGCCATGAATTAAAAAATAATTAATTTTGTCAAAAACTGCAATCGGATCAAAAATTCCTTCCGTACGTTTCCGACTCAGATCAAAGTACATTATCTATATTTTTTTCAGATTTTTAGTTTAGCCCCTTTAGATTACGCGGATGAGTTTTGGTCAGGGTTTCTCCGAAGTAAAAACTGGTCACTCTAGTCACAGAGTTGTAAGTTCGATTATTGGATTGAAATCATGATTGTATTTCCGAAAAGAATAACATAAATTCTTTATTTAACCCTGTTGTAAATAGTAATTATAATGTATTAAACGTATCCCTAAAATGCGCCCTAATAGCAGCTTACCTGAATCTAAAGATGCACCTTCACCCTCAAAGACTCGTGCCATGTATTCATTGAGTTTCTTTTGTAAAGAACACGAGACACGAGTACGAGAAAGGGAAGGTATAAGCTTGAAAGGTTTTGTGTTCAAAATGTAAGGTGTAATCACCAGATCGGATTAACTCCGCTTGTATAATAGGATGTTAGCAGTTATTGAGAAGAATTCTTTTATCAATTTCTAAAAAGGAGGGTTACAGATGTTTTTTTACATTACTTTACAGTTATCATTAAAATATAATATTTTTTAAAGGTTTTTGTATCGATACAGTTAGTTTCAGATGCACAGGATATGGAAAGAAACGGTTCTTGAGAGGGTATTCCTGTTTCCAGACAGAAATCAGGGGAGTGTTTAACACAGGGGTCGACAACCTTTCTGAAACAAAGAGTTATTTTAACAAAAATTATAAAAAACCAGCTGTGACCACCACAGAACCGACAGTCACCACAAGTACTTAAACAAAATTGTTTCTAACAGAGAAATTGTTATTGAAAAAGATAATAACGTTGATAATTTCATGATACATATTTAGAATTTACCGTAATCATTGAAATATACCTACATACATGTTAAAATAGATATACACTTAGTAAAAATAAACCATGAGGATTTTTTTTATAGTTTGCACCTTTGAAATGTTGGGATTATTTTCTACAAAAAAAATGTGATATTATTAATACTGTTTGATATATGTCATATTCAGTGGCGGCGCTAGCAGGAGGTCCGAGCCCCCCCCCCCCCCCCCCAACTGCTCTGGCCCACAGTTGCCCCCCCCCCAGAATTGTTTGGAAAAAAATGTATTTTAGAAGTGAGGACCTTTTTTTAAGTCATCACTAGTATTTGCCCCTCCCAAATTTTACTAAAAAATTTCCTAGATTTTAAGAGCCACTGGTCATATTGGAATATTTTATCTTAATTTTAATATATTAAAAATTCTAAAGTCCGTTTTACAGTGTAAGGAATTTTTTTAAATGACGTTTTAAGACAGTAATACAATATAAAAGTAACCAGATCTGGTTCTTACAAAAGTGAAAACATAATATTTTCACTTTAGTAAAAACAAATTAAGAGGAATTCAATATTTTGCACCTTTGAAATTGTATGTCATGTTGGTAGAACAAAAATAATTCAAAATGTCACATAATTAATATGTCATACCATTTGACATATATCAAATTAAGAAATGATATCAATTATAATTATTTTTTTATTACATTTTTTTTTTAATTTTAATTTTTGGTCTTGGCTACTGTTGGTTATTAACCAGTATATCTTTATTTTTTTAATACATTAGTAATTTTATGACAAATACAAACATAGTAGAAATACTAGTTTTCAGACATGCGCTTTTAGCCATAAATGCTGCACGCCAAAATTTAATCCACTCTCTTTGCTAATTTCCAAAAATTGTTCTAGTCCTTTCAGCACATAGCCTTATATACTGTGCAAAATTTTAGTTTATTTGTAAATTTTTAATAAATTTTTTGTTTTTTAATTAAAAAATAGCACTCATAGCCATAAATGCTGGACGCCATCACCGGGATTCGAACCTGAGCCCCATGGTTAGGCTCTACAAAAATAAAATCTGGCTTCTGAACCCCCCCCCCCCACCGCGTAGGAAAAATTTCTGGGTGCGTGCCTTCTTGGTTTAATTAATAATTTTAAAAATAATCGAAAACAAAATTGTAAAAAGAATTTTTGAAACAAGAACACTGATGAAAGCAAAACCAAAAAACTTGACAATAAGAAACAAGAGAAGCTACAAAAAAGAGAGATGTAAAGTGAGAGGAGTTAAAAAATACACAAAGAACAGAACTGGATGGAAAGAAACATGGAGAACAATGACAAAAAATAAATAACTGAGCCACAGTTTTAAAATGCAAGGTAGTAAAGATTAAGGATTAAGTAAGAAGAATTAATTTTCAAACCATGGTACACTTATTTTATTAAAATGTTATTAGGGATAGCTATAATGTAGAATGTATTATAGCTATCCCAAATGACCGTTACAAAAATAAAAAGCACTGCCCAATGATTTAAACCCGATATCTTGTCTAAAATAACGTATTTACAGCCCCCTAATATTGTTTTTAATTTCCTTTTACTCACTAAAGTACACAGAGACATAAGGTTTCCCCAAAATACATATCAGTTAATATTATTATTAAGTTTCCCCCTAATTCCATCACAGAGGGTGTTGGAATCTCGCTAATGATTTATCTACAACCGTCCAAAAACCGTTACACCCCAATAAACAATCTAGATTCAAAAATTAACCATATAAAATCCGTTACGGCCGATTCAATTTAAACATAACATGAGTTTTGTTTCAAATCTCTGTTTTGGTCTCCAATAAGCTTTAAGTTTCGGTATTCACTCACCAATGAAAGGGTAGTTTTAAGCTCCTCCTTTACGCATGCGTTATAAGGGTTGAAGGTGGAGCTAACGTTCCGATTGGGGGTTTATAACGCATCGTACGCACGTTTTAAGCTTCAGGTAAACCCGAGCTATGTGAGAGTGTCAGTCCTGTTGTGGACGCGTGAGTAATACCACGCTTTGTGGCATGCCTCGCATGCAATATCAACATGAAATGGAACAAATAGCGGCTTATAGAAGTGGACCTTTTGGTCATAATATATTTCAACGATACTCCTTCGAACCAATACTACATACATCAGTACAATTTCAACAACATCTACAATATCTTCGATATACCGAACCATTAGAATTGACAGCATGTCCTTTGGATTTGAGTTTGAAGAGTCAAGCACCTATAACACCACCTTGTACACCATCACCAGGAAGCAAAAGAACAACAACAACACCACCAGAACCAGATCAACCAGTCAAAAAAATCAAAACACCAACACCAACAAAAAAAGCTAAAGCAATTCGAAAATTAAACTTCGATGAAGACAACAGTTCACCAGTTTCCGGGACAATAATCAGAGAACTAGGTCCTGATGAGACATTAGTTGTTCGAAAAGGTGATATAGATCCTGCCTTTAATGTTGTTGAAGTAACAGAAGAAGCAAAAGCAGAATTAGCAAAAATAGAAAACAACATTGGTGATTATGTTTGTCGACTTTGTCGAGAATTATATGAAGATGCTTTTGGACTTGCCCAACATCGTTGTTCAAGAATAGTCCACGTGGAATATCGTTGCCCAGAATGTGATAAAGTGTTTAATTGCCCAGCCAACTTAGCATCCCATCGTCGTTGGCATAAACCAAGACCTGGTAAAGAAACCAAACCACCAGAAGTTGAAGATGAAAATTCCGAACAATTTCCTTGCAATGATTGTGGGAAGAAATTCCGAAGATTGGCGTATTTACGAAAACATCAAACAACTCATCAGCTCAGTGGTACGGTTCGGGAAGAAAGAACAAGTGAATGACCAAGGGTTGTACCGGTTCGACCGGTTCCAAGACTTCATCCACAACTTTGGAGGCCACCACCTTTACCACCTGCGGAGATGCCTTCGAATAGTCCACCATTGTTGCCAATTTGCGACAGGTATGTTACTGGTATAGCTTGGCTAAGCCATTACTAATTCTAGTCAATATCTAGTCAGCGCTAATAGCTTAATATGCTAAGCGTTAAAATCTAGTCATACGATAAATACATCCAGAGATAAATCTGTAATTCTTTCATTGATATCAAAATACAACAAATTTTATCAAAAATATTTTAAAGACAATGTAAGAATTACAATTATCTTAAGGCTGTGATTATCGTGTCCTTGTATTAATTATTAATTACTGTAAATTATGTAAATATAGTAAATGTATAGGTCCAAGACATTTAATATTAGGAAAAGAATGCATGCCAAATATGTTTAGTCTTTAAATGCCAAATTTCTCAAAAATCACAGGTACCACTAGAAATTTTAATTAGTATCAAAAAAATATAATATTTCATTTTTCTAGTCATTAAATTAAGTCAAATTTCAGTCAAATTAGATTTAAAAAAATCTATGCCTAACTTTATATTATTTGAAATTTTAGTCTTATTTTTAGTTGTAATGCGCTAATAGCCTTAACAGTCTTAACTAATTTAATTTGTAACATTCTAGTCATAAGTTATTTTTGCGCTCATAGCCTTAAATGCTGTGCGAAAAACGGTAGTTTATTGTACAATTCTAGTCTTTTAAATTTAAGAATGCGCTCATAGCCATAAATGATGTGCGCCAAAATTTTATTTCATCTCTTTGCTAATTCCCAAAAATTGTCATTTGCGCATATTGCCTTATATGCTGTGTAAAATTTTAGTTTATATGTATAATTCTAGTCTTTTAATTTTAAGTCATAGCTCATAGTGCGCATATAGCCATTAATGCCAAAATTGAATTAACTTACTATGTTAATTTCTAAAAAAAAAAATCTAGTCATTTGCGTACATAGCCTTATATGCCGTGTAAAATTATAGTTTATATGTAAAATTCTAGTCTTTTAATTTTAAGTTATGCGCTCATAGCCATAAATGTTGATTGCCAAAATTTTATATAACTCTTCTTGCTTATTTCTGAAAATTGTTCTAGTCCTTTGCGCCCATAGCCTTATATGTTGTGCAAAATTATAGTTTATATGTAAAATTCTAGTCTTTTAATTTTAAGTCATGCGCTCATAGCCATAAATGCTGATCGCCAAAATTTTATATAACTCTCTTTGCTTATATCCGAAAATTGTTCTAGTCCTTTGCGCCCATAGCCTTATATGTTGTGCAAAATTATAGTTTATATGTAAAATTCTAGTCTTTTAATTTTAAGTCATGCGCACATAGCCATAAATGCTGATGGCCAAAATTTTATATAACTCTCTTACCTTATTTCCAAAAATTGTTCTAGTCCTTTGCGCCCATAGCTTTATATGTTATGCGCAGTTTTAATTAATAACAATTGTAGTCTTTTAATTTTAAGTTGTGCGCTCATAGTCATAAATGATTTGCGCCAAAATTTTAATTCAAACTCTGCTGATTTCCAAACATTGTCTGGTCATTTGCGTACATAGCCTTATATGCTGTGCAAAATTTTAGTTTATGTGTACAAATCTAGTCTTTTAATTTTAAGTCATGCGCTCATAGCCATAAATGCTGGATGCCAAAATTTAATCACCTCTCTTGGCCAATTCCCAAAAATTGTTCTAGTTATTTGCGCACGTAGCCTTATATGCTGTGCAAAATTTATTTTATATTTAGAAATCTAGTCTTTTAATTTTAAATCATGCGCTCATAGCCATAAATGCAGGACGCCAAAATTTAATTCAATTCTCTTTCTCTAATTTCCAAAAATTATTCTAGTCATTTGCGCAAATAGCCAAAAATGCTATAAGTTAAAATTTAATTCAACTCTTTTTGTTAATTCCCAAAAATTATTCTAGTCATTTGCGCTCATAGCCTTAATACTGTGCGCAGTTTTAGTTTATTTGTACAATTATAATCTTAATTTTAAGTTCATGCGCTCATAGCCATAAATGCTGGACGCCAAAACTAAATTCAGATCTTTCCTAATACCCAAAATTGTTCTAGTCATTTGCGCTCATAGCCCTCAATGCTATGCAGCAATTTAATTACATTCTTTTTGCCAATTCTCAAAAATTGTTCTAGACTTTTGGGCATATAGTCATAAATGCTCTACGCAGTTTTAGTATGTGTATAATAGTTTTTTTATCAGTCATGCGCTCATAGCCATAAACGTTGACCGCCAAAATTTAATTCAACTCTTTTTGCTGATTTCCAAAAATTGTATTAGTCATTTGCGCACATATGCTGCGCAAAATTTTAATTTATGTTTACAAATCTAGTCTTTTAATCTTAAGTTATGCGCTCATAGCCATAAATGCTGCGAGCCAAAATTAATTTAACTCTATTTGATAATTCCCAAAAATTGTCTAGTCATTTGCGCTCATAGCCTTAAAAGCTGGGTGTCAAAAATTTTAATTTATGTTTACAAATCTAGTCTTTTAATTTTAAGTTATGCGCTCATAGCCATAAATGCTACGAGCCAAAATTAATTTAACTCTATTTGATAATTCCCAAAAATTGTCTAGTCATTTGCGCTCATAGCCTTAAAAGCTGGGTGTCAAAAATTTTAATTTATGTTTTCAAATCTAGTCTTTTAATTTTAAGTTATGCGCTCATAGCCATAAATGCTACGAGCCAAAATTAATTTAACTCTATTTGATAATTCCCAAAAATTGTCTAGTCATTTGCGCTCATAGCCTTAAAAGCTGGGTGTCAAAAATTTTAATTTATGTTTTCAAATCTAGTCTTTTAATTTTAAGTTATGCGCTCATAGCCATAAATGCTACGAGCCAAAATTGATTTAAATCTATTTGATAATTCCCAAAAATTGTCTAGTCATTTGCGCTCATAGCCTTAAAAGCTGGGTGTCAAAAATTTTAATTTATGTTTACAAATCTAGTCTTTTAATTTTAAGTCATGCGCTCATAGCCATAAATGTTGTGGCCAAAATTAATTTAACTTAATTTGATAATTCCCAAAAATTGTCTAGTCATTTGTGCTCATAGCCTTAAAAGCTGTGTGTCAAAAATTTTAATTTATGTTTACAAATCTAGTCATTTAATTTTAAGTCATGCGCTCATAGCCATAAATGCTGTGGGCCAAAATTAATTTAACTCAATTTGATAATTTCCAAAAATTGTCTAGTCATTTGCGCTCATAGCCTTAAAAGCTGGGTGTCAAAAATTTTAATTTATGGTTACAAATCTAGTCTTTTAATTTTAAGTCATGCGCTCATGCCATAAATGTTGTGGCCCAAAATTAATTTAACTCAATTTGATAATTCCCAAAAATTGTCTACTCATTTGCGCTCATAGCCTTAAAAGCTGAGTGTCAAAAATTTTAATTTATGTTTACAAATCTAGTCTTTTAATTTTAAGTCATGCGCTCATGCTATAAATGTTGTGGCCCAAAATTAATTTAACTCAATTTGATAATTCCCAAAAATTGTCTAGTCATTTGCGCTCATAGCCTTAAATGCTGGGTGTCAAAAATTTAAATGTAATTCTTTTAGCTCTTAAATTCATTCTAGTCATTAATTTTATTTTAATTTTAATTTTTAATCTAGTCACAATTTGTAAATTTAATTTTAATTTTTATGTTAATTTCTAGTCAAAAAAGTCATTTAGTCAGACATAAAGCCAAATATAATATAGTCATAATCTTCAAGTAGCCAAAATAGTCATAAACTACCAAAAAAATAAGACCAAATATTAGATAGTCTAAATAATCTAGTCAAAAAAAAAAAATCTAGTCAAGAATTTCTAAAACTGTTTCTTTTTTTAAATTAATTAATGATTTCAGCAAAAAAATCTCAAAATCATTATCAAGAAAAAAAAAAAAATGGTAAAAGTTTATTCACTAACCAAACACTACACGTCACAATATCCTATTACTATGTATTGGTAAATAATCTAGTCAAAAATGTAATATACAAATTTGTTCATCCAGTTAACCAAACAGTACACGTTATAAGAAGACGCTAAATTACTGTAGAATTTTTATTCATACACCTAATCATCTATTACCCGTCATAATGCCCCCACTAAAACAGTAACGTGTACTGGTTGGTTATAAAATACAATCTATTCACAATTTGAATAAGAAAATTTGTTCAATGTTCCTTTAATTTATATAAGTTTTTTATTTAATTTAATTTAATTTAAGTTTAGTTTCCACGGTGTCCTATAATTTGGACAAAATAGTATAAGCCGTGCAGGCAAAGGGATACGGGTTTGCAATAAGCTTCAAGCAGCAAAGCACGTCTGCACTATAATATTAGGTTAAAATTTTGAAAAATCCGTGAATAGTGGCCATTTTTTGGAAAAAATTCATCTAGTCAAATATAAAATTAAGTCGAAATTAAGCATAGTATTTAACAAAAAAATTTAATAAACAAAAAAATTGATGGTCATTTAAAAAAAAATCACAAAATATATGTTAATGACTAAGAGCTGTGCCCAGAAATAATTAGTATTAGTTTAAAATATTGGCACATAGCATCTAAAGCTATTAGCACCTTTAATTATCCATATATTTAATTACCAATTTCAAAGTTTGCCAAACATACTGCCTAATTTTGTCAACTGAAAATTAAATTTACTATATAGTCTATTTCGTTCATTTAAGCGGAACTAGAATTTGAAATCTATTAACTTTTAACGATTGATTGAGACTTTTGAGCATTTTATTTAACAAAAACCTTATTCCAGGGCCGTAACTAGTTTCTGTTGGGCCCTGGGCAAAATTTTATAATTGAGTCCCCTTAAATACTATATAAGACAAGAAATGATCTAAAAAAAATAGGACCTCATTTCTAAAATACAAGTGATGACCCTAAAAAAAAGGTCCTCACTTCTAAAATACAAGTGATGACCCAAAAAAAGGTCCTCATTTCTAAAATACAAGTGATGACCTAAATTAAAAAAGGTTCTCATTTCTAAAAGACAAGTGCTGACTTAAAAAAAAGGGTCCTCACTTCTAAAATATAAGTGATGACCTAAAAAAAAGGGTCCTCACTTCTAAAATACAAGTGATGACCTAAAAAAAAGCTCATGTGCCCTTGTCTAGTTACGGCACTGTCTTGTTCAATCGTTAAAAAGTCTCATTACAATTTATGAAAATTAAAATTCTGTTTAGTTCCGCTTAAGTCTGTTCTACATTATACTTTTCTCCTTAGCACTACGTATTTTTTGCGTAGTATTGACGTAAAATAGTATATTGTGCAACTAGCGCGGAATATGTATTCTGCGCGTGTTGCTCACTATGCTTTTTCGCCGATTACCGTTTTTCAATAAATAAATAATCAAGAAAATACAATATAAATATGGTTAACAACCAATAGTGCGCGCGCAGCCAGTACTGGAATGAAAATTCTCGTAAACTGCACATGCGCATTGGGGCGCATTTATCATTCCCGCATCGCCTGCGCGCGCATAATGGTAACATGCGAAATTAAGCTAATTTCCTGTCAACTAACAGTATTGAAATGAGACAGTTCCATAGTAGTCGTAGGAAAAGTATATTGTAAAACACAGTACTTCATTCAAATTTTCAATGCTATCTTCCAATTCAACTTCTGCTACTACCTCCAGTCAGAGCTTCAATAATTTTTGAGGCGTACCAACTTTAAATTTATTTTAATGCTGTACTATTTTACATTTTCTGGCATTTCTAATAGTCCGGACTGAGTTCCGGTCTTCTAAATAAAAATTTTACTGGCTAATGTTTTAATAATAATGTTTTAATTACTCTAATTAAATATAAACTATCATACTTCAATGATATTTATAAATTGGTTGTTATAACCAAATTTTTATCTGTTACTTCAAATTGTTAAGTTGGTAGTGAAAAGAAACAAAATACAGAAGATGTTGAACGAATATTTCTGTCGTTTTGTTACTTCAGAAGGTAGTTTTAAAAGTTTGAATGACATCAGAAGTTTGAAATTGTACTGAGAAGCAAAACGTATATAAGTTTAATTTCACTCGTTCATTTGACAAACAGAAATACGACTGAACAATGCTATTTAAACGTAGCAACGTGGGAAAGTGGTACCAACATGTAGTAACTAAATGTAACAAATGAGTAATGCTTTCATGTTGGTTATATAAATGACATAGGCAATTAAATTAACCAAGTGTACGTTATCTCATATTTATAGTGAATGGAGTTTATAATGTAAAATAGCCTTTATGACCAGTTGCTTAAGAGTTTTAACTTGTCTAATTCGAGTCAATACATAAAAAACATATCATTTTAACTTGAGTTAGGGATAAGTTTAACTCCTTCTTTAAAAACCAGCCGTTAAATGTTTGGATAAACTATAGTTTACAAAATTTAGTTAACGCTACTAGCTTTAATTGTTGTGCGCCAAAATGCTATAAGTTAAAATAAGTTAGTTTTTAGGGTCTTTGTGATATAGATATAGCTTTTTCTAGTCTTCAGTACAAACTTAATTTATTTTAATTTATTTTAATTGTTTTTTAAAACAAAAGATGAGTGCATCTAGTCATTGCAAGTATACAGCAACAAAATAACTTTGTGTCTATAATAATTCTTTTAAGTTCTTGTTTGTTTGTAATAAAAACATCTTACGAATTAAATTGAAGAATTAGATTACCCGCTAAAAGCAATTTTATTCAATTTACAAACAATGTATCGATAAAAATTGAATTATGAAGACACCGAGTTTTTAAAACAAATATGATCTCTGCTGTATACAATAGATTATAAGATAAAATGTATATTTAATTGTAAAATATGTACAAATTTTCATTTAATTATAGATGTAAATATAAATATGTTAAATTAGGATGTATAGAAATAATTAAAAACTATGTACTTCGTATTAGAAATGAATTTGAAACATTGTAAATGTTTAAATGTGTAAATAAAATAAATTAAATCTATTTATTTGTTATTTCTGACAGTCCTAAAACCTTTTTTCAGGATAAAACTTAGATATTGGAAAAAAAGTAAAAAAGAAACAAAGATAAGTATGAATAAATAGATACTTAGAAAAAATTTTGAAAAATGTTTCTAAATTTTTTCGTTTTATCAAAAAACGTCTCAAATAAAAGTTATTAGTTATTGCATTTATAACAACTTTTGTTAAATAAATTTTTTCTAAATATTTTTCTGTTGCTAAATATTCTCAAAAATTTTAAAATCGACACTAGTAAACTCCCATTTCTAGTCAACCTATTTTTTTGTTGATCAACTCGTGCCATTGATATCAAAAGCTTAAATATGCAGTTTCATAAAAATCCTTTTAGCCGAATTTGCTCTGCACGTGTACACAGACAGACAGACGGACGGACGGATGGACAGACGGACAGACAGACCGACAGACATCATGCTAATAATATTCAAAACGTTATGTAGGGACGTCAATTCGTGGAGATCCATCGAAATCTCGAAATGTCAAAATCGGTATGATCACAATACCTCCCTTATATGTTCGCGGTTGTTAAAAATATATTTATGTTTTTATTAAATACATAATTGTTTATATTTATCTCGGAATGTGATTTTTTTTGAACTCTCAGTATTTTTCCTATATGTGGGTCAAAGAGTTGTATAAGCATGCCAAATTTCAACTTTCTATGTTAAAGAGTTTAGCTACAATTTCTACCGTACAGACAGACAGACAGATAGACAAACACATGAGTGACGTTATAAGGGTTTTTTGGTGGTCATACCTACAAAACCATAAAAACGAAAAAAAATTATGTAAAGTGTGAATTTTTAATAAATTTCAGGGTTTTGTAAGTATTTTAGTAAGTGATATCAAATTGTGGGTACCTATATTAAACCCAAGATGAAAAGCAACTGCGTAGAAGACTGGTTTTGAATAGAACGAAACCGTATTTAAAAAATTGATGTGAATTGTGAATTTTCACACATTTTATTTAGATGTATTTAATTCATAAGTCGCGACACACTTACTACAGAGTAGTGACAAAACAAGGTGTTGCGACCCACCGGTTGGAAAGTACTGATTTAGACAATTTTCATAAATTAAATTTTATATTTTTAATACTGATGCTGCCATCTACGTTTTGATATATGAATTAAATACGTCAGTTGACTTTTCGGTTAGGTGTTTATAACATAACCTGTTTATTTTGATTATTTAAACTTTCGTTCTATTTTAAGCCGTATTTTTAATTTTAAGCAATAATATAATTCTTTAGAGTAGTTTTTCTGTTGTTAAATATCGTGATAATGGAAAGTGAATACCCTACAGAATTTGAAGATGAGGTTCGAATTTTAAAATTAAACTTTGAACTTATATTTATTTACTTTATTTATTTTACAGAGAGCACAATCTCGAGTTTTCAGAAACAATATACCAGAAAATCATGCTAAAATTAGTCCTTTTCTAAAAAAATATGGGAAGAAAATTCAAGAAATAGTTGCCTTTGATGAATCTCGTAAGTAATTTTAATTTACGTTAAATAAAGTTTCAGTTAAAAAATCGTTAAATTAAGGAATTGTAGGTAGATGAACTTTAAATTTGATACATATTAGAGTTTTAATCATTAATTTATTCTTTAGATAAGACTAACAAAAGATTTAACTGTTTTTAATTGTTTGAAACATTTTTAATTTATTTAATTCTATTGTTTAGAAGTTGAAAGTATACCTGACGATAACTTTACAAGTGTATCGTCAAGACCTACGAATGAAGAATATGTTACACCTAAAGATATTGAAATTCCTCTTCCGAAAAGCAGTATGTTACGACATGGTGAATTCTGGAAGGTAGTATTATATATTTTTTTTTGTTTTCTTCATCATTGTAATAAATTTGTTTTGTAGAAACAACCAGTGCACAATTTGACACCGATACCAAATTCTAACATAGATAATTCAGTACAGCGTGCATCAAAAAAAATACAATACTCAAAAGTTGCTTCGGAAATTGTATTGAAACATTGGTGCCCATTTTTACAAAGCAGTGGAGATTTAGGTATTCGTGGCTACAACAAGTAAGTTTTCCTGTTATTTTGTTGGATTGTTATAATCGCATGAATAATTAAAAGTATTATACAGAGTGTCCAAGGGGAATCTGCTAATTGTGTATTAGTATTAGCTAATCTTTATATATAAAAATCACAATTTTTGTTTGTTTGTCTTTTATGCAAAGCCAAACGGATGGAAGGTTTTAGTGAGGGTTCCAACTTCGTCTGTGTCCCCCTAGGGGGCGTAATGGGGGGAAACCATCATTTTTCACTTTCCGTGCAGTTTAAATTGATTACGTAGGCTAAACCTTAAGAGATATATCAATATAATGTAGACAAAAAATGTAGATCTTAACTAGAACTAAAAAAAATCCGCGAGAGCATATACCTATCATGCACCGAAATCGTGTATTGGGCAATTTTCTGTTTTTAAATGCAATAGTTTTTGTATTATAAAGTTTGTGAGTATATAACATTGGTAACAATCACGAATTTTACTTTTTGTACAAATAATTGTAATTTAAATATATAATTTTTTTTTTCAGAGAGCTGGTAGTATGTAGTGTTAAACAAGTTATTTCGACAAAACGTTTTGTTGATACGACTGGACAAATTTATGCCTTAAACGGACTTCTGGATTACTATGACAGTAAGTAAATCAAAATAATCTATTTTATACCATTTATTTGGTAATGTTCATAATAATGGTTGGTTTATATACGGAACAAGAATAAGGAATAGGAAATAAGAATAGTAAACAAGATGTTAAAACATAGCTGCGCCGTATATCGGTTTGTGTAGGAATGAAATTTTACTTAAACACAAGAAAAGTTAACAAAAGATAACATTTAACAAAAATAAAATGTAACATTTAACATTTTATTCCTATTCCAAGAATAAGAGACGAGAAGCATGCGTACAACGGTCAAGATGTCAGCCGTGATAAAATTTGTTCAACAGATGTTTTTCAGCTGTGATCAGAAGGTTGGAAACAACAATATAATGTGTGAAACACAAGCAAATAAATTTACAAAATCTTCTGAATCCATTTTACTGAACACAATTTTTTTTAAAGGTTATATTAAACACAACAACCTGTCAAGTGACAACCGTTAAACACAGGCCAACGCAAGTACGCAGGCGCAGCGACGAAATGTTATGTCCGATATAAACGGTTTCATATTTTTTTATTCTTGTGTACTATTCTTATTTCCCATTCCATATTCTTGTTCCGTATTTAAACCAAACATTAGAGATTCGTATGTATAATTAAGAAATCCTTATACAACCAAAATGGAGAATGTAATAACAGTAGCAGCAATATTGAATAATTTGGTAAATGCTGAAATAGACCATATTAGTGTGACGTCACATAAATGTGCTGCCATCTGACAGCGGTTTCCTTTGGAAGTTTTTGGCTGGTTTACATGTGTCATTACTTTTGTTACCTTAATTTTATGAATATTTTCAATTTTGGAGCAAAAAAATATGTATTTTTTTATGTATTTATAGGTTACGTTTATAAATAATATGAAAATCGAAATAACTTTAGTATTTATTTAATTAACACTAAGTAATTATTAATATTTTGTTTTAGAATGCATTTTGGTGTATTGTTTTGCTACAAATTGTAACCATTACTTCCACATTCTTAATAAACAATTTCTTAAAAACGAAATATTTGCAATATTACGTTTTTTTGACAGATGAAAATGAAAAACAATAATGGATAAAATAAGAACAACATATTGTTCCTTTAAACCATTTAGTATGGCTCACACACTTATTGCTATGTTACTTGCCATCATAACGACTACTAACGTAAAATTTTCAAAATTAACCTGCAAAATAATATTGTTCTGTAAAAATAATGACATTAAATAATAATGTATAAAATAAGAATTTTTAATAAATAAATATTGACTTGTAGTTTTGATGTGAAGCATTTTCTTACTTCGAAAACTTAATTTATACTTCCAAAATACAATTAAAAATATAAAAACAACATGCTAAATTCATATAAAAGGAAACCAACCGCGAGGCGACAGCACTGAATCCCATTTTGTGACGTAGTTACTAATATGGTCTATTGCCAATCAGAGATATTCGCGAAAAATCATATACGGTACCCATTTAATTAGACTGATAGATAATTTAAAAAAATATTTCGAATCAGCAAAAAAATAATACAGATTTTTTAAATGAAAGCGCTTAATATTTAGATTAAAAGACAATAAATGATTTTCGGAGCTTCTCTTAGCCGCCTATATTTGTTAAATACTTGCGTAACCCTGAAATGTATGAAAATTCACACTTCACATATATTTTTTTTTTTTATTTACAGGGTTACCAGAATGCATAGCGAAGATATTTAGTATCGGTTTTCCACGAAACTGGAAAAAAGTTTTATCTGAATGGATTTCTTTTGTACGTAAAGGTTCTCCAAAACATTACAAATGGCCTAATTTACTAAATACTGATTCTGAGTTTGAAACATGTGACAAGGAATCATTCCACTATGAATCAACAGACCAAATTTACAGAAATACTCAATATGATAAAAGACATCAAGATTATGATTCAAGTTTATGTGGAGAACAATTGGAAAAATATGTCCCTCGATTTCAAAATACATGGGAACCTCAAAGATATATCGATTCACGTTTAAGAATAAACACAAAACTAGATGAAAATCAAGTAAATCAAAATTACAGAAGAGAAAAGAATACGCAAAGATTGGAGTCTCAAAACGAGCATTGCAGTCAATGCCAAAGTAGTGTACAAAAAGAATGTTACGAAGATGTAGTTCGTAAACCGGAGTATTTAGAACATAAAGAGAGAAGAGTTATGTATAAACCAGAAAAACAGTATAATCAAGAAAATAAAGTTTTAAAATACAGAGATAAATATGATAGAATTCAAAGTAATGAACAATATAAGAATGAAATGAAACATAACAATTATAATCCTGTAACATCTGATTCTTATATTGATACTGAAGATACTGACTTGCAAAAAATTGTTACACCTATTAGAAACCCTAAAATATCAACAGTATACACCCCACAAAATTACACTATCGACTTCAACAGATCTTTTAACTTACACAGTACTCCAGTAAACTATTCTACGGAAACATCTACAGCTAAATCAAGTATGAGTTCGAAAACAAGCAGTTTAATACAAAGAAAAATATCTAAACTACAAGCCATGTTACAAGTTACTTTACAAAGAGAAAATCTTATGGATAATAGTGTCGTAAGTGAAGCCATAGCACAAAATAATATCAAACAAAAAATAGAACTTGAAGAAAAATTAAAGCAATCTAACCAAACTTTTTCTAAACCGGACAATCCTAATTCTAATGTGTTTAAAGTACCTATGGTTTTATCTTCATTTAGAAAACCTCGAAAAATTATTAATAATAATAATTTTGTAATTGAAAAACAAAATGAAAATCTTAGTAAAACAGAAACTACGAACAATGGTTTAAAACGTAAAAGAATTAATACGGATTCTCCATTACCAGAAACTAAGAAAATATCATCTGATACTACAAGGAGGAAAGCACCTGTATTGCTTTCTGTTCAAGTTGGTGGAGTTCACACAGATGCTGACAGTATCGTAAGTTCTCATATAGTACAAAAACCACTTGTTACCTTGTACAAATCAAACGATATCAAAAATGGTAACCCGAATGACAGTAATAAACAAGATTCAAATAAAAAATTAGATTCTAATGAAACACGTTCAATTTTAAATACAAATAGACACTTACGAAAACAATCTGATAAAGTGTCAGACGATGTACAAGTAAAATTAACCAATTTGACAGAAACAGAATGTAAAAGAAATCAAAAACAACACAAAATAATGTTTAGTGATGAAAGTGATTTTACTGATGATGATTTTAGCAACAAAAATATAAACAAAAAAATAACAAACGTAAAAGAAAATTCTCAGTTAAAAAAAGTAAGACAAGAATTTGAAACAGATAATAGTGATACAGATAACAATGCAATTGGTCATGTAACAAGTTCAATAGTAAATTTAATTACGGAAAAAATCAGTAATATTCCCGAACCAAAAAAATTGAGATCTATTCCTAAACAATTACATATTTTAGAAAAATTGACTTCTGAATCCAAGCCGGAATCAACTAGTCTCGAATTGAACTCAAAAAAACCAATAGCAAAAGCAGATATGGTTTCTAAACCAGTTAGAAAAATACTTACGTTTTCGAGGTCATCTGAATCTGAAACAGAATCAAGTCCAAATTTGGAATTTAACTCAATAAAAAAATCAGTTACAAAACTAGATATGGTTTCTAAACAACTTAAAAGTATAGACGAGGTTTTCTCACCAGTTACAAAGCATTCTACAAAAGATATAGTTTCAAAACCATTTAAAAATACAGATCTTAATTTGGAAATTAACTCCAAAGAATCTGTTACAATACCAGATATGGTTTTTAAACCACTTAGAAATAATGATTCGGTTTTCCAATCAGTTACAAAGCTTTCCACAAAAGATACAGTATCAAAACCGTTTAAAAAAACAGATTCAATTCCAAAATCCACGAAAAAAATAAATGAATGTCGAATATTAGAATCAGAACCAAAACAATCAACAAAACTAAATATTGCTTCAGAATCTCTTAAAAAAACTGATTTAATTTCAAAAACCACTAAAAAAGATTTGGTTAAAAATCGTGAAATCCTTTCAAGAACATTCAGAAAAGATCCATTTTATGAAACTATAAATTCAAGTTTTTCAAATATTACAATTTTTGAAACAACTGATAATATAATTAATTCAACAACTATTTTAGAAAACACAAAAAATAAATCACCTGAAAAATTTCATATTAAACCTGGAGTTGATAAAAAGTCAAAGGAAAAAATAAATACAAATAAAATGGATACATCAAATATTATATTTAATATAAAAAATCGGACAACAATAATTTTTGACGATGATGACTCAGATGAAGATACCGTTTTGCATTACGATGAAACACGTAATATTACAAATAAGAATAAAAATAATTCAGATAATTCAAATGCGGATAGAAGTAGTTTTGATTTTTGCTTACGTGATGAAAGCGATTTTGATATTGAGTCTTCAAACATGGAATCGGTTAATAAATCTAATAAAAAACTTTCCAGTGAAAGTGATACCTCTTTTGGAGAAAACGAAGTTCATAAGCTACAAGCTACAAATATTCTGTCTTCTAAAGATATTTCAGCTGAACAAAATATCAATGCTAAAAAATCTAATACAAACATTCAAAGTATTAATTTGTCTAAAAATATAAATATTCAACAAAAAGATTCTGATACAAACAGTGTGAGTTCTTCGATGGATGAATATGAGCCATATCCTACTGCTGTAAAGACACAAAATGTACTTAAAACTAATCGAAGATGTAAAAAAAAGATTGATCTAGAAAGTGATTATGCAACCAGTGAGGACGAAAATAATAAAAAACAAAATAAGACAAAACTTAAAATCAATACATCAAAAAGAATCGTCAAACAAAAAAAATTAATAGATGAAGGTGATGAAAAAAACAAAATAAAAGCTATAAAATTGAGACCTGACAAATTAGATTCAATAAATGTTACAAAGGAAAAAATAAATATACATAAAAATCGGACAACAATAGACGATGATGATACAGGTGAAGATACCGTTTTGCATGAAACACGTAATATTACAAATAAAAATAAAAATAATCCATATAATATTAATTCAAATGCATATACAAGTACTTTTGATTTTTCCTTTCGTGATGAAAGCGATTTTGATACTGAGTCTTCAAACACGGAATTGGTTAGTGAAGCTATAAAACTGAGATCTGACAAATTAGATTCAATCAATTTTACCACTAAAGATGATACTATATTTAGTGATACTGAAAATCATTTTAAACAACGTGGAAACAAAGAAACGAAAAAATATTCAAAACGAAATGATAATTATAGTAGTGATGAAAATATTCCAAATGAAATTCAGAATAAAACCAGAAAATCTAAGAGAATTTCTGTTTCTAAAACATCAAAACAAAATGCTAATTCTTCGAGTGATGAAGAAAATAATATTACTAAAATACGAAATTTACGAAAAACAAACACAAAAAATAAAACTGATAAAGTTGTTGGTAAAAAAGTTACCGTTAACACTTCTAAAAATCAAAATATCAATTCTTTGAGAGAAAAAGAAAATATAATTAATGCATCTAATAAAACACAAATAAAAGAAGTAAAAACCAAGAAATCTTCAAACGTAATTCTAAAACATAGTACTGTTCCTAACGGTAGTTTTTCGACTGATGATACAAATGAAAATAGTTATTTGTCTAACGATAAAGAAAATGATTCAAGCTATACTTCAAATGATGAAAACATTCTGCATGAAAATAAAAATAAATCCAAAAAATCTCAAAGAATTGCTAATGTTTCTAAAAATCTAAAACAACACAATAATTCTTCGAGCACTGAAGAAAATATGTCAAATGATGAAAAAGTCCTGCGAGAAAATAAGAATAAATCCAAAAAATCCCAGAGAATTGCTAATGTTTCTAAAAATTTAAAACAACTTGGTAATTCTTCGAGTAATGAAGAAAATATTAGTTCAAATGATGAAAAAGTTCTGCGAGAACAGAAGAATAAATCCAATAAATCCCAGAGAATTGCTAATGTTTCTAAAAATTTAAAACATCATGGTAATTCTTCGAGCACTGAAGAAAATTTTACTTCAAATTATGAAAATGCTCTGCGAGAAAATAAGAATAAATCCAAAAACTCCCAGAGAATTGCTATTGCTTCTAAAAATTTAAAACAACATGGTAATTCTTCAAGCGATGAAGAAAATATTAATAAAATACAAAATGTACAAAAGGCGAATAATAATAAAGTTGCTAGTAGAAATACAACAAATATTTCTTCGTTAAATGATAAAGAAAATGATTCAAGCCATCATAAAAATTCTATTAAGTACATGACTAGAAGAGTTACTGGTGAGATTTCTAAAAATAAAAATAATAGCAATTTCAATTCTTTGAGTGAAAAAGAAAATTACACACCTAATAAAAGACAAATCAAAGAAGTAAATACAAACAAATCTTCTAATGTAACTCTGAAACATATTGCTAATCCTAACGATAGCTTTTTAACTGGTGTTACGAATAAAAATATTAATTTGTCGAATGATAAAGAAAATATAAGTTATACTTCAAGAGATGAAAATATTTTGCATGATGATAAGAAGAAAACTAGTAAATCACAGGAAAATTCTAAAGCTAAAAATTCAAAACAATATAATAATTCTTCAAGCAAAGAAGAAAATATTAATAAACTACGAAATTTACAAAAAACAAATAACAAAGATGCAAGTAAAAACATGAGTAAAAATATTTCTTTGTCTAACGATAAGGAAAATAATGTAAGTCACCATAAAAATAATATTAAAAAAGTGAATAGGAAAGTTACCGATGATACTTCTAAAAATCAAAATAATTCTTTAAGTGCGAAAGAAAATTTACTGAATAAATCTAATAAAACACAAATCAAAGCTAATACCAACAAACCTTCAAATATAAGTCAGAAACTTAATGCTGATCATGATAGTTTTTTGACTGATGAAGATGATATTCATGAAAAAACTTTTGATAAGACCCTAATTACGAATAATTCTGTCGCAAGACCATTGAGAAACACAAGACAATCTCAAAAACTAACTAAATGCGATGATATAAATAAAGAAAAATCTACCAAAAAGATACAAAAGTCGAAGAAACACGATATTTACCCTAGCGAAGAAGCTGTTGATACTACCAAGACAAGACTATCAAGTAGAAAAGGTACGCAAAGTACTGATTGTGATTATACAGATTCTGAATATAGCGATTCTGAAACTACAAATAAAAATATTATGGAACAAAATCCTGCTGTTTCAAGGTATAATTTACGAAAAATAAATTCAAAGCAAAGTTCACCAAAAGTAAAAATGCTTGAAACAAAATATACGAAAGATAGTAACAAGAAAATAGGAAAAAATATAAAGAAAATTGAAAAAAAAGTGAATAATGCCGTTCAAGAATCGGAAAAAGCTTTACATCATGTAGTTA
This sequence comes from Liopterus haemorrhoidalis, assembly GCA_963971575.1. Classification (NCBI taxonomy): domain Eukaryota; kingdom Metazoa; phylum Arthropoda; class Insecta; order Coleoptera; family Dytiscidae; genus Liopterus; species Liopterus haemorrhoidalis. Next base: position 47,713,768 of record OZ020617.1, on the reverse strand, counting down.
CATTTGAAGAAACTTTTGAAACTTTTGTGAAAAATATAGAAATAGTTTCAGATGTACCTGTTGAAACTGATGAAAACAATATTAGTTTGAAGAAAAAACAGACGATATCAAAAAGTAAGTCGATCATAGACGTAAATGTACAGTAATATTCTTCTTCTTCTTCTTCTTTGAGCACTAACAGTCAGGTTGACTTAGGTTAGTAATATTAAAATGCGAAAAGAATTCTTCGCGCTCTTAAGTACTATTCGAGTAGAAAACATTATTACTGATCTACGCACGATTTTAACAGACGCGGGCGGGCGTCTTCGTAGGTAAACGCGGTCCATTCTTTTTAAAAAGCAATAAGCAAATGGTCATAAGAGGAACTCTATCTAGTGATATTGTGTTGAATGTTGAATTCATCTAATAGTCAATGAATCGACATTTAAAGCTAGACTAACCATAATATATTTTCTCAAACCGGGACAATTTTGAGATTTTGCTAAAAACAGAAAGTAACGTATTCTACGCTAGTACTTACGATTAAAAAGGATAAATAACGGAGTGGTTAAAAAAGTCAAAATTTACGTAGTATTAATTTTTAATTACTCTTAATTGAACATAACTTATTAAAAAATTATTAATATTTATCACTAGCGTGAAATTTCTTTAAAAAATCGTAGATCTTCTTAATTATAGGCTATTCCAAACTTTTAAGCGTGTTCTACATTATACAATTCTCATCAAATTTTCATACTTATTTCTTTGACTAGAACTTGTACTAGAAATAAATCAGTGAAATTGTACAGTGTAGAACACTTTATATAGTCAAGGTCAACTTTATTCAAAACTAGATTTGATCAAACTTTTCTTGAAAACACATCCAACTTGGAACTCGGTGCATGCGCAGTAGACACTTTTAACAATAGTACCAACATTAAAATTACGCTTGTAAATATTTTGTATTACCACGTGTTTAATAGTGTTTTGTTGATCATTGGTTTGAATAAGCGAATATATAAATTGTGTTTTGTACGTAAATCAGTAATTTTACAAATCTAATAGCTAAGTTATAAACACTTGACAAGATAAAAATTATATATTTATGTTCGTACTTTAAATGAACTAAAACACGTGTAAGAATTTCATTCTCTACCAAAAAATTGAAAAATAAATTGTATTAAAACTTTGACAACTTCTAGTTCAAAGAAAAAAGTTTAGAAAATTGATGAATAAAGTATAATGTAGAACACGCTTAAGGCTGAGCTAAATGGAAATTTGGTTCTTTTAGGTTATCACGAAAAGGGACCTTGCTTGGGTTATTTCTAGAGCCCTGCAAATCCGCGGATATCCGCCATTTTTCTGCGGATGCAGATAAATTATCATTTAAATCGTGCGGATGCGGATTATATATCATATCCGCGTGAACATAAAATATTGGCTTGGACGCCTCTTCCTACGGAAGACGCGTTTAGAACCCCAAAAAGGTATCGCTGGCATATGTATTTTTTATGGCAAGAGTGAAATAATGATACGATACGGCACTTTTTACTATTTTTACGCTTACTTAAATAGTTATAGTAAAGTTTATATAACAGTCGTAGATACAACAATTTCTTTGGATTTATCGCGTTTGTTAATTTAAAAATAACTACACTCTGTTCCAAACGGTTAGGCGGAACTAAGTGGGAATTTTGTTCTTTTAAGTTGTCACGAGAAGGGACCAGACTTGGGTTATTTAATTTTTCACGTTGGAATGTCAAAATTTAAAATTTCAACAATGAAACCATGGAAACGAATGACATGTCAAAATTAAATTATAATTTTTACGTATTTTAATGACAAAAAAATAAATAAATGGGAAATTTGTATTAAGAATGACACAAAAAATCAAAATATAAAGAAAATTACATTTTAAAATAATATTAAACTTAATCAAAAAATGTTTATTGAAAGTATGATTTACAAAGCTTAAACAAAACGGCCGAAAAGAACGATTTAAACGATGAAAGTAACTAGATTGCAAAATCTAGTTCCGCTTAACCGTTTGGAACAGACTTTATGTATCGCCTTATTTTGCATTTTTGGAAATCTTAGTAAAAATTAACCAATGTAATTTGCTACCTTTAAAAACAGAGAAGCTCATATCAAATTTAAAAAATAAAAATAACTTAAAATTCTTGAAATCGTCGTATAACTTTCATATTTTAATAATAGGATGAATTTAAGAATTTAGTTTTATTATTAAGAACTTATTTTTTTTTAATTTGCTGATCTTATAGGACTTTCCTTGTTATTTATTGGTCATAAATGTGATAAATCAATCTGTTTAATTATTTCTAAATATCGATGCTCTAAAATAATAGTGAGATATCATAAAAAAATAAGTTTTTGAGATATTATTGTTTAAAGTTTTACATTTTATATAAATTTGGTTGAAGAGTCGAATAATTGTAATTTCCATCTTTATTTTTTAATCTATATAATCTCAGTACGACGTTAGATAGAAAACATATTTCTGGACCAAGTAAAAAATTTTTAGTAGTGTTTTAAAACAGCGATATGCCAAATAAGGCGAAACATGTTAGATATTTCCAAACAGACAGCAAATCCTGTGCGAATATTTTTGTGAATGCGGATCGAATGCGGATTTAATATTTACAAATGCTGCTGATGCGGATCCTGTCTATGCGGATGCGGAGACAGAAAAACGTATCCGCGCAGGGTTCTAGTTATTTCATGTTTCTGGAGAATTCTCGATAAAATAAGTCTAATTTTTCATTACTCCAGAAATGAAGAATGTCGAGAAATCAGAAACACTATTTGTATATCTATGGCCAGAGGTCTAGAAACGGAGAACTTATTTTCTTTGCTTTAATACACCACCTAGGGGTTGGGAACCTAATATTAATGAACAGGATTTTTATTTATTCTTGTTTCTTCTCTATCTGTTATAATTCGCACATGTATTTTGATGTTAGATATTGCATTTGTTCAAACTGTATATTTTATGCATCAAATAACTTTAATGTTAGGCAACTGGTCATAATTTTGATGTATTATTTTTATTATTTTCATGAAGCAAGACCAAATAAGTTATCTACAAGCGAAGAAGAATCAGACCATGAAGACACTAACGAAACATACGATGTACTTAGTACAAGTAAATATGGACGTAATCGTAGGGCTCCGTTGCGGTACTGGACAGGTAATTAATAAGCTACTGAATGTCAAGATAATTAAAGTAAAGGTTGTCTCGTAACTTCTGACCAATCAGAGCGTGAGAGAGAATACGTCACATGTCTGCTTAATTCAAACTAGCATACAAAATTAATATAGATATTGCATGTTTTTAAATATTTTTATTGACTATATTCATAATAGATATTTATTTTAAGACAGTTCTACAGAATAAATTATAAATAAAAACTTAAGGAAATTTTATACTGATTTATATAAAATTTAAGGTGATGGATATTTATATTATAGTTAATAAATAACAATAAAATCGAATGCAAATATGATTTTAGGAATATTTAAATAAAAATAGAAAACAAATTGCTATAATAATACAGTAATTAATAAAATTGGAGGTTATATCAGTTTTTAAGAACGGACGTATTTTAACGAATTTTGGTACAATAGAGTAGAACCAGGATCAAATATAGGCATGATATCTCAAAATTTTCTTTCTTAGGGGGTGTTTCTGGGTTAAAACTGGTACTAAAAAACAAAATATTTCATTATAAACAGAACTATCTTAACAGAAAAAACTATACAATAAAAATTGTTTATAAGAAAACAAATCTTATTTGTTCTATGCATTTTTTCAGATGGTGAAGAATTTGCCTGTATATAATATTATGTACAGTCTATTCTAAACGATTACGCGGAACTAACCGGAATTTTCATTTTTGTAAGTTGTCATTAGTTATTTTTTTATATATTGAAGTTGGATTTTCCTGAATAAAGTGATCAAAAGCTTCAATCAACCGGTAAAAGTAACAAAAAATGAAAATCTAGTTCCGCCTAAACCAAAGGAACAGACTTTATTTTAATTTTTACAATAAATAGTCAGTTAATAATAAACTCCAACATGAAATATGAAACAACCTAGGCAAATTCTGTTTTCGTGACATATTACAAAAAAACGAAACTCCCGTTTAGTTCCGCTTAAACCTAAGATTATTCGATTATTATTAGACTCAATTGTTACATTTGTCTACTACATGTTGGCACCACTTTCCTACGTTGTCACGTTTAAATAGCATTGTTCAGTCATATTTTTGTTTGACATATGAAGGAGCGAGGTTAAAGTAGTTGTATATAACCTAACTTTTTTGACAATTAACGAATTGGCAACTCATCAAGTTTTTTAATTGTGACGTCATCTCATTCTTATCGTGAATGCACTTTATCTTCTTTTTATAGGGACTTTACTTTTCAGGACAGTGCACGTAACATTATTAACTATGGCAACCAAATTATTTGACATTTTGATTTACATTTTACAATTATTTTATCGTGTACCATTGTATTATTTTATTTTTAAGGCGAAAGGGTTTTGAATCTCAAGGATCAATCATTATACATTCCACCTGATAAAGTTTTAGAAACGATCGAAGAAAAAATTCCAAGTAGGAGAGTCACAAGAAGAAGTATAGAAGAAGAAAATTATAATTGTAAGTATTACTCAAAATTTAGTTATGTAATATTTTCAATAAATATTTAAATAATTAGTACGAACTAATATCAAAACTTAAGCTTTTACTTGGAATCGAATCCACAGCCTTATAGATATCTCTTCCACAATTCACGCCAGTGATCTTTGAAGATGTAAATAAATGATTTTGTTATACGATGGGCAGTTGAAAATTAATTGGCCTAGGCAAGAGGTGGCGCCACCAGTATCAAATCAATGTTGTTTTTCGTAAATCTTAACCTTCAAATGACTACTGTAAAATTTTCAATAAGCTGCGTCATTTATTTTGTATTTGACAGTCGTTGGCTCTATTTTTCTCGTTTGTACTATTGGCTCCCTACTCTTACGACCATGCCTTCTCGTTTCTAACGTTATAATATAATTCATTCTAAGCATACAAGCCTAGTTGTGGTGGACTAATACGGAACATTAACCGTATATTTTATTTATTATTGTTTTAGACATAAAACTATCTATTTTCTTGAAAACTTGTAAATCGGGTCGTTTTCGCTACTGATTTTTGCCACGAACAATGATACGTTGAATTTTTCTGTATGGAACACTAGTTAATTCCGCAGTTCTAAGTATAGGTTTGTTATTACCTTCCGAAATTAACTTTTTATAAACGTTTCAGTATCAGAACTTTGCAATCTTCTGACAAATGACATTTTTCTTTAGTAGCCATGTCCACATTTTCGCATTCCACGTCAACGTCCACATTTTCGCACTCCAAATTACCTTCACTACAGAAATTAGGAATTTCTTCAAAATGAAATGGTCGCCAAAGAGCCATGTTTTTAATGTATGCACGCTACGAACATTGAAAATTAACTAACAAACAAGTATAACAACCCCTAAAATTTAGAAACAATAGGATTATAAATTTGGAAAATATCCTTAATGGTTTTTAAACTGTTAAGCCTGGAACAGAATGCATAGCGCGCTATGCCGTCAGCGCGCCGTCATTTGCGACGGCGTTGCGATAGCGCCGTTGAGAATTTTCGCCTGCACACAATGCAATAATTTTTAACGCCGTCAAAGAGTCACGTGACAACCTATATCTCTGTTTATACGTGCGCTTTCGTTTAATAAAAGTATAATGGATGATGAAGACTTGTGTGTGATGTTATTTATGTTGTATGCAAGTTATTTATACATACAAACACTTTACCATTCAGTAAAAACTGAGGTTAGGTGTTCTTCGTCAACGTTCAACGGCGTCAAAAGTTGGAAGTTGACGAACATTCAGTATCAACGGCGTTCGAACCAGTGTTGCCAGATGGTGAAAACGAAAAAATCGTACCAACACTTCAAAATGATCGTATTTTCAAGAAAAAAATCGTACAAACAATCGTATTTTTTAAAAAATAATCGTACAAAAAATTTGCTGTGTAAGTAATTTAAAAATTATTAGGTATACATATATTTTTCTATTGCACATCATAGTAGCAGAAAAGGATAAAAAATGTATAATACAGCAAAGTCCTTTTTATAAATTTTTATTGAATTAACAAAATACTTAGATAATAATTATATAACATTAACATTTACATATATATATATATACAGAGCCGCAGTAAGGAAAACTTGCGCTAGGGGCAAAGCCGTGTTTTGGCGTCCTTGGCAAATAAAAAAACAAGGTCCTGACCTCTCAAAATCCAAGTGACGAGCAAAAAAAAAAGGACCTCACCTTCGCAATGGCGCCCTTTAGTTAAGCCCGTCAGGGCCCTTTTCCTTAGTGCGCCCAGGGCGGTCATCCCCCCCCCCTTACTGCGGCTCTGTATATATATATAAATCAGTCTCTTGTATCATTTTGTAAAAATCACATTAATACCTATCACATGCATAAAATTAATTAATTAAAGTAGGTGAAAACTAAGAACCACAAGGTATTTTAGTAAAATTAGAGTAATCTCAGGGAAATACGTATCTCTATATTAATACATTAATACAATAATATATTAAGACAAGGCCGATTTCAGTTTGTAGTACAGTCAGTGGCGCACCCAGGAATTTTTCTGGGGGGGGCGGTAGACCAAAAAAGTGAAGATATAAAAAAAGCTCCTCGCTTCCATCCTTCTTGTAGGGGCCCCCTGGGTGCGCCACTGAGTACAGTACTCTAACTAATGAGGAGTGAGCTTTATATTTTTGAATATTCGAATATGCCTGAGCATACCCGATCTTAGCGAGATAAACCATTCTATTTAAGAGCGCGTCGATTTGAAATCCAAGGGCTAAAATATTCAATATATCGCATTATATAATATTAATATTTAACTTACTAAAAATGTATATAAATAAATATATTTCATCAATAATATAAATAAATATAGTTATCAATAAAACATCAAAAAAATCGTACATCTGATACCAAGAAGTCGTACATCGTACACATGCAAAAATAATCGTACAAATACGATTTAAATCGTACATCTGGCAACACTGGTTCGAACGCCGCTAGGACGTTACACTTTCTGTGCACTTGCGTACGACAGCTTGGTTTTAACTTTCTTCTGACAGATATTCTATTTAAATTTAAAATTCCCTTAATACTTTTCATATTCTTTTTACAGCATTAAGTCTCAGGATTACTGTCATAAACCCATTACCATATTGTCAAACTGCTTAACCAGACCAGCCATTTCATTTTGGAAATACTATACCAGTGGTTGTTTAGCCGCTGTGGCTAAAAAAAGGTTATCTGTCGTAGCTAGAGGGTTATTCCCGGGCGGGAATTCCCGGGTAAATTCTATAATTTTTATTTCCCGTTTCCCGGAAAAAAACGAAACATTTCCCGAAAAAAAAAACAAATTATTATTTATGCTGATTGCGATACCGATACCGAAATCCTTGTTTAGTTAACTGTAATAGTCGTAATAAATATAAAATTTCATAATCAACATATTATAACGCACTTATCAAATCAGCATTCATCACTTTATAAATCAAAACATCGCTTAACAAAAATAAATTGATTATTTATTTTACGTGGAAAATTTATAAAATGCTGACATGTGTTTCTTTCGGTCTGATGGTACAGTTATGTATCATTTTCATGCTGGTGTTGGAAGCGTGGAACAAGAAATTCAACCAATAGGATCGCTCTATTTTGAAAAAACCCGTACCATGGTGTCGTATGCGCGGTGTTATTAGCGCGGTGTCGCAAGTTCAGAAATTTCAACTCTAGCGCCGGCCGCACCGTCGAAACCATAGAAACAGATATATTTTTTCGGAATGGTGACATCTTTAGCGAGACACTTACAGTTACTCACAAAATTGAGCATACAAGAATTTGACAAAGATACTTTTTAATAAAACGTGACTATAAAACAGATTTTTTTAAAACTAATTAATTTTTATTTATAAAATACACCTTGCAGATCCAAAATTATTGCAAATAGTATAAAGTATAGTAATATTTGTTATATATTTGCTAAGGAAAACTAAAAATAATAATTTTTTAGAGACACAAAATTGAGCGTACTAGTTAATTTCGATTGATTTAAGACCTGTCTTTTCCTGAAATTATATTGCATAGGTTTTATCTTGCAATAGATGTTTTTTTCATTAGTTTAGTTTGCATTGGGCCACATTCAAGTACAGTGATTTTGTTTCTATTATAATGGAAAATAAACGTAAACAGACTGACAAATCTACACGAAAACTAATAGTTAAATTATACGCCCGGGGTCATACAATGCGTGAAATAGGTGATATAGTAAACCGAAGACTTTCCACAATTCAAAAAATAATAAATAAATTTAAATATGAAGGTACTATCAAAAACAAAACGGGCAGAGGCAGAAAAAAAATATTATCAACTGTGGATGAAAGATTTATTTTGCGAAAAATTAAGCAAGATCCTAAAATTAGTGTACCCCAGTTAACGTCAGAATTGTCACAAATATTAAATAAACAAATTTCAGTAGAAACAGTCCGCCGAGTACTCCGGACAAATACCTGCAATGGTCGAATTGCACGCAAGAAACCATTGATTTCCAAAACGAATAAAAAGAAACGCTTAGAATTTGCAAAAATGTATGTAAACAAACCAATTAGCCTCTGGGATAAAGTTATTTTTTCTGAAAATTAATTTTTTTGGATCGGACGGCAGACAAATTGTTTGGTGGAAGCCCAATACAGAATTTTCAAAAAATAATACCGTTCCGACAGTAAAACACGAAGGCGGATCAGTTATGTTGTGAGGTGCTATGGGCTCAAACAGCCCAGGTAATTTAGAATTTATAGAAGGGATCATGGATAAATGGAAATATCTAAACATCTTGAAAAATAATCTTACGGCTACTGCAGAAAATTTAGATATGCCACCAGTTTATTATATTCAACAAGATAACGATCCCAAACATACTGCGCTTATTGTAAAGGAATGGCTGTTATACAATGCACCAAAATTACTCAAAACACCGCCACAATCACCTGATCTCAATCCAATTGGAAATTTATGGACAGAATTAAAAGTTCGGATAAAAACAAATTCATTTTCTAATAAAAATGATTTTAAAACGAAACTTCAAGAAGAGTGGAATAATATACCAGCAGAAGTTTGTGGAAAATTGCTGAAGTCTATGCTAAATCGCCTTCAAGCAGTAATAGAAGCAAAAGATGACGCGACAAAATATTAATTTAAATTAATTGATTGTTTTCTAATTATTTTATTAGTATTACTACTTTTTGTACGCTCAATTTTGTGTCTCTGAAAATGTATATATTTTTTGTTTTCTTTAAAAAATGTTTATTAAATATTATTTAATTTTAAACCATTTATGATAGTTTTGTATCTCTAAAATGTATTTTAGAAATAAAAAAAATAATTGGTTTAAACAATCTGTTTTATAGGCATCTTTACCTAAGAGATATATTTCTAAAACTTTTGTACGCTCAATTTTGTGAGTAACTGTATATTAATTTCCTAAAAAAAAATTAAAAAAACGTAAATTGATGTAGCGAAATAGCGACTTTTATAATGCTGTCGGCAGTCATAAAGTTTATTATTATGGATTCGGTTTCAAATATGTGGTCTACAGAAATGTTATGCAGTGGGGGTATACTAAAAATACACCCCCAAGCAGGGGCCAACAGAATCTTAATTCTAAACTGTGAAGTCAAGTAAAAAAGATTGTGTATTAAATTCTTTACTTCTAATTGAAGTAACTATTTGTGTTTTTTGTCTCATTTTTGCAACAAGTTAAAATAATCTCCCTGTTGCCTTCTGTTTCTATGTATATATGGGACGTACCCACCATCGCTTTTCTTCATATCGCAATAAGTCTAAATATGCACAAAAAAGAGCTAGACGTCTCCTTCGATTTGACGACATATTAAATGAAATTGAATAACCGTTTACTCCAAATAATTGTATAAACTTTTAGGTTAGATTTGGGTTAGATACAAATGTTGTCAAAACTGAAAACGCGCATTTATCACGCCTCCAACCCCACCATGAAATTCGAACTTGTAAATATAACACCACGCCTCTCACCCCTGTCGCATCATTTTCATGGCAGTGTCAAAGGCGCGACAGGGGTGAGAGGCGTGGTGTTATATTACTCAATTTAATATTCGGACACATATACAAGTTTAAAAGAAATCAATAAATTTACCAATTTGCATTTTTTTAGAAATAATTCTATGGTATGGTATTAATTCTTTATTAATGTAAAAACAATATGAGAAAAGAAAAAAATTGTTTTCTTTGAAACTGTTCGCGCTACTGCGAAACCTATTTCTAGTGGGGGGGTTTTTAGTTTTAATATATTTTTTATATATACGCTCGAACAGGCTTGCTCCGACAGCAGCTTGTATCAATATAGTGAGTGTGACAACTCTGGCTATTGCAGCCTTGTGTACCGTAAACCCCGTTTTTCGGTCTCTACAAAAGACGACCCCGTCTTCTATTATTTCGTGTGTGGACTTAATTGTGTTTGTGTATCAACGCGGCTGTGTGTCCCATCTATTCTCTCTCCAGATCGGACCCACTACTTCAGTTCAAAGGGCCCTTTGATTCGACCACGCTTCAGTCCGAGGTAAGTCCAATTAACCGTTATTTCTCCAATCCTATCTTCCATATTCTACAATCGCGTAGATTTGCGCATGATACAGTCCAACCGCTTATTTTTAGTGCCCCTCAGAGCAGGGTTCTGGCCAGTGTCCCCATCCGGGAACACCACCAGATCACGCACTTAACATTTTGGTCCTTCGAGAGCCGGAAGTTATTGTGCGTAGCGTCGCGACGGTAGAATCTTTAGAATCGTTAAAATTGCATTTTCTCGCGGTTTTTTCACTTATAAATTCATTCCTTTGTTAAAATTTGCTATTTTATTTCGTGGTTTTTGCAAGTTCGTTATTTTGTTAATCCTTCGCACTTGTATGTCAGTTAACATACGGGTATTGTTTCGTTTTGTCTTTGCGATAACCTTCCTTCGAGGTCACCTGTTGTGATTTCTTCTGTCAAAATCAGCTGTTAGTTTATTCAGGTCCGTATTTAGAAATTTTCCTTTTTCGCAATGGATACTTCGACATTAATGTTAGCACGCGATGCGATCAGGCGATCTATTAAATCCATGCTAAAAATCGCTAGAACCGCGAAAAAGGATATAAGCCATCATGAATCTTTGAAAACTAGGTTTCAAGACCTAGAGAGCCTTACGTCTGAATTTAAAACCCTGCAACTTCAGATAGAAGCTGAAATTCAGAAGCTCAAAAAATCTGATGACTTAGAAGCTCAATTCCAAATCCGGGAGCAGAATGAAGATTACGTATACGAGATAAAGGGTATTTTTCGCAGTTTGTTTCCTAGTGAAGATGCTACTTCACCCCCTTTGTCTCACCCTAAACTTTCTGACGTTCGTATGCCTAAGCTAGCCATCCCTCAGTTTTCGGGTGATTATACGTCATGGTGCAGTTTCGCGGATCTCTTTCGCAGTCTAGTCCATGATAATGACCAGCTCACCCCCGTTACTAAATTCTACTATCTGAAACTTAACGTGAGCGGTGAAGCCCTTAACGTAATCAAAAGTCTAACAGTCACTGCTGAAAATTATCCTGTCGCCTGGGCGCTCTTGGAGGAGAAATATGAGCACAAACGCCTCATAGCAACGCAACATCTGGAAAAACTTCTTTCATTACCCAATATTTCCACCCAATCACCGACGGCACTCAGAACCTTTCTGAATGAAGTTTGGGTGAATGTTGAAGCGCTGAGGGCATTAAAGTTACCCGTATCTACATGGGACTTTATTCTGTCCGTCATTCTCCTCAAAAAACTAGATGCTAAATCGCGTGAGGCTTATGAACTCTCGCTTGATGAGTGCAACCCCTTTCCGAAACTTACAAATCTCTTAGATTTTCTAGGAAAGAAATTGCGCTCAAAGGAGTCGTGTTCACCATCGGACAGCGTGACCAGCACGACTTCCAACCCCATTGTCACACCACGTCGTAAACATTCGGCGTCAGTGTCATTTGTGTCCAGCAAATACACTCCCCCTAACTGTGTTATCTGTCAGACACCTCATTTTGCTTATCAATGTCCAGTCTTTAAAAGTAAATCTCCTCGCGAACGGTTTACTATTGCTAAAGACAATCACTTGTGCATGAATTGCCTGAGCTCTTCTCACCAATTTAATTCATGCCCCTCGGTACGCTCCTGTTCCATCTGCAACAAGCGTCACCATTCGCTCTTACATTTTAACGGTAGCAGTCCTGCTACCAGCAGTTTGACTACGCCCACGCAGCGCCCAGAATGCGACCATTCGGAGTCCGGCCCTGGGTCTGCTGGTATTTCTACCCTTGTTAATTCGAGTTCGCAACCAAACTTTGTGTTGCTAGCTACAGCTCTTATTAACATCACCGACGTACATGGCCGACCGCATGCTTTAAGGGCCTTGTTAGACTGCGCTAGCCAGTCTAGCTACATAACTGAACCATGCGTTCAGCGGCTTAGATTAAAGCGTCGTCGCCTGCACGTCCCTATACATGGACTTGGAGGAATTAGCGTGCCCAACGCTCGTGGCATCGCTACCTGTACTATTTCCCCTCTCGGTAAAACTACCCCTTCATTTGTCACTTCAGCTGTTGTGGTTCCATGCATAACTGGAGTCATGCCCAACCGGGCACTGCCACACAGTTCTACCTTCTCGCATCTCACTGCGTTGAAGCTCGCTGATCCGCATTATAATTCGCCCTCACGCATTGATATGCTTATCGGTGCGGATCTCTTCCCTCACATCTTGCAAGGCGGGCGGCTGCCCAGTATTCTAGGGTCACCCGCAGCCTTAGAAACAGTATTCGGTTGGGTTCTGATGGGAGAATTATCTGCACCTCAGATAAACCCAATCAATACTTTTCATCTCGCTACTGACTCGTCTAATGAATCTACTTCATTAGACACTGCCCTCAAACGATTTTGGGAAATCGAAGAGGTCGCATCTCCAGCACCTGTTCTCAGTTCTGAGGATAGACGCTGCGAGACTATATTTCGGGACACTGTGCGTCGCGACGCCACTGGTCGCTACAGTGTCGCCCTACCATTTCGAGCCTACCCACCTACCTTAGGTAACTCTAGCGCTCAAACGCTGCGCTGTTATTCCGCATTACAGCGGAGGCTTACAAAAAACCCTCAGTTAAAAACTGATTATCTTGCCTTTATGCAAGACTACATCGACACAGGCCATATGAGCCAACTCGCTAGGCCAAATATGGAAGAAAATAGCTATTTCATTCCACATCACTGTGTACTTAAACCAGACAGTACGACTACAAAACTCCGTGTCGTTTTTAATGCCTCCATGAAAACCTCTTCGGAGATGTCATTAAACGACGTCCTGTTGACAGGCCCTCCACTGCAACAGGATCTCTCAGCTATTCTGATACGGTTTCGGTTTTATAAATATGTTCTGACAGCTGACGTCCGTCAAATGTACAGACAAATCCTTGTTCATCCTGAACACAGACCATTTCAACGGATCTTATGGAATTCTGATTCTTTGCAACCCCCACATGTGTATGAGTTAAATACTGTCACTTATGGCATGAGCTGCGCGCCGTATCTTGCTCTACGCACCCTCCAGCAACTAGCTCACGATGAACAGCATAAGTACCCTTCTGCAGCCCAAGTTATTTCCACATGTACCTACGTGGACGATATTATAACTGGAAGTGACACCCTCGACGGTGCCATTCAGTTGCAACAGGACTTATCCGCGTTATTCGCGAGCGGAGGATTTGAATTAAGAAAATGGAGCACCAATAATCCGCGAACTTTGATCCACGTCCCTCCTACGTTTAAACAGGTCGTGGATACTCCTCTTCAGCTAGACCGTGACCTCTCTATTAAGATACTTGGCCTACGCTGGAACCCTCTTCTGGATCAGTTCTCTTATGAGACAGAATCCCTTGACCCCGTTTGTACCAAGCGGAAGATTTTATCCGAGATAGCTAAGATCTTTGATCCGCTGGGGTGGCTGGCCCCCGTGACTATGTTTGCTAAACGTATCATCCAATTGTTATGGACTCTTTCTGTTGATTGGGATCACGAGCCCCCTCCAGACATAATCAGTCGTTGGAAGCAATTCCAGACTGAGCTCAGCGCTCTCTCCGCGATTACCATCCCGCGATATATCGCGGTGGGAGAGTATTTAGATCTAGTCGGATTTTGCGACGCGTCCGAGGCTGGCTATGCAGCCGTTATATACAGTCGGTCCTCTTCGCTCCACTCATCCTCCCAGATTACCTTATTGTGTTCTAAATCACGCGTTTCCCCCCTCAAACGAATATCGCTCCCGCGACTTGAACTTTGCGCTGCTGTACTCTTGGCACGCTTATTTAAGTCACTGTTAGACATGTTGTCTGTTTCTTTTCGTGACATCTACGCATGGTCTGACTCAACTGTTGCTCTTACTTGGATCGGGTCTTCCCCACACAGGTGGAAAACCTTTGTTAGCAACAGAGTAACGGAAATACAATCCGTTCTCTCTCCAAATCTCTGGCGGCACGTGCGTTCCGCTGATAATCCAGCTGATTGTGCCTCACGCGGAGTGCTTCCCCGCGAGTTGGTCAATTTTGAGCTCTGGTGGCATGGACCTAGCTGGCTCATGCTCCCAGTTACAGAGTGGCCTTCTCCACAATGCTTTAATAACTCTGTCGCGGTGGAGGAAATTAAGTCTGAGACAACAACCCTTAATTTTCTCAGCACTAATCCACCGTCACTAGAGCTACTTGACAGATATTCCTCACTGTCGAAGCTACTCCGTATCACCGCGTACTGCCGTCGCTTTTTCACTCGAACTCGTACTGGCAGTTCCCCCGCATCCACTTGTCTCACCACCAATGAGATTTATACTGCTCTTACTACTTGGATAAGGACAGTTCAATCAGTGGTATTTTGTGCTGAATTATTAGCGGTGCGAAATAATCGCCCCTGTCCCAGATATTTACAAAAATTGAATCCATTTGTAGATAAAGATGGAATTCTCCGTGTCGGAGGCCGTCTTCGCCATGCGTCCATTGACTTCGAGCAAAAGTATCCTATTCTTTTGCCTCGCCGCAACCGTCTTACTAGTTTAATTATCAACCAGTATCACCAGCGGTATCTTCACCCCGGCCCACAAGCGTTACAGGCTATTTTAGGTCGCAGATACTGGATCATATCCGCTCGTAACGTTATACGACATGAACTTAGTAAGTGTCACCAGTGTTTTCGAGCTAACCCTATAGCTCACACCCCTTTCATGGGTGACTTACCCTTTACACGAGTCACCCGGATCAAACCCTTTCAAACTGTAGGCGTTGACTACGGTGGACCGTTCCCCGTATCGTTTTCACGCGCTCGCGGAATTCGCACCCATAAGGCGTATTTATGTCTCTTTGTTTGTTTTGCTACTAAAGCTGTTCACTTAGAGATCGCCTCTGACTTATCCGCGGACGTATTTCTTGCCGCCTTTCGACGCTTTTTTGCGCGTCGAGGCCGCTGCAATCACATTTATAGTGATTGCGGCACCAACTTTGTAGGCGCTAAGCGCAAACTCTCTGAATTGTATTGCCTGACTCAAGCTCAGGAATACAATAACCATTTAGCCACTGCACTGCTTACTGACGGTGTTCAGTGGCACTTTAACCCGCCTTCTGCTCCCCATTTTGGGGGCCTCTGGGAGGCAGGCATCAAATCGGTGAAGAAACACCTATCTCGAGTTGTAGGCGACCGGATCCTCACTTATGAGGAACTGTATACTGTTGTTGTTGAGATTGAAGCCGTTCTTAATTCTCGGCCCCTATGCCCGATAAGCTCCGATCCCAACGATCTATGCGCGCTCACTCCTGGTCACTTCTTGATACAGGAACCTCTGGTCGGTCTGCCCGATCCTGATGTCACCCCCATTAACCCTAACACTCTCTCGCGATGGCAACTCGTGCAACAAATTCAGCAACATTTTTGGAACCGCTGGCATCACGAGTATCTAAATACGCTGCAACAGCGGAGTAAATGGCTGTCTAATACCTCTCCGATCTCTGTTGATCAGCTGGTCATTATTAAGGACGAACTGTCACCGCCATTACGGTGGAAACTTGGCCGTGTCGTCGCCGCTACCCCTGGTCCTGATGGGATTATTCGAGTAGCAACCATTCGCACTCCCACGGGCACCTTTCTTCGACCCGTGGTGAAACTATGTCCGTTGCCTAACGGACATACACCCCCTTAACTTTCCTTTCGTTTTCTTCCCTCGTTGAAAGATTTGTATCTTTCGGCGGGCGGAATGTTCGCGCTACTGCGAAACCTATTTCTAGTGGGGGGGTTTTTAGTTTTAATATATTTTTTATATATACGCTCGAACAGGCTTGCTCCGACAGCAGCTTGTATCAATATAGTGAGTGTGACAACTCTGGCTATTGCAGCCTTGTGTACCGTAAACCCCGTTTTTCGGTCTCTACAAAAGACGACCCCGTCTTCTATTATTTCGTGTGTGGACTTAATTGTGTTTGTGTATCAACGCGGCTGTGTGTCCCATCTATTCTCTCTCCAGATCGGACCCACTACTTCAGTTCAAAGGGCCCTTTGATTCGACCACGCTTCAGTCCGAGGTAAGTCCAATTAACCGTTATTTCTCCAATCCTATCTTCCATATTCTACAATCGCGTAGATTTGCGCATGATACAGTCCAACCGCTTATTTTTAGTGCCCCTCAGAGCAGGGTTCTGGCCAGTGTCCCCATCCGGGAACACCACCAGATCACGCACTTAACAGAAACAGTCGAAATACTAATAATGTAAACAAATAAACGCACAACTACCACCACAATTTAATATTCAATTGAATTAAATTTATTTTATTTTTTTGCAAAAACAACATTTATTTAACTTTTCCGTAAAACTTTTACAATTTCCACCTCAAATTTAATATTTTTTTAAATTTCCCGGGATTCCCGGGATCGAAAATAATCCAGGAAAAATTACCCTCTAGTCGTAGCTCTTGATTTATTATTATTATTATTTTTTTTTTGCAGTGGGGACTCAAAAAACAGAAATGAAAAGAACAACGAAAGAAGAGAAAGCTCCAGCAAAGAAATTAAAAACGGACAAAGTAATTTCTTCTAAAGTTTCAAAACGAAAAGCCATCAGGTACAAATCAAAAATTAAAAAAATTTTGAATTTACGGAAACAAACGGATAACCATTCTTCCGATTCTGGTTTTGTTACACCAAGCAGTAAATCATGTTATGTACTTTTAGAGAAAATGGAATTGCCCATTAAAATAAAACAAGACACTAATAAAAATGAAGATATTAAGAAACAAATGAATACTACTGTTGTTATAAAGAAGAAAAGGATTTTTAAACGTAAGATTAAACCTTTAATCGACCCTAGTATTTTTCGTCGACTTAAAAGAAAAACATTTAAAGGTAGGTTAGCTTTTTTTTTAATATGTCAGCAATACAAATTAATACTTAATATTTCAAATTTAAAATGTTCTATTTTATGCAGATCAGAGTTTCGCAGGTATATAATAAGTGAAGGCATGCTGAGTGTTTAGGACAAATTTTGCTTTGTAGTAACCACGGCAAAATGAACGATATTTTTAAAATAATTTATCGTCCCTTTTAATTGTGTTAAATCTTGAAGTATTAAATACCCAGATGTCATTTTAATATATTATTTCTTTATATAACTGATTACTATAGGATGAAAGTATTTTTTTTTATCATCATGAAAGTCTTCCGCTGTTTTTTTTTTTCAGTAAAAATGTTAATTTTTAGACGTATTTCAAAAAAACTTAAAAATTATGATAAAAGTATTCATCAGCGCCTCTCTCGAATAACGAAACAACTACCGCAGTTCAAATTTAGGAAGCAATTCCTTCGTATTATTGAATTTTAACAAGTATAGTTGAAATTTTCGTGATTATATAAATTAAAAACGACTATAATATATTTACAAAAAAAATTTAAATTATAAATACCTTTTTAAATAGTTAAACAAAATATTAAATTTAATAACGTGAAATATTACTACAACGAATATATTATTGCAACGAAAATCTGCAAATTTCACATCTATAAGTGTTACACAAAAGTTTTAAGATCTAAATTTCCAAGTGACATAATTAATAGTGAATCCTATGCAATAATATTTAACGATTTTATTAATTTTGCTCTATTTTATTCAGAATCCATGTATTCCATGTATTCTTTATAGTGAAAAAAAATATTATTGTTACGTTTAAATGGTACAAACGTAAATTAATTAACCGATTTGGATAATCCTTTGAACATTGTATGTATGGATTAGAACTTCCCGAGTGTTATTGGCTATATCAGTGTTTCTCAACCGGGGTGCCACGACACTCTCACCAATTTGAAAAATTATTTCAACGTTTAATTGCTCAGAATTTCCTGTTTGTTATAGGCTAATGATAATAAAAATAATAATTTTTGCTGACGTTTCGTGGACGTTCCGCGGGCGCGCCCGAGGTGCGTCACTTCGATAACCACGTGACAGGCAAAAAACGAGTTTTATAATCGACAAGTGCGGCAAAATGCCTTATCATATTAAAATGAGTCGCGAAGCGACGCGGTTTGTCAACGTAGGGGGAATAGCCCGGCTACGCCCCTAGTTTTTTTTTATAGGGAAAAATTGCTAAGCGATATGATATCTGGTGGGATTTTAGGAACTACAGAAATAGACATTGTGTCGCGCTTTTTTTATAAAAAATGTTTGCATAAAAATATAATTGCATAAAAACAAGTATTAATATTGTAGCAAAATTACAAAAACCACCAGTAAACATTTTCCATAAGTAAAATTCACGTTGTTTATATGTAACGAATGTCTATTTTGAAGGTTCCAAGTTTGCCGAAATAGCGCTGCGATCTTAAAATACTTCCCCTATAGTGAAGTTGGCTTTTCCTGAACAAAATAATCAAAAGCTTCAATCAATCGGTGAAAGTAACTAGAATTGAAAATCTAGTTCCGCCTAAACCAAAGGAACAGACTTTAAGTTGGTTGTTGCTGCATTCATTTGTCTTTGAACAGACTTCTTTAAAAACTGACTTGTATATGAAATGTAGATTGTCTGTATATACTCTGTTCAAAATCAAGAAGTAGTAATCATGCAATGTTCACGTGATAATTTTGTCGTACTCTCGTCGTGTGTTGACTGTTAAGTACTTAAATTTATGCGACAGCCAATAGATTAGCGGCTTCAATCTTTCACGTGATTTTATTACTATTTCGAACAGTGTATAGTTAGTTTTAATTTTTGAATTTTTGCGTCACAGTACCCACAGTCACACATACATTAAATAAGTATTTATTTACAGCTGCTGATTATTTCTCACTTCCAAAAGTAATACAGAATTGTGATACTGGAATTCCAATCCATGAAAAAGATGAATCAGAAATTAATAATACCACATTTATTCATAAAAGAAGAAAGTTATATAATGAAGAACTATGGATGGATGAATTAAGAGACATGGACTTTTAATTTTAATTTTTGTGTGTATATATTGTACCATTGTTTGTATAATAAAATCTTATTTTCTAATAAAGAATTTTTTTAATTATCTTTTTCTTATTTTGTGTATACTCTTTTCCCTAGAAAATTTCTCGAATCGATACCGTTAGGAGTAGAGATAGACCTACCTCAGTGGCGCACCCAGGGGAGGGGCCCGGGCCCCCCCTTAGAAGGAAAAAAATAAAAACACTCGAAAATTTTAAAAACTGAGATGATCTTTTTTTTTCCCCACTATATTCTGTAGCATCAAAAGTTGAAATGACGTCAGAGTTGGATAGTATTGAAAAAAGTATAATGTAGAATGGACTTAAAACAAAACGATTTTTAAACATGCCTATATTTATAATGCAAATACAGCCAGTCCTAAGCCTGATAAAAATGTGAAGGAATGTCATGTGAGTATATACAGTTTATTCTAAATAGCATACAAGAAAGTACATTTATTTTAAATAATTATTACGGTACTGTCAACTACTATTAACACAACCATAAATTCAGCAGGTATAATGGTTATACTGTCGGCCATTATTGGAATAAATAAGTTTGGGTGGCCATTTCATTTTGGAAATACTATTGAGAACTGACACGCTCGGATACGAAGTCTGGTGGTCAAATATTGTACTACGCAACTGTAGTACTGTTTGAAATTATTACATATGTTCTAGTGTTGATTTTTTGTTAGAACGTCGATAGAAACATTTTCATAAAATAAAAATGTACTGTGTTTAAATTAACCTGTTCCCTGTTAGCATATTGACAGCTGAATACTAGACAATTCAGCCATTTTGCCATGAATTACAGCGCCGCCAACGGTAATGTCACTTCTCAATACTCGAAAGTACTTCTAAATAACGATGATTTTAGCCACTCGTTTATGAATAGAAATATCAAATCTTATCTTCATTCATCAAATGCCTTAAAAGTTTTTTGCTCTGCAATTTTCCTCTTTATATACACGTGCATAAGAAACATATTTAAAAACAAGTTTTTGTTTGGCTTTGACTTAGTTGGGAAAGGTCTGGGAAAGCGCTCGTGGAGTATCAGGCGAGCAGACTAGCAAAGAAGTATACGACGTATTAAATTACTTGTTTTTGCAAATGTAACACTTGTTGATTAAGATTAAGTAGTAATTATAAAAATAAATTATTTTTTTACATATTTTAATCTTACAATAAATGTCAAGTTATTTTTAGAAGAGTTTTTAAATAAATTTTTAACTTTAAATGTCACTTTAATAACATATAAGTGATGGAAATAATTATTTAATGTACTTTTGTGTTTTGTTTTTAAGGTTTTTATTGTTTTTATGTTATTTCTAATTCATATTATTGGTTATGAAATACGCAAAACTTCTGTGCACTGCAAGTTGACGTCATTTAGGGGTTGAATAAATTTTTGCTTACATGCCAAATTATATCAAATTATTCAAAAGGATTAAGATAAATTTTAATGAGACGATTACTTTCAGTTAATTAACTTCGTCGTGTACGGACGTGATTGACTGGCTATCATTGTGTGAATTGACACGTGTTCTTAAAAATATATAGCATAATTGTTTTCAATAAATACTATAGTGAAGTTGGTGCAAGTGTTAAGTGGGTGAGATGAGTGTGAATAATCCGAGGCCACCCCCAGTGGATCCTCCGGATCCTAATAAAAATGACAATATACCAGGGCCGGCGCTAGGATTTACGAGGCCATGTGCGAGAAGAGCCGCGGGGCCTGCTGTTCAGATCCAAGTGAGGAGCAAAAAAAAAAAAAGGTCCTCAACTCCATGCGCGGGGCCATGTGCGGCTGCACATGCTGCACATGCCTCGCGTCGGCCCTGCAATATACCTAAACGACCTAATATCTATAGTGTAAATGATATTACGCCTTTTGAGGTTTACATGCAATCCTTGCCCAACACGGAATCTAATCCAGTGAGCAAATTACACTCCATGTCAATTGGAAAAATGCTGTACAAGGAAAATATAAATGGCATTAAAAATATCACAAAAAAAGGTAAAGATAGGCTAGGTCAGTGTTTTCAACCTTTTTCTTCTAACGGCACCCTTAAGTAGAAAATTTTTTTTTGCTGCACCCCAACTTTTTTATTTCTCTTTTTAGACATGTATATTTCGGTTTTTTACTTAATTTTTTTATCTATATTATAGATGCTATAAAAATAAATCAAATAATTAGTAACTACTATATATTTGTTCATTACAAAATAAAGAATTACATATCTGAATATATAAAAAATTGATGTGAAGTGTGAATATTCACACATTTCAGGGTTTCGCAGGTATATAATAAGTGAAGGCGGTATGCTGAGTGTGCAGGACAAATTTTACTTTGTAGTAATCACGGCAAAATGAACGATATTTTTAAAATAATGTATCGTCTGTTAATCATATAATAAGACTGGTTATTAAATTTACGCTCTTAAAAATTAAATACAACATTTGTCAAAATATAACTAGAATTTTGACAAAATAATTTCAACAGAATAAAAATGCAAAAAAAAACAAAAAAAAATTCACTCCGTACTCGAACTCGAAACCCTTCGGTTTTCCAGCTCATTTTAGCAGTGCTCTAACCCATTAAGCTACGCACGCTTTGCATGTGAGTGTCTTACATTGATATAACTTTGTACTTTGTGAACCAAAAACCACAAAAAATGAGTTATTTTCCGAAAACATAATCTGATCAAAAATTCCTGTTGTACTATTTCGGTTCTCACCAATATACATTACTTAGAATTTTTTTAGATTTTTAGTTTAAACCATCTGGGCTACAGGGTGTGGGACAAAATATTTTTTGCACTATTTTGGCAAAAATCGCATCAAAATAATTTATTTTGCAAAAATAAAAATTTGATCGTTAATCCACGAACTAAGGGCTTTCATTTGATACCTTACTCAGAATTAAAAAAAAAAAAAAATTGTTTTCGATGAGCACATATTTGTTTATGTTTTTAGGGGGGTATGTTTTTTAGATGTTTTAGTATTTTTCCTATGTGCGGGTCAAAGAGTTGTATAGGTTTAGCCGTTTGGCTACAATTTTTACCGAACAGACAGACAGACAGACAGGCGACAAAATGACGGTATAAGGGTTTTTTGGTCATACCTACAAAACCCTAAAAAAGAGTTCATTCATTCATTCAGTAAATAGAAATTCGAACTAAAAACGTAATTACAGCCATGATAATGCTCCACAAAAATAGTTTTGTAAGTTACATATTTTATATTTAGAAGTTATGAGGCACAGGGCCGTACGTTTTCTATTTTCGGTTTAAAATATTTTTTTAACTAATACATAAAAATATTAAATCTTAGATGGATTTGGTTGGGATAGTTTACAGTTTACACTGTACTTCGCGGCACCCCGGTTGAAAACCACTGGGCTAGGTGTTGAATTTAATACGTTCCAGCAAGCCAATAATTTTGTCTCTAACAAGGAACTCCAAAAAAAATTTGATATATTTATTCCTTTGCACCTAACATCTAGGCAAGGAGTTATAAGGGCTGTATTTTGATTGTTCTTATTTTGATTGTTTTTTATTTCTAATTCTTTCGGTTTTATTCAATTTTTATTTATTTTATTTCCTAGAACGGCTGCGGAGCCCCTGAGAAGTGCACGCAGAGTAAAGGTTGGGAACCGCTACTTTAGAGGATCGGAGAACAGTTAATGCTGAATGGTATACAATAATTTGTTTGCCAGAAGTCATCGACAAAATCAGGAAAAACATTCAAAAACGTCGCATAATTTTTCATGACAATGCATGCTCCCACACAGCAAGTCAAATAATTGATTATTTGAAGAAGAAAAACATCGAATTAATGTTTCATTGCCCATATTCACCTGATTTATCCCTTAACAAATTTTTTTTGCTCCGCAATGTCAAACAAAAAATGCGTGGACAGCGATTTTCATCACCTCAAGAACTGTTGAAGCCTTCGAAAATCATGTTTTTGAGATACCAACTTCAGAGTGGAAATTTTTTTTCGAGAATTGAGGTTTGTTCGTTTGTGTTGCACCAGACTTGTCCAGGACAAGAGCAGCTGACGTCACTATATAAGATAGCATTGGTGGGGGAAGCTGTGGTGTAGTTCAGTGTAGGTTGGGCAACACAAACGAACACACCTTTGGTTTGAGAACGCGTGCAAAAGTGTATAAATCTTAAAGGCGAATATTTTCAAAAGCAACAAAACAGTTTGTTCCAAACAAAAAATTTTTCTTTCTGAGTTTTTGTAAAAACTTAAAAGGTGGCCCTCGTACTCAGTGGCGCACCAACGAAATTTGCCGCCCGGGTGCAAGACTTTATTTGCTGCCCCTACGTATGTCGACAATAAAACAATAAAATTTTAAATGTATCTACAGTATTGGCCATAAAGATAGCAATTTTTGATAATCCTCTTTTATTTTTATTCTATTCAATATTTTTAAAATTAAAAAATGTAATTCTTACCTTTAACAATCCTCTACATACTTTATAGTAAAAAATTAAATTTTAATAGTAAATTCTATTTTTTTTTTTATAGTATTTAATATTTTTACCTGGACATAAAAATAGCAACTACTCTTAAAAAAAATCTTTTTTTTTGTTAATTAAGAAAATGAATTATTATTAACAGATCATTTTTAATATTTTGTATAGTAACCACCAGTATTTATAACTTCCCGACATCTTTTCGGCATTGATTCTAATAATTTCGTGATCATTTCATTATCAATATTAGACCAGCCACCCTGCAAAGCTTTAAACAAATCTTCAATATTTGAATGCGTTTTGTTTCTAATCTTACTGTCGACAATCTCCCAAAGGTTTTCCATTGGATTTAAATCGGGACGAAGTCATTACGTTAATTTTTGAATCCTCGAACCATTTTTTGACCAACTTCGAAGAACGTTTTGGGTCATTATCATGCTAAAAAATATTTTTTAAAGGCATGAACTCATCAGAATAAGGTTCCATAACATTCTGAAGGATATCTTTATATTTAAATCGATCCATTATTCCTTCAATGTGGTATAGAGGACCCATACCACATCCCGAGAAACAGCCCCATACCATTACACCACCTCCGCCATGTTTAACTGTTGGCAAGGTGTATTTTTGAACTAATCTTTTATTAGCAAGCCTCCTAAAGTAACTTACACCATCAATTTTAAACAAATTAAACTTAGATTCATCAATAAAAATAACTTTTTTCCATTGATCCACAGTCCAGTCAATATGATTTTTAGCAAATTCTAATCGGGCCTTCACATTCTTTTGGGATATAAGTGGCTTTTTAGCAGGAGGACGAGTAAAAAGACCCTCACTAACTAATCTTCTGCGAATAGTTCTTGTTGAGATGTTTTCTTGATCCATTTGTGGCAAAAGGCCCAAAATTTTCTCCGATGACAGAAAGGGGTTATTGGTAGATAAGTAAATATTGTTTTTATCAGTTCGTTTTGTACTTTTTCGTGGCCGTCCTGGAATTTTTGAAACTTCAAACGTACCTTCTTCTCGAAATCGTTTTATAATTCGCAACACAGTAGATTTATGAACATTTAAATTTTGTGAATTCACATTTTGCAGCCCGTCTTTAAAACCAGAAATTATTAAGTTTCTAATTTCACTTGAAACAGTTTTACTACGACCCATGATTGACAAATATAAACTGAAATATTACTTATGCACAACATATTATTTATGGATAAAACCTGCATATAAAAATAAACTCAAGTAGTTGCAATATTTTTGTCCAAGCTAAAATGAAGAAATAATTTATTATTAATCTGTAAGTCAGATTTTTTGACTATTGAGTGATGTAACAGACAAAATATGATTAAATTATAGAACTAAGAGTATTTATTTTCCAATATTATTATTAAAATTTGAAAAATTGAAAAATGTTATAATTTGCAATCTTTATGGCCAATACTGTATATAATCTCATATTTTTAAATCCATTTGAAAATTATTATTTGACTGTAAAAAATAAAATTGTATTTTACTAAACAACGATTGGCGAGGCTTTTTGTCGCCCCTGAAATTTGCCGCCCGTGTGCGGTGCACTCCTTGCACCCTCGGGTTGGTGCGCCCCTGCTCGTACTAAGCTTCAAGCTGGTTCCCCATATTGAATGTAATACCCAAATTTAAAAACTTTTCGTATATCATAGTTCATTTTCAAAAATATTCTAAAAACTGGGGTATTTTATGCTCAAGTTTGTATTTTTGTTTTTTCGTTAACTATCATTAATAATACTACATCATTAACATTTGCGTGTTCGCTAATTTAACCATATTATACAAATAATTATACTTTGCAAGACATAATTATTCATTACATATATTTTTGCTGTTATAAATTTGTTGACAGCATTAATAATTACTGTCTTATTTTAATATTAACAAGGTAAAGTGCAATTTAAACGTTTATTAAAATATTTAACATTTTAAATCTTATCTTTTGATATAATTTATATGGGAAGATTTTTGAAATTCAGTAAAATGTATTTTTTTTCTCAATACAGTAAATAATAAGATATTTGTATTAATTTATTTATTTATTTATTATTACATTGTTTCAACAGAAAATCAAATTAACCAAATTATTAATGGGATTCCAAATGAAGCCCATTAATGCCAATTTACATCCCAATTACAATACTAGAATTAGTGAACATTTATCTTTGCCTTTTAGTAAAACTAATTCTGCCTATAATTCACTAATTAATCGCATTTCTTTACATGTAAATAGTTTAACTGAATATGATAACTTTCCTGATATTTGTTCCACCAGTTTTATTACCTTTAAGAAAAATATCATTAGTATACTACAAAATTTTAACTAAAACTTAAATAATATTCTGTATTATCTATATTAAAATTATTCTACTGATAATTTAATTTTGATTTTTTTTTTCTTTTGATACTGTGTAAATAACTTTGTATGTAAATTACTTTAGTGCCACATTTTTATTGGGCTTGTGCTGTTGTGTGGTCAAAATTAAATAAATAAATACATAAATAAATAAATAAAATAAATAATGAATAGATAAACCAACAAAATTTTATATTTGATTTTTTTTTTTTTTTTGATTTGATTTATTTTTAATTTACAATCTACTTCATTGCGAGTATTAAGTAAATGAGATGAACGTAGTCGGCATGTAAGGGAGACATCCAGTGACGTTTCTCCTTATATATCACTGTCTTCAGTGTTGCGGTAGGTCGTTTGGCCAAAGTCTCTTTAACCTTCTGTTGTCGAGGTCATTTATTAAATTACCCACAAGTTCATTTTCATGTCCAATGAGTCGGTCATGGTATTTGTTGGCAACTTTATGAATTTCTTCCGTGATGAAAGGGATTTTGAGGTCTTCATGGATCATTCTATTTGAGACGTACCAAGGTGCATTCACTAAAGCTCGAAGCGTTTTTGATTGGAATCGCTGTATTATTTTTAATCTGGTCGGCTTGGCACATCCCCATAATTGAAGTCCATACGACCATATGGGCTTGACTATGGTCTTATAAAGCAAAATTTTATTTGAAACTGATAATTTTGATTTCCTACCAAGAAGCCAGTACATTTGGCGAAATTTTAGGTCTAACTGCTTACGTTTGGCTTGTATGTGTTTACTCTAGGTCAATCGTTGGTCCAAATGCAATCCAAGGTATTTCACTTCAGTTTTTATGGGAACTGGAATGTCATTGATTGTTACTTGTGGGCAAGTACTGAGTCTGGTTGTAAACGTGACTTGGACAGATTTAGACTGGTTTACTTTAGTTCTCCATTTATTGTACCAATCGTTTATAAGGTTTAAATGTCTTTGAAGATTTGCAGAAGCTTCGTTAGGATCATCGTTTGTTGATAGTAGAGCAACGTCATCAGCAAATGCAGCTATCATAGTGTCGTCTGTCTCAGGTATATCTGCAGTATACAGTAGGTAAAGGAATGGCCCAAGTACACTACCTTCGGGAACACCAGATGTTATGGGATAGTAAATTGATAGGGCATCATTATATTTGACTGAAAAGTTTCTATCTGTCACGTAGGACTTAAAAAGAAAGTAATAATTGCTGGATAGGAGATTTTTTAGTTTATAAAGCAGACCTGTAAGCCACACTTTATCAAATGCTTGCGAAACGTCAAGAAATACGGCAGCACAATATTTCTTCTCTTCAAGGCTCTTGGCTATTTGATTTACTATTCTATGGGCTTGCTGAATCGTTGATAAATTTTTTCGAAATCCAAACTGATGATTGGGTAATATTTGAAAAATCAAATATATTTATGGAATTTTCAAAAATGTTTCAAAAACTTTTGTTCCTTACCTTATTTCCCAGAGGGGTTGATCCAAAAATTTGGTTGCAAAAAAGTGATTTTCGAAATGACTAACGCATTTCGTATGGCATGGCTCGTTTTCTATTAATTTAATGTTGTAGATTACGAATCTGTTATCAAAATGGCGAAAATTCAAAATTTTGATAGATTTTTTTCACAAATTCGAGACATGATGATATACCCTACTGTAAATCTGCGTATATTAACATTTTGTTTCAATTCTTCCTAAATCTGTACGGCATATCCTTGTCTACAAGAATTTGTGCGGAATTTTTCTCTGAGGGGCGCGGAAAATAAGATAGCGGCCGAAATGTGTCAAGTCTCAACTTCGTATTATTTTGACACTTTTTATATCGCCCAAATCGGACCTGTAAATTATAAAAATGAAATAAAAAATGGCATATGACTGGTTATTATTCGGGTTTTGCCAGAAATTAAATAAAAAATTTGACATATCCAGCCGGAACGGCTGTAAATAATGACATTTAAGTAAGATGCTCCATGCATTTACGGAATGCATCCATTTAGGTTTGTCCGCAGTACCTGGTCTCAAATGAAGCCGCTTTCGAAATAACGTTCGAAAATTGAATTTTGCTATTTACATTAAATTTGTTGTGTTGTATATCAATTTCGGATATATAGAAGTCGTAGATTTCGAATATGGAGTGCAAAATTGCTGCATATAGGATTGTATTTTGCCCGAAAAAAATAATTGTATGTATTCTTTGCATAACAATGAGATTCATTACACGACAGTTAAGTGCCTCCCCATTCAAAAGAGTAGTATATATCAGTTCTAATAAAATATTATAGACTACTAATCACTAAATATGATACTAATGGTGGCCGAAAACTATTCTTTCGAAAATGGTTAAAATATTCTTTGATATTTTTACTAGTTATCAGGACAACATTGTTATTAGTTGAGAGTTTCTGCGTATGTCCGATATTCCGTTTTTTTTTTTTATGAGACCTCTATGATTTGGAAGCCCAGTGCGAGCGTTTTGCACCCAAGCGGTACTCCGCCACTGTACAAAATCAATGATTTCCTAGCATAAGCAGTGCAGGATCTCCTAAAAATATATATTCAGGCATTATAGGGTTAATATCTATTAATTGAATCAATTTTCCCCTTCAGTTTTGTTCTATCATTCTTATATTTATCCATATGTCCCTCAAATTTTCTAAAACGTTACACTGTATCCTACACAAGCTAATTCGTCCTTGTATCTTAACATATATATGATAAGAAAATTTCGCCAACGTTTCTGTTCCTATTGTTTATCTAGTATAAATTTGTAGATAGGAACCTTAATAGGCATGTTATATATAAAACATTGGTGTTAAATAACGCCCCTGACACCGATTGTAACAGTGTCCTGAACGATCTAATGTAGGAGGAGGATACCCGTTTGATAAACCATTTCCTCCAGAACTTCCGCCATAGCAATATCTACTCCTTTAACGACACGTTATGGATTACGAAATATCATAGATTAAAATAAACGGAACATTGTTAATTTAGTTTAATTATAACTCGCTGCTACGAAAATAGATCATTTCTAAAGTTTTTCATCGACAACAGAGACTGCAATATTTTAATAGAATTAATAAATAAATAAAACACTTGGTTAGTTTAACAAATAATACTCTATACGTATTAAGTAGAGTTTACCAAGCATCGTGTCAAGATTTCTCAACAATATATATAGGTCAAACAGGTCGAAAATTTGCTACAAGATTTGGAGAACATTTGAAAGCTATCCAAAATAAAAAAGTAGAACAGTTCAACATAGCAGAACATATTTTTTTATTTATTTTATTTTTACTTTATTTATTAGGCCAACCTAACAGAACAAGATGTCCCAATTACAGGTTTGGCACTACATACAACACAAAATTACAAAAAACAAAAAATCATCGGTAGTATAAGCTTAAGGCTAGAATCTTATTAAAGAAATGGACAAGATGTATAATTAAATTAAATTTGAAATTTTCTTCTTAAAACTTACAAGAGACGTGCTGAATATGTCTGGAAAACCAGAAAGATCAGAGTAAAAGTTATGCAAAATAGATCTATTCATACTAGAGTTTAAATAATAGTTAGTCCGAGTTGGTGCCATAGAAAAAAGTTAAAAAATTGAGTAGATAGGTACCCTTAACGAGATTTTCTGAACTAGTTCCGAACAATCTACCAAACCATTCATAATCTTGTACAAAAATACTAGATCCGTTGTTTTACGTCGTTTTTCAAGTTGCTGTAAATTACCATTGAAAGTAGAAAATTTTCTATTCATTAAACAAGTAAATTTATTTTGTACAGCTTGAATTCTGTTAAGATAGACATAATACTGGGTGGGACCAACAAATGGTTGCAAATTCAAGCTGACTTCTAACCAACGTTTTATATAGTGTCATAACAGACAGAGGATTCTGAAAACAGCGGCATGAACGTATAAGAAAACCTAACATTTTGTATGCTTTTTTGACTACAGTATCAATATCTCCTAACCGGACGTAAAAGAAAAGTATTATTGTATTCAAAACTGTTCAGTTTATGAATAAAATTGTTTTTATTGATTTTGAACATTTGGAAAAGATTTGAATGATTTTAAAATATGTTAACCACATGTTTAAAACTATCGACTGAGTTAGAATTCCCCGGTGTGGTATATAATTAAATTGCTCATATATTTTATCAAGTGTACTCTCCCTAATTCAAAGACTATTTTTACAGACTGTAAAGTTGAGTACCCAGAACTCTTCATCATCACAAATGATATCTAAAGAAATATGCAGATACATCAGGAATTTACAATAGCGTAGTTCATAGCGTGGCGCTTAACGGTCATTGAATGCAAAACTGAAATGATAAATGTTTATACCAATAAAAGAAATTAAAGATTTGCCATCTTTTGTTGCATGATAGTGCTAATCTCTTAAAAATGGAATGTTAGTATTGTTTTGACAATTAAATAAATACTGTCTCAAAAGTCAAAACAATTTGCTAGTAATCTTACTGCGTCTGGAAATATTATGCATTTTTTAGGACGGGGGTCAGGGACCAATGGTTCCAGAGCCACATAGGTTCTTGACTGGAATAAGTGCGGCCCTTTTATAGGAGCGTTCGGCATAACTGTGCAGTGTTAACTCTCAGTTTTGGGATGTTTTTAAGTAATATAAAAGAAAATTTATTTGATGAGGAAGACAATTCAGATGAATTTTCCATACCAGAAAATATTTTGGAAAAAGTGTTTGAATATGCAGAGTACTGTTCCAAACATGACTACAAATCAATTTAAAGTGCATTTCCGCTTGTATCCAGAAAATTTTGAGTGTTTTTGAGTGTACCAGGTCTACAAGTATGAAATGCGGATTTTTTTTAAATAAAACACATTAAACTCAAAAGAACAGTAAAAGGTTATTTATTCAAAGTATGCTCCATTAGAAGTTATACATATTCCCCATCTTTCAGGCAATTTGTGAATACCTGGCCAGTAGAACTCTTCCCCATTCCCCGCAAACCATTCATCTAGCCATTCTTTCACATTTTCATATGAACAAAAGTGCTGCTCGGCAAGTGCGTGACCCATCGATACGAACAAGTGGTAATCTGAAGGGGCCAAGTCTGGTGAGTAAGCGGCATGGGGTAGCACTTCCCACTTGAGTGCCTCCAATGTGTTCAAAACTGCATTTGCCTTATGTGATGGACCGTTATCGTGAAGAAAGATTACCTTGTGCTGTCTTCTTTCGTATTCTGGTCGTTTTATGAGCAGCGAATGGTTCAATTCGATCAGTTGTTGTTGGTAGCGTTGGGTATTAACTGTTTCACCAGGTTTTAACAATTCATAATAGACCACACCCTTTTGGTCCCACCAAGTACAGAGCATTGTCTTTTTTCCAAAGCGATTCGGTCTTGCAGTTGATGTGGATAGTGAGCCTGGGTTCACACATGATTTTTTGCGTTTGAGATTTTCAAAATAAATCCATTTTTCATCGCCAGTAATGATACGTTGCAAAAAAGACTTTCTTTTGTATCGTGCCAGCAAAATTTCACAAGTGTTTTTGTGTTTTTCCATCTGCCTCTCATTCAATGCATGTGGAACCCATCTGCCGACTTTCTGGATCTTACCTATCTCTCGTAGGCGATTGGAAACAGCTTGTTGGCTAACGCCTAACTGCTCTGCTAGTTGTTTTTGTGATTGACTATCGTCTTCCTGTAGCAATGTTTCCAATTTTGTATCTCCATATTTTTTTGAAGGTTTTCCATGTTCTTTGTCTGTACGATCAAAGTCACCACTTTTGAAACGCCGAAACCATCGTTCACACGTATCTTGCGATGGAGCATATTCACCATAAGCTTCTCGAAGCAGTCGGTATGATTCAGCAGCAGTTTTTTTCAAATGAAAACAAAACTGTAGTACTGTCCACGAATGCTCTTTATTTGGCACAAAATTTGACATTTTTAACACAGTAAAACAAAACTATATGATCACTTTTCAAATTATAACCTATACGCATTTAACACTTAATGATAACTTAACAAAACGCCATATGTGTTGAAACTTTGAACTATACACTCTGTTTGCGCGGCACGTTTGAATAAAATCCGCATTTCATACTTGTAGACCTGGTTTTTACAAGTTCCATCATGAGGTTCATGTCTGTACTATTTATTTTGCAAATGTTGCAGGCATAAACAATGATATCTTGATTGTTTTCACTCATATTGTTTTTTAAGTTGTACTGAACAACAGTGGCGTATTCAGGAGGGAGGGGCACTGGGGGCACATGCCCGCCCTTAAAGTCCAAGGAAATGAAATTTTAACAAATTTAACATAATCGTACAGCAAAATAACTTATGCATTTTACAATATATAAGCTATATTTTATAATGATTAGTGTTGAATTTAACAGAAAATGCATATTTACATGTTATTTTTAGGTTTTTGTAGGTATAATCAAGAAATCCGTGTTCCGTCACATGAGTCTGTTCGTACGGTAGCAATTGTGGCCAAGCAGCTGATTTAGAGAACTGAACTTAAGTACGAGAAATATTGAGATTTCAAAAATATATCCCGCGAAAAGTATAAACAAATATGTATTTATCGAAGAAGAAACGTTTATAAAATTGTGAGGGATATCAAATGAAAGTTTTTGATACATGGATTAACAATGACTTTTTTTTATCAACAAATAATGGAATTATTATTTGATATAAACATCAATATCCAACAGCAGGGATGTCGAACTGATTTGGTCGCAGTCTATTTTACATACAGAATGATAAGCAGTGACGGAACTTTAAATATCCCTAAGGGTTTCTTGAAATTTTTTTATGAAGAGGAAGAGAGTATATTTTACATTTTTAAATATATTTTTCCCCTAAATAAGCTCAATGTTTTTCATTAACGCTTCAAGGGCCACAAAAAAATAGGCTGAATAGTGCTCTCTAAATTTGATTCGGCCCTGCCCAAGACAAAATCCTGGCTGCGCCATTGCACATTGTTAATTATTATTTGAAAGATGGCACACCAGCGGCGATTTTGCTTTACATTGCAGGTCAACAAAAAAAAAAAAAACGAAAAATAAATTATTTGTATGCACGTGGTATTTACAATAAAGACATATCCATATTTGCGACTCTCTTTTATAATCTTCTACTTTCCTGTAATATTTATGTTAGATTATTTAGAATTATTTATTATCTTTACAAAAATCTTAAAATAATAATATTTGGTAAAATAAACAGTGTCTGTAAATCAGATTTTGAAATTTTATAAGTGTCCGAACTTCTACAAACGGGAGTGTATACTTTAATATTCTTTGAAAATTTTTCGGAACATCTTTCAGCAACATGTGCAAATAACTGTATTACGACAATAGCCTTGACTTGCAATATTAATCCTCACCAAATGTTGCTAACAATGTCTTGAAAATTGACAGATTAGACTATGCACAAATGGTCAAAATATTTTTGATTTAATGGCTATAGCGGGATAAGATAGTGAAAACTGCACCGCTCTAGAATTCCATTTTTATTTGACCATTCGAAAGTACTTGGTCGAAAACCCCCTCAAAAAAATTTTCAGCCCCCGAAACCCACTAGGGTGTTCTCTATGCGAAAAACAACGTTTTTTCGACTTTTATTTTTCCTGGGCGCTTCTTTCATCCAAAAAATCTGAAAAAATTCACAGACGTGTGTTTCAGCACTACAAATAACCAGATTTTTAACCAGATTTTTTCGACTGAAACTAAGCTCAGGAAAAATCTTTGAAATTTTCAACGATTTTTTAGGTTATGTAAATAATGTTTGGCCAACTTTTAAGTACATACATTTTTTGTATTTTTTTTTTTTCCCTCTTTCGAATGGCGGTGTTAGAATTGTCAGTTTCACGCCGGAACAAGCTCAAAAATCGAAAAAACTGTTTTTTTTTTACTTTTTTCCAATTTTTTTCGCACATAACCTCAAAAAAAACAATGGAGAAATGATTTTCACACTTTTTTTTGGTACTGTCAAGTTCCAAAATTCAAAAACCATGAAAAATCATTTTGCCGTTGATTTTTGAGGTTATGTGCTAAAAAAATGGGAAAAATGTTGGAAAAAAACGTTTTTATCGTAATTATGCGTACACTGTGATTCAAAAATGGTGGTTTTTGAATTTTTGAACTTGACAGTACCAAAAAGAAGTGTGAAAAATCATTTCTCCATTGTTTTTTTGAGGTTATGTGCGAAAAAAATGGGAAAAAAGTTAAAAAAAAACAGTTTTTTCGATTTTTGAGCTTGTTCCGGCGTGAAACTGACAATTCTAACACCGCCATTCGAAAGAGGGGAAAAAAATACACAAAATGTATGTACTTAAAAGTTGGCCAAACATTATTTACATAACCTAAAAAATCGTTGAAAATTTCAAAGATTTTTCCTGAGCTTAGTTTCAGTCGAAAAAATCTGAAAAAAATTCATGGTTATTTGTAGTGCTGAAACACACGTCTGTGATTTTTTTCAGATTTTTTGGATGAAAGAAGCGCCCAGGAAAAATAAAAGTCGAAAAAACGTTGTTTTTCGCATAGAGAACACCCTAGTGGGTTTCGGGAGCTGAACATTTTTTTGAGGGGGTTTTCGACCAAGTACTTTAGAATGGTCAAATAAAAATGGAATTCTGTAGCGGTGCAGTTTTCACTATCTTATCCCGCTATAGCCTTTATTAATTAAATAAAATTTACATTACTACTTTACATTTCCATTGACTCCAGTCATAAGTTTCTGTGAGGAATATTATTTTGTTTTTTCTTAAGCCGTATTCAGAGCTCTTAAATCAATAGCTTATACACTGTAGCTTATAGACTGTTTACTGTCACTATCAGTTTGTCATATAGTAAGACGTGAAACGGTTCAGACCTCTAAATTCAATACGTTGTTCGTTGTGGATTATGGATAATATTCTAAACTTATAGCTAGTGACATGTTTTAATATGACAGACATATAAACACATTGGCTATCGCATTCTATCAGTGACACCGTAGTTATCGTATGCCTTTACATAACCTAACATAATGTCATCATTAACAAATCTTGCTCAAAATTACAAATACGGACAGTAAATATGATCAATTTAGGTAATTAGGTAGTTAAAATCTAAGACAACAGAATTATAAGAACGATAATACATATAAAACATTTTACGAAGCTAGATAGTTGATTTCAAAATACACAGATGTCGGACTATTCGTAACATATTAATTTTAACTTGCTATGACCGTACAACGTTAAAAACAATGCATAGGGGAAGTATTTTAAGATCGCAGAGCTATTGCGGCATACTTGGAACCTTCAAAATAGACATTCGTTACATATAAACAACGTGACTTTTAATGTTTACTGGTGGTTTTTGTAATTTTGCTACATTATTAATACTTGTTTTTATGCAATTATATTTTTATGCAAACATTTTTTATAAAAAAAAGCGCGATAGAATGTCTATTTCTGTAGTTGCTAAAATCCCACCAGATGTCATATCGCTTAGCAATATTTCCCTATACAAACATAACTTACAGCTAACAAAGAACAGTCTACAACCTGTTAATTTAAAGAGCTCTGAATGCGGCTTTTTTTTTTTTTTTTTAATATATTTATTTAGGGGTGCTTCAACTGCTTGGTTATTAGCACCCCGGAATATCTGTTTTACATAATTAATATAATTACATGATAAATTTAACGTACATAAATATTAATATAATTAATTAAGGCTATTAAAAAATTATGTGGAATGTTATATATATTCAGTTAAGTTTACATCTTCTAGGAATTTTAAAATGTTTTTTTCGTATGTATTGGTTGCCATTTGGAGTGCGTCTGTTGGAAGTCTGTTTCTGATCCTTTGTGCTGTATATTGTGGACAATTTAGGATTACGTGTTCCACTGTGAGTTGTATGTTGCAGGTGGGGCATATCGGCGGTGTCTTTTTTTCAAATATGTGTTGATGTGTGAGTCGTGTGTGTCCAATTTTGATTCTTGTTAAAATTATTTGTTCATGCCTTGTTGCATAATTTCGCGGACTTTGAATTTTGTAGCGGGTGTTATTCCATTCTTCCTGTAGTTTCATTTTAAAAAAATTTTTCGCATCATACATTGGAGTGGGCATTTGAATTATATCTTGATGTATGGCCTCCTTGGCAGCTTCGTCTGCTTTTTCATTTCCTGGGATGTTGCGATGTGACGGAACCCATAATATTGTGATTTTCTTCTCGTGTTCAATGCAGTGGTGGATGTTGTCTTGTATTTTCTGTATGATGATGTCTTTTGAATAAGTTTGCTTCATAGCTGCAATGGTGCTGAGGGAATCAATATGAATTATGAAGTCTTCTTTATTTGGAATGCTTTTTATGTACTCGGTTGCTTGGAGTAGAGCATAAGCTTCGGCAGTGAAGACGCTCATCATATTTGGCAGGTGGTATTTATTTATTTCTTTCTTCTCTACTACCATTGCGGCAACAGTTTTATTTTGTAATTTGGAACCATCTGTGTAAATCGCAGTGTAATTCTGGTATTTAGACATGATTTCATTGTAGGAATTTAAAATGATGGACGAACTGGTTTCTTTTTTATTATAGCGAGTTAGGAGGAGGTTGTAATTAGGTGGGTTCAGGATCCAGGGAGGCATCTTGTTGAATTGGTTTGGGAATAGCTGTGGAAAAGGCATGCTCATATTATTTAATTGTTCTTGTAATTGTTGATGAAAAGGTATTAAATTTTTGAGGACTACTTGGTTATTTAGATTTTGAAACAGATAATTATAGGTGGGATTATTCATATTTGTTGCTAGTTTCGTGAGGTAGGAGAAGGTGAGTTGGCGTCTGCGAAAATGAAGTGGTGGCTGGTTAGCTTCACTAGTAATTTTAACAATTGGACTTGTTCTTAACGCTCCCGTGGCTATCCTGATTGCGGTGTTCTGAATTGTATCTAATGTTTTTAGATAGGTAGGTTTTGCGTTGCTGTATACTATGCTACCGTAATCAATTTTCGACAGGATTAGTGAGTTATATAATCTTAATAATATATCTCTGTGGGCGGAATGCGGCTTTACAATGCATAGTTTGTTCCGATGCCCATATCTTCCATGGTCTCCCTCTGTCTCGCACTTCTCTCGGCTTGTACAGCAGATTCTGCATGACAGTTCTGCAAGTGAACATTCAGTTTTTATCCAGTATGGGAAATGTGTTTAATTCTTTCTTTATATCTTCTGGTCAAATCATAAAACATTTAATTTCCGCTGTCTGGATTCTGCTGTTCTGTTGTTTTTATGGTATCAAAGATTTTAGTTTCTGATGTGAAAATATGAACCAGTGGCGTACTCAGGGGGGCACTAGGGAGACGTGCCCCCGCCTTAAGGTCCAATGAATTGATAATTTAACAAATTTAAAATAATCTTGCAGCAAAATAACTTATGCTTTTAATAATATATAACCTATAATTTAATTTTGAGTAGTGTTGAAATTAATAGAAAATGCATATTTTCATGTTATTTTTATAGACCGGGAGCTCATGACAGTTTTTGGTCTCCGATTTCATACAGCATGCCTTTTGGAGGAGAGAATATTTACCCTGTGACAACAAAAAGGATGGTACTAAACCCCTGCACGCTTTCCGGTCATAGGGAAAATTGCATTTCCACTTGCACAAAATTTTTGTGTTTTTCTCTGATTTAATATTGCTTGCCCTTTTGTCAAAAGAAAGTTATAACAAATTTAAAGTCTTTTAATTATAGGCATGCTGTATGAAAATGCGGAAAATCATATTTTTTTATTACAAGATCACATGACCGTTTGAGCCCTCCGAATCGCATGCATATATTTAAAAGACTTTAAATTTGTTATAACTTTCTTTTGACAAAAGTGCAAGCAATATTAAATCAGAGAAAAGCACAAAAATTTTGTGTTTAAGTGGAAACGCAATTTTCCCTATGACCGGAAAGCGTGCAGGGGTTTAGTACCATCCCTTTTTTGTTGTCACAGGGTAAATATTCTCTCCTCCAAAAGGCATGCTGTATGAAATCGGAGACCAAAAACTGTCATGAGCTCCCGGTCTATTAGGTTTTCGTAGGTATAATCAAGAAAATCTTATTCCGTCACATGAATCTGTCCGTTCGGTCGAAATTGTGGCCAAGTGGCTGGATTTAGAGAATTGATATATGCCGCGAAAAATATAAACAAATATGCATTTGAAAAAAAAAGTTTGTAAAATTTTGAGGGATATCAAATGAAAGTTTTTGGTACATGGATTATTTACAAATTTTTATCAATCATATTTTTTTATTAACAAATAATGAAATTATCAACTCTTTTTGTTTTTGATATAAACATCAATATTCAACAGTCTGGGTGTCAAACTCATTTGGGTTGCAATCTATTTTTCACAAAATGATAAGCAGTGACGGAACAAATATCCTGAACGGCTCCTTGAATTTTTTTTATAATCTGAAAAAAGAAAAGAGAGTATAGTTTACATTTTAAAGTATATTTTTATATTGGGGGGGGTTGATTATTCAATTAATTGTTTAATTCATTTTTTTTAATACAAATTATACACAATAAATAATTATAATTTATAATAAATAAAAATTTCCAATCACAGATAATTAACTTATATTATTAAAAGGAACATTATTAAAATCACAGTATTTTTTAAATGAATTCACAATTTATTCATTAAAATTACTCGGTAGAAAACTTTTTAAATTTTTCCGATCTATGGATCTTTTTGAGTAGGTCTTTTTAGCTTAGAAGCATTTTATAAAATTCCGTACAGTTTTCTTCATAATTTACTTTAATCAATAATATTGCTTTAACGTCCCTGCATCAAGTTGAGACTTGTCACTTGTCCAAAAGCTGTAAGGAAAATATCCTTTCGGTAGATTTTTTTAGAACAAGTTTTGTAAAAAAAAAATTAGTTGAAATATATTAAAAATAAATATTGAAAATAAGTACCTTTTCTAAAATTCGGGACAATTCGGGACAAATATTGCCTCTGATAAATTCGGGACGCAAGGCGGAAATTCAGGACTATCCCGGCAAATTCGGGACGTATGGTCACCTTACTTTTTGTGACAACCTAAAATAATAAAATTTCCATTTAGTTCCGCCTAATCCAGGGGTCGACAACCTTTCAGTGACAAAGAGCCAAATCTATATTGAAAACAAAAACAATAACATGGAAGAGCAGCTAAAAAATATATGCTATATTTAAGAAAACCAGTGGCGAAGGGAAACCTCCGCTGGACTTGCCCTCCCATAAAAAAAATATTTAAAAAAAAATGTAAATTTAAAAAAAAAATAAGTAAATAAATATTTAGATAAATCTTCAAAAATACATCAAATTATGTTGTATACAAATTTTTGTCCAAGGCTTGCTTTACTAGTTACGAATTAATTATCATGACCATGGAAACGTTACATATAAGTATGAAAAAATTGAGACTTTAAATAATTTTACAAAAATTTTTCGAAATATTTTCGTTTTATCAAAAAAACGTCTCAAATAAAAGTTATTAGTTATTGCATTTATAGTAACTTTTGTTCAATAAATTTTTTCGAAATATTTTTCTGTTGCTAAATATTCGCAAAAATCTTAAAATCGACACGAGTAAACTCCCATTTCTAGTCAACCGATTTTCATAAAAAACAATAGGGTTCTTCCCATTTAATAGGAGAATTTTTTAGTACTAGAACGAACTCTTTAATTTAAACCGTTTTTGAGTTATCGTGTATACACACAGACACACACACACAGACACACACACAGACACACACACAGACACACAGACACACACACATACCTATTGAAATTGCCAGTATATTACAGTATAATAATTTTTTTACTGGGACGATTGCTACTTGCATAGTGTTCGATAAGACTTTAATATTTAGTAAATATTCAGTAATCTTTAACTTAAGGCAGCGCTCAAGTTTTAGGTCAGTTAGATTACTTCTTAACAGACTATTAATTTCATATGTGAAAAGACTTGCTCATAGTAATGTGTGAATCCGAAAATTGTCAGTAGTCCAAAAGCATAATTTTTTAAATGATTGAACGATTCTGGCAGACGATTCCAAGCTTCGAAAACAACTTTATCTACATCTTGAAGATTGCGAATTTCGGTCCACTTATGCTGGATAAAATGAACTTTTCTCTTTCTAAACTTTCCAGTTCAGAATTAAGTTTTAAGAATATATTATTCCATAAATCTTTGGATTTCAAATCCAATAATTGAAGTTCAAATTGTACCTGATTAATCAATGGGAATGGTGATAAATGTAATTGCTGCATATCTGCTTCAATTAGTTTTATCAAAAGAGCTAGTGTAGCTTTATATTTTCTAAACTCTTTAAATCTTTCTCCAAAAGCTTCTTGCATATTAACAATAGTTTGTGCAAAAAAAAAATATGCATTAATAACGTTGTTATTGTCCTTATGTTTTTGAAAATTAATAAAATTTAAAAATGTTTCTGCACGTATATCATTCATCAGAAATTACTTCTTCTAAAAGGGAATATGCAGCAACTCGGGGAATTACCGGGCGTGAATTGCATCGTAAAACATCCTGAACAATACAAAACCTGTATAGTACAGGCAGAAAGTTGAAAATTAAAAAATAAATTATATTAAAATAAAAACCAGCCAATTTTCAAAGAGCAACAATATTGTCTAAAAGAGCCGCAGGTTGCCGACCCCTGGCCTAATCGTTGGAACAGGCTATTCCTTTAAAACCCTGAAATGTGTAAAAAATCACACTTCACATCAATTATTAACTACAGTTTTAATTAGTTTACGAACAAAATTTTATAATCGATGCTATGAAGAGGAGATTTAAGCTTTTGAAACAATATAGTGGGGAATTTCTTGAATTTTTTTCTTTAACCCTTTGTAGAAGCACGTCCCTGTGATGCTGGATGGATGGATGCTGTATGGCTGGATGCTAACTAACAAGCAGAAGGTATAAATACTGGAGTGTTGGCTCGCTGGCTTGGTATTCATCCGGCTAGTGTCGAGTTGATCGTAGTACTGTGTACTGGACTTGGTACACGGAGATCGGAGTGCAAGTGTTGGAAGTGCTTTGCGAGTATCTCTAGACTGAGAGTGCGCCAGCCTAAGCCAGCACCATGGACTTAAGCAGACATTTAATGTAAGTCCAAAATTATTATTCATTAATAACAATTTTTTAGTGTGGCCTTCGAAATTTGACTACACGAGCTTAACGTAAGGGTGTTAATAACATCGATCGCCGGATCTACCGGTAGATTGCGTAATGATTTTTTGTCAACTGCTAATAATATATCAATATATTTTATTTAAAGCAGGGATGGGGAGTCCTCATTGGGAGTAGGGCAGGCTGGGGGTTTTGCGGGGTCTCGGAAAAATATTATATGCGGGCCCCCCTGAAAAAAAAGAAAGAAATAATGCATGAACATAATTTTATTCAAATATTTATGTCTTTAAAATCATTAAACATACATTTTTAGGGTTTTGTAGGTATGACCACCAAAAAACCCTTATAAGGTCACTCATGTGACTGTTTATCTGTACGGTAGAAATTGTAGCCAAACGGCTTAACATAGAATGTTGAAATTTGGCATGCTTGACTCATGTGACTGTCTGTCTGTCTGTCTGTCTGTACGGTAGAAATTGTGGCCAAACGGCTTATCATAA
This sequence comes from Liopterus haemorrhoidalis, assembly GCA_963971575.1. NCBI lineage: Eukaryota > Metazoa > Arthropoda > Insecta > Coleoptera > Dytiscidae > Liopterus > Liopterus haemorrhoidalis. The sequence goes on along the minus strand of OZ020617.1, from coordinate 47,671,537 downwards.
AATGTTGCAATTTGGGATGCTTATACAACTCTTTGCCCACATATAGGAAAAATGCTTCGAGTTCAAAAAAGCACATTCCGAGATAAATATAAACAATTATGTATTTAATAAAAAAATAAATCTTTTTTTTTAAAATTTGATTGGCATACCAAATGAAACCTCTTAAGGCGTGTAAAATCCATTTTTTTATTGGATTTTTGCCAAAAATATGTAAAAAAACGTTTATCCCCCAGAGTGATTGAACTAAAAATCTGAAAAAATCTCCGTAATGAACATTGATGGGAACCGGAATAGTTCAACAGGAATTTTTGATCATAAGTTTTTCGAAAAATGTCAATTTTTTGTGTCGAAAAATATTTTCTTAAAATTTATTGTGTATCAAAAGAAAGATCTTAAGACGTAGATTAAGGAACAATAGATAGTTTTTTGAAGTTCGTTTTTTTAACACGATTTTAGCAAAAAATGTGCAGAAGTTCTTGTCCCGCACTCTTTTACCCAAAGGGGTTAAACTAAAAATGTGAAAAAATTTTAGGTAAAGTATATTGATTCGAGCCGGAAACGTACGAGAGGAATTTTTGATCAGATTGTGTTTTTGACAAAATTAATTTTTTAATTCATGGGTCAATTATAGCTAATAATGTTATGGATTTTTTGTATTTATATCTAAGATAGTGCGTGTATTTTTTAAACATATTAATTGTGAACCGGGTTACTCACACCACACCACATTACACTCTACACTGTAAAATATTTTCTTATTAATCTAATGAAAACTTGAATACGAAGCAAATACAGAAAAAACGCTGGGATTTTTGGCAAGTTATTTAAATTTTATTTCAAAAAATAAATGGAAGCTATTAATTCGCAAATAACGAATAAAAGTGATTAACAAAAAAACTGTTGATTTTGATATGATTATAGAATAAATATTCCGAGACATCTAGTATTATATTGGCTTCTTACACTTATTAAAAACCTACAAAACCCTGAAATGTGTGAAAATTCACACTTCACTTATTTTTTTTTTTAATTTTGAGTGAGGTATCAAAGAAACTCTTAGTACGTGGATTAAAGAAAAAATTATTTCCGAAAAAAGATTATTTTCATGTGAATTTCGATAAAATTTTCATCTCCACTCTAGAATATTTAAAAATCTGAAAAAATTCACAGTAATGTACATTAATCTGACCCAAAAATGTACTAAAGGAATTTTTTATCAGAGTGCGTTTTTGGAAAATATTACAGTTTTTGTGTTTTTGAAAACAATGCAATGAATTTTTTGTATTTATGGCTAAGGTAGTAAATATCTTCTTTTGAAATTAAAAATTTAATAAGTGAACCGAAATACTTCACTCGAAATTAAACAACTGATAAATTTTACTTATTGACAAGATCAATATCAGAAAATCGAATAAAAATAAAAAGTCTGTTTGTGTGTATACACGATAACTCAAAAACGGTTTAACTTAAAGAGTTCGTTCTGGTACTAAAAAATTCTCCTATTAAATAGGAAGAACCCTATTGTTTTTTATGAAAATCGGTTGACTAGAAATGGGAGTTTACTCGTGTCGATTTTAATATTTTTGCGAATATTTAGCAACAGAAAAATATTTCGAAAAAATTTATTGAACAAAAGTTACTATAAATGCAATAACTAATAACTTTTATTTGAGACGTTTTTTGATAAAACGAAAAATTTCCAAAATTTTTTGTAAAATTATTTAAAATTTTTCCAAGTCTCAATTTTTTCATACTTATATGTAACGTTTCCATGGTCATGATAATTAATTCGTAACTAGTAAAGCAAGCCTTGGACAAAAATTTGTATAGAACATAATTTGATGTATTTTTGAAGATTTATCTAAATATATAAATTTTTTTTTTTTTTTAGTTTATTTTTTTTTATATATTTTTTTTATGGGAGGGCAAGTCTAGCGGAGGTTTCCTTTCGCCACTGGTTTATTTATTCCGTAGGATGTTTATTTGAGAATCTTCGGGGGAATGCCAGTAGCGTACGCAGAAAATATATGGGGGGGGGGGGAGATTTTTCACAACATCGGAATCTATACGTATTGAAAAGGCACGCAATTTTTAATGCGGTAATTATAATTTTACTCTTTTAGAATTTTAGGGAGGGATTTACCCCCCTAATCCCCCTCCTTGCGTACGACACTGGGGAAGGTCAACTAAAAATTAACGATTTTTAAACATTCGTAACATTTTGGAAATCTAATAGTATAACAACTATATACAAGTCATTAGTTTGTAGTAAGTTAGAGTATCAGATCAATTCTGTAAAAAGTTACTGTGTAATAACGTTACTACAAGATAAAATATTATAAAAGTATAATGACTTTCATTCATGATAGTCACTGACCTTGCTCATAGTGACAAATTTAGTTACTATGATCATAGTAACTGAGTTACAGAATTGGTCTGAATAATTGTTTAAATTGGAATCCGCAATATGCTATTTACTCAAACAAAATTGAAAGCATTCAAAAATGCTTTTAAAGGTATTTAGATTATAAATTTTATTGCAATACTCCATCTAATTATTATGTTCAATTAAACAGATATAACCTACAGAGCCGCAGTAAGGAAAACTTGCGCTAGGGGCAGAGACGTGTTTTGGCGCCCTTGGCAAATAAAAACAAGGTTCTCACCTCTCAAGATTTAAGTGATGAGCAAAAAAAGAAAAAGTCCTCACTTCCCAAAGTGACGAGCAAAACAAAACAGGTTCTTACCTCCCAAAATCCAAGTGACGAGCAAAAAAAAAAAGGTCCTCACCCCCAGCCCGTCAGCGCCCTTTTCCTTAGTGCGCTAGGGGCCATCCCCCCCCCTTACTGCGGCTCTGATAACCTACATACCTTAAAAAACCGTAGAACAAAATTACAGATGAATTTTGTCTATAAAATTGTAAATAGTGTGATTGATTCTGAAGATATTTTGAGTTTGATAAACTTTAATGCAATAGGTACAAATCTGAGGCAAATAAATACATTTTACTCTGGAAATTATCATACAAATAGTAGAAAGAATTCACTTCTAAATAGAACTGTGTGCACATTTAACTATCACTTTAATACGTGCGATATATTTTTCCTGTCATTTTCTGCCTTTAAAAAACTAGTGGAATGTAAATTAAGAGCTTAACTCAACGATACGTATGCACTTATATATAAAAAAATTTGTTGTATTAATTTATTATGTAATTTTTATTTTTATTTTTTAATTGTATCATCATTGTATTTATAATTGGTATCTAATTGTAAATTTTTCGTAGAGGTCTATAGGAACTATGTTCTGCTTGACCACCCAAACAATAAATCAATAAATAAATAAATAAAAGAAATATATTATAAAAATTAACTTAATATGTAACAAAAAACGTTCGAAGTACAGAAACCTTAGCTAGTTTTAAATAAAATTTCTGTTCTATTGTGTTAAGTATTTTATTCTTTAATGAATCTTTTAAAAAAATATTATTGTTTGTCGTAAATATTTTACAACCACAACAGATTGCCTTTATACGTTTGTAATGTAAAAATTCAGAATGGTATGTGCGTCCATTTTACTTGTAAGTTACCTTTATTGTTTTCAATAGTGTTAAAAGGTGAAAACAATGGAAGATATTTGAGAAGAGATCGAATTCTCACGGTATCATAGGATCAAATTTCGAGCGTTCAAAATTGGTTTTCAAAAAAAAAAGAAAACAAAATTAAGGTCGAGATTTTAAAAAATGTACAAGCAGGTTTACATAAATTTTAAATCTGTATTGGATGCTAAATATTTGTAAATTATAATTTTATTTCAAAATTGACAAAGAATAATCAGATTTTGACAATTTTTTATCAATTACTGGCGTTTTTCTCCTTCTCTGCTGTACGTTGCTATGAGTGGTTTACCCAACTAATTATTCTTTTGACTTTCTTCTTATTCTTTTTCTTAAAATTTCTGTTATTTGTTCAGCTATCGTTTTAAATAAACTATAAAGAACTTTTATTATGTTTTTATTAAGTATGATACATAAGTTTATAGGTAGCGTTCACTATAACCCCTCAAATCTTTGGGAATATATTATAATCTTTGGGATTTATTGGTGGTTACTTGAAATTTGGTTAGGTTCGTGCGTTGCTAGTTTTTGAAATCTAGCAACTCTTAACGATTGACTGAAGCTTTTGATAATTTTGTTTAGCAAAAGCTCACTTTAAATGCGTTAGGCATGGTTTATAATAGATCCATAACATAATTACTCCATAATATAATTAATGACTTTCGTTGTTCTGTTTATTATAAACAGATATTCGTATTATTAACAAAACAACGAAAGTTAATTATTATGTTATGGAGCCATGCAATGCACTTGTGCTATATATCTATTATAAACAGATGTTCGTACTATAAGTAGAACAGTGATTCACCATTGATTCGCTTTCTGCATATGCGATTCGTTTATGTTATGGATCAGGTGCGTACCCAGGGGGGGCTGACGGGTTAGAGCTCCCCAGAGCTCCAAAACACGTGGTTTTTACGTGTTTTGGTCAAAATATAAGTGATGAATGAAAAACTGCAATATTTTTCAAAAACACAGTCGGATCAAAAATTCATCTCGTATGTTTCCGGCTTAGATCAATGTACATTACCTATAATTTTTTCAGATTTTTGTTTAAACTCTTTAGGTAAAATGGGGCGGGGCAAGAACTTTTTTAGCACATTTTTTGTTAAAATCGTGTTAAAAAAACTAATTTTAAAAAACTACTTTTTGTTCCTTAATGTATGTCCTAAGAGCTTTCTTTTGATACCACACAACACATTTTTTTTAAATATTCTCAGTATTTTTACTTGCCCGACCTTAATATATAAGGGGTAAGTATTGTAATCGCGAAAATTTTCGATGTCGAGATTTTGACTGATGACCACGTTTCATGGTCCAGGGAATCCAAAAAACCTATTTTCGAAGTGCCGTCCGTATGTGTGTGTGTCTGTGTGTATACACGATAACTCAAAAACGGTTTAACTTAAAGAGTTCTGGTACTAAAAAAATTTCCTAATAACTGGGAAGAACCCTATTGTTTTTTATTAAAATCCGAAACCGGAAACGGAAGTTATTAAACATTAAAATTTATAAAAATTCGTAACTAGTAAACCAAGCCTTGGACAAAAAATTGTATTAGACATAATTTGACGTATTTTTGAAGATTTACCAAAATCTTTTTTTAAATAAAAAAAAAAAAAATTTAAATATTTTTTATGGGAGTGCAAGTCTAGCGGAGATCATCCTTCGCCACTGTTTTTTTTTTGTAAACTCTCATTAATTTTCCTATATGTGGGTCAAAGAGTTGTATAAGCATGCCAAATTTCAACTTTCTATTTAAGCCGTTTGGCTACAATTTCTACCGTACAGACACATGACTGACGTTATAAGGGTTTTTTGGTGGTCATACCTACAACACCCTAAAAAACAAATAATTCCTCCAATTTTATTTATATAGATTTAAAACGGTGCAGATGGAATTATTTAAGTATAGGTTTTGATAAATTTGTGATCTATTTTGACAGTTTTTAGTGGTTTTTGAACCCATTAATACTATTACAAAATCAACTTTTTGCTTTGTCTTTTATTAACTTTTTTATTGTGTCACGCAAGTATCAAATAATTTCATATGTAATAAAAAATTAAACAAGTTATAGTTATAAACATAGTTGTTTAAAGCTAAGTAGTTAAATTCTTTTTTCAATTATAGTTCTTCAAACATTGCGGTTATATTCGACTTCGGGTTTACCAAAATCAGACCTGAAGCATTTGTTTTTTTGCATCTTAAATAAACATTTCTTATGTCAATATTTGATGGTACTAAAATTGTATTTGTATGATTTTTGCAAATAAGAATGTTATGTAACAAGTATTCTGACGTTGGTAAATAAACCAAATATGGTAAAAAAAAATGTTAAGAATCTTGACCGTTGTTTGAATTCCATATTGGAAATTTTAGAATGAATATAGTAAATATATTTTCTATTAAATTTCAAATCATATTTTGAATTATCAGACTAAAAAAAAAAAGAAAAAATAGTGTCTGGACGTTGAATGTAATAAAAAATGAGCATTTCATTGAATTTTGTACGTAATTAATCTTTTTTCTGATTTCTCGATATTTTTCATTTCTCGAGAAACGAGAAATCTTATTGAATTTCTTGAGAATTTTCAAGATTTCTCGAGAAATTTGAAATTATTGTATAGTATTTCCAAAAGTAATTAACATATTGATTCCAATAATGACTAACAGTATAACTATACCTGCTGGGTTTATGGTTCTGTTAACAATAGGGCCAGGGCATAGGACAGGACTGTAATAATTATTAAAATAAACGTGTTTTCTTATATGCTATTTAGAATGAACTGTATATACTCACATGACATTCCTTCACATTTTTATCAGGCTCAGGACTGGCTATATTTGAATTATAAATATAGGCATGTTTAAAATCGTTTAGTTTTTATAGTCTATATTTTTATATTTTTGACATAAAACTATCTATTTTCTAGAAAACTTGTAATTCGGGTTGTTTTCGCTGCTGATTTTTGCTACGAACAATGATACGTTGAATTGTTCTGTATGGAACACCAGTTAATTCCGAAGTTCTAAGTATAGGTTTGCCATTACCTTCCGAAACTAACTTTTTATAAACTTTCAGTATCAGAACTTTGCAATCTTCTGACATATGGCATTTTCCTTTAGTAGCTACGTCCACAATTTCGCACTCCAAATTACCTTGCACAAGATTCACTATTTTCACTACAGAAATTAGGAATTTATTCAAAATAAAACGGTCTAAAAAATTTATTTAACAAAAAAGTTGCTATAAAAGCAATAACTAACAACTTTTATTTGAGACATTTTTTGATAAAACGAAAAAAAAAAAAATAAATTTCGAAATTTTTTTAGGGCAGCGATTTTTTTACCGACCGCCAACATATATAAGCTCACGAAAAAAAATAATACAAAATTGGACAAATTATTTAAATTTTATAGCTTACCAATCATGCCAATGTCATTGCATTAAAATTTGATTAGATTTTACCGACCGCCAACACATATAAGGGAGGTATTGTGATCATACCGATTTTGACATTTCGAGAATTCGATGGATCTCCACGAATTGAGGTCCCTACATAACGTTTTGACTATTTTTTGGCATGATGTCTGTCGGTCTGTCTGTCCGTCCGTCTGTCTGTCCAACTGTCTGTCCGTCTGTCCGTCTGTCTGTCCGTCTGTCCGTCTGTCCATCTGTCTGTCCGTCTGTCTGTCTGTCTGTGTACACGTGCAGAGCAAATTCGGCTTAAAGGATTTTTATGAAACTTCATATTTAAGCTTCTACCATCAATGGCACGAGTTGATCAACTTTTGGTAAAAATCGGTTGACTAAAAATGGGAGTTTACTCGTTTCGATTTTAAGATTTTTGTGAATATTTCACAACAGAAAAATATTTCGAAAAATTTTATTGAACAAAAGTTGCTATAAAAGCAATAACTAATAACTTTTATTTGACACGGTTTTTGATAAAACGAAAAATTTCGAATAAGTCTCAATTTTTTCATACTTATAGGTAATGTTTCCATGGTCATGATAAATAATATCTCTGTTAGAAAATATTAGGCCAAGTTATTTCTACTCTACTGCTAGAATCTATTTTATATAAGTACTTTATGATGGCGGTCGGTCTTGTGGTGGCCACAGCTGATTTTTATACTTATATGTAACGTTTCCATGATCATGGTAAATGATATCTCTGTTAGAAAATATGAGGCCAAGTTATTTCTACTCTGCTACTAGAATGTATTTAATGCAAGTACTTTGTGATGGCGGTCGGTCCTGTGGTGGCCATAGCTGATTTTTTTTAATATGACTATTATAATTCCCCATACCAATTTTGAAGTTATTGTTTTACTTAATTTTTCTCTCTACAGTAAATATATTTCAGAATATAAATTTATAAATTCACATTTTTTATTTAAAAATATATTGTCTTATAAATATTTGTAATTTTTACAAATGTATGAAGGAAAGAAAAATTGAATTCCTTTTAAAGCACTACAACAGCGTGTAGAACCAGTTGTAACATATCTTACAAATGTAAGTTTTTTTGCAAGTACCAGTTACCTAGATTACATGAAATGTATATTTCATTCTTAAAGCATTTTAAATCAGTAAAAAGTGAAAATAATCTATATTCAAAAGCTATAACTGTATTATTAAACTCACATTTAACAGGGTTGTATTAAAGTTATTTAAAAATTCTTTGACCAATAGAGACCTTATAAAAGATGGAGATCGGAAGATCTACAAAGTATTACCAAAATACGAGGTGTGCAAATTAAGTAATCGGAATGATTTAAAAAAAAAAATTATTCGATTAGAATTACAATTCAATATTGTCTCCCTCAAAATAACTTCCTTGGGAAGCCACATAGCGCTGAAGATGGTTCTTCCTAACTTATAGCAGTGCTGGAACTTGGATATTGGAATAGCTTTCAGCTGGTCGTTTACGGACGTTTGAATGTTTTCGAGTGTCCAAAAATGACGTCCCTTGACGTGATTTCTCCAGCTTGGAAAGAGGAAAAAGTCACAAGGACTCAAGGCAGGCGAATAAGGAGGCTGAGGAACCACAGGAATGTTTTTACTAGCCAAAAACTCGTTTATTGAAATTGCTGTGTGACAAAGCGCATTTTAGTCAAATCTGATGAACGGTAGTGTGAGTCAAATTAAACTCTTCCCAATCATTCTGACTATCAACCAACGATCTGAACGCACAAGATCTCGGATTCTTCATCGGTTCTTGAAGATGAAGGCCTTCCGCTGCGTGATTCATCTTCAGTCAACTCTCTTCTTTCTGAAAATGCCTTAAACCACCAAAAAATCTAGGTCTTTGACAAAACACTGTCCCCGTAGACCTGCTGAATTTTTGCAAAAGTCTGAGCCTAACGGCAGCGCCCCCTCACAACGGCGCCCGCATGCACCGCATGCCCTAAATACCCGCTTCCGCCGGCCCTGGTTAAAACAAACAATTAAACATATCCACAACGTACAGTCTACAGTCTATTAATTTAAAGAGCTCTGAACGCAGCTTTAGTCGAAAATTATTATACTGGATGATAATAGAATGCCACTTGGTACACGCGTTCTTTACGATTAAATCATTTTTATCCACAGCACCCACGAGAACTGCGACATATTCAAGATAGTGGCAATAATAGACTACCACATACATTAACTATAAGTGGTTTTTATAAAAGAACAAAATATCTAGAAACATATTTGTAGAATGAAGCTTTAGCTACAATTTGCCACGTCATACGTAAATATCCATCGATTAGTGAGACAAGTGTATTAAGACATAAATGACTTTATAATTTCTAAGATTTGTAGCAGTTCGACTTTCCAAGAACAGTAGCACATTAAAAAAGTACATAAAAAAGAGAGACAATTTTTTAAATTAAATTATATTTCAACAGTTAAATTGATAAACTAACACAAACAGGAAATTGTAGTGATTAATAAAGTAATAAAAATTATCACTAGATAAAAGAATGCCGAAAGTTTTGTTTCAGTTTATATTCAGTGATCCTGAAAAAGTTTTACACATTAAGACTGAACTTTAAGTACTTTAAAACGCAAAATTATATAATTTATGGTTCCTTTGAACTAAAGATGTTAAATTTAGTTTATAGTGTTGGTAAACGTTAGTAAAATCATACGCATAACTTCAAATTACAGTTGGACATACGCAGGGTTGTAAACTACGAGAATTATAATGAAAATTTAATAATGTTAATACTATAAATATATATCCGGTATAAAAAGACTATAAAACTAGTTTACTAACAATATTCTACCATTAAAGTGTTCATTCAGAAAAACAAAGGTTGCACTGTCTGAGATAGACCCACCCTAAAGAGATCATTCAGTGTTCAAGATCCGGTCGCTTGAAGCGTAACCAGCCCAAACCAAATCAACCTGTTGCTCTTACCCAGTCACCTGATACCACAAAGGGCCGACAGAACACAAAAGGCACACAGATTATATGCTAATATCGTTGGAATTTATATAAAAAATCATAATCCAAATTTATTAACATTATAGAAGTATAACAAAAAATTATTATTTACTCAAATTGTAATGAAATACAAAAGTGTACACTCATGTGTCTGTCTGTCTGCACGGTAGAAATTATAGCCAAACGGCTTTACATAGAAATTTAAAATTTGGTATACTTATAAAACTCTTTGACCCACATATAGGAACCAGTGGCGAAGGGTGACCCCCGCCAGACTTGCCATCCCATAAAAAAAATTAATAATAATAAAAAAATATTTAGGCAAATCTTCAAAAATACATCAATTTATGTTCTATATAAATTTTTGTTTTAAGGCTTGGTTTATTAGTTACGAATTTATTTAAATTTTAAATTTTAATCCTATTTCAATTTTCCAATCTTAATAAAAAATAATAAACTTCTTCCCAAATAATAGGAGAATTTTCTAATACCAGAACGAACTTTCTAAGTTGAACCGTTCTTGAGTTATCGTGTGTACAAACACACAGACACACACATATTCGGACGGCACTTCGAAAATAGGTTTTTTGAATTCCCTGGACCTTAAAACGTGGTCATCAGTGATGTTATGAAGGTTTTTTTTGTGGTCATACCTACAAAACCCTAAAAATTGTCTTAATTATCCAGCATTCTGTTGACTTCTTACACTTATTAAGTACCTACAAAACCCTGAAATGGGTGAAAATTCACACTTCACATCAATTCTTTAAATATGCAAATTACAACTTTATAATTTTCCAAATAATCACATAAATCCTCTTATTGAGGAATTTCTAAAGATGGAAATAGAAAGGTTGATCATAGATCAATTCTTTAACCATTTTATAAATTCATCCAGAAATTAAAAAAATAAAAAACGCCTTTTTAAAATTTTATTTTTTAGGGTTTTGTAGGTATGGCCACCAAAAAACCCTTATAACGTCACTCATGTGTCTGTCTGTCTGTACGGTAGAAATTGTAGCCAAACGGCTGAACATAGAAAGTTTTGCATAAAAATTTGGCATACTTGAACAACTTTTTGACCCACATATAGGAAAACTGTAGAGAGTTCAAAAAAATACATCGCAGGATAAATATAAACAAATATGTATTTAATAAAAAAAATAAATATTTTTTAAAATTTTGAGTGGCATACCCAAATGAAATCTCTTAATGCGTGCATCAACAAACAAATTTTTATTTTTAAAAAATCAATTTTTTTTATTCGATTTTTGCTAAAAATGTGTCAAAAATCTTTTGTCCCCCACTCTATCACCCAAAGGGATGGATCAAAAAATCTCCGTAATGAACATTGATGGGAAGCGAAATAGTTCAACAGGAATCAGATAAATTTTTCGAAAAATATCGATTTTTTGTGACGCTGATAAAAATAAAATATTTTTGAAAAATTTATTGTGTGGTATCAAAAAAAGCTCTTAAGACATAGATTACGGAATGATAGAGAGTTTTTTAAAATTAGTTTCTTTTAACACGAATTTAGCCAAAAATGTGCAAAAGTTCTTGTCTCGCACTCATTTACCAAACAGGGTTAAACTAAAAATCTGAAGTAATGTATATTGATCTGAGCCGGAAACATACGAGAGGAATTTTTGATCAGATGGTGTTTTTGAAAAATATGGCACTTTTTGTGTTTTTGAAAAAATAATTACTTTTTAAATTCATGGTTAAATTATGGCTAATAATGTTATGGATTTTTTGTATTTATAGCTAAGATAGTGCGTGTATTTTTTTGGAATTAAAAATATTAAAAAAATTATATAATTTTTTAATAGTTACTCACACCACACTTTACTCTACACTGTAATATATTTCTTATTAATCTAATGAAGACTTGAATACAAAGCAAATGCAGATAAAAACGCTGGGATATTTGGCAAGTTATTTAAATTTGTTTAAAAAAAATTAAATGGGAGCTCTTAGTTCTCAAATAACGAAGAAAAGTGATTATCAAAAAAAAAAGAAAAAACCGTTGATTTTGATGTGATAAATATACCTAGACATCCAGTATTATGTTGACTTCTTACACTTATTAAATTCCTAAAACCCTGAAATGTGTGAAAATGCACACTTCACTTCAATTTTTTAATTCTTATTTGAGCGTTTTAGATGGTACAAAACACGTTTTTCATTAATTAAATTATTTTATTTAAGAGGAAGACACTGATAGCAATATCTCAATTTTGAATTTTAGTTGACAAATCATGTTTTTAATGTTACTTCCATATTTGTTTATCGATTTTCGGTCGATCAATCTGCATGTAAAGTCTTGTAAACTATATTTTCAATACTTAATAATTGGAATGTAAAAATAAAAAGTAAACTAGATTGAAATCCATCTGGCTGTCATACCAATAAATTTCAAACGTTTCGTTTTCGCATGCACAGTTTTTCTTTTTAGGATGAGTTTCTGTTTCGGTTCTCAGACAAAGACAGTTTACATTTAGTAAATTGAAAGAATGTCTTTCGTGGAATCTGAGTAGCATTGGCCGGAGGGAACGGCAAAAAATCTTAAGCTAGGCCGTAAAGGCACAACATCCCGAACCACAGACAGTTTCGTGTAGATACACACGCACTAATATCTTGGCTAGACATTCAAGCGAAAATTTTACACGTGAATTGATGTGTTAACGACCTTAAACCCTTAGGATATTGTTTTTTTAACTTTATTTGGGACTGGCTGTTTCAATCTTGTTAAATAATTAAGTAAATTATCAAAAGAAAAATTAAATTATACATAAAATAAATCTTCATGTATAAAATTCGATGTTATTCTACAGAGCGTTTATTAATTACTGATAAATGTGTGAATTTCCCGCTCAATTGATTAATAGACCATATAAGTATGACGTCCCATACTGTGCTGCCATCTGACAACGCAATTTTCTTGCTGATTTAAAATACATGTGTTTTGTTATATTAATTTTATGATTATTTTCAATTTTGGAGCAAAAAATAAATATCTTTGATAAGTATAAACTAATATATACAGTTCAAATACTTTATATTATAGAATAATGTTTTTATAAACATATAAATAAAGATTTGAAGATATATTTGCGTTTACGTTTTTAAATAATTAAAAAATCGAAATATCTTTAGTATTTATTTAATTAAAACTAAGTAATCATTAATATTTTGTTTCATAATGCATAATGGTGTATTGTTTTGCTCCAAATTGCAACCATTATAGCCACATTCATAACTGCAAATTTTTTCGTTTTTTTGACAGATCAAAATGAAAAACAATAATGGCTATAATAAGAACAACATATTGTTGGAATCATTAGATTGGCCAACCTAAAATAATAAAAATTGTTGTCGAACAAAGGAATCAGTGTTTCCAATCACACACTGGGGCACAAATTTTACAATAGTTTGCGCTACTTTCTGTAGAGACTTTAGGGTCTAGGGACTTTAGATTACACTGATCAACACAATTTTTGCTGACTTACATCTTAGACTTATTTCTTACTAATTTGGTGCTGCTGAACTCAAATATCACATTAGTTTTTGCGTATCACATCAGATTTTTGCTCGACAGCAAATACATATTTTCGGCCAAATAATGCTTCTATCGTTTAATTTTAGACGTCGATACTGTAATTGGTACAAATTTGGCGAACTATAAGGACTAAATAATTAGAAAATATTCTTAAAATTTTATTTATAGTGAAAGAAAGAAAATGAGAACAGTTTTAATGACATTTTAATGCATTTGAGTGTTAAAATAAAAATACAAGATAATTTAAGGATTAAATGGTCGTTTGTAAGATCTTCTGGAGTGCACCATTCCCGATAAGTCCCTTTTAATAATCCAACAGTAGTCAGCCATCATGTGAGTATCGCACCTTCCTTGATAACGTCTCTCTATCTCTTTTAAATCCTGATGGAAATGTTCACCCTGTTCATCACTAACATCTCCAAGATTGACAGGAAATTTGTCAAGATGATTGTTTAAAAAATGAAGTTTCACGCTCATAATGCTCCCCAGATGATGATAATTTTCAATTAAATTTTCCTCCACATAGTTTTCGGCTTTTTTATTCCCAAGAAAAATTTGAACAACAAGTACAGACCTGAACATTTAATGGATGCAGCAGTCATACTAAGTACCTTACCCTTGACCTTGCAACCCCCGCCGTTGTATAAAAGTCTATAACAAGTACCTGCATGTGAGGCGTTCCTACGAAATATATTGGACAACAAGAACGAAGTTGAAATTAAAGTAGACGTATATCAAAACGTGAAAAGGTGAAAAAAGTCAAAATACGATAGAACAAAAATTTGACGTGATAGGCAGAAACTGTTAACATTTTTGAAATCAGCACCCCAAAATTAGTTAAAACAAGTATCAGATCTAAGTCAGAAAAAAAAAGTTTAAATTTGTTGACCAGTGTTATAGTTGTCGTATTTGTCTCCAGAGATGAATTGGATTAAAAAATTACAAATAAATTCAATAAACTCCCCAAATAAAATTCATTAATCTCACATTTCAAACAGTGTGATTTTAGAAGTTTGTGATATTTTTTGAATGAATTACACACATCTCACACAGATTGATTTGAGAAGGTGATGTAGACATACGTAGGTCATTTTCTAAAACATCCATAAAAAACCTTTAGATCTTCAACCTCTTCTTCACGATACTTTAAGAAGTGACCTTGAACGTCTATGTCATGTCTGTGGTCAGATTATGGTTTGTAATTTACTCAGTCAATTGAAATTTCACACAAAGATATGTCTGATAAATTTACCGTATCGCAAACTTGATCTCGCGATACAAAGATAGCATTGTGATCAGTCGCGAATCTAAAATACTTTTACATTTAGTGTTATTACAAGAAGAAACTGATTGAAGTAATTTTAATGTAATTATTGTAATTTGACAGCAATTTGCATTCAAAATATTTTTTTAAAACAGAACAATCGAACATATAAATATCAAAAAGTTCATTATACTTAGGGCCGAGAGTTCCAGTTGCTAATAAACTGTCCTATAAATTTATTAGCAACCTATTATTTTTTTTTCGAGCGTTCCACCTCGAAATAGTTATTAGGTTGCTAATAAATAGGCTTATTTGTCTAATAACTTATAGGCAACATGAAGTGCTTAATAAAGTGACATATAACCAAAAACAAGTTCGCAAAATGTGTTAGTATTTCAATTTTAATTGAAAAGACGGTATAATTTTAAAAGAATATACAAATGTTTTTTTTATACATCCATATTTTTTCTATAATGGTGATTTTAGTGTTTTATATACATTTTAGTTGTATTTTGACGAAATCGACGATCTGTTTGGATGAATTTATAAATTATAGACAACCGTTTTTAGAATATTTTGGGCATTTATTGTAAATATGGTATATAAAGAAAAATATATAAATATATTTTTTTTAATAAACATTGTCTTTTATTTTTACATATGTATTTCTTTCAATTACGATTACAATACATTACAAATAATACTTTAAGCATTACTATTTATATAAAAAAAAAAAACAGAAGACCAAAATCTATCATCTGGACTTGACAAAAAACCAATAAGATGATCAATTACAACATGTCATAGAGAATGAGGTAAAACTCTGAAAAGAAGACGCACTCTAGTGCGGCCACATTGGCACCATCAAAAAATAAATAGAGATATATAATTCCGATTAAGGAGGTATGAACATTTGTTCGGTACTCCAGAAATCAAGAGAATCCAAGTCAGTTATATAAAAATGATAGAAAATAAAGAAGACAGACGCAATTATTGGCAGAGTAATAAAGATGTGTGGTTGAAAATTGCTGACAAGTTTAATTCATATTGTTTAAGAAATGTAAAATAAAGCAAAATTTTGCTGTCTTTTTATTTTCAATTACTTTTGTATTATAAAATGTTATTTTTATTAACTCTTCTTCTATCTATATTATCCTCGTTTTCTGTGGTAAAATTTGTTGAACGCCGTTTAATTATCATTTTAACAGTAACACAAAAAATATACGTAACGTCATTGAATGTAAAGTCAAACTATTTAATGTCAAAATTTCATCTCACTTTAGCTCTACAAATTTACGTATAGCTCTATCCCTCTTGCACCATGTTACTATCTTCATAAGAAATACCAATACAAAAACAAAATATTATGTTGCTAATAAACTATTGGAAGGATTTTGTAACTTGGAAATCACCAATAAATTTATTAGCTTCATAAATATATTATGTGTCTAATAACTATTAGGGAGTTTATTAGGAACTGGAACTCTCGGCCCTTAGACTTACCATAATATTTTATTCTCAAACCGGGACAATTCTGAGATTTTGCTCAAAACAGAAAGTAACGCCATCTACGCTAAGTATTGGGTTGTTACATAAGTGTATTCGTTTTTTTTTTTCACCTTTTATTCATTAAAATAAACATTCTAAAAAAAACTTATTATCAAATATACTGTCCATTATTTTCTATCACTTTGGACAAACGCTCAGGCAATATCATAATGCCATCTCTCCAGAAGGTTCCATCTTTGCTCTCGAAATATCTGTAGACGTGAATTTTGATATCGTCCAAAGATGCGAAATTTTTTCCGTTAAGGGAATTTTGTAGAGAGCGGAACAAATGGTAGTCGGAGCATATGGTCCAGACATCGCATCATCCGACTACCATTTGTTCTGCTTTCTATAAAATTCCCGTAACAGAAAAAATTTCGCATCTGTGGATGATATCAA
The DNA here is from genome assembly GCA_963971575.1 of Liopterus haemorrhoidalis. Taxonomy (NCBI): domain Eukaryota; kingdom Metazoa; phylum Arthropoda; class Insecta; order Coleoptera; family Dytiscidae; genus Liopterus; species Liopterus haemorrhoidalis. The sequence goes on along the minus strand of OZ020617.1, from coordinate 47,654,704 downwards.
AATTCACCTGGACAGATTTTTCGAGAGCAAAGACGGAACCTTCTGCAGAGATGGCATTATGAAATTGCCTGAGCGTTTGTCCAAAGTTATATAAAATAATGGACAGTACATTTGATAATAAAAGTTTTTTTTTTAGAATGTATATTTTATTGAATAAAAGGTGAACAAAAAAAAAAACGAAGGGACTTATGTAACAACCCAATACTTATGATTGAAAAGTTGTTAACAAAAAATAAAAAGTTTAGGCTATTACAAACCTTTAAGCAGAACCAAATAGAATTTTAATTTACTTAAGTTGTCACGAGCAAATTCTTCAATGTTAGAAGTTGGCTTTTACTAAACAAAATGATCAAAAGCTTCAATCAAACGTTAACAATTACTCAAAATCTAGTTCCACTTGAACCAAAGAAACAAGCTATACGTAGTAATAATTTTTAATTAATCTTAATTGAACATAACTTATTATTAAAAAGTTATATATTAAACATTTATCACTACTGTGAAATTTCTTCCAAAAATTCTTTGTTATTTTTAATTAGTTGCCTAATCGCCATTTTCCGAGGCTACACTGTTTGTACTGCGTGTATATTCAGGACTTTTTAATTTTTACCAAATATCCGGCATAAAATGATAAACTGGCCGGGACGCTGGGACCTTCAAACCGAACAATGATGTGCATTAAAAGCAAGGCGAAAACCGGACTAGATGGTAGCAGTATCTAAAATTAAACTTTGACTTTTTTCCCAGCATCCTTCAAGTTCTTCATCATTTAGGGATGAACCAGAACTTCTACACCATAATTTAGCTTTTGCGTTTATTGGCTAGGGTTTATTTAATATTTTCGACGACGTAAATGCATTTACAAACTAAATAAAAGCTATTTTTTGACATTCCTCCATTTGTGACATCCGTGCTCTGGTTTCTATCATTATTATTGTTTTAAAAATAGTCTGAAACTCTGAAACTGTTTGTTTAAATTGGTTCTAATTGAGTTCTATTTTAAACTTTAATTTTCAAATTTAATCCGTTATCCAATGAAAAAGTAATTTGAAAAAATTAATGAAAAACAGATTGGCATACAATGATTTAGCAAAATAAAAGACTTTGGTTAACCGACTTTTGTCTGAAGTTTTCTATAAATTAGAAATTCGTGCGTGATAGAATTTTCAATAAATTAATTGTTAATATTATAATCTAATGCAAGTTCTTGTCGCCTCGTGAGAAGACGGTTGACTACGAAACAAAACGAAGCAGGCTCAAATCCCGGACAAGTAGTCAATTTTCGAAAAACTTCGCATTCTTATTGTTTATCAGGCCTCTTCAAGTTATTTTTTTTTTCGTTTTTTGCTCATCAGCTTATTTTTTTTTTTTGTTAATTAAAGATTTGATAAAAAATTAATATGTATTTTTGGCGGACCTCGCATTTCATCTTTGCCCGGAACCTTTCAGGACAGGTGAATGATAGCATTATATTGCTAGCAGTGGCCCCGTCCTAGACATCGTTTCGGAATATTAATTTTCTGTGCAGTCAACTCACCGGTCAATTTAAGTTTGGTTTATAATAAATCCATAACATAAGCGCATTACATAAGTATGAAGATGAATCAAATGAGTATCATTGTTCCTGTAACGGTTGCACCACCAGAATTATTTTGATAATAAAGATATTATTCATAACAATACGTAGAGTGTTTATGCAATACATAATTTTGCAATACATAGTTGACAGTTTTATTATGAAGGTTAGACAGAATATAAATAAAAACATTAGCAAAATATGTGTGGTATAAATATGAATCAAAATTAATTGTAAGTGACTTGGTTCCTGACAGTGGTCTGGTGTATATTTAATGAATTAGAATCCAGTCAAGAGTTGAGTCCGGTTGACCGCGTAAGTTTATTTTTGAATCTTATATTTTATTGTTTGAATAGTTGCTGACTGACTCGGTTCCTGGCTGTGGTCTGGTGTATATCTAATGCATCAGATCCAGTCAAGATCTGAGTCCGGTCGACCATGTAAGTTTTATATTTTATTTTATATATTTATTCTGTTGTTTTTCATTCGATAATTACGCAATTAATTTATAACTTTAAATTTTGTTTTTCATTTATTGATTTTTTTGTTTTTCATTTTACATAATAAATTTTCTATTATAAATTTTCCCATTTGTTTGACTTTAAAATTCCAATCAACAGAGAAACAGGTAAATTCAGTTCTTTTTATTTTCCTAGTTTTATCTAAACAAGGTGGTGGCAGCCTTCCTCCTTGTTTTTACAGTTTGCTAAATCCACCCCACCCCCGGCTGTTAAATTTTTGGTGGCCAGCGGTGGGATTTTTTCAAATAGGATCTTTTAGTAGTTTTTGCCTGTTACATTCCGATTATTATAAATAGAGACGCCCTTATCTTATGGATCTATTATAACTCTACTATAAGAATTTACTTTCCAATATTTAATGGTCGTTGATACGTTCACACTAGAGCCTGGAACAGAATGCACAGCGCGCTACGCCGTCAGCGCGCCGTCATTTGCGACAGCGTTGCGTTAGCGCCGTTGAGAATTTTCGCCTGCACACAATTCAATAATTTTTAACGCCGTCAAGTGTCACTTGACAACCTATATCTGTGTTTATACATGCGCTTTCTTTTATTAAAAGTATAATGGATGATGAAGACTTGTGTGTGATGTTATTTATGTGGTATGCAAGTTATTCAAAACCGTTTGGAAGATTTGAGCTATGCGGACGATATATGCCTTCTTTCACATAATTATGAAGATATGCAAGCCAAACTTGAAAGTATAAGTACTTTGGCAAATTTAGTTGGCTTATGCATAAATATAGGGAAAACCAAAGTAATGCGGATTGGTACCAATAACGTCAACAGATTTTACATTAACGGCGAAGTCTTAGAAGATGTGGAAGAATTCTGCTACCTCGGTAGTGCAATAACGAGAGATGGAGGAACTACAAGGGACGTGAACAACAGAATACTTAAAGCTCAACAAGCTTTCGGCTTGATGAAAGAAGTCTGGAAATCCAATAAGATCTCTCGTAACACTAAGGTACGCATATTTAAAACCAATGTAAAATCAGTTCTGATGTATGGCTGCGAGACTTGGAAAGTCACTAAAGAAATTACCCATAAACTCCAAGTTTTTATTAACAGATGTCTGCGCAGAATTTTTCGCATTACTTGGTCAGATCATATTCCCAATACTCATCTTTGGGAATCGACAGCACAAAAACCTATCCACTTGGAAATTCAGGCAAGAAAGTGGAATTGGGCATACCCTCCGGAAGGACGTAAACTACATCTCCAGAATGGCATTAGAGTGGAACCCTCAGGGAAACCGTCGTAGAGGCCGACCTGTATCCACATGGATGAGAACAATATACAAAGAACTTGATGCTCACGGAACTACCTGGCGCCAGGTGAAAAGGCTTGCTCTTCACAGACCCCGATGGCGCGAGTTTGTAAAGGCCCTATGCTCCGGCGAGGAGATCTAGGACACAATATATATATATATATATATATGCAAGTTATTTATACATACAAACACTTTACCATTCAGTAAAAACTGAGGTTAGGTGTTCTGCGTCAACGTTCAACGGCGTCAAGAGTTGGAAGTTGACGAACATTCAGTATCAACGGCGTTCGATCGCCGTAGGACGTTGTCCATTCTGTGCACTTGCGTACGACAGCTTGGTTTTAACTTTCTTCTGACAGATAGCGCCGTACGAACGGCGTCAACGCGCCGTCATACTCGTTGCATTCTGTTTCCCACTTAAGGCTTTTGATATTCGATGCAGTGCGGAGCTTCATAACTAAAATTGCTGGTTGCTCGCCTGCACCAGCAGGTGATTTTTGTTATACCTACAGAACCTTAAAAACGGAAAACCTAGTCCACACCTATCTTGTTTTCTCGTTTATACACGTTCATTAAGTTTGCATGAGACCTGAAGTGTAAATGTGGCCTTCAGTTGTACAGAATATAGTAAAAATGTCGTTAATTTGTATTTAATAAACTTAAATATTAGTTACAACATATGGGTTGCTCATATTTAGGATTACTAATGACAGGTGTGCCTAAATTTAAATTACACACCAAGTTAAATATTACTAACATATATATTCAATTAAAATTTTTTGTTCCTAATTCAAATATTTTCTTTTTATCTTATTTAACAATAAAATACATAGCTCCGAAAATCTTCCTCTCAATATTATTTTGTTATGTAAATGCAAAATTTTATTATATAAATGCAATATTATTCAAAATTGAAAAATCAATCACAGTAGTAAAGTTTTGTACGTAGAAGACTTGTAAAGTCTTCTACGTACGTATAAACTTCTTATAACGTCGATATAATACAGTATTCTTGTTTATGATAATATAAAATGTTGACAGCACAAATTCAAAGAGTATTTTTTTATAATAGAAATTATGTTGGCAATGCGGACGATGTTTAAGACGCAGATCTCTGTCTTAAATATCGCTTGTATTTAGACGAGGCCATACGGTTTCACATTACCGTTTAAAGATACATTCACTTTAACATCCGATCTTAAAGTTCTAGTGTGAAAAGGTTATTATGGACTCTTAAGTCAATAATAAAGAAAATACTTAAAGATTTTCTGAGTGGACTCTCGTAACTCCGCAAATATTCACCAAATTGAAAGGGCGCACTAAGGAAAAGGGCGCTGACGAGCTTGACTAAGGGGCGCCATTGTGAAGGTGAGGACCTCTTTTTTTGCTCATCACTTAAATTTTGAGAGGTGAGAACTTTGTTTTTATTTGCTAAGGGCGCAAAGTACGGATCTGCCCCTAGCGCAAGTTTTCCTTACTGCGGCTCTGAACCTAGCAGCGTGAAAATGTTCGGGTACATACGAAGAGTTCCGAATATGGCAATTGATGATTGCTGGAAAACAACAGAGATAGGCGAATATATATAAGATATGAATTTTGGCACATTTTGTGTCAATTTTCGTTGGAAAAATAACACTCGGTGCATAAAAGTTGCGCACCATTGGCCTATTACATAGTAACTGGTTTCCAGGATTTGAACCTGTGTCCCTGATTTTCAAAGCCAGAGTAACTTTCTTTTTTTTACATTAAAATTGTATTATTTATTTGATGTTTGTTAATGTGAGAATGTTTAGAATTTAAAATATTTCAACGTATATAAAAAACAAAATTTATAATAGCGTTCTTATTAAATAAAATAATATTTAATATAATTCACTACTTCTAAAGAATAATTCAATAACATGAATGATTTTTTTGTTGTATTTTTTTATAATGATAGTAAGTTTTCCGAGGCTGTCGGCTGGTTATGCTGTCGGCAAGGGCCACCTCTGATGCCGAGGCGAGATCAGGTGATGCCGACTATGGAATGCCACACAAAACTCGGCCTCGGGACCAATGCACGAGGGTTGTACACTGATTATCTCGAACCCAGAGCAGGCTCGCTCACAGCTTGGGATAATGTCACTATCTTCTTGATTATATGTTACTTTTTAACTTTACAGTTAAGACTTTCAAATAGGGTTCTGGATAATTTTTTTCCAGGAATTTAGCAACTAGTATTCTGATAATAAGACATTAATATAATGGATTAATTTATAAAGTAAATTGATGTTAGAACCTTAGGTAGATAACATTTTTGGCCCACAGCATTTATAGCTACTAGCGCCTATCACCAGAGCCGTAAGTAGAGATAAGAGGAATATAGGCTAAAATGGTCTATAGTTAGCTCTTAAAGTTATGGCCCCAGTTGTCAAAAGCAGGGCTTCGAACCGGAACTGAAACGAAAACCGAAAAAAAAACGCTATTTGTGTCACAACGAAAACCGGAGCTGAACCGAAAAAAAATATCGGTTTATTTCGGTTCAGATAATGTTTATGGGAGTGAATATAAAATACATTTTATTTAAGATTATTTTTTAAACTGATGAGCAGAAAAAATCGTAATTGTTTTAACAGATAAGTAAAAAAGAAAAATGTACTTCTATTATTTCGGGAGAAAGGGGGGGGGGTGAAACCCAGACCCCCTGGCAACGGCCTTGGTATGATTATTACAAAATATGATATAAAATGTTCTTCTAAATTATAATAGAAAATTTGTAATACAAATAAAACCATTTAAAAATTTATCACTCGGAACCGAACCGAAAACCGAAAAAAACGATATTTTTGCCGGAACGAAAACCGGAACCGAACCGATATATATATATATTTTTAATTGAACCGGAACGAAAACCGAAACGAAAAAATAAGGGTTCGAAGCCGCAAATGTGAACCCGATTTGTTAATGGCCCGAATTGCTAATAGTCCCAATTCTGAAAAGCCCCAATTGTGTACGGCCCGAATTGTCCATCGCTCCAGTTGTTAATGGCCCCAGTTGTGAAAAACCCCAATTGTGAACGGCCCGAATTGTCTTACGGCTCCAGTTAGGGCATGCAAATTTACCGAGATTTGGTTTTACCGGTAATCGGTAAATTTTTTAACTAAAAACCGGTTTACCGGTAAATTACCGGTAATTTTGTTTAATTGAAAATAATTATAAATTTGTGATAATTCAATCCACAAACTATTTTTTCTATCTATAAAAAAATAATCAACAATAACATAATAAGATAATAATAAAACTTTATTGAAAAATACTTTAAACAATATTTCAAAATTAAAATTAAATAAAAACTTTTAAATTTGCAATTCTTTTTGTGTATTAAAATATGCCTGCAATAAACAAATTGTATCTATAGTCGTATCACTAAGACTTGTTCTTATTTTGGTACATATAACCCCAGCTGAAGAGAAAACTCTTTCCGACTCAACAATCGTCGGCTTTATTGTTAACAGATACTTGTAAGCCAACGTTAAATATTTTCCTCTTCAAGCACAGCGATTTTTTCCTAATAATTTTTGTTAAAGTTGTGGTGTTGGTGGATGTTGTTGCATTTTCATTTTTCTTTTTAATTGCCAAATGTAATCTTTCCTTCATAGTTAAATTAGTTATATCAACAACTTCAGTTACATCATCCATCAGACGACTCGTTTTATTCATTTATACTTTCAGAATTTTGTTTATTTACCCGTTCAATGAACGCCACAATAGTTTTTATAACTAGTGATTTATTTAATTTGAATAAATTATAGTCATCTTCTATAACCATATTTCTAAATTCTGAAGAATTATGTATAAACTGTAGAACATCTGATATACTTTTGGACGTTCTTGTATTCATTTAATTAATTCTGACTTTAATTCTCTGTTTAAGTTAGAATTTTGTGAAGACAGTTCAGAGCCGTAGTAAGGGGGGGGGGGCGGAGGGAGCGACGGCCCCTAGCGCACCAAGGAAAAGGGCGCCACATTGCGAAAGTGAGGACCTTTTTTTTTGCTCTTCACTTGGAATTTGCTTATCACTTACATTTATTTGCCAACGGCGCCAAAACACAGTTTTGCCCCTAGCGCAAGTTTTCCTTACTGCGGCTCTGAGACAGTTCATCCAGCATAAATTTAATAGCAATATCAGCATTAATTAATGTACAATCAGCTGCACCTAAAGCTTTTATAGCCAATTTTATTGGTTGTAATATCTGCATTACAATATTTGCACTACTGCACTACTATCATTTTTATAACATTAATTTCATCTTCTGAAAAATAACATCAATATTTAAATCAATCAGCGATTTTCCTGCTTATGATTTTAATTGAAAAAATCGTTCGACCATACTTCATAGACTGTTCCATCTGGTACTACAATCTAAAATTAAACATATTTCTTTCCCAAATTCATCTTTTAAATGTTTTTGCAAAATATTTTTTGTAGGGGAACGACGAAATAATTTTACCACACTTTAAAAATTACCGAAATCATCGGTATATTTTAAATAAATTACCGGTAATTTCGGTAATCATATTTGTCGGTAAAACTGGTAAACCGGTTAACTGTTTACCGGTAATGCAACCCCTAGCTCCAGTTGTCATGGAACCGTTATCATATATCAAGAAGAGAAGACGGCATGGAAAGGTAAATCATGCAACGGATAGTAGATTGAGGAAGATATCCCAAATCCTGGGTCGACCAAATGACGCTATGTATAAGTCAACCACATACTACAAGAAACTACACATTTGGTCAAAGATCGAGAAGCGCAAGCTCCGAAAACGAAAACAATTGTGCGGATATGACGCCACAAAATCCCCCTGTTAGGCAATGGATCGAAAAATATGAAAGAATGTAAATGAAAGAGAGAGAGAGAGATTTCCCTTCTAATATGAATATTTTCTTTGAAAAAACTATTTTTGATAGTGGGGCTAACTTCACTGAGACGGGGCTAGTACATATATTTTGGGGAAATAAATAAAAAAGTTCCCTAACCACTGCATTAAACAAACTAAATAATTTGTACACCCCTGTTGGGACATATAAATTTAAACATCATTTATATCAAAGAATTTCCAAACCAAAGCAGGACCTTTCTATTGTAGTCTATTATCAATCCATCACCAAGTTCGGTGAAACCATCTTCTGACCACAAATCTAGAGTGTATTCACCTCAACCAAGATAGCCTATCACAAACCACATTACATAAAACTTATTTGCCTAAATTTATAATACCAACATAACTTTATTATACTTAACTTAATAGTGTTGACTTAAGAATCCTGAGTACTCTTGATATGAGGTATTGTTGAAGGTAAATTTTTATTACAATGACTTACGAAATAATAAGAAAACACTACAAATTTAAGAGCTATTGTAAATTTGTTATAATTACCATTTTTATACTAATTTTATTGACAGGTTGTTTGAAATTTAATTTTATTGTATTTAAATTTACAATTATTTATTAATTAATAAATATTTAATAAAGAAGTGGACGCATTTCTCATCTATATTTTATTTGTCGTTCTCATACTTCATTTCAGGTAAATAGCATTACGAAATAGAAAAATAAATTAAATAATTTTTCAAAATATAGCTTAACCTTTGTCCAATTTTGGCTATGCTGTTGGGACAAATGCATTAAATAAATAATATAAACCTGATATAAGACGATAATAGAGATTTAAGGACAAAATTGGCATTTTTCTAATAATTTCCTCTTAATACATTCCTGTAATTTTTTTCTCCAATACCAGTCCAATTAGTACCGCCTTTTACTCTTCTTCCTGGCGTCTTACTAATTAATTACATCAACCAAGTATTTTTGTAACCCTTAATGTTACAAATATTCAGATCATTAATCTAAAATTGATGTGTAAAATATTATCTTCTAAATGGTTCTTGACATCCGATATTACAAAAATTAACATTTAATTTGTAACTAGTAATAATTTCTAGATTTTATTACTATTTTGATTATGCAAATATCAAGTTTTTACGGGTTTAAATAATTTAATTAATATTTACTAGTTTAATACAGTGGTTCTCAACAAAAGGGGATCATCTATGTTCCAGTAGCGGCTGGTGGGTAAAATATTTGGGGGAACACTTTTTGATCAATATACTTCACGGTGTCCAGTGTAAGGCCCGCGGGCTGAGTCTGGCCCAACAGTAAGTTTCAAATGTCTCGCATGAAATTTCTGCCCATTGTTTTTTTGGAATCACCTTCCTCTTTCAGAATTTATTCCCCACGTTCTCAAATGATTTTCAGAATTCCTCCCACCTGTCCTCTGTGATTTTTAGGGTTTTGTAGGTATAACACGACGGTATAAACCTTTATACCGTCATGTTGTCGTCTGTCTGTCTGTCTGTCTGTCTGTCTGTTCGGTAAAAATTGTAGTCAAACGGCTAAACCTAGAGAGTTGAAATTTGGCATGCTTATACAACTCTTTAACCCGCACATAGGAATAATACTAAAACATCTAAAATACATATCACCCTAAAAATATAAACAAATATTTGAACACCGAAAAAAAAAATATTTTTTTTAAATTCTGAATAGAGTATCAAATGAAAGCTAAGGGCTAACAAAATTTTATTTTTGCAAAATAAATTTTGATGCGATTTTTGCCAAAATTATGCAAAAAAAAAAATTGTCCCACACCCTGTAGCCCAGATGATTTAGACTAAAATTCTGAAAAAATTCTAAGTAATGTACATTGGTGTGAACCGGAATAGTTCAATAGGAATTTTTGATCAGAATATGTTTTCGGAAAATAACGCATTTTTTATGTTTTTTTGTTAACGGTGTACAAAAGTTATAGTTATGTAACACAGTAGACTGGAATACGTATCCTGGTCTAATCGTTAGCTTGCTGGCTTGCTACGCAACAAACTCAGGTTCGCTCCCGGCCAGAGGAGACAATTTAATTTTTTTTTGTTGTTTTTTTAATTTTTTTTTTTTTAATTATTTTGCAAAATTCTAGTTATATTTTGGCAAATGTTGCATTTAATTTGTAAGAGCGTAAATTTAATAACCAGTGGGAATTGTTGGAATTATATTTTCATTCTATGTGTCATGTATACGAAACCAGAGAGGCGCAGCATATGACTTAAAACAACCAATGAAAGCCATAGGCGCAATTTTCAAAATCTTAATGAACCTTGCTATGTAAAAAGATTACTGCACATATTTAGAAACCTAAATAATGGTATTAGGTATTCGAATTAAAATTAACAAAAAAAAATAAATAAAATAACATAAAATTTGTTTTTAAAGCTCTTAGATTAATAGACGATAGATTATTTTAAAAATATCGTTCATCTTGCCGTGATTACTACAAAGCAAAATTTGTCCTACATACTCAGCATGCCACCTTCACTAATTATATACCTGCGAAACCCTGCAATGTGGCTAATTGCCACAGTATTTGCTACTGGCCATTAAATAAAAAAAAAAAAACCTGCAATGTGTGAAAATTCACACTTCACATCAATTTTTGTATACGAGAGATATAACGGGTGTTTTTTTTAGAGGTATAGAACTTTAAATTGCAATAAAACAACGATGGATTATTCGATTGACATGAATTTTTTTTTATTCGAAAGATAATCTTGTGGCATTACATTAAATCATACCAACAAGACGGCGCAACATGTCACACAGCTCGTGCCACAATCGATTTATTGAAAGACACGTTTGGTGACCGCCTAATTTCACGTTTTGGACCTGTGAATTGGCCTCCAAGATCTTGTGATTTAACACCGCTGAACTACTTTCTGTGGGGCTATGTAAAGTCATTGGTCTATGCGGATAAGCCACAAACGCTTGACCATTTGGAAGACAACATTCGCCGTGTTATTGCCGATATACGGCCACAAATGTTGGAAAAAGTCATCGAAAATTGGACGTCCAGATTGGACTACATCCGAGCCAGCCGTGGCGGTCATATGCCAGAAATTATATTTAAAATGTAATGCCACAAGATTATCTTTCGAATAAAAAAAAATTCATGTCAATCGAATAATCCATCGTTGTTTTATTGCAATTTAAAGTTCTATACCTCTAAAAAAAACACCCATTATTTATCAACTACGTTTGACATTTATTTGTTTACCTCTTTAAATGTTTAGGTATGCAATCCGGCATACATGAAATCGTAAAAAAAAGCTTACTTCACTGCCGATTTGGAGTCACTTCACTGACGATTTCACGTTATTCCACTGTTTGATTTCAGAAAAAAAATTGTTTAGAATGAAGAAACGATTCTTTTTTTGTTCAATGTAGTTTTTAATAAGATTAATATTTGAGAGGCGATGGAAAGCACTACCTGAAATTGAAATATTCATTATTTACGTTATATTAAAATAAGGTATTGAGAATCTCTGGTTTAAATCTAATTTGAATGTTGGCAGTCATTTTATTACCATAATAAATGTGTGTTTTTTTTAGTGAAAACACGATGATAAAAATATTTTTATTTGTTTTAAATTATTAGAAAATTATACTATTTTAATTTGATTACAAAATGTTAACACATAATGTGTACACTTTAACAGAAAATATGTCAAAAATTCCAATATTTTTTTAAGCTGAGATTGTTTTAAAATAACACAATCTTCTTAAAATTCTGAAACGTGATCTGTTCGAACATCTTTAAACAAACAATATCTTACACCTAAAATCATTCAACAGATGCCCAACGAACCAAAAACATTTACAGTTGATTTATTTTTGTGATCGTCACACGATGCTTTAAGAACTTAATTTACGGATTCTAATCTTTTGGACCATATCTAGTTAAATGTGTTTTAAAAGACCCACATTTTAACACAAAAAGTAGTTATTTAAATTCCTCTAAATCTGAGAGGAGAATCTGTTTTTAGAGGATCTTGACGCTGCTCTTAACAACAGAATCGGGATGAAATGTATTTTTTCTATTTTGCATTCATAAAACTGCGTTCATAGCTCTAAAATTATTGACTATGCGCTGTGCATTGTGGATAAATTTAGTAGACTGCTTTGACATGCTTTCTGTTAATAATAATAGAAAAGTAATACTTTAACACCGGACAATTTATTTCACCACCATTGCCAGTTAATTAATAAACAATCTACCCGTTTCCAACACAAAACCATCTTCCTTCATGTCGTCAATGTCTCTTCCTCCAAACGGAACGTTTTCTTTCAAGAATGTTACGTACAATGTTGTTAGAGAAATCATCGATTCATTAAGAAGTAGTAACTCAAAGGATGCCTATGGCCTAACTACTAACCTATTAAAGGAGATGAAAATTGTTATCATAATACCCCTCACTAAGGCAATCGATCATTGCATATCAGCTAATTATTTTTCAGATAGCTTAAGGGAGACGAAAAGGATCTTAATAACTACTGTCCAATCTCTATTCTATCTACCCTGTCTAAAGTTCTAGAAAAAGCTCTATTTTTACAAATAGCTGCTTACTTTTAAGATAACAATCTGTTTAATCCATCACAATTTGGCTTTAGATAAAACAAATCAACAGTAGACGCAATTTTACATTTTCTGAACGAAGTTTCTGTTCCTTTAGAAAATGGTGAATTCTGTATAGCTTCATTTTATGATTTAACTAAAGCTTTTGATTGCTTATGTCCCACCATATTACTGGAGAAACTCTCCTTATATGGTTTCACACCTGAAAGTTGTTCCCTTTTAGAATCATATCTTTTAAATAGAACTCAGTATGTTAAATTTAATAACAAATTATCTCTTTTGTCTCTTTTGTACGGAGTTCCACAGGGATCGATTCTAGGACCTCTCTTGTTTATTATATACATTAATGACCTACCTTCATCAATTTCCACAAATTCCAAATCTATTTTATATGCAGATGACTCTAATTTTGTTTTGAAATCATCAGACTATGATCAGCTATTAAATGATACTGGTCACTGTTTCGAGGAAGCTAAGCTCTGGTTTATATCTAATAAACTCTCTATGAACGATGACAAAACTCAAAATATGCTCATCAGCTGTAGAAATCACATTTATGAAAATAAAGCATGCGTAAAATTTCTTGGTATTTACGTAGATCCGAAACTAACTTGGGAGCAACACATTAATCATTTGTGTAGTACTTTGTGTAAATCAATTTACTTGATAAGGCAACTGGCTAATTCGGTTTCCAAGCCCATTCTCTTAATGGCATATTTTGGGTTGTTTCAGTCACACAAGTCTTATGGGATATTAGCCTGGGGACATGCATCATTGTCATTGAGTTTTTAGGCTACAGCGCCGGGCATTGAGAATAATTGCACGCATTTCCTATAGGGCTGATTGCCGTTTACATTTCGTTGATCTTAATATTATTATCCTGCTTTCTTTGTACATTTTTTAAAGTTTACTGTATGTACACAAAAAAAATTCAGCCACTACCATGGCCGTTACCACGATTTTTATGTGTTTTATTTCATTTTAAAGTTCTAAACCTCTAAAAAAAAAACACCAATTATATACTTCGCATTATTATTTATTATTATTATTTTTTCTGTAACTACTCGAATATAATTGGATAGAAATTGTCATTATTCAGTTTACAGATATTTTTTAGATTGTTTTAACCCAAAGATAAAATAAGAAAATAGGTAGACATTTTTCTAGATTGTAGATAAGAAAATGGCCACAACATGTTGCTGTATCGTTTATCCCTTCACTAACATCTATGATAGTATGTTAAAATCTTCATACTATTATATTACGGTTGTATTCTGTAAGTATGTACTTGAAGTCGCCTCCTACGATGTTGCAGGCTTGTTTGACTTTCCCATCGTTAATTTGTCTCTTTAGCCTTATCTTATCATACTCCCTAAAGATGCCGTGATGTTCTTTCAACTACAAATATTTTTAATTGCTTTGTTTATATTTTTATAATTTATCAGGTATCTAATAAGAAATTTGCAAGAAATGTCAAAAGCGTGTTCTACATTATACAATTCTCGTCAAATTTTCATACTTATTTCTTTGACTAGAACTTGTACTAGAAATAAATCAGTGAAATCGTAGAGTGTAGAACACTTTATGAAGTCAAGGTCAACTTTATTCAAAACTAGATTTGGACAAATTTTTCTTGAAAATATTTTCAAGTTAGAACTCCGTGCATGCGCAGTAGACACTTTTAACAAAAGTACCAACATTACGCTTGTATATATTTTGTATTACCACGTGTTTAATCGTGTTTTGTTGATCATTGGTTTGAATAGGCGAATATATAAATTGTGTTTTGTACGTAAATCAGTAATTTTACAAATCTAATAGCTAGGTTATAAACACTTGACAAGATATGAATTATATATTTATGTTGGTACTCTAAATGAACTGAAACACGTGTAAGAATTTCATTCTCTACCAAAAAATTGAAAAATAAGTTGTATTAAAACTTTGACAACTTCTAGTTCAAAGAAAAAAGTTTAGAAAATTGACGAATAAAGTCTAATGTAGAATAGACTTAAAGCCTGTAGTACACGATGCAATTTATCGATTTGAATCTCGTACGATTTGTCGTACGATAATTATTGCATTGAGAATTTTGTTCAGAATTATCGGATGTAAAATTATTGTTGTATACCATCCGATATTTATCGCTTTGAATCTGTACCAATTGATGCGCACTACGTCTATTTTTGTAAGTTGACAGAATTCAAATAATTGTACTTAACCTAGAATGGACAGATAGTTTACCAATTTTTGAAGACTGATAACATTAATCTTTGTCCCAAATCAGTAAATCTTCTGGATTCGCAAAGCCGTACCATTTTTTGTTCTAATTTATTACATTTGAAATTGAAGGGTATTATTCTTTTATTTAATTTTTGTTATTATTATTTTTGTCTATAAAACTATTTTTTTTTTAAATGCTTGTTTAAAATCATCTAAACAGTAGAAATTCCCTTCAATAGTCCCATAATTTTAGAATCACTAATAATTTTTCTTCTTCACTTGTAGCAAAACATAAATATAAATGGTACATTTATTCACTTTTAACACATTTTTCTTATTGGCATTAAAATTAAATTGCAGAACTAATAAAGACACTTTGTGATACACTGCAAATTTTCTAATAAAATTCATTTAATATTCGAAGATGTTCTTCCTGTGATTGACAACCATACACGCAACAAGGAGTATTTAATCTTTTTTAGGGTTTTGTAGGTATGACCAAAAAACCCTTATACCGTCATTTTGTCGTCTGTCTGTCTGTCTGTCTGTCTGTCTGTCTATCTGTCTGTCTGTCTGTTCGGTAAAAATTGTAGCCAAACGGCTAAACCTAGAGAGTTGAAATTTGGCATGCTTATACAACTCTTTGACCCGCACATAGGCAAAATACTAAGACATCTAAAAAACATATCCCCCTAAAAATATAAACAAATATGTGCTCAGCGAAAAAAAAATATATTTTTTTATAATTCTGAGTAGGATATCAAATGAAAGCCCTTGGTACGTGGATTAACGATCAAATTTTTATTTTTGCAAAATAAATTATTTTGAAAGGATTTTTGCCAAAACTGTGCAAAAAATGTTTTGTCCCACACCCTGTAGCCCAGATCTGAAAAAATTCTAAGTAATGTACATTGGTGTGAACCGGAATAGTACAACAGGAATTTTTGATCAGATTATGTTTTTGGAAAAAAAAGCATTTTTTGTGATTTTTGGCTAATAATGTACACAAGTTATAGCTTTGTAACACGCTACACTGGAACATGTATGGTGGTGTAGTGGTTTTTGACGCTGGTTTTTCACCCAAGTAACTCGATCCGAAAGGAATCGAACCCTGCGAGAACAGACAATATTATTTTTTGTTTTTTTTTTTTTAATTTTTAAATTATTTTTTCAAAATTCTAGTTATATTTTGGCAAATGTTGCATTTAATTTTGAAAAGCGTAAATTTAATAACCAGTGGAAATTGTTTAAATTATAATTTAATTCTGTTTCACTGTACACGAAATCAGAGGGGCGGAACTTATAACAACCAATGGAAGCCATAGGCGCAATTTTTTAAAATCTTAATGAACCTTGCTATATAAAAAAAAATACTGCACATATTTAGAAACCTAAATAATGGTATTAGGCGTTCGAATTAAAATTAACGAAAAAAATATTTTAATATAAAATTTGTTTTCGCATCCAAAATAATCATGATTCACTTACTAAATACCTGCAAAACCCTGAAATGTGTGAAAATTCACACTTCACATCAATTTTTTCTTAAATTTATCACTTTATTCGTTGTAAAAACGAAGTGAGAATGGACAGAAACAAAAAAAAACACATGGCGAACTATACGTAAACAATGACAGTATACTTTTTGCAGAGGCGAATCTAGCTTTTTTTTTTTGCTCTTCACTTAGATTTGGGAGGTGAGGACCTTTTTTTTTGCTCTTCATTTAAATTTGGTAGGTGAGGACCTTTTTTTTCTCTTTACTTAGATTTGGGAGGTGAGGAACATTTTTTTTGCTCTTCACTTATAAAAATATTCAACATAAGTGAAGAGCATGTGCAGGGCCTCTTGGCATTTTTAAGCCCTGGGCCCCCAAAAAGCTAGATCCGCCACTGGATACGCGTTACCAATACACACAAAATTTCTCTAAGGATATTTTAAAAAAAATACAACAAAAATATTATAATTTTTTATTAATTGTCTTCCATTACAATAAAAAAAACTCGACTATAACTTTTTTTTTTCATTTATACGGGCACTTAAAGTCTGTTCCAAATGGTTAGGCGGAACTAGATTTTGCAGTCTAGTTACTTTCATCGTTTAAATCGTGCTTTTCGGTCGTTTTGTTTAAGCTTTGTAAATCATACAATAAACATTTTTTAGTTAAGGTTAATATCATTTTAAAATGTCATTTTCTTTATATTTTGATTTTTTGTGTCTTTCTTAATACAAATTTCCCATTTATTTTATTTTTTTTTTTTCATTAAAATATGTAAAAATAATAATTTAATTTTGACATATGTCATTCGTTTAGAGTGGTTTCATTGTTGGAATTTTAAATTTTGACATTCCAACGTGAAAAATGAAATAACTCAAGGTCCCTTCTCGTGACAACCTAAAAGAATGAAATTCCCATTTAGTTCCGCCTAACCGTTTGAAACAGACTGTATATTAATATTTCAATATAAATAAGATATATATATAACAAGCGCGCACACAAAATTTTTTGTTGGGGGTTTCAAATGCCATTTTTTTAAATTGTTCAGAAGCCAACATTTTTTCTTGTGGTGGCTCACGTTTATTTACAAGACAAATGTGTCCCTTAAAAACTTTTTTTAATTGCTTGGGGAGGGGGCTCAAGATCATGAGCCCCCTCTAGATTTTTGAGGCAAGTATAATTTTTTTATCGTTATAAATATTAATGAAAGTATAATGGTTTTGAATTTTGAAACGATGAAATTTGACTAAAATGGATCTGGCACTTAGTTATATCTATAATTTAAATTTTTCTCTATATCTGGGGGGCCTAGAACACTTTGATCTATTTATTTTTGTGCCGCGGCACACCGGTCGAGAACCACTGTCCTAGATAAAGCTTGTTTGTATATTATATATACACACTAAATTGGCTATGATGCAAATAATCTCTAGCATATGCTGTTAAAGCTGCTTCGGTTGAATCATTATCATCATTCTTCTCTGCAGCTTCTACATCTTCCACAGTTTCCACGTCCTTATTCGTTCCATCCAGTAATGGATAATTTAGATAGACTGTTCTATCGAAAAGTATATCTCCATCTTGATCAGTGCATTTTATTTGGTAAGCGTATCCGAAATTATGTTCTTCACAATTTACTTTGGATTTTAGTGACGTTATTCTGAGCGCATTAGATATATTGATAAGAAAAATAATTCCAAGAACTGATATATACATATTTATCTGAAAAAAAAAAAATACAAAAGTTTTGCTAATATATATAGTTAAATTTTCATGCAGTAGACAAAAGCAACTAATTTATTCTAATGAGAAGAAAAGAGGACAGTTAGATAAAAAAAATTATGGTGAACCGAAAATAGTTGGGGTGATTAAATAATAATAATAATAAGTTTATTGACTCAATTACAGACTCAGTGTTTTAATCCAGTCGATATTATAATATATTAATTTAGTATAATAAATTTAACAAATCATAAATTACATTAATTACATTAAAAATACATTCAAAGATTTGTCAGTTTATCATTTTACAAAACTGTGATGTAAGAATTCTCCATGGAGTAAAATGGATTTTTAATAAAATAGTCCTTCATGACATTTTTAAATTTGTTGAAGGCCAATTGTTTGATGTTAACCGGTACTTCATTCTTAAATTTAATGGAGTATAAGCAGTTCACTTTTGTAAGAACAAACTAGATCTTCTTTCCAATAATCTGATGTACTGAAGATAATTAGGATTCCATACAACAGTTGCAAAGTTTAAATGACTAATACCCTTTTTACACTAGAACTTTAAGATCGGATGTTAAAGTGAATGAGTCTTTAAACGCTAATGTGAAACCGTATGGCCTCGTCTAAATACAGGCGATGTTTAAGACAGAGATCTGCGTCTTAAACATCGTCCGCATTACCAACATAATTTCTATTATAAAAAAATACTCTTTGAATTTGTGCTGTCAACATTTTATATTATCATAAACAAGAATACTGTATTATATCGACGTTATAAGAAGTTTATACTTATTTTTATAATAAAATTATTTATTTTAATAATGTGTTTAATAAAATACAGAGCTACAATAATTGAGATAAAATGTATCGACTTACATGTTAATACAGGTGTAATATATTCTTTATTGTAGAATGAAATGAAATATCCATATTTGTTTATAATAATTCAAAATGTGCGTCTGTGCCGACAGTTCAAAACTGGTAATTTCATGACGGTAACTTAAGGACAAAATTACTGTAGCTGATGACAGCACCAGAGATTTAAACATCAAGTGTGAAAGCATACCGATGTTAAACATCGGTGAACTTTAAGTTCACTCGTCTTAAAGTTCTAGTGTGAAAAGGGTATAAATACAAAGGAAAAATACAGTGACTTACAGACAGCAATAGACTGAAATTTTTTAGAAGAACGGATTATAAATCCCAACATTTTCAAGGCCTTAGAACAGATGAAGTCAATATGACGGTCAAATAAGATATATCACTTCTATTGTAATTTTATGAGTTCCCTAACTTTTATTATTTTATTGCGATCTTCAAAACTAATTTGGTACGGACTATACCATACACACTGACACAGTGATGGTGTTATAATTTCTTGGTAATACCTACAAAATCCTATAAATTACATGTACTTACAATTTTTCCTTTTGCCATTAATTTCTTTTTCACATACGTCTTAATACAATCTAGCTACTAATTAACTAACTTGCGTTCAATAGATATGTGTATTTATACTCTATACTGTCACTATTACAAAACGACTGAACGACGTATTATATTAAAATACACATACATAATAATATTTCCATTATAGTATCAAAGGTTATCACTTATTTGTCAACAATTCGGACTCGAATGGTATCATTTCAAGGTTAAAGTATTCATTATACAGAGCGATCAAGAAATCTTGTCCGTTATGCAACACTTGACAGAAACATTTAGTTATCAAACTTATTTCCAAGGACATGTACACATAGGTGTACATTCTATTTTTATTACCTTATACTAATTGATTATAAAATTAACACTATTTTTCTCTACACGCCAATGGGTTGACAACAGGTATTAAGTTAGGAACACATATTTTCGTTGATTCTCGGGTTAGTTCGGACCAACGAAGTAATCTGATTGGTTCGTTGTTAAATTGGGTATTTCAGCTGTGGATTAGAACACAGTTTAGATATTTTTAAACTCATTGTTTACTGTTATGTAACTGACAAGAAATTTTGATCGCACGGTACAATTCAGGGTTATGCTGCGTTCTCAGGTATGATGCGAATCTCGAAATTAGAAATTAGAATTAGTGCTTAGAACTAACGTAAATGTTTGTTATAGACACTAATAGCCAAGCAACTGAAGTGTATTAAAATAAATAAAATTTAAAAAAAATGTTTGTTATACGTTATACCCATTGACGTCATATAAATAGACACAGCACGCTCTATGCCTTAGCATTGTTTGTTATGAAGCCAAGACCCTGCAGAGACGAAAGGGGGATTTGCCCCGAGGAGTATAACAAGTTGCCTAATTTACATTTATTTTATTCAGCTATTGCTAGGAAAAACGCCGGCGCCGTATTGTGTTTATGATTGTTTTGTTGTGTTATTTTTTCTATTTTACTATTTTACCTTTTCATCATATTTCAACTTTTAATAATATTGCCGTAAATTGCATTTTAAGAGTTGCGAACTGTGTTTCAACTACGTAGTATTTTAAATACTAAAAAGTAATGTTTAATTAAAATGTTACACATAGTTTTTCCTTAAAAAAGGTATTTGTATTCAGTACTTCGAATACATCAGAAAAGTATTTTACCCAGCATTGATTATAGATATACATCTTTATAATTTGTCAGATAAATTTTAATTTATCATGGAATAAATGATGTAAAATATGCCCGTTTTAAATTTAGAAAGTATCTGAAGCATTGCTATACAATATAATCGAGAAAAAAAGGTGTCTATATAGACATGGAATTCATTTATTTTTATATTAACAGAATTGTCCACTTAACATTTTAAATTCAGGGCCTACTAAACTTTTTTTTCGATCATATTGTATTTTAAATGTATGTAATTTAGAAACCTACTAATTATCTTAAATATATACTAATAAATTAAGGTTAATTTAATATTATTTATGAAATTTATTTTATTAAAATTTGCAGTTTATAGTATTAATAATATATTTTTACTTTCAATTCTTATCGGCAAAACATTGATGTATGCAAACTGTACAACTCCTCGGGGCAACCTCGTTTCCCCGCCTAAAGAGGTGTTGGCTTCATAACAACTCGTCCTCGTTCAGTCTCTATGTTGTACTACCTCATTGAGTGAAACCATGGAAACGAATGACATTTATTAAAAATTTGCATACGTTTTACGTATTTTGCTGACAAATAAATGGGAAATTTTTGATTAAGAATGACAACAAATTAAAATGCAGTGAAAAGGACATTTTATAATGACATCAATTTAATTTAGTATTTGCAATGTGAGTATGATTTACAAAGCTTAAACAAAATGACCAAAAGTCCGAATTAGTAGATAAAAATTACTTGATTTCGAAATCTAGTTCCGCCTAAACGTTTGGAATAGCCTATATAATGTAGAACATACTTTACAAATAATGGGTTGTTACTTATTACTAAACATCTAAATTGGAATTTTTTATCAAAATAAAATCTCAAATTCCTACACATCCTAAAAATCTAATTCTAAACCCACTGGGAAACAGTAACATTCCTATTTCACGTACTTATATAATTGGCCCTGAATGTCATTAAGTGTAGGGCTTGTGCGATCACTGTGTTGATAATACAGGTCGTTTTGCGGCCGGTAATTGGCCGAGAGATATTTAATGATTCACCCCGAGAACCAGATTGGTGTAAGATTGCCTTTATCGTTATATAAGATGCATTTACGTTTTACATATGTTGTTCTATAGTGCGATAACAAGTAATTGATTCTTTAAAGGTTATTAACGAGTTTAACATTTAAAAATCAAAAGGCACACAGACTATTGAGAATTGACACGCTCGCGTATTCGAGTCTGGTGGTCAAATATTATACTAGGCGCTCTAGTACAGTTTGAACTTATTACATATGTTCTAGTGTTGAATTTTTGTTAGAATGTCGATAGAAGTTGTGAAAAACTATAAAGTAGAACAAATTGTTGTGTTTTTGGCAATCATTCAAGACAGGACAAAGATAGGCATGTTAGTTTTTTCTTTTCTTAAGAAAAATGGAGGGAAACTTAATATTAAGTCCAGATTGGGAAAAGATTTGGTTATGGACAGCAGGAAGGCATGGGAATATATTTTGAGTTAAAAAGTACTATGCGAGTTTGTTCATTACATTTGTCGCAGAAAAACTAAACTGCGCTAATATGTTTGCACTTGCAAGTTGCATATTTAACTTTTAGCTGCTTCTGTCCAACTAAAACTAATTTTATTTCATGAGTCAATGAACATAATGCACTTGTTTGCAAACATAATCCATATATTGTCAATTCAGGTGATCGACACTCAGATGTACCACATACAATTACATGCCCGCCATTTAACACCTGCTACACTACATATTTAACTTCAATAAATCTACTGAAATTAAACTTTAAATACTGTAATTTGATGCCCACCTTCTGTTATACACCTCGATACATGTGTAGCGCGTAAAAATTTAAAAATTTCGCAAGCATTTACTCGCATTTTCATAAAATAAAAATGTACAGTGCTTAAATTAACCTGTTCGCTATTAGCATATTGACAGCTGAATACTAGACACGACAGCCATATTGCGTTGGAGTACAGCGCCGCCACCGGTAATGTCACTTCTCAATTCTTCATTGTCAAAATTTGTTATCATCACTGTCAAAAATCATGGAAAGGATAATACCATTTAGACTAAAAAGCACATCAAGGACAAAAATATTATGACCAACCAGCAATTTGGCTTCTAGTCCCGGAGGCAGCGTTGCATTTTTGATGGTCATTTTATCCCGCTTAATTTTTTTTGTAATTGATAGATTATACAAGGTGTCTCAAAAGAAATTTTATATTTATTTAGCTTACTGCGTGAACGCAACGTATCCGAGGGGCGCGGGGGTTATGTCAATCGGTAGCCTGGCTCTTGGGAATTCAGTCGCTATGGAGCGTTTCTCGGGAGAAGATCGCGCGTTATGCGTGCGAGAGTTTTACAAAAACGGTGATTCGGCGACTGTAGCGCGTAGAAAATTCTGCAGTACCAAGCATTCCTCTTATTCGACATTAGGTTAAAAAGTTTGAAGAGACTAGTACAACGCTGGATAAATCAAAATCCGGGCGACCTAAGTCATCAAGAACGGTAGAAAACGTGGAGAATGTTAATCAGTCTGTTCGTGACGACCCGAACCTTTCAATTCGGAACCGCGCAAGTGCTTTAAATGTGCATAGATCATCATTACATCGCATTATGCACAAAGACCTAAAGCTGCACCCCTACAAAATTCAATTGGTGCAAGAATTAAAGCCCCAAGATGCCAGTCAGAGGCTTAATTTCGTAAATCAGGTGATTGAGCGATTTTCAACGTTTACCAACATTTTGTTTTCGGATGAAGCTCATTTTCATCTTAATGGCCACGTAAATAAGCAGAACTGCCGCTACTGGAGTGCAACGAATCCGAAACGCAAACATCAGAAACCCCTACATTCGCCTAAAGTGACCGTATGGGCTGCGATGTCGGCGCGAGGAATTACCGGCCCTTACTTTTTTGAAGACGAAAGGGCGCGTACAGTTACAGTGAATTCAGAGCGTTATGTGGAAATGTTAGACAACTTCTTGGTACCTGAACATCAAAACTTTCCTGGCTATAACCCAAGAACATGGTTCCAACAGGACGGAGCAACTTCACACACGTCCAATATGTCTCTGCCACGTGTTCGTGAAATTTTCTCAGGCAAATTGATCTCCCGGAGAGGTGACATAAATTGGCCTCCACGCAGTCCAGATTTAACCCCTATGGACTTTTTCCTATGGGGTTATCTTAAATCTAAAGTTTACGCCAATAAACCGACTTCACTGGCGCATTTGAAAGAAAATATCCGTCACGAAATGGCAGCCATCCCTGAGTCCATCTGCCGAGACGTCATAAGTAATTTTACTGTTCGATTAAATGAGTGCCGAGAACGCGAGGGTCTACATTTAGACGATATTATTTTTAAGAAATAAATCCCCAAAAAGTGTATTTTAATAATTAATAAACATTTTTTCTATATACGGCTTACTTTTTTTTTAATCGATCCACTAAATATAAAATTTCTTTTGAGACACCTTGTATATGGCTAATAATCGAAACAAGCGTCAACCGCCAGAATCGTGGTGATGCTGGTCGCGAGAAAATGTAAATCTTGTAAAATATATATATAAAAGTCATTTCAAGCCACTTGAAAATCGATTAAAACAATGAAATTATAGCTAAATTAATTTCAAGCCACTTGAAATTTTTATAATGAATAGTTTACACATTATATTAAATAAAAATAATCGTCAGCTGCCGTACATAACGGGGTAAAGATCGTCAGTTACATCACTGATTACATTATCAAATGCTTAGGCTAAATGCCCGCTCAGCAATTATAATCCCTCAGCTGACGGTCTTAACCCCATTGTGCAAACAGCTGATTGTTGTTTTTATTATTCTAATTATATAATAAGTTCGATGTATAAGTTTCATTGAATTTGAAATTACTTTAAATCATTTTTTTTATGACAGGTTTATCCAAGCGACTGACGTATAATCCCCCACTAGGCACGCAGCTGCCTTTTATAATTATTATTATTATCACTTAAACAATTTCTGTGCAAATTTCTAGGTGACTTGAAATGACTTTTAGAATTTTTTTTTTTTTACAAGATGTACATTTTCTCACTACCAATCCCACCACTACCAACGCAGCTGACGCTAAAACCATCAATTTACTACCCGAAAGGAATAATTTCCAATAGGAATCAATCGGGATGAAATGACCAGGTTACTTGCAACGCTGCCTCCCGAACTATTCCGTTCGCATCATTCTACAACTCAACATCTACTCTGGTTGATGGAGCTCATAACTACCGGCTTCAAAGAATTTAAACTAACTGGTGCAATATTCCTGGACGTCGGAAAAGCATTTGATTCAATTTGGCATAACGGATTATTGTATAAATTAAGACATTTGTACAAATTTTCAAACCGAATAATTCATTTAATAAAATCATGCCTACAGAATAGACAGTTTTTTGTTCAAATCAATAAATCTAGCTCAGCAATTATAACAGCTTTTGCCGACGTACCTCAGGGATCCACCCTAGGCCCTACCTTATATAACATCTACATTAATGGCATTCCATGATACTGCTATATTCTGCCAGGATAAATCCCCAGAATTTATAACCGCCAGTATACTGGTATAAAAAATGGCGATTCAAAATAAATGCAGACAAAACCACAGCAATAATATTCTCCAAAAGAAGACATCTCTCTTTTCAAAATCTTTTATTAAATGGCAACATTATCGAATGGAGTAACGACAGTAAATACTTGGGCGTCACAATCGACAAAAAATGAATATGGCAAAAGCTTGTTTTTTGGACGGTTTTCCATTCTCTGCAGGATTTTTTTTTTACCAGATCTGTCCAAAATATCCTCAATAAACATCGGTAAAACCACATGTCAAAGGCTTACAACTTCTTTACATTCCTTTCAACAATAATTCATATTTCCACGCATATGAGCAGAATATCTTACTATTCGTATGCGCGGTTGTTAACTGAATCTTCAATTAGTCAAAAGTTATTTTTACAAACGCATCTTTTTACATTGCATTTTTTATATTGTATTAAATAACATTTTTTGTTGTTAAAGAGTAAAAAATAGCAATGGACTAATTTTAATAGTACTCTCACTTTCTGAAATGTCAAAAAATTTTAAAAATGAAACACATGTTACAAATATTCAAGAAATGCAAATAAGACCTTGACATATTCTCAAAAAAATCATATAATATAAATATTTTCAAATACAATTATCTCTTTGCCAATTCTAAGTAAGTGTCAACCAAATAGAATAATAAAAACAAATATTAGATACCATGTGCGAAGGAAAATATATCTGAACAAATTGCTAAATAAATTATATGCTGTATAAAATATATAATATATTTGTGCAGACAGCTGTTGGGATAATTGGTATGTAAAGTTCAAATGCATCATTTAGTCAAATTAGAGTGTGAACAATATAAATTACAACAAGGAAATGAAGTTGAAGTGAACAAACTGCAATTAAGAACTTATTATTTAAACAGTTTTGCTATAAAATTAAAATAAATACTGTTTAATTTGTCACTTCTTCATTTTATGTTGCTCTCGTCGATATTGGTTCTCTAGGCCAGTGTTCTTCAACCCGTGGTCCGCAGAAAATTCCTGCCGAATCATGTAAATGCATATTTCTGTTCACGAGTATATAGCACATATTTTTAGTCGACGCAGAAGCTAACTTTTGTCCGAACCATGATTTATTTAATATTTACTAGCCCCAATACAACTATTTTTCATACTTCTTTAGATTGTGTTTCCAGATTTTGCCGTGCATTCGACTGCTGGCAAAGCTTGCTTACATAGCGGACATATTCAGTCTGCCCAATGAAATTAATATTTCTCTGAAGGGGTCATATAAAAATATTTTTACTTTAAGAAATAAAATGGATGCGTTCAAAAAGAAGCTAGTTGCTTTGGAATAGTTGCTTACAAGAGGAAGATATAGATATGTTTCCATTTTTTGAAGAATTTTTGATTGCTGCTTATGTCAACCAGAAAGTCATATTCAACATAATAAGTCAACATTTAAAAGTATTAGCTGAAAATTTTAATAATTATTTCCCTGAAAATGAGAATCCTGGTAAAGGTAACCTCTGGATTAATAATCCATTCTTGGAAGATCCAAAGTCATGGGTACTTCACGCACGTGAAAAAGAAAAGCTTATTGAGTTGTCTTCTGATGTCACTCTGGTTTCCAGACATAAAACGCAATCATTGTCTCAATTATGGAAATCGCAAAAAAAAGAATACCTATCCATCTTTGAGATATAAAGCTATCAAATTATTAGTCATTTTTACCGACCGCCAACATATATAAGGGAGGTATTGTGATCATACCGATTTTGACATTTCGAGATTTCGATGGATCTCCACAAATTGAGATCCCTACATAACGTTTTGACTATTTTTAACATGATGTCTGTCTGTCTGTCTGTCTGTCCGTTTGTCTGTCCGTCTGTCTGTCCGTCTGTCTGTCCGTCTGTCTGCCCGTCTGTCTGTGTACACATGCAGAGCAAATTCGGCTGAAAGGATTTTTATGAAACTTCATATTTAAGCTTTTGCCATCAATGGCACGAGTTGATCAAGTTTTGGTAACAATCGGTTGACTAAAAATGGGAGTTTACTCGTGTCACTGCGGGCACTGCACTCACAAGGCAATTTATAGACTCCAGACTTAAAAAGGGGTTTAATAGTGTAGGGACTCTAAGCAAACCGCTAACTGATGTGGAATTTCGAGCATACCACACAAAGCTATAATGTAATTTCGTGGACTCGACGGACGTTTGACTACAGTGTCCTATGTGATTATTCAATAAACAAATGGTTCTCGTGGATAGCTGTCTTCTGGGTACCCAGATGCTGAGGAAATTCTGGACGACGCCAACAGAACATTTGCAATTAAAGAGCACACCAGTCACTTTGATATTTGATAAAATCACTAAATAAATAGGGTCTTTATCGTTAAAAGACAATTAGATATTTTAGAGGGGGGTTTAAAGGCAATATTTAAATTGTGTTTTTTGAGTAGACGAGCAATTTTAAAATGTCACATCGATTCACTGTATATCATAACTTGTAGACGAACTATTTGTTTTACGCACGACGTACAACAGTAGTGACGGTTTTTAATTAAAAATTAAGTAAATTTAAAGAGATAAGGAGAACGAAAAAAATCATAAACGTCTGTTATGATTAAATTCATTTAATTCTAGGGGTGTTGCAGCTCTGCAGTTCTTATATACCAGCCGCCACTGGTTACCACTACGACTTTCTTGTAATTTTTTCAATGAACTTTGTGTAATTATTATGACATTATCATCATGTTCGTAATTTATTCATTCCTTGTTTAAATATACTAAGTGTAAGCCTGCAGCACAGGTGAAAATAAACAAAGGCAGAGGCAGAGGCAGGAGATATGAATGCGCGTTGATGTTGAAACCTGGTAGCTGACAAGCACGTGGTCTCGGATACACCTGGCCGGCAATCTCAGACACTCTTTTCACCAGTTCACATTTCTTGCATTTCCTCTCTTATTGTAGGTTAGGGTTCAGTTCATTTACTTTTGTCTCAAGGATAATGCATTCTATTAATTCAACTATTTGAATGTGAGAAATTATTATAGACATGATTATTAATCTCATCATTAATGGTGGATCCAGTCTATAGCTGAAAGGAAGGGTAATTGATTTATAACAAATACAGTCAAACTTCCTGATAGGAAATGTAGAAACTTCCATGTAGACAGGGGCACAGCCAGGGGGGGGGCGACGGGTCTCGCCTCTTCCCCCAGGGCCAGCAAAATTGGCACAATTTTTATACAATACAAGCAGATTACACGGCGCTGCTCGGGGAGTTGAAAATAAAATTTGTTAACCACAACATTCATAACAGTCATTGATTTTTAAATTACTTCATTGTAAAAAATATTGGCATTTTTCTTCTTCTTATAAATAAACATTTTTTTAAGATTGCCTACACTTGATAAAGCGCGTAAGTATTGTTCAAGTGAAAATATATCACTTTCAAAATATGGTCCAACGAATTATATGAAGGGGAGAGTTGATCCTTTTTCCCTCCTGACACATCGACTAAAACATTCGCCCAGTCAAATAATAAAACTGTTTTAAACAACTAATTACTCGATTCAGATAAGTCAAAGTGGAAATCTGGCTTAGTTATAACCTTCAGAATGTAATTTTAAAACGACACCTCAAACGTGAAATAGAGTAGAAATAGTAGAAATATAATAAAAAGAGTAGTTTTTGATACAATCGCGCTTAAAAAATCGGTATTTGGTTTTATTTTGTACTATAAATTGTAATATAAATATCAATATCTTCTTAGGTATTTTTGAAATTATGATGTTTTACACAGAAAAAGGACTGATATAAGTTGTACTAAACAACAGTGGCTTAATCTGGGGGGGGACACTGGGGGCGCAAGCCCCCCCTTAAAGTCCAATGAAATGAAAATTTAACAAATTTAACATAATCGTACAGCAAAATAACTTATGCATTTTACAATATATCAGTGGCGCACCCAGGAATTTTTGTTGGGGGGGGGGCGGAAGACAAAATTATTTAAATTATGAATAAGGTTCACACTTTTAAATTTCAAGTGATGATCTAAAAAAGAGGTCCTCGCTTCGGAAATACAAAGTGATGACCTAAAACAAAAAAGGTCCTGACTTCTAATATACAAGTGACGACCTAAAAAAAAAAGGTCCTCGCTTCGGAAATACAAAGTGATGACCTAAAAAAAAGGTCCTCACTTCTAAAATACAAGTGACAACCTAAAAAAAAGATCTTCATCTCTATTTTCTAGTGTGTTTGTATGTTTTTATTTTTATTTCCTTCCTTCTTAGGGGGGCCTGGGCTCCCGGGCCCCTCCCCTGGGTGCGCCACTGCAATATATAAGCTATATTTTATTATGATTAGTATTGAAATTAACAGAAAATGAATATTTACATATTATTTTTAGGTTTTCGTAGGTATAATCAAGAAATTCTTATTCCGTCACATGAGTGTGTTCGTACGGTAGAAATTGTGACCAAGCGGCTGATTTAGAGAACTGAACATAAGTACGACAAATATTGAGACTTCAAAAATATATCCCGCGAAACATACAGTTTCATGATGCCTCGGAATCGATGCCGTGAATCGATGCATGCCTCATAGTGTATGAGGGTTTTAGCCTTATTTACAAGGCCACCACTGCAAATAAAAAACCTTAAAATGTTTTTAAAATCTATTAAAACATTAATTGATCAAATATCGCCCGCGGGACAAATGCGGCAAAAATATCATCCGGCCTGTAGACATATTTTAAAAAGTTTACTAATATAAAAACAGCAACTTAAAATAATCAGAAATTCGCAAAATAAAACATAACAATAACTAAATAATACCCAATTCTTAAAATTATTACTTTTATTAATAATATCACCGTTATTAGTAAGCTTGGTTCTAAAATCAAGCGCCAAGAGCCCAGCTAATTCAAGTTGTCCGGCCCAACATTTATTTAATGTGGCCCGTTTCTGAAAAAGTTTGGAAACCTCTGATCTAGCCCTAAATACCCTCTGCTCCAAATTTGAGTATCTAGGTACACAGGTACATCTTAATGTATATTTTGAAGCAACAAAGATTCAAGTCCTGCTAATGTTGTAATATTTTATTCTTGTTAATTTTTTAAGGCTTAAGGCATGTCAAAGTAGTTTTTATAGGAAATGCAACTAGAAAATTAAATTAACATAACGCATACTAATTAACATAAGTCTTAAGTTAAAGTGTTAAAAGATTGAAAGCCTGAAGCATAAGCAGAACCCACCTGTTCATCGACCTTGCAATGTATAATATTTGCAACACTTCCACGAATACATGCACTCCTGATAACTATTAGAATACATAGGAATAATATTGACGACTGTACTTTACGACAATAACTTCTTCTATTACCAATAGATGTAGTTATTAGGAAAACAGAAGTACCAATAAAAACAATCGTAATATTAATTGACTATAATGAATGTTATAATAATAATTTAATGATGTATAAAGCCCAACTTTACAACTATTTATAGAACAAACTATAAATCAAACTATAAAAGAACAAAGTATTCTTCTTCTTCTTTGGGCACTGTTGGGTTGACTTTTGGCATCACTCACATAAGTTCTCCATCTTGATCTGTTAATTATTAGGTCTTTCCATGTGTCCTGTATACCAATACTTATTATATCTTCGGTTAGCTAATCTCCATATTTTGCGAGTTCTTCCCACTGGTCGACATGCATTCAATCTTCCCTACCATATCTTCCTAACCATTCTGTCCTCCCTCATCCTCATCACGTGTCCTATCCATTGTAATCATCTACCTCTCACAGTGGCAGGTCGTGACATTAAAGCTTTTTTAGGGCAAAATCTAATCAAAAAGGTTTTTGAATGAAATTTCCTTGAAATAACTTGTTTTTTTTTAAATTTTCTTCGGAACTCGTTCAAATGAATTCCGGTGTTGGTGCTCCTAAAGTTTTAAGTCTATTTTTATATCATAAGTTCAATTATTTTTGGAAACTAGTTTTAAAATTGAAATAACGCTATTTTCTTTGTCATTCATTTTTTAAATTAATTTATTTATTTATTATTACTTTTTTTTTCCAAAATTCGCCACTTACATAAAACACAATCACATAAACTAAAGAAAATGTAGCGGGTAAATTATTATCAACTATACTAATAAAATACTATTTTAATAATGTAATTATTAGTGCAGTGTTTTTGGTCTGACCAATAAAGTACCTATATAATTTTCTAACGCCGACCACTAATAATAATTGTTGGTAATTTTTTGCAAGAAAACAAATATATTTAATGTAGCACATTAAATATATTTTAAATATATTTTAATTGTAGAAAAAAACAAAAAGTTTACAGAAAATAAACAAAATTAGAATTTTTTATATGAAAAATGTGCATAAAAAATAACAAAAAAACGCAAAAACCACATATAAAATCCTTCGCGTACCACTAAAATTTTTCTGCGGACCACCTGTTGAAAAACACTGGTCTAGCGCATTTATAGAGATGAACATTTTTATCGGCACATATTATAGAATAAAAAACATAAAATGAAAAAAAATAGTAGTAAAAAGAATTTAACAAGCGGTGAATGGAAACCTCCGCTAGACTTGCCCTCCCATTATATTTTATACAAATTTTTGTTCAAAGCTTAGTGTACTAGTTATAAATTTTTTAAAATTGAAAGGTTAATTTCGGATGTTCATAAAAAACAAGGCTTCTTCCCAATTAATAGGAGAATTTTTTAGTCCCAGAACGAACTCTCTAAGTTGAACCGTTCTTGAGTTATCGTGTATACACACACACAGACACACATACGGACGGCACTTTGAAAATAGTTTTTTGGATTCCCTGGACCTTAAAACGTGGTCATCAGTCATCTCAACATCGAAAATTTTCACGATTACAATACTTGCATATATTAAGGTCGGGCAAGTAAAAAGTTACAAATTATAATACGTTAAACTCATAGAAACATTTCTTGGTCAAATATTGGTCAAAATAGATCTTATTATAATACGTTTTCTGTAAATAATTTGCAGTTGAATAAAAATAATTAAATTTTTACTAATTGTTGTTTAGTTATGTGCAGTGGTGCACACAGATTTTTGGCTTGGGGGGTTCCAATTATAGACATAATTATTATAAAGAAATATTATATATTTAAATCTTATTATAAATAATAACAATGATTATGAAAATTATTGTAATATTATTTATAATTCATAATCTTTTTGGCAATGTTTTTATGAACATTTGTACAATGTATTTCAATGTAGGTACACTTAAAATTTTGGTATGGGGGTGGTCCGGACCCGCTGGACCCCCCCCCCTTGTGTGCGCCAGTGGTTTTGTCAATAACTAGTTAGATGACAATAAATATCATTTATTAAATGAGTTATTTGAATAAAAACGAGAAGTTTGGGGATTAATGGGGATATAACGAAAAGTCAAAATTGTTTCGCGGACCACCGGTAATGGCTACGCGGACCCCCAAGGGTCCACGGACCCCAGTTTAAGAACCGCTGAATTAGAGGATTGAGTTTTGTTGTTTGATCTAATCTACTTTTGTTAGATTAAAGTAAAACATCAAGAAAGTTCTCCTTATTATAAAATAACTAAATTAGATTATCTTTTTTAAATTTCTTTTTAGTAATTAGTTTAGTATGTCTTTTAAGTCTAATTCGTTCCTTATAATTGATTTTGATTCGGATCTAAAACGAATTTTAACTAAACATAATTGCTAACTGTCGTCTCAAATTAGATGGTTTTCAAGTTAATAGCAAAGATTGTTAATAATCTGTGTAATTGCATTGGAAAGAATAGAAAAATAAATATATATACACCGTTAGAACGTATCAACATAGTGATTAGATGTTATTCCTAATTTGTGTTGCGCAAAAGATTTTTATGTTGCAATGTAGTGAATGGATAAGTATACTAAATTATAAAATTATGTTTCATTAAGTATCATTCATAGCTCATGTTTTAATAGATAGTACGTAATTCATAGTGTTAATGTTAACGCATAACAATGTTAGTTCTACACAAATCCGTATAAGCATTCATAGCTCCAATTTAGTGGATAAGCGTAAGAAAATATTTAACGCATAATGTTAGAAGTTTGCATATCTCAAACTTCTGACATTAACATTAACATTAAAACACTGACAACTGTCAAAATGAAGGAATATATTATACTTGAAATTCGAATAAGACTTGTGAATGCAGCTTGTGACATAATTATTAGTAAAAATGTTGAAACTAATATTGAAAAATAGATGTGAAGTGAGAATTTTTACATATTTCAGGGTTTCGCAGGTATACAGTGATATATTTCAAAATAGACGAATATATTATACAGGAAATTCTAAAAAGACTTGTGGCTACAGTTTATGATGTACTAATTAATAAATGTGTTGAATCTAATAAAAAATTGATGTGAAGTGTGAATTTTCGCATATTTTAGTGTTTTTCAGGTATCTAGTACCCAAGTTAAAGCAGCTATATGTGTGGAACATTTTTGTTTTGCGGTAATCAAGTCAAAATGAACAATATTTTGAAAATAATGTACCGTTTGTTATTCTATGTACAAAGAGCTTTTCCTTAAAATATTACATGAACTTTTAAAATAAAATATGTATTTTTTCAACAATAAAAAATTAATCTGACAAAAATTCCTTTTGAACTATTTTGGTTTCCATCAATGTACATTATTGAGATTTTTTTCAGATTTTTAGACCAACACTTCTGGGAAACAAAAGTTAACTTTTTTTTGTCAAATCAAAAAGTTAGGTTAGAGTGAGTAGCTTCAGAAACATTATAGTTATTTTATTTAATAATTAACTTAATAAATATTATTTTGGTTCTTTTTAGAAGTACATTAATAAAAAAACAATACATATATTTAATAACAAGATATTTTTATTATAAATTGTTTAGTAATTTCTATTGCGTGTAGATGGCAGCTAGATCGATTTATCTATTAAAACATGAGCTATGAATGGTACCAAACTATTGTGACTAGCCACTAACATTATCCATTAACATTATGCACTATGAATTACGTACTATCTATTAAAACATGAGCTGTGAATGATACTTTACTCACAATTTTATCTCTGAAAGATACTTTTTGGAATGGTTGTGCCAGTATTTTACAGTCGTGAATGAATCTTCTTCAAGGTCAATGCGTTGTTAGACCTGAACGAGATCGTGATGAAATGAAAGTCTTGCCTCTCCAGTTCCTATTTCCAGAT
Organism: Liopterus haemorrhoidalis; assembly: GCA_963971575.1. Lineage (NCBI taxonomy): Eukaryota > Metazoa > Arthropoda > Insecta > Coleoptera > Dytiscidae > Liopterus > Liopterus haemorrhoidalis. The sequence goes on along the minus strand of OZ020617.1, from coordinate 47,619,930 downwards.
CTTGTAGCTGTCTCGTTGTAGGACGTTCAAGATGTTTGTCTTAGAGACTTATTGACTTCGGAGAGTTTTCGTAACTTAAGAAGGATTTATTTAAACATTTTATTTGATGAGGAGAAAATAAGATTTGTTATAGTAACTTCAAGTTATACTGATAGCTTTAAAATAAATATGGTTGGATATAGAAAAACTTTAAATTACCTTCTTATAAAATAAATTTGTTTATTTAGCGTAGGTAGAGTAGTGGATTCTATAAAGGGCACTTTGCAACTTGCACCGAAGGGTGGGTTTCGGTAGAAAGAATATTTGGGCCCCTTGCTCTATATTGCGGACGAACCCTTATGTACCGGTTACTCCCTACTGCTTATACCCTTTTCACACTAGATCTTTAAGATCGGATGTTTAAGTGAATGGATCTTTAACCGCTAATGTGAAACCGTACGGCCTCGTCTAAACACGACCGATGTTTAAGACAGAGATCTGCGTCTTAAACTTCGCCCGCATTGCCAACTTAATTCCCATTATAAAAAAATACTCCTTGAATTTGTGCTTCTCTTCTTTTATCTATGTTCAGCTGTTATCATTTTATATATAGAGGTTATGAGAAGATTATTTGCGTTATTATTTAAATAAATATAAAAAATAAACTTCTCCTAACCTCGATATACAAAATAATGACAGAATAAATTCAAACGATATGAAATTATGTTGGCAATACATACTAGCTTTACATGGAGATTTCTTCTTCAAATTAAACATTAAGTGTGAAAGCAAACCGATATTAAACATCGATGAAGTTTAAATTCAATCGTCTTAAAGATCTAGTGTGAAAAGGGTATTAGGGTTAGTCTTATGCTTTTGGTCGAAGTGTCTTCGCAATGTATCGTAAACAAGAAATACCAATAAGTTTCCAAAATATCAGTATTTGAATAATAATAATAATAATAATAATATTTATTAATGTTGATACATTATAAAAAATGTTTACACAAGTCAAAATATTTAAAAAGTACAAATTTAAAATAGATAGTACAAAACAACATATTAAAATAAAAAAATATATATAAAAAAGTACAAATTTAAAAATGATATTAAATATAATAAGTAAAGTAAACAAAATTACAATTTTTTACAAAGGTCATCAAAAAGGATAAAAAAAAAAATAAATAAATAAATACAAGATAAAAGATATCAGGTGTCAGAGAACAAGTTAAAATCGTCCACCAGGTACTCGTCAAAATTATAGAAGGCCTTTTTGAGTAAAATTTTTTTGATTTTTGTTTTAAAATGACTTTTATCAAGGCATTTGACCTTACTCGGTAGCACATTATAAAATTTGGTGGCATAGTAATTTAACGAGTATCTGGTTGACGATAGTCTCGTGTAATCAGTCCTGATCAATTCTTTGCCTCTGGTATTATAGCTATGGATATTTTTTTGTAGCTTTTTGTCTTTAAAGTTAAAATGGACATTCAATAGGCAATAGTATATGTACAGGCAAGGGAACGTTAAAACGCCAAGTTCTATAAACAAGTGTTTACAACTCTCTCTGTAGCCTATTCCGCCGATAATTCTAATAACACGTCGTTGCAGTGCAAAAATTCTCACTGCATGCGTGGAATGTCCCCACGCTAGTAGCGCATAAGCAACGTGAGATTGAAAAAGCGCGTAGTATGCCGTCAATAGAACATCTTTACTCACTTTCCATCTTAAATTCCTGATACAATATATTGCTTTACATAATTTTATGGATGTCACATCATTATAATATATATTAATATATGAATATATATTAAGATTTGGAAATTTTTTGTTTGCGCATGCGTAAAACGTGTTATTATGACAGTTGACAGTTTTACTTTGAAAAGTTTATTTGTGCGGTTTCACTAAATTAATTAATTGTTCTTACAAAATATATATATTTTTTTAATATTATATTCGAAAATAACAATTATTCAAGAAACTAGCCTCAATGCAAACAAAAGACAAAGACGCAACATCTGAGAACGAGAGTTGGTGCACACAGTTTTTTAAAAACCTGGATAGAACACAGAGGAATTGAATCATGTTCCATTTGACTTGTCTTTAAAATCTAGTTATTTTTCATACTATCACGCACAAATGATCGATTCGAATGCCAAAACTTTCATTTTCCAAGTCTACACGTTAATATTAATAATAATAATTTAATTAATTTAATTAATTTAATAATAATTAACTTTAGTGTGAAGAGTGCCTTCACCAAGAAGCGCTCCAGAAGGAGCGTTTTAGGATGTCTCTTCTTGTTAACCATTTCCTGCAGCACGGGCCAAAATTTGTAGTCCAGGGCGTTGAGGTCAAAGCTGCTAGGCAGCCAATCAGCATGAGAAGTAAAGTCTATTGCTTTCAAGCCACTGCTGCCTAGGTTTCGCATTATGAGTTGGCGCTTATATGACTGTATCTTATACTCTGTTGACTGTCACTAGAAGTTTGCATTAAATAGCACTAAATTTATTACTTTGTTCGTTGTGGTTTGTTGGCTATCTCAATCTATCAGAGATACCCAGGCCCGACAAGAGGGGGGTAGCCGGGGAAAATTCCCGGGGCTTCGGGGTTTTTGGGGCCTGGAGTCCTGGGCAGAGTCGTAGGAAGTGAGGACCTTTTTTTTCACTCATCATTTGTATTTTGTAAGTGAGGACCTTTTTTTTGCTCATCACTTGTATTTTGGAAGTAGGAACCTTGGGGGGGGGAGGCGGAGGGGGCGACGGCCCTGGGCGCACTAAGGAGAAGGGCGCTGACGGGCTTGACTAAGGGGCGCTAATGCGAAAGCGAGGACCGAGGACCTTATTTTTTTGCTCGTCATTTGAATTTTGGGAGGCGAGGACCTTTTTTTGTTTGCTCATCACTTAGATTTTGAGAGGTGAGGACCTTTTTTTTTGCTCGTCACTTGGATTTTGGGAGGTGAAGACCTTTTTTTTGCTCATCACTTGAATTTTGAGAGATGAGAACCTTTTATTTACCAAGGGCGCCAAAAAACGGCTCTACCCCTAGCGCAAGTTTTCCTTACTGCGGCTCTGAACCTAACAAAATGTCATCATTAACAAATCTTGCTCAAAATTACAAAAACGGACAGTAAATATGATTTAGGTAAATAGGTTAGGGTCAGTTAGTTAAAGTATAGAACAGCAGAATTATAAAAACGATAATAGATAAAAAACATTTTACGAAGCCATGTAGTTGGTTTAAAGACACACAGATGTCGGACTATTCGTAACCCACTAATTTATAACTGCTGTAAACGGTACGTAGAACGTTAAAACAATAAAAACATAACGCACAACGTGACAACGAACAGTCTACAACGTGTTAATTTAAAGAGCTCTGAATGCGGCTTTATTTTCTGGAATATAATTTAAGAGCGTTTAATTTATCAAAACAGTTGTATGTAGGATTTTAACGATGGACATAGGCTGCATGCAATCTGTCATCAACTGGTACGTGTAACGTGTAACAGCCCAAATTCATTCGGCAGAGAAGTTCAATTTGACGAAGTCTTACGACATGACACGAAGTCTCACATTCCTACACACAAATAAACATACATTGCCCTTTATACATTACACGTACTAAAAGAAAATTAAAATATCTTTAATAGACCGGGAGCTCATGACATTTTTGGTCTCCGATTTCATACAGCATGCCTTTTGGAGGAGAGAATATTTAACCTGTGACAACAAAAAAGGGATGGTACTAAACCCCTGCGCGCTTTCCGGTCGTAGGGAAAATTGCATTTCCACTTGCACAAAATTTTTGTGTTTTTCTCTGATATAATATTGCTTGCCCTTTTGTCAAAAGAAAGTTATAACAAATTTAAAGTCTTTTAATTATAGGCATGCTGTATGAAAACGCGGAAAATCTTTTATTTTTTTATTACAAGATGACATGACCGTTTGAGCCCTTTGGGACCCTCCGAATCGCATGCATATATTTAAAAGACTTTAAATTTGTTATAACTTTCTTTTGACAAAAGGGCAAGCAATATTAAATCAGAGAAAAGCACAATTTTATTTTGTTTAAGTGGAAATGCAATTTTCCCTATGACCGGAAAGCGTACAGGGGTTTAGTACCATCCCTTTTTTGTTGTCACAGGGTAAATATTCTCTCCTCCAAAAGGCATGCTGTATGAAATCGGAGACCAAAAACTGTCATGAGCTCCCGGTCTATAAAAGAAAATTAAAATATCTATAAGCATCTTGTGAAACTTCACTGAAAACTTTGTTACAGTATTTATGGCAAGATTAGATATAGGTTATTGGTTCTAAGATTTAAAAGTACCACAATCACTCAACAGAGCAAAATTACGAGAGATATTTACGTAAATTATTGTCAAATTAGCAGTAAATATGTTTCTAAACAGACATAAATAATACTATAAATTAGAGTAAATCTAATGAAAATGAATCATTTTGTAATTATTTAAAGCCAAACCTTATTTCACGTTAAATTAACTACGTAAATTTATTACTAACTTTTATTAAATTTTTTTTATATAAGCCACGAACATATTTAATATATAAATAGAATGATATTTGATTCTAGGTTAATAACAATGACAATATTTGTTTAAAACTTGCTAAAACAAGTTTAATAATACGGATTTCCTTGTTACTAAATTTCATGGGAAACGGAACAGGAATATAACTGCCATCTAGTGTTATAGAATACAACTGCAATATGCACGCGTAACTTGAAAAATATGCATGTGTCAATTAAGAATTTCATTCATATTAATTTTAAAACGCCACCGGAAATATGATAAGTTTATAAGGATATATATAGCTTATCACATGGATGATTTAGAATGATCAACCGGAAGCAGAATCCTTTCCTGTTTGATTTGAGTGACCTGGATTGTAAAATTGCGTTTAATATTAATTAATAGATCCAGAAATTTTAATTTATTCTGAGTACTCCTGAAGTTGTTTCACACGACGATGATTCGAGATAAGCTTATGAAAAATACTGTTAGTTTTTTTTTTTTTTTTTTTGTGTACAGCATTTGTTGCCATTAGCGCCTTGTATGAAGAGTACTGTATTTACATTAATCCGAACGGAAGCGTTCATACAGGGATAGGGCCTTTTCACACACACCGGCAAAATCGCATCTGTAATTAAATGGAAGCATTTACACATAACCCTCGCCCGACAGATTTGCTAATCTGGCCGGCTATACCGGTAAATACACACACACCGGCAAATTTAAAGGAACAGATTGAAAATTATGTATTTTATTTTAAATTTTATTATTTTGTAGCCTATATTATTATGTAGATAGCCTTGAATGCTCTACTAACAATGAACGAAGATTGTATCGACGCCAAGGAGAACAAAATGCACCATTTAATTTTGCTACTACTGTATCTTTTGGTGGAGGTTCAATTATGGTGTGGGGTGGAATATGTTTGGGAGCTCGCACAGAGTTAAACTCTATCTCAGAAAGACTGATAGTAATAAAATTTATTATTTGTGAAAAGTTATTGTTTTTCACACAGAAGCAGCAAAACAAAAGCGACAAAATATGAATAGTTCGAAACGAAATATTGTTAAAAACAATCGAGTGTGCACATATTATATGGGAATACGAACTAGGGTTAAACACAATAGGTCATAAAAATTTGACTCTAAAATTTTGAGGAAAAATATGGTCACAGGGGTGTGTTTAATGATATGATAAATATGGTCACAGGCGTGCGTTTAATAAAATGATAAATAGTAATATAGAAATACACAAAACCAATTTAAACGTGTTTAAAATGTGCACGCCACTGGTAACTGCCTGACAGAATGATTTATTACTATCAGTCTTTCTGAGATAGAGTATAGTGGTGATTGATGGCAGAGCGTTAACTGCAGATAGGTACTGCAATAGGATAGGTGCAGAATATCAGAGATATTCTTCAAGACCATGTTGTACCTTTTTTCCCATATATCGGAGAAAATTTCACCCTAATGCAGGATAATGCGCACCCACAAATGGGTATAACAACAATGGGTTGGCCAGTGTGCTCCCCTGACCTCAACCGATTGAACATTATTCCAAAAAACATCGTACTAGAAGATTACCTGAGAGATATCAACAATATGTACACTACAGGGAAAATAATTAGATTTTTATGTCTGTTTCTTTAAATTTGCCGGTGTGTGTATATAAGCGTCGGCTATACGTGCCGACGTTATTCTCCACAAATCGGATTCCGGGCCAGCATCTTATTGCTCCTATTAGGTGCGTTCTGCACAAGCTAATAATCTGCACATTCTGCATAATTTACACGAAAAACGTTCAGCATAAGTTTTCTGTGTGCTTCGTGCCCGTTGAAGATCGTTTGGCAAATACCGCGCAGTGCAGTTTGTGTTACACAATCGTCCCTAGCTCATAGCGTGCGGCAATTTGTGCAATAGTGTTTTTTTGCGGTAAAAATAAAAGTATTTATTTTTTCTACAAAGCAAAATGAGTTAAAACTATCTGGACATCATTGTTTATGCCTGTAGCATTCGCAAAATAAATAGTACAGGCATCTTGATCATTACTTACTTCTCTAAAGGAACTGGTTCTTGTTCTTTATAATAATATTTTAAGCCGCATTCAGAGATCTTTGAAATTAACCCGTTGTGTCGCTATGGATTGTTTTAACGAGGGCAATTGGTATGATCGGACAAGTTCGTACTATATCGCTCAACAATAGTATAGCAACGACAAAGCACGAGCATGTCCGATCATACCAATTGACCTCGTTAAAACAATCCATAGCGACACAACGTGTTAATTTCAAAGAGCTCTGAATGCGGCTTTATTTGGCAAGTGTGCAAGAGACTCTATAAATTTTCTGGATACAAGCTGAAATGTACTTTAAATTGATTTGTAGTCATGTTTGGAACAGTACTCTCTGCATATTAAAACACTAATATGTAATTTTTTAATGTTAAACTTTAGATTCTGATGTAGTGAGAAGATAATAAAGTTTCCTAGTGTAACATAATATTATTTGTAAAAAGTGTATTTAATTACGCGTATAATAACACTTATGAATGAAGATTTCTTGCTGGTAAAAAGCCAAGTTATGCAGTTGGCAAGGCCAGTAAGGTCTTGGGGAGACAAGAGGTCAGAACTCTTAGCGTGCCGATCGAGCCACACTCGTGGGACTGTTGTGCTTTACGAAAAATGCGGAAAATGCATATGTAAAGACATCTGTCACATGTGGGAGACAACAGTGATTCCCAACAAGTAAAACATTGTTGTCTACGAGACTAAAGTATCATTCACAGCTCATGTTTTAATAGATAGTACGTAATTCATAGTGCATAATGTTAATGGATAGTGTTAGTGGCTAGTCACAACACTTTGGTACCATTCATAGCTCATGTTTTAATAGATAAATCGATCTAGCTGCCATCTACACGCAATAGAAATTACTAAACAATTTATAATAAAAATATCTTGTTATTAAATATATGTATTGTTTTTTTATTAATGTACTTCTAAAAATAACCAAAATAATATTTATTAAGTTAATTATTAAATAAAATAACTATAATGTTTCTGAAGCTACTCACTCTAACCTAACTTTTTGATTTCACAAAAAAAAGTTAACTTTTGTTTCCACGCTGTTTCCCAGAAGTGTTGGTCTAAAAATCTGAAAAAAATCTCAATAATGTACATTGATGGAAACCAAAATAGTCCAAAAGAAATTTTTGTCAGATTAATTTTTTTATTGTTAAAATACATATTTTATTTTAAAAGTTCATGTAGTATTTTAAGGAAAATCTCTTTGTACATAGAATAACAAACGGTACATTATTTTCAAAATATTGTTCATTTTGACTTGATTACCGCAAAAAAAAATAATGTTCCACACATATAGCTGCTTTAACTTGGGTACTCGATACCTGAAAAACACTAAAATATGTGAAAATTCACACTTCACATCAATTTCTTATTAGATTCAACACATTTATTAATTAGTACATCATAAACTGCAGCCACAAGTCTTTTTAGAATTTCCTGTATAATATATTCGTCTATTTTGAAATGTATCACTGTATACCTGCGAAATCCTGAAATATGTAAAAATTCTCACTTCACATCTATTTTTCAATATTAGTTTCAACATTTTTAGTAATAATTATGTCACAAGCTGCATCCACAAGTCTTATTCGAATTTCAAGTATAATATATTCCTTCATGTTGACAGTTGTCAGTGTTTTAATGTTAATGTTAATGTCAGAAGTTTGAGATATACAAACTTCTAACATTATGCGTTATCCACTTATCCACTAAATTGGAGCTATGAATGCTTATACGGATTTGTGTAGAACTAACATTCTTATGCGTTAACATTAACACTATGAATTACGTACTATCTATTAAAACATGAGCTGTGAATGATACTTAAAGGACTATTTGTTACTGTAGATGTAACTATAGGGTTTTAACTATCGTTCTCTCATGTCATTTATCCTCTTTGTTGAGAAGTCGTGACTTGTAAGTATGAATTATTATTATCTTTTGTGTGTGATGGAACGTCACTTCGTTCGAACTTCGGCACTGCCCAGGGTTTCTTCCAGCGTATACCCTTTAATTCGCGCATCTGGTCTAATCATCTTTCAGGAGGTCTACCTTTAGCACGTTTTGCCTTGCCCTTGATAAGCAAGCTTATCTAAATGTTTGTTTCGGGTTACGTAGCCAAAGTATTGTAGGATTCTTATTTTGAAAATTGACGACAGCCTCGTTGGAATATTGATTGTTTTAATCACTGATAAATACAGTCCACAGAATATGGAGCATCCGTCTCACATCATTACTCAAAAGAATCTATATTTTACTTATCAACGATTTTCAATGTCAATGTTTTTGCTAATATAAGGTTTTGGAAAAACAATTGTCTGTACTAGTCTGGTTTTTGTACTCAGTGATATTGTCATCAATAAATTTGCTTTGTCACTGCTATTCTAGTTTCAATCAAACGAATTTTAATATCTTCGGAAGAACTCCCCTTATTGCTAATTAAGGACCTTACGCAAAAAAAATGTGAAATGTGAATTTTGACACATTGCAATGTTTCGCAGGTATATAATAAGTGAAGGCGGCTTGCTGAGTGTGTAGGACAAATTTTGCTTTGTAGTAATCACGCCAAAATGAACGATATTTTTAAAATAATTTATCGTCAGTTAATCTAAGAGCTTTAAAAACAAATGTTATGTTAAAATATTTTATTGTTAATTTTAATGCGAATACCTAATACCATTATTTAGGTTTCTAAATATGATCAGTATTTTATTTATATAAAGCAAGGTCCATTAAGATTTTGAAAATTGCGCCTATGGCTTCCATTGGTTGTTTTATCTTTGTTAGTTTGTTATTGTATTGGTTGTTTCGTATACATGACACATAGAATGAAAATATGATTCCAACAATTCCAACTGGTTATTAAATTTACGCTCTTAAAAATTAAATTCAACATTTGCCAAAATATAACTAGTATTTTGACAAAATAATTTAAATAGGAATAATTTAATTGATTTGTCCGTTACTTTGTGATATACCATATTAAAATAAATAAAAACACTAATTTCTATGCAAAATATCATTTTATTATTTAACTAATAACACGACTAGTTTCGCCATACAATGGCATCATCAAGTGATTCAAATGATGTACAGCTCTTATATATTAACAGTACAGAAAAACCCTAATTAACAAATACTTGGAAAATTGGGGAATATACCAAATCTGTTTGTTCATTGAGGACCGGTGTCTAAAGATTTCAAGGGATTCAAGCAGATTTAGTTTTTAACCCTTATTAACATAATGTAATGGTTTTAAACAATTTATATCAACAGAATGGCCGCTGGATATATGTTTACAATCTTTAAGATGGTCACTAAATTTTGAATGGTATATGTCCAAATCAGAATAAAAGGCTCTATTGTGTTCTTTTAATCTAATATTGAAATGTCTTCCTGTTTGACCAATATAAATGCTAGTGCACTCACAAGTTATCTTATAGACTACAGACTTAAAAATGGTGTAGATCGGATTTTTAGCATTAAAAAATAATTTAAATAAAATAATTTAAACATAAAAATAATTATAGGACGCCGAATTGATGAAAAACTTTAAACTACTACAAAAAAAAATATAGTACGGATTGAACAAACCCATTTCCTTAGCAGATATTAAATTTTCGATCAGCATTGCTGGACAAAATTAAGCTATGTTCCATTACAAGAGAACTTGCCAAAATATTTTTAATAGACTATAGTACAATTTATCCAGTTTTGACGATATATGCACAGATTTCATGCTGTTTTTAATTCTTCCTATAATATCTACGTCAGCTGAGAGGTCATTTTCAAAGTTAAAAATTATAAAAAATTATCTAAAAAGTACTATAGGACAACAGCGGTTGAGTGACAACATTATTTAGTGTTGAAAACGATCGTGCAAGATCAATGAATTATGATTATTTAATAATTATTTTTGCGGAAGCTAAAAGTCGAAAAAAACTGTTTTAAACACTAAATTTATACATATAACGCTCTTGGTAAGTTTTTGTAAGTTGCTACGACACTATTAGGAATGCCTTTTCTTTGATTGTGAGCAACGTTTCTATTTTTTTATATTTTGGTATCAATTCACATGCTTTATAGTTTTTCTATTCATTTAGGCATTATTCTTATTGGTATTGCAAAAGTGTTCCAGTAATATAGTGTGTTCCTCGGGCAGAGCCGTAGCAACGGATTGGCACCGGGGCATTTGATAGCGGCGCGATGTTTGACAAGGGCGCCATTACACAGGGCAGGTCATCACTTGTATTTGGGAAGTGAAGACTTTTTTGTTTGCTCATCACTTGTATTTGGGAAGTGAAGATCTTTTTTTGCTCATCACTTGGATTTCAAGAGATAAATTTTATCAATTTGCCAAGGGTGCCAAAACCATTGCTACGGCTCTGTCCTCGGGTCGGCTTGGCTCAGTCAAGTGGTAAGAATCGCGTATGATTAAATTCATATCCCAGTTAACTAAACGTTCCTTAGTACACTATTCGCGTAGGATATAATCGTGTTTTAGAATATTAAACGCTCTTCTAATTGAATGTATAGATACTTTGATGACACCATATTGAGTAAAAAACAAAATAGGTGACATCAAATATTAATTATGACCAAAAATTTTCACCTGACATGCTAATTTTGGATATTTTTGGACTCGTCCTTGATCATATGTCATATAATTTGATTATCGCACCATTACGACATTCGGTAAGACATCTGGTGTTAGTTTAAAAAAGTTTATTTTAGTATATAAATATTTGCAACAGACTTGCCAATTCCTGTTAAATAATAGTATAAACAATCGTAAATGTAACCAATTAAAATCTATTTAGAACAACTGGAAATAAGAAAAAGACAACAGTATTTAATTACCAACGCGAAGAAAAAAGATGGATATGTTTTGTTAATATCAGACTGCTTGGCGCTGAATGTTATACATACATACATGAATGTATGTATGTATGTCTGTATGTGTGTTCATGTGAAAGTGACGTAACGGATTCAAATTACATGCAAGTAATGACATAAATAACATGACGTAGAATGCAATTACAGAGAGCATGTGTAGTTTATTAAAACTAGAATTGCTAATGGTTTTGTAGATTGTTTGTGTATATATGTGTGTACATATGCATAACAGTCCATATCATGTATTCGGACGCACGGTAAAATTAAAGAAAAAACTACAATTTATAATTACGATTAATCTGTTCAAAGAACTTGTTTCCTCTCTTCTGTAGACCAATTAAAATTCCTTAAATTAAAATTTTGTGATAATATAGAATAGAGACTTTTTTGTTAGAATTAGTAAGGGTGTTCGAATAAACCATATTAGTGTGACATCACATGCATGTGCTGCCATCTGACAACGGTTTCCTTTGGAATTTTTTGGCTGATTTAAAATACATGTGTCCTTACTTTTTTTACCTTAATTTTATGAAAATTTTCAATTTTGGAGCAAAAAATATATATCTTTGATAAGTATATACTAATATATACAGTTCAGATACTTTATATCAGCATTTCCCAGCCTATTTCCATGGCGGACCGGCAAGTTTAGAAAGTAATGTGCATCGTAAAAGTTTTATATTTTTTATTGCACTGATTACAAACAAAGAAAAAAAAACAAATCACATATAATTAGTGAAACCAGTGGCGAAGGGACACCTCCGCTAGACTTGCCTTTCCATAAAAAAAAAATACATAAAAAAAAATTAAATTTATTTTTTAAATTTAAAAGAAGATTTAGGTAAATCTTCAAAAATACATCAAATTATGTCCTATACAAATTTTTGTCCAAGGCTTGGTTTACAAGTTACGAATTTTTTTAAATTTTAAAGTTTAATAACTTCCGTTTCCGGTTTCGGATTTTAATAAAAAACAATATGGTTCTTCCCAATTATTAGGAGAATTTTTTAGTACCAGAACGAACTCTTTAAGTTAAACCGTTTTTGAGTTATCGTGTATACACACAGACACACACACACAGACACACACTCACAGACACACACACACACACACACACACACACACACAGACTCATACGGACGGCACTTCGAAAATAGGTTTTTTGGATTCCCTGGACCATGAAACGTGGTCATCAGTCAAAATCTCGACATCGAAAATTTTCGCGATTGCCCCTTAATCGCAATTGAATACTTGCCCCTTATATATTAAGGTCGGGCAAGTAAAAAGAACCAAATTATTACTTAAGCAATTAACAGATTAAGGACCGAGATTTTCATCTCAAAATTAAGTGGGTTATAACTTATTAAGCGAATAGTTGCATAGTAAAAAAAAAATCTCGCGGATCGGTAAAAAATTCTCTCGAACCGGTAAAATATTCTCGCGGACCGGCGGTTGGAAAACACTGCTCTATATTATACTGTGTTTGGTTTCGTCAGAGCAAAGTCGGTCAAGTGTTATCTTGACGGATTCGCTGAGCGCTCTAAACAGTATCCAAGATCCAGATCCAGTGCATCCTCTTGTACTAAAGATCCGGTTGCTACTCCACAATCTGAATGCTCAGAATGTAAGGGTAGGGCTGTTTTAGATACCGGGACTTGTTGGTATTAAAGGCAACGAAACGGCTGATGAAGCTGCAAAAGCCGCCTCGCACAGACCTATGATTGATGTGAGTTTCATATTTCCAGATGACGCAAAGAGTCATCTGAAACATCTGGATTTAGCTATGTGGCAGCATGAGTGCAGCATGCAGAAGGTTAAGTTGAGACAGATTAAGGGAGATGTTAAACCATGGGGTTTTTCCTGCAGGATTAGCCGCAGGGAGGAAACCACATCACACGCCACCGTATAGGCCACTGTTGGTGGACCCATGAACACCTCCTTCGAGGTGAAGAGTCCCCTTTACGTGAAACGTGTAACACAGATTTGTCTGTTATACATTTTAACTGAGTGTCTATAGTTCGAGGATGTCAGGGAAAGGTTAGACCTGTGCTATGACCTGTCAGTTGCTTTAGGTGACGACAGAGTACTCATGGACAGGCTGCTACTCTTCCTGAGAGAATCGAACTGTTTTATTTGAGAAGTCTTGCACCTTATCTTATTGTGTTTTATTATTAACCTGTAGTATTCGATGGTAATTGGCCCCTTTATAGCCACACACAATCACCCTGAGTATGTTCAATTTTTCTAATAGACTTTTTATCTTATTTATTTTTGTTTGTCTGTGCAAGATTTTTTTATTGAGTATGCGTATTTTTATTGATTTAATTATTTTTTTCATTATTTAATTTATTGTTTTTAACATGTAGTGTACTAATTCAGATGGGCTGCGTTAGGCGCAAATAGCCTTTATTACTGTACCAAAAATTTTAACTAACTAACTCTATATTATAGAATAATGTTTTTATAAACATAAAGATTCGAAGATTATAGGTTACGTTTTTAAATAATATGAAAATCGAAGTATCTTTAACAAGACTAATTCTACCTTTTGCTTAAAGGCGTATGATACTAAGAGCTCAGATGATGCGGAGACTGAAATGGGCGACTAAAATACCCTATACTCTATCTCAGAAAGGCTGATAGTAATAAATCATTTTGTCAGGCAGTTACCAGTGGCGTGCACATTCTAAACACGTTTAAATTGGTTTTGTGTATTTCTGTATTACTATTTATCATTTTATTAAACGCACGCCTGTGACCATATTTATCATATCATTAAACACACCCCTGTGACCATATTTTTTCCTCAAAATTTTAGGGTCAAATTTTTATGACCTATTGTGTTTAACCCTAGTTCGTATCCCATATAATATGTGCGGCACACTCGGTTGTTTTTAACAATATTTCGTTTCGAACTATTCATATTTTGTCGCTTTTGTTTTGCCGCTTCTGTGTGATAAAACAATAACTTTTTACAAATAATAAATTTTATTACTATCAGCCTTTCGGAGATAGAGTATAAGACACAAGACAAATGTATAAACATCCATTCGAGCTGCAATAATGCAGGTAACCTGAACGACGGTCGCGTACAGGCAAGACTGAGTACAAAAATTAACACGACACAGATGGTAGAATGTCATTCGATAACTAAACTAAAAATAATGTTGTACTGAGAACCCCCCCACATAAATATTAATAATTTGCGCGACTGGCGCGAACAGTATTTATTTACTGAAAACTAAGTCATTATTAATATTTTGTTGCATAAAGCATAATGGTGTATTGTTAATCAGATCAGATTATATAATGTTTTAAGGCTTCTTTACACTGAAGCAGGTTTACTAGTTACTTGCTAGCGAGTAAAGTTACGCACAGATGCTGCGAATATCGATCACAGCTAGCAAACTTGCTTATTCGCTCAGACTTTCGCGTAGAATCATTTTGTTTTCCAATTGCTGTTTTGTTTTTATTATTTTTATTTAAAATTAAGTGGATCAGTAGTAACTGCTATGTTTTCCTTCATATTTTTCTTTTCTTGCTACTCTGTTTGTGACACTTTTCCAAATTTCTGACTTAAGGGCAAAATCAATTATTTCCGCACGAACTACTTCTCTAAACATTTCGGCGAATGCTAAACAGACAGTGATTTTAGTGATAGTGAGTAAAGCAGTCCGATCTACAACTTTACTCGCTGGGGCAAAGTAAGCAGCGATTTTCCTAGCTAGCATTATTACATTGAGCGACATTAATAGCAGAAAGTAAATTCGCTAGCGAGTAGTTAATAAACTCGCTGAATGTAATCGAATATTTAAACTATTCAAATGTTTCTAAACCGAATATTTGTTCGTAACATATGAACTTGACATTATATATTATTCAGAGAAAGATAATTATATCTTACTCCATTAAAAATAAAAGCATAGAAGCCTTATTTAAATTTCTTTTGATAAACTAAGCATTGATAAAAAGGTCTTAAATTGACGGACAGAACTACATTGTAAAATGACTTAACACTCTTTGTCAATCTTTTTGTTTTTTGGTTGAGATGCACTTAGGATTTTAAGAGCTACTGTCGATGAGCCACAAAAATAATAATTAACTTCTTGGGTACTACCAGTCGGCACTTTTGGCTTCACAAATATTAATCTGTTAAGTACCAGCTCCAGGTATTTTGTATGCCAATTATTTTCATCTTTTCATTACAAAAACCACTACAAAATTAGAAAGAATCAAACTCTATGACAGACAACTCACATAATATGATAGATGAGTCATAAGAAGAATAGTCACAAGACTTTATAACTTGCTAGGTATTATGCAACGTGTGCAGTCCGCGTTTTTTTGGATCTAATACCGACAAATAACAAAACATAACAAATGGTAGTCGGAGCATATGGTCCAGACATCGCACCATCCAATTACCATTTGTTCTGCTTTATACAAAATTCCCTTAAGGCGGCGCACAACCCTATAGTTGTCAATAGTTTCCTATACAAAACTAATAATCGGAAATAAAATTAATAACAATCTATACATCAAAATTTGCAGAGAATTTTTATCTATCTAATATAGGGCTGCCATAATTGTCGGACTACCGACCGGGACACCCCCCCCCCCAAAAAAAAACAACTTATAAAAAACTTTTATCGACAATAATATCTTTATTATAAAAAATTGCACAATATTTAAAAAAAATAAAAAATTTTAAAAACAAAAAAAAATAATTAAAGTAGAGATTGATAATAGGTATTCCAAGAGCAAAACGTTGGGATCAATGGTGAATCATTTTGGAACACTCAGTTCGACTGGAAAAATTGGATGTTTTTTTTGTGGTTGCGTCTTTATCAAATTTAAAATAATATAATATAAATTAATGGGCGATTCAATTTAATAAAACCAAAAGTGTCACGTATCACTGTCAGTGTTGCCCGCTGGCAAAAAGTACTTGCGAATTTCGGTGTTGCCAATGTGCTGCGTGCGCATATCAACATTAGACACTAGCTGACTGGTACTCGGCATTACTCCGGAACATTTCGGACCACGAATCTGTTATATAATTTATATATAGTATGTATATATGTATGTATATGTACAATATTATCGAAAAATAATTTTTTAATATGCATAAATTTTAAATCGACCGGGACAAATGACTCTTGGACCGGGACACTGGGACACAAACCTCAAAACCGGGACGTATGGCAGCCCTAATCTAATAGGACGTTTTTAATTGTAGAAAAAACTGTTATGTAATTGTACATAAGCAAATTGCATTATAGACGCCATCTTGTAAACTAATCAACGCATATTTGCGTACGATGCGGCAAATTACTAGCTATTTTGTGCTATTGTGAAAACTACTTATAGTTATTGTACTTGGTAGTCTATTTTTGCCGCTATCTTGAATCTGCCGCGGATTTGAAAATAGTTACGGGTAAAAATGATTTAATTTTCGTGAAGAATACGTGTACCAAGTGGCATTCAAGTATAATATTTTTCGACGAAGGCTCTAAACTATAAGTAATCAAGTCGAAAAAAATCTTGAATTTTACTACAGAAAACTATATAAATATAAAAGAAACCCACAAATAGATTTAAAAAATTACAGAACAATATCGCTGATGTCTATTTTTAAGTTATTGAGCGATAATATTTTTACAATAAATGTTTCTACAATTAAAAATATCCTATTAGATAGATACAAATTCGGTGCAAAATTTGATGTATAGATTGATACAAAATTTTATTTTAGATTGTTAGTTTTGTATAAGAAACTAGTATCCTCAGGGGGTTATATGCAATCTTAACGAAAAAAATCTCGCATCTGTGGACGATATCAAAATTCACCTGGACAGATTTTTCGAGAGCAAAGACGGAACCTTCTGGAGAGATGGCATTATGAAATTGCCTGAACGTTTGTCCAAAGTAATAGAAAATAATGGACAGTACATTTGATAATAAAAGTTATTTTTAGGATGTATATTTTATTGAATAAAAGGTGAAAAAAAAAAAAAAAAAAACGGACTTAACAACCCAATATTAAATATATGGAGTTATCCATCGATTATGGTACTTAAAAATAATATTTTTGTCAAAACATCTATAAAAATAATATAATAAGACTATATTTCTTTTCAATTATTGTTCTGTCATCATAAAAAAATTATACAATATTAATCAAAAAGATCCATTCAGTTAACAAAGACATCTCCATTAAATTATTCACACAAAATAAGTAACAACCTTCACATTTAAGATTTATAATATTATCTTGGAACATACACGCAAATATCTTTTATGGTCCACTCTGAAAATGAATTATGAACATTTCTTATTCTTTTTACAAACTGGTTACAGACTTGAAGATAGTAGCTTTGTCGGTTGCAATTCATGTACAACGTTACCTCACGTCCAAGAAAAATTATTTGTAATTTTAAGAATAAATAATTAACTGACAACAAATTCGAGGATAACTGGTAATTAAAAAGAGTTATTGATATAGTTTTATGGTTTTAAGTTATTAACTGCAAACTTTAATAAAGAAGCAAACTTCATGTGTCTTAGAAAATACTTAACCATAAGATGGTCGGTTAAAGTATCAGATGAAGAACTATAGTTTTTAACAAAACAAATTCAAATTCCGAAATCCAGAAACTAGAATGAGCATATCTCTAGAAGACGAGCTTTATTCGCAGATGTTTCTAGATTGAGCATATCTCTAGAATCTAGAAGACAAGCTAACAGTAGCTTTATTCGCGGATGTTTCTTACAGGTTAGAGCACCACGCGCGTCCGCAATATTTTTTGGTCATGCACATGATCTGCATGACGTCATCTTATGTGTTGGAGGTATCACGAACTGCTAGAGCCATACACCATCATGTTAAATAGACCATTTTCAAATTAGCATTATTTAAATTTGACATTTCTAATTACAGGAATACCTCGAATAGTCCGGTTTCGATCAGTGCGGATTCACTATAGTCCGGTTAGAAAATTTCAAAAACAAATTTTTTGTATGGAACAAAATAAACATAAATTCTAAAAAATTTGTATACAAAATTATTTATTTATATATACATACATAATCGTTTTTTCCCTTTATACTGTTTATGGTTTATTTTTATGCGATTTTAACGTTATGCGTTAGTTCCTCAATAGGGGATAAGCATAAAATTTATATTTCCTTAACTACATTTTTTTGATATTTTAATGTTAGTTATGTCACCTAACACAACAAAAATCACATTTTAATTAATATTATAGCCAAATTTTTTAATTAAAATATTGTAAATTTGAAATAAGCTGACCACGCCGCGAAGGTTGCCGAGTAGATACGACTGAGACTGTAAGGGTTTGACGTCACAGATACAGACAAAACATAATGTTAACGTGTTTATATTGTATTGTTTGAGAGTTTTGTATTTGTTTTTAAAAAAATTTTCACGCATTTATTATCAAAATAATTTATAAAATATATGTACTCACATTAAAATGGTCTTCACAAACATAAAGTTTACTTTTTTCTGAAATATCGGTTTTATTTCGCCTCATAGCTTTTCTGTTGTTTTTCGTCATCAGGTAATGATATAAATTATTTTTTTGGATTTCTAATTGAACTATTTGTGCACATTGGTACTAAACAATATTTTCGACTATGTTTCGAAGTACTGGGGCCTGGATCTTCCATATTTTATATATTTTAATATAAAATTTAATTCGGTAAACATGTATAAATTGTTTTTATAGAATTAAACTTTATTTTAATTAAAATCACTCTAACTTTACATAACCTATAAAAGTTATACAAACAAATAAGTTCACAACAGACTATGTACGCTGGCTAGACTAGTAGTGTCATGTGTCAGTTAGAAGGGTATGACGTCACACGTCGTTTTCGCGCGCTACATACAGTTATGATTTTTTTAAGCCTTCAAATTAAAAAAAAAAAAATTAAAAACTGTTTTTTATGTTTATATGCAACAAGAGGAATATAATAAAAAAAATTTAAAAAATCATGCCTATCCCCTATTGGATTTCAAACAGTCCGGGATATTGGCGGAACTGATTACCCGGACTAAGCGAGGTATTCCTGTATGTTGTTTTTATATCCACGTTATTTCTAAGGTGTATATTTAGTATATCAGTGACAATGAATAAGTTTTCATGGTGTAATTAAACGATAAATTGTATTTTAAATCTGATATTTTACGGTAAAGGGATAATATAATTTAGGTTATTCTAAATATAAAATTGAATTGTCGAAATCCTATCTTATTGTTCAGTTCTAGGTTGCACATCAAATGCTATAAAAGACTATAAAAATAGGTTCCAAACTTGTTGCAAATTGGTTTGTAATGTTTTCTACAATAATTTCAAAACTATATTACTGTGATAAATCATATTTTGAATGTTATCTTCTCAAATATTTTTAATATCAGCCCTGCCTACGAAATCCTGTAAAATATGAAAATTCACAGTTTATATATTTTTTCAGATAAACAGGTTTCGTCGCATAAATGTTTACGTAATTCCTGCTAATGATATAAAAATAAAATTTCCTTATCAACTTATTTAAGAGGATTAATTATTTTTTTAATCCCATACTAATTCATTTGTGGTTAACAAAACATCGAGATAACATTAAAATGTCTTTCTTATAAATTCCAAGTTATTTTTTGTACGTATTTTAACATGGAATATATTGGGTCCCGTGAAAGTGTAGTTATTTTTGGAAATTTGGGTATTAAATCAAAAACTATATCTCAAAAATGGTAAGAAATAGAGACCTAAGGTTTAAATCTTAAAAAAATTTAGTTTTACGATGTTTTTCCTGTAATATTTGGTCCGTAATGACCTAAAACTAATTGGTAAAATTTTGATTTTATTTTGTAAATTTCAAAAATTTATATCTCAAAAATGGTAAGAAGTAGAGACTTGAGGTTTGAATTTTTGGAATTCTCACACCTTGTTTTGTCTAGAAAAAATTAATGTTTGGTCCGTAATTACTAAACTAACTATTGAATTACTTAATTACTAAACTACTGAAAATTTTGATTTTTTTGTAATTTTAAAAATTCATATCTCAAAAAAGTAAGACATAAAGATTTGAGGTTTGAATTTTTGAAATTCTCACACCTTGTTTTGTTTAGAAAAAATTAATGTTTGGTCCGTAATGATCTAAAACTATTGAAAATTTTGATTATTTGTAATTTTAAAAATTCGTATCTCAAAAAAGGTAAGACATAGAGATTTGAGGTTTGAATTTTTGGAATTCTCACACCTTGTTTTGTCTAGAAAAATATAATGTTTGGTCCGTAATGACCTAAAACTATTAAGGAAAAATTTTGATTTTTTTTTGAATTTTAAAAAATTCATATCTCATAAAAGGTAAGAAATAGAGACTTGAGGTTTGAATTTTTGGAATTCTCACACCTTGTTTTGATTAGAAAAAATTAATGTTTGGTCCGTAATGATCTAAAACTATTGAAAATTTTGATTTTTTTGTAATTTTAAAAATTCATATCTCAAAAAAGGTAAGACATAGAGATTTGAGGTTTGAATTTTTGGAATTCTCACACTTTGTTTTGTCTAGAAAAAAATAATGTTTGGTCCGTAATGACCTAAAACTATTAGGGAAAATTTTGAAACTTTTTGTAATTTTAAAAATTCATATCTCAAAAAAGGTAAGACATAGAGACTTGAGGTTTGAATTTTTGGAATTCTAACACCTTGTTTTGTCTAGAAAAATATAATGTTTGGTCCGTATTGACCTAAAACTATTAGGGAAATATTTTGATTTTTTTTTTAATTTAAAAAAATTCATATCTCATAAAAGGTAAGAAATAGAGACTTGAGGTTTGAATTTTTGGAATTCTCACACCTTGTTTTGTCTAGAAAAATTTATGTTTGGTCCGTAATGACCTAAAACTATTAGGGGAAATTTTGATTTTAAGGGAATTTAAAAAAATCTTATCTCAAAAAAGATAAGAGATAGAGATTTGAGGTTTGAATTTTTGGAATTCTCACATCTTATTTTGTCTAGAAAAAAATTAATGTTTGGTCCGTAATGACGTAATGAAGTGACATTGAGCAATATGGCTGTTGTGTCTAGTACTCAGCTGTCAATATGCTGATAGCGAACAGGTTAATTTAAGCACAGTACATTTTTATTTTATGAAAATGCGAGTAAATATTTGCGAAATTTTTTAATTTTTAACCGCTACACATGTATCTAGATGTATAACAGAAGGTGGATATCAAATTACAGTATTTAAAGTTTAATTTCAGTATATTTATTGAAGTGTAATTTGTAGTTGAGCAGGTGAAATGCTGGGCACGTAATTTTATGTGGTACATCTGAGTGTCGGTCATCTGAATTTACAATATAAGTATTCTATTTGCAAACAAGTGCATTATGTTCATTACCTCATGAAATAAAATTAGTTTTAGTTGGACAGGAGCAGCTAAAAGTTAAATATGCAACTTGCAGGTGAAAGCATATTAGTGCAGTTTGTTTTTTCTGCGACAAATGTAGTGAACAAACTCGTATAGTATCAGTTTAATTTTTAACTCAAAATATATTCCCATGCCTTCCTCCTGTCCATAACAAAATCTTTTCCCAATCTGGACTTAATATTAACTTTCCCTCCATTTTTCTTAAGAAAAGAAAAAACTAAGATGCCTATCTTTGTCCTGTCTTGAATAACAGCCAAAAACACTACAATTTGTTCTACTTTTATAGTTTTTTACATCTTCTATCGACATTCTAATAAAAATTCAACACTAGAACATATGTAATAAGTTCAAACAGTACTAGAGCGCCTAGTACAATATTTGACCACCAAACTACGTATTCGAGTGTATCAGTTTTCAATAAAAAATTAAATATTTGATTGTTATTTTTTTTTTTTGAGGCTGCGCAAACCTTCAACTATAGTGAAAGCCACTGGGTAGAAAATACTTACAAAAACTTTTATATCATTTTTTAAGAGTTATTATTAAGAAATATGGTCCTCTTTTTTATGTGTTTTGAGTTGCTATGCTTCTTAATACAATACAAATACTAAAATACGTTTTAGTCGTTTTTAAAGAGTCTTGTTAACTGTGAGTATAACTATTTTGAAAATGCTATAATTATATCCTGGATGCACACATTAAGTTGAAAATGAAATAAGTGCCCTTTAGCTCAGTTCATTAAATCCCAGAGGTAGTTTATAATTGTAGGCTGTAAATTGCGCAGTATACGATTGTATTTTATCACCGCGGTCGTAAAACACGCCAAGATAACAGTTCCAGACTTAAAAAACACAACACAAGATGCCAGTTATTCTAAAAGCTATAAGGGTACATGTTTTAAATGTACTTACTGCATTAAGTAAACTTGTTCTTACAAGATTTGAAACGAATTTTAGAGTTTGTTCGCACTATTTCTCCAAAAGGACCCCTCCTAGAGATGATTGAGGGCTCTATAGAAGGGTGGTAATATATAGCAACATCTAACGAAGGTATAGGTATAGCGACTGGGTCGAAAGTTATGAAACTACTAGCTGGTGTACCAGTTCTTCGCTACGGAATTTCACTACTTTAAGTCCAAGAAAGTTGAACATAACGATCATTAAGTTAAATATATATATATATATATATATATATTTATTTATTTATTTATTTATTTTACATCGGCCTATTTCTGCAACGAGGCTAATCGGCAATGCCAGGGGGCGAGCTCCTACACCTGGATGAAAGGTGAATGATTGTGAAATGAGAGTAATGTAAACATATTATTCTCGCCCGAAAAATATCACCGACGGAGAATCGAACTACCAACCACACAATCCAGACTGTCTTTACCAGTCCAAACTGCTGCGATTTAATGCGCTCGGCCACTCCGTCGGCAAGTTAAATATATAAAACGGTAGGTATAGTAATTTTAACTACCGTTAGGCAGTGAAGAATAAATAACTTGTGATAACTACCATATTATTGATCTTTGATGTATGGTATAGTGTTAAGTACATTATGATACTACATGAAATGGTTTAATTTATTATTCTAAAATAATTGATACATCACTTTAAAACTCCGATGTTAGCACCCACAAACATTATAATAAAAAAACTATTAAACAGAAAATTGACCAACGCACGATATCAGTGCATGATAGGTATATGCCACACATACCCAAACCGCGGCTCGCGTGCCGCATGCGGCTCTTCGTTTCGTTCAATACGGCTACTCACACATTTATAACTATAATAAATATAATAAATTTTTATTTATTAATATATAAAATTATAAATTTTATAATTATAATATAGATCTCATGTTTTCAGATTTACTAATACACAAAAACTGAAGTTCCTTTGCAATTATATTTATATGGTTATATGTAGATATTTACATATGTATATGATTAATTATAATTAAATAATTGTATGATTTATAAAAATCAACCGTGGTTGTGTTTTGAACGTTCGTGGCTCTTTTACATTTGTGCATTTCTTAAATTGGCTCCGAAAACTCAAACGCTTGGGCACCCCTGGATATGCTCTCCCGTACCTTTTTAGGGTTTTGTAGGTATGACCAAAAACCCTTATACCGTCATTTTGTCGTCTGTCTGTCTGTCTGTCTGTCTGTTCGGTAAAAATTGTAGCCAAACGGCTAAACCTAGAGAGTTGCAATTTGGCATGCTTATACAACTCTTTGACCCGCACATAGGAAAAATACTAAACTACGGAGGGGGCGACGGCCCCTAGCGCACTAAGGAAAAGTGCGCCGATGAGCTTGACTAAGGAGCGCCACATTGCGAAAGTGAGGAACTTTTTTTTGCTCTCCACTTGGATTTTGGGAGGTGAGGATTTTCTTTTTTGCTCATCACTTGGAATTTGGGAGGTGAGGACCTTTTTTTGGCTCATCACTTGGAATTTGGGAGGTGAGGACCTTTTTTTGTGCTCTTCACTTGGATTTTGGGAGGTGAGGACCTTTTTTTTTGCTCATCATCTAGATTTTGGGCGGTGAGAATCTTGTTCTTGCTTATCACTTACATTTATTTCCTTACTGCGGCTCTGCCTTAATGTACCCATAAATACATATATACGTTTTAAATACATATTACATAACTATATAACTATACAGTATATACATATAATAAGTATACAATAAAAGTACAGACTGTAAAAAGAAAGAATTTTAAAATATACAGTATAGAATAAAGTATCAAGTACATAGAAAGTACAACATAATATGCCAAATTCTGAGTAAGGTATCAAATGAAAGCCCTTAGTACGTGGATTAACGATCAATTACTATTGTGTACGTTGTGGATATATTTAGTAGACAGTTTTAACGTTTAATTCAGCGTTCACAGCTAAAATTAATGCGTAACGAATGTTGTGACATCTATGTTTTTTCACACCAACTATGATGGAATAAATGCCTTTATGTGTCTTTTTACGAACCCGCCATCAGCAAGATAGTGATTTATTACTAAATTTTAATAACAAAATTATAAACGTAACTACAGTAATTCCTTTATTAAGCTTATAGCTGTGATCGGTCGCTCGCGTTAGTGATAATCAACACTGCACAAGTCATAGCGTATTGTCTATTAATTTTAGAGCTGTGAACGAAGTGTGTGTTAAAGCCCCTGCTTTATAAAGGCATTATTTTGAAAAATATATTTTGCTTAATTAACTTGATATTCTTATTGTTGTTCCTTTATAAAAAAAGTTTAAGGCAAATCTATGGTCTTCTCGTATTAATTAATAATTTTTGTTTTAACGTGTGTGGTGTAAAAATCAATTAAACCTTTTATTTATACGCAAATTGAAAATTTATTTGCATCCATAAAACAGCAACAGCGAAGCCGAGCCATGTCAGCCAGTTACTGTAATTAAAGTAACAGATCGCATAAATACA
The DNA here is from genome assembly GCA_963971575.1 of Liopterus haemorrhoidalis. Classification (NCBI taxonomy): domain Eukaryota; kingdom Metazoa; phylum Arthropoda; class Insecta; order Coleoptera; family Dytiscidae; genus Liopterus; species Liopterus haemorrhoidalis. The sequence continues at coordinate 47,594,517 of OZ020617.1, read as the reverse complement.
CCCACATTTACAAGCCATAAACTTATAATAACCGATTTTAAGATCTACCAGTTTACTTTCCTAGATAAAAACTACAAAAACAAACAAAATTGTTTAATTTTTATATATTTATAGGACGAAAAAAGAAGAGATTAATCTTATATACATTTTTTTAATGATAGGTGCAAAGTATATTTTAAAGTTAAAAATATATGCAGATATATTTGAGGAAAAAGGGCGTGGACGGTTCAACAATCTATACCCATCAGCAGGTACCTGATAACTCTCTTTAATACCTATTATATTTAACAGCTTTTTTCTTCAACGGTAAGAATTTTAGATCATAACTTTACCAACTTTGTCTTCAATGAAACATTGAAGAGCAAAACGGATGAAATAGAAAGCTAGATAGATTGGGATGACAAATTGCAAAGGACAAACCATCAACATTTGGAGAAGATACGGATTAATTTAAAGAGCATGAGATTAATTCCAATTGTACCAGTTATTCTTAAATTTGAAGCGTCCCTTAAATCGCAAAAAATACGTAACAACATTGTGTTGTTAGGTATTTTTGCGATTTAAGGAATGCTTAAATTTGAGGAACCCTGGTGCAACTAGGTATTTAGATTCGGACTTCGTGTTTTGTCGACATCCATAATAATAGACCAGGTCATACATCCTTTATATCAGGTTGCTCGGAACGTACGTGCCGAATTTTCAGGAAAATTCAAAAGCAACACTTTTATACATCGATATAATATATACAAGGGCTACTTTTTAACTTTTTACAAAAACTAGGAAAGAATTATTTTTAATTTTTTGGAACTAATTGTTTTATCGCTTTTCAAAATATTCGCCTTTAAGATTTTTACACTTTTACATGAGTTCAAACCAATTATCGAAACATTTTTTCCACTCTGAAGTTGGTATTCCAAAAACAAGGTTTTCGAAGGTTTCAACATCTTCTTGAGGTGATGAAAATCGCTGTCCACGCATTTTTTGTTTGACATTAGGGGATAAATCAGGTGAATACGGGCAATGAGACATTAATTCGATGTTTTTCTCTTTCAAATAATTAATTGTTTGACGTGCTGCGTGGGAGCTTGCATTGTCATTATGAAGAATTATGCGATTGTTTTTCCTGATTTTGTCGATGACTTCTGGCAGACAAATTGTTGTATACCATTCAGCATTAATCGTTCTTCGATCCTCTAAAAGAATGGTTGGGACATGTCCAGTACAACGGAAAAAACAAACGATCATTTTCTTGGAATTACTTCGTGAACGAACAACTTTTGTGGGTTTCGGTTCATCTTGGAAGACCCGAACAGTGTTGCTTAGTTTCCGGTTCATATGAATAAATCCAAGTTTCGTCACCTGTAACGATGTTGTATACGGATTTTGCAGTGCCAAGGTTGATTTTTTTTTTAGAATTCCCATACACCAATCAACACCTTTTTTTGAGATTCGGTCAAATTATGCGAAATCCATCGGGAACAGATCTTTTTCACAGCTAAATGTTCATGCAAAATGGAATGTATTGCAGTCTGCGATATGCCAATGGATACCTCTATCTCACTGTAAGTCACATGCCGATCTTTATCAAGCATTTTGCGCATAGTATCGATATTGTTTTGAATCACAACCGATTTTGGTCGACCTTCACGAGATTCATCACAGACGGACGCACGACCACGACGAAATTCTGCAAACCAATTGTAAACAGGCTTTTCTGATGGTGCTTCATTATCAAAAGTTGAACGAAGCGAATCTATGCATTGTTGTTGAGTTAGGCCTTTACTAAAATCGCAAAAAATCATCCAATGAAAACTTTCACGAGCAATATCCATTTTTTTCACAAACTTGTTTTTTTTTAAACGCTTACTGTCAACAAACTACTCGGTCAATTTATAAGCTGCCACTGATTACACAACAACAAATGTCAAATTTTACGAATATAGTAATGACACATTTCAATATTGCCATCTAGTGGTCATTTGTAAAACATAAAAGGTAACATAAAAGTAACCCCCGTACATGAAATTAACAACTTTTTGATTTGATTTTTTTGTTTTGATTTAGTGTTTTTTAGTTTATAATATGGCTGAGCTCTAGGCGTGTGGAACCGCCAAGTGAAATCCTTGATTTAATTTCAAATTTTTGAAACATGTTAATAGGTATCTTATTTGATTACGTATTCTGGCCACATCTGATTTTTTTTATCCCGTCGATCCGGTTTCTTTTATTTTTCTGTCATCACTTCCGATACGCCTTTCTTTTTTGACATCACTTCGGTTCGTTTTTGGTAGGATTCTGTTAGATTTTATTGGCACTTTTGGTACATTCTGCCAAAAGCACATCTAAAGATAACCGATCTGCACTGAGCTTGTTACATTTTACAGTATTTTTAAGTTTGACATACTCAACAACTGATACTGAAATGGGTTTCCAACGCCATTTTAGTGTCCAATTATGTAGTACCTTCCTGTACCTGTAATCATCTGTGGACCATTTTGTAACGGATCAACGTTGTTCCGGACATTCTAAGAAACACTGTAGGATTTTTATCATAGGCGTAGTAATACTGTATGCTCTAAATTGTAAATGAACATACCTCCATGGTTTATTCATAAGGGATGCTGTAACAAACCAGTAATTAAAATTATTCATCTATGATAACATGTTAATTGGGTAGACCTTATGTTTTTATATATAAATTACATAGCGTACAGTTTTCATACTTTAAGATAGCCACTATATTATTATTTATAATTGAGAAATTACTTGATTGTAATATTACATTGTACCGACTAGCTTCATGTAGCTATTACATTGTTGTATCATTTAATTAAATTATTATTTATGAATGATAGTAACTATTTTGTTACTTAATTAAGAAATTTTGTAAAATAATAACTGAACAATAAAAATTTTATAATTATAAAACTCTTGAACACAGTTATGGCACGCCATTTCAACATTAAATATTAAAAGTCTAATGGAAAATGAATTAAAATTATGTTTTGTTAAAATTTAAACTATTTCTCTTATGCTTATTTTAAACTAAATCAATTATCATTTAGCTTTTTAATAATGAAACGCATTTTTCTGTGACCAATCTCAATTTTACTAAATTTTTCTGTTGTAATTTTTACAATTTTTGTAATGCATGTTAAATTTTGATTCATTTTTAGGGTTTTGTAGGCATGACCACCAAAAAACCCTTATAACGTCACTCATGTGTCTGTCTGTCTGTCTGTACGGTAGAAATTCTAGCCAAACGGCCTAACATAGAAAGTTGAAATTTGGCATGCTTATATAACTCTTTGACAAATACGTATTTAACGAATAAATAAATATGTTTTAAAGATTTTGAGTGGCCAATCAAACGAAACCTCTTAAGGGTGCGCACAACTGTATAGTTTTTATACAAGACTAACTATCTGAAATAAAATTAATAACAATCTCTTCATCAAAATTTTCAGAGATTTTTTATTTATCTAATAGTATATTTTTAATTGTAAAAAGAACTGTCATGTACTTGTAAATAAACAAATTACGTTATAGACGCCATATTGTAAACCATTCGACACATATTTGTGTACCATGCGGCAAATTGTAGCTAAAGCTTCATTCTACAAATATGTTTGGAGATATTTTGTTCTATTGTGAAAATTACTTATAGTTATTGTACTTGGTAATCTACTTTTGCCTCCATCTCGAATCTTCCGCGGTTTTCAATATCGGTGCTGTACCAAGTAGCATTTCATTATCATCAAGTATGATATTTTTCGACGAAGGTTCTAAACTATAAACAATCATGTCGAAAAAAATGTTGTCGTATTATTTGAACATTTCTACCATGAGTTCAAAAAGTAATTACATACGGGTTGGCTATGGAAAAATGAAATAATGTCTACTGCAAGCTTTAGAATTAATTAACTGTTATCACTGTTGTTTTATGTTATAAGTTTATATTGTTATATAAAGATTGCAGTAGACATTATTTTATTTTTCCATAGCCAACCCTTATGTAATTACTTTTTGAACTCATGGTATATTATACTAAATATGAAAATTATTTGAAACCCACAAATATATTTAAAAAATTACAGAACATTGTTGTGCGACACCTATTATTAAGTTATTGAGCAATAACATTTTTACAATAATTTTTTCTACAATCAAAAATATCCTATCATAGCTCAGTCACTCAAACAGCGCAGTTCGTCATTTTGCGTCATAACTTCAATGACAAACTTAGTGGCGAAAAAATAACTTTATCGATTTTTTTGCATGTGGATTATAGACTAATATTGCTCTTTACTCTTTTTTACTAAAACATACCTTTTAAAGTCATATTTAGTTTGTGTTCGATAGTCATTTTGAAGATTTACAAATTTTAAAAGTGTTTATTTAATATAGGGACATTTGTATTGGTATTCCTGAATAAAACGATGTTTATGTTTGTCATTTAATAATACGTCTGTTGTGTTTTGATACTGACTTGTGTTCAAATATCTAACTTATAGTAATTTCTAAAAACCTTTTTTATTTAGTTTGTTGTTTATTTAGCAGTTTTGTGTTTAATTATATATTTTCTTATACATTTTCTTATTTGATTTTATGTGTACTGCATAGTTTTAAGGTTATATTCAACTTATTTTAATTTTATTTTCTTTGAACATATTTTTGGATCACTTCAGTCCTTTGTAGGACTATTTCGCCTATTAGAATAGTTTATTTGTTTCTATTCTGTTCTTATTCTTACATTTTCATTTCATTTCGCTACAAGTGACAGCGTACAAATATTACATATAAATAGATGAATGTAAACATACTAAAACTGACGTCACATTTTTTTTTGTGACGTTTCAAGTGACGCACTGCACTGTTTCGCCGATTTCCCTATAGATACATAAATATTCTGTGCAAAATTGAATGTGTAAATTGTCACTAATTTTATTTCTAATTGTTAGTTTTATATAAAAAACTAATAATCTCTGGGGGTTGTTGTACGTAGCGTTAATGCGTGGATCAACATGCAAATTTTTAAAAACCAAAATGAACACTGGTTCAAATTAAAATAGGCACAAGAAAAATAGTATAAATGTTAACAAAACTTAATTTTAATTTATTTTCTATTAAGTTTTTTAAATGTTAATATTATCTGTCTCATTTTGTAATACGGAACTGACAGTGAAAGTTCATTTTTAGGGTATTTGTAGGTATGACCAAAAAACCCTTATACCGTCATTTTGTCGTCTGTCTGTCTGTCTGTCTGTCTGTTCGGTAAAAATTGTAGCCAAACGGCTAAACCTAGACAGTTGAAATTTGGCATGCTTATACAACTCTTTGACCCGCACATAGGAAAAATACTATAACATCTAAAAAACATACCCCCCTAAAAATATAAACAAATATGTGCTCATCGAAAACAAAAATATTTTTTTTAAATTCTGAGTAGGGTATCAAATGAAAGCCCTTAGTACGTGGATTAACGATCAAATTTTTATTTTTGCAAAATAAATTATTTTGACGCGATTTTTGCCAAAATTGTGCAAAAAAAAATTTTGTCCCACACCCTGTAGCCCAGATGGTTTAAACTAAAAATCTAAAAAAATTCTAAGTAATGTATATTGGTGTGAACCGAAATAGTACAACAGGAATTTTTGATCAGATTATGTTTTCGGAAAATAACACATTTTTTGTGGTTTTTGGTTCACAACGTACAAAAGTTATACCAATGTAAGACCCTCACATGCAAGGCGTGCGATAGCGTAATGGGTTAGAGCATTGGTGTCGTAAGCTAAAATTCGCTGGAAAACGAAGGGTTTCGAGTTCGAGTACGGAGAGAATTTTAATTTTTAAGTTTTTTTTTTTGCATTTTTATTATTATGTTGAAATTATTTTGTCAAAATTCTAGTTATATTTTGACAAATGTTGTATTTAATTTTTAAGAGTGTAAATTTAATAACCAGTCTTATTATATGATTAACAGACGATAAATTATTTTAAAGATATCGTTCATTTTGCCGTGATTACTATAAAGTAAAATTTGTCCTACACACTCAGCATACCGCTTTCACTTATTATATACCTGCGAAACCCTGAAATGTGTGAATATTCACACTTCACATCAATTTTTTATGTTGTATATTGACAATACATTCATAATATTGTCATAGTATTGGTTCACACGGATACGCCAAAGGCTGTTTACACCACAACAGTCACCAAAGTAACCAGATCTAGTTTCGTATTACAAATTGAGACGGATTATAATAAATGTTGTGACATTGTCAAATTTGTTATTCTATGAATTATTTTCAAAATATATCTCTGAGAAATTCAATTAAATATATATTTTTATTTCTTTTTATATACATTTTTTATTATCTAACCCCATGCTATCAAAATAATATCTCGCTTTCTCTATTTAAAGACATTAATACTTGATTTGATTAATTAAAATTTAAAAATATTCTCTCCCATAAAACCTAAACCAGATGTACAGTTAATAAACGATAGCCCATTCATTTCTTACATAACACAGCCATCAGGTAGTGGTAGTGTATAAACAAATCCAGTGACTCTTTCACTCGCGCTCCCCACTACAGAGATGAACCGATCTATAATAAGACCGGGCCAGACATACTCCAGACTTTGGCTGTAGGTAAACAAACTAGATCGCCCACGATTCAAAATAATGCTTTATAAAGAATCCGTTACCAAAGGTGAGTGAGATCGGATATTGTATGGTCATGCAGGTACAATCAAATCTAATGAAGGGTCACGAAGTGGGAAGAGGAAAAGAATTTGTGGACCAAAGGAATATTTGAAACAAAATATAAAATGCAATGGGGATCTTACAAGATCAATAATTTTGACAATATCGATGAATAATGACATTAATATGATCGTGTAAAGCAGGGGTATCCAAACTTCGGCCCTCGGGACAAAACTGGCCCGCAAGAAAATATCATCCGGCCCGTGGACATATTTTAAAAAGTTTATTCACATAAAAACACAATTTAAAATAATCAGAAAATCGCAAAATAAAACTTAACTATAACTAAATAATATCCGATTCTTAAAATTATTATTTTTAATAATAATCATCATTATTATTAAGCTTTTAAAATCAAGCGCAAAGAGCCCAGCTAAATTTGTTATTTGGCCCGCCATTTATTTAAAAATGTTTATGTGGACCGTTTTCGAAAAGTTTGAAAACCCCTGGTGTAAAGGTATCGTGTGATTTAAAAAATTGATGTGAAGTGTGAATTTTCACACATATCAGGGTTTTGCAGGTCTTTAGTAAGTGAATGATGATTATTTTGGATGCGAAGACAAATTTTATATTAAAATATTTTTTTTGTTAATTTTAATTCGAACGCCTAATACCATTATTTTATTTATTTTTTTTATTGGTTGTTATAAGTTCCTCCCCTCTGATTTCGTGTACATTGATACAGAATTAAATTATAATTTAAACAATTTCCACTGGTTATTAAATTTACGCTTTTAAAAATTAAATGCAACATTTGCCAAAATATAACTAGAATTTTGAAAAAATAATTTAAACAATATAAAAATTTAAAAAAAAAACAAAAAATAATATTGTCTCTTCTCGCAGGGTTCGATCCCTTTCGGATCGAGTTACTTGGGTGAAAAACCAGAGTCAAAAACCACTACACCAGCATACACGTTCCAGTGTAGCGTGTTACAAAGCTATAACTTGTGTACATTATTAACCAAAAATCACAAAAAATGCATTTTTTTCCAAAAACATAATCTGATAAAAAATTCCTGTTGTACTATTCCGGTTCACACCAATGTACATTACTTAGAATTTTTTCATATTTTTAGTTTAAACCATCTGGGCTATAGGATTTGGGACAAAAAAAATTATGCACATTTTTGGCAAAAATCGCTTCAAAATAATTTATTTTGCAAAAATAAATTTTTTATCGTTAATCCACGTACCAAGGGCTTTCATTTGATACCCTATGCAGAATTATAAAAAAATATTTTTTTTTTCGATGAGCACATATTTGTTTATATTTTTAGGGGGATGTGTTTTTTAGATGTTTTAGTATTTTTCCTATGTGCGGGTCAAAGAGTTGTATAAGCATGCCAAATTTCAACTCTCTAGGTTTAGCCGTTTGGCTACAATTTTTACCGAACAGACAGACAGACAGACATACGACAAAATGACGGTATAAGGGTTTTTTGGTCATACCTACAAAACCCTAAAAAAATAGTAGAGTAGGCCTAGAAAAAATTACGTATGTCTTTGAATAAATTTGGAAGGTTAGAACTACTCACATAATCTTTAGACGACAGAGCTATTGAGCAAATTTAAATTTTGCTTTAAACAAGGGGTCGGCCACCAGCGGCCCGTGAGACGAATGCCGCCCGCCGAGCGATTTTATTTTCTTATCTAGCGTAGCCAGCGTATTACCGCCGCGCTGTTTTAGTCATCCAACACATTAAGTGTATTTATGCCGGTATAAATACGTTCAAATCGGCATAAACATATTCGTTAAAAATAAAAATTACAAAAACAAGTATGGCCAGCCAAAAAAATTTGTTACTAAATACGGCGACGTAAAAATAAAAGAATATGTTACTTAAAGAAGGTTGCCGACCTTTGAAGAAGAACTTTTTAAAGTTTAAACAGTTTTTCGAGAAAATAAATCGTGTTAATTTATTATTATTATTATTTTTTTTTATATTTATAAAAGTCAGTAAAAATTAACGCAAACATTTAAATAAACCTCAAATAATAGTATATTAAAACACAAGTTTCATCAGGCATTATTATGCCGTACGTGTCGAAGTTAGAAAACGAGTCGTGAAGCGACGAGTTTTCTAATCGACAAATGCGGTAAAAAGCCTTATGTAACGAGTTTTTTTATATTATTTTTTCTATTTTGCTTTTTCATGTCTTTTTAAATAATAAATTTGCATTATATAATCAAACAACATCCCCGATTTGCGAATTTGGTATGTGAATGAAGTGGTTGGCTGGAATGGTTTGACAGTTTTATGTTTTTCAAGGTAGCTGTTAATTATGTTTTGTAAAATTTGAAGGTTATTGGACCAATTTTACCAATTTTATGAAATAAAATGTTTAGTGTTACAATGAAATTCATTATAACACCCAACACAGTTTTATGACTCTCTTATGAATGCAGAATAGAAAAACGTATTATAAAACAAATAACTCATTGTTAAAATACAATTTTGTTACCCATCTTAAGGATTTCTAAATTCTTGCAAGTATCTTTTGTTCAATGAAATTAAAATGCGAATCGAAGATGTTGCTCGAGTTGCGTCGTTACATGAAGATGGCAACAGTATTCGAATATATCTGGCATCTTGATGTAATTAAAAACACTATTAATTACTTTATAGAGAATCATCAGCGAATTGGTCCCTATATAAAGAAATCTGGTTTAAGATATTCACGGGCCACAAGCGTTAGAGACCGATTCCTTACCCTAATCGTACTACGAAATCATGACAGGCCCTCAACTTTTCTAGCACATCGTCTTGCAGAAGAGCGAAATTTGGCAATTTCACCAATAGTTTTTTTTTGTCGCAATTGTAGCAAAAGCACACTCCCCATTAGAAGCACAAAATGCCCAAAATACGAAATTCGCAGTATGTATTGAACGCATGAAAAGTTTACGCACGACTGACATTACTTGCAGGTTTAATCTATTGACAAACCCCGGTTGATTACAAATAATTAATAAGATACCTGATTTTAGTACCATAGCACAAGGGACCTTTCATTGGTGAATTTCATAGTTTTTTCTCTTATTCAGCATGGAACAGATTTGATAAATCCTTTAAAAATCCATCTTGTCGGTAGCTGTGGAATGTTAATGTTTTTAATACCCAATAAATAATATTTAAATAAATTCCTACCCTCATGTTTGAAGGTCGCTTGAATACGCATCGCTCCAACATGCCAAGTGCGTCTGTGGTATTATTTATTATCTACACCTGTGACTGGGATATATGCAGTATGCAGCTTACCTTTGTCTCATTCATATCACGAAGAATTAAAGATCATAGACGTACGAATATATCGTACCGAACACAAACATTGATCACAGAATTAACATATACACCATTATGACCTACTACTGCAAGCAAAGAATGGAGTCATAACCTGTTGATACTTGTGCCTACCTTGATGGTAGCTGACAGCTGACAGTAAACGCTCACTCGGGATTATTTCTTTAAGGGAGAGTTAGAAGACTAAATTGTTTTATAGGAGCATTCTAACAAGATCCGCGCATTCCTCTAAAAACGACAAGTGCCGACTAAAAACCAAAAAAAAAAAAAATTTCTACGACTATATAGATATACGTTCATTATGGGCGTGTCAGTGATTAGTAAATGTAGCACGTTTCCCACTCCTTTTTATTACACACCGCTGACCTCTTACGTAATGAGCTCATTACGTAACAGGTTGAGCTCATTACATAACAGGTTCAAGCAGCAATGACCGACCGTTGCTAGGCAACGGAATAAATAGGTTGAAAGCATATGTCAAATTATTGTTAGTTTGTAAAAGAAACCGGATTAAAATTAAATAATGTAATTAATTAATTTATTATTTAATATTAAGTTGTCCCGGGACTTTATCGTTGGACAAGCATCTTCTTACACCAGTGGTTCCCAAACACTGGTTCGCGACCCAAAGTTGGTTTTGGTGGGCCGCAGACTCGTTTCAATTATTTGCAGGAACTGGTTTTTTACGCTCTTTAGATTTCTCAAAATCCTTTTTTTTGTGTTGCTAGTCAAGTTTCTCCTAATCTTTTATTTTTTTGCTTGTCAGGTTTCTCGAAATCCTTTTCTTTTGTCCAACATATTTCTTGAAATCCCTTTTTTGTATAATGAATCTCCAAGAAAAGAGGTTTAAAATTTTTGGATCGCAATTTAAAAAAATTGGAAACTGGTGTACACACTAGCTGAGGTTGCGACTCAGAGCAATCTGCAGGTAAAGGTGGCCATCCAGTCTCAACAAAATTCTTGTGGAACAAGCAAATTTTAGGCCTACTGGGAGATTACTTGGAACTTGTGTAGCAGACTTCGTTTCATTAAACCAAAACACACAATGAGCACGCTTTGCGCTTGTGAAAGTACCCATCTTTATCTCAACTGCGTGGGAACGCTCGCAGTGGCAGTAAGCTCTCGCAGTGGCAATATTGTGTACCACAGTAAATAACACTTACGTGCATCGAATGCGCATCAAAATTGTGTTTTGCTACATTTTGGCACTTGAAACATTGTGTATATCCTCTAAATAAATATGTATACCCTTTCAAAATGGTTTTAGTTACGTTCTGTATTTGCTTCTTGAAAATATCTAATGTACAATAGTGGATATACTGACACATGACAATTGCTATTAGAAGTAAAAAGGAAAGACCTGTCATTGATATCGACGGTTGATCAGTAATGATGATGTTGAACTTAACTGTATTCTTTGTCTTTCTTTCGTTTCCCATACTGTGCATAAACTGTCCTATATCTGCATATCCAAACAATCGCCAGTTATTCGCAATGCACGATTTTGTATTTCAACAAACATGATTGTATTCTTAATATTTATTACAGGAAGTTGGTATCTATTTAACAAGAAATTCCTATCACTTCAATAAATTTTATTTAATAATTTCTTTGACAAGCATATCTATGTTGTGTTACTTTGTCATTGGTTAGAAACTTACGAATGCCCCATGCATTATGAGATGTTGCGTTTAATTGCTTGTGAATCTTATGTGTCATATAAAATTTGTCTCCAGTTTAATTAGATTCATTACTTTGGAATATATATTTTATAGGTTATAAATTATTATACTCGTAAATATTATGGCTCTTTTGTGCGACGTATGGTATGGGAGAGTTTGCAACATTTTAAGATTCTACGATTTTTTTTTGCAATAAGTGCATGTTGTATTTTACATGCAACGCTATGTATTTTTCCCCGCTATGTATTTTTTTGAACTCTATAGTTTTTCTATATGTGGGTCAAGCTCTACAAGCATGCCAGATTTCAAATTTCTATATTTAGCTGTTTGGCTACAATTTCTACCGAATAGACAGACAGACACATGAGTGACATTCTGTGGCGCAGACAAGGTGGGGGGGGGGGGCAGGACCAGCAGAATTGGCACAATTTTTATACAATACTAGCAGATTACACAGCGCTGCGCGGGAGTTGAAGATAAAATTTGTTAACCACAACAGTAATTCATTTTTAAATTACTTCATTGAAGCAATATTGGCATTTTTTTTTTGTACATAAAACATTTTTTAAGATTGCCTACCCTTGATAAAGCGACATAATTATTGTTCAAGTGAAAATACAGCACTTTCCAAATATGCTCCAACGAATTATATGAAGGGGAGCGTTGATCCTTTTTTCCCTCTGACACATCGACTAAAACATTTGCCCAGTCAAATGATAAAACTGTTTTAAACAACTAATTACTCGATTCAGATAAGATAAAGTGGAAATCTGACTTCGGTATAACCTTCAGAATGTAATTTTAAAATGACACCTCAAACGTCAAATAGAGTAAAAATCGTAGAAATATAATAAAGAGAGTAGTTTTGGAGACAACAGCGCTCTTAAAATCGGTATTTGGTTTTATTTTGTAGATAAATGTGAATATCAATATCTTCTTAGGTATTTTTGAAATTATGATGTTTTACACACAAAAAAGAATAATATAAGTTGTATTGAACAACCAACAGTGGCGTATACAGGGGTAAGGTGGCACTGGGGGCACATGCCCCCCCCCCCCTTAAGGTCCAAGGAAATGAAAATTTAACAAATTTAACATAATCGTACAGCAAAATAACTTATGCGTTTTACAATATATAACTATATTATGATAAGTGTTGAAATTAACAGAAAATGCATATTTACATATTATTTTTAGGTTTTCGTAGGTATAATCAAGAAATCCTTATTCCGTCACATGAGTTTGTTCGTACGGTAGAAATTGTGACCAAGTAGCTGATTTAGAGAACTGAACTTAAGTACGAGAAATATTGAGACCTCAAAACTATATCCCGCGAAAAATATACACAAACATGTATTTAACGAAGAAAAAAGTTTGTAAAATTTTGAGGGATATTAAATGAAAGTTTTTGATACATGGATTAACAATTACTTTTTTTTATCAACAAATAATGGAATTATTTGATATAAACATCCAACAGCAGAGGTGTCGAACTGATTTGGGTCGCGGTCTATTTTTCATACAAAATGATAAGCAGTGACGAAACTTTAAATATCCCGAAGGGTTTCTTGAAATTTTTTTATGAACAGAAAAGGGGAAGAGAGTATATTTTACATTTTTAAATATATTTTCCCCTAAATAAGCACAAGTGTTTTTCATTAACGCTTCAGAGACCACAAAAAAATAGACAAAATCCTGGCTGCGCCACTGGTGACATTAAAACGGTTTTAGGTCATACCTACAAAACCCTAAAAACATAATATCTGGGAACTTGAAATCACTTCCTTTAATTCAACTGAATTTCTAGATAATAAAACCTTAAAATCAAACCACATACCCATTAAAAGGGCGTCCAACTGTTCCAAAATAAGCCATGCGGTAAGAACTGAATGTCTTCAATATCGATACGGTAGTGTTAAGTCGAGCAGACAGGAAGAACCCATCAGGCCATACGTGTGGTCTTCTAGATTGGATCACAGAATACACTCCAGTCCACCACCCATGGAGAATGAATGTGTTTATAATTACTGAATGAAAGACAAATTTGGCAAATAGGGAACATTAAAAAAAAAATTGATGTGAAGTGTGAATTTTCACACATTTCAGGGTTTCGCAGGTATTTAGTAAGCGAATAAAGATTATTTGGGATGCCATAACTATTTTATGTTAAAATTTTTTTTTTGTTCATTTTAATTCGAATGCCTCATACCATTATGTAGGTTTCTAAATATGTGCAGTATTTTTTTTTTTTTTTTATATAGCAAGATTCAATAAGGTTTTGAAAATTGCGCTTATGGCTTCCATTGGTTGTTTTAGTCATAAGCTCCGCCCTTCTGATTTCGTGTATTTATTGGAATATAAATAGCAGTATAGCAGTAATATATTTAGGCACTAATATGATACAGACATTATAACATGGCATAATATATATTTTATATATTTTATTTCTTTACTTGTATCTATGGTATTATATATAAGTGCCTTGGTTGTAAGTCCAAGAGTATTCAATTTCAACAATTTCCACTGGTTATTAAATTTACGCTTTTAAAAATTAAATGCAATATTTGCCCAAATACAACTAGAATTTTGAAAAAATAATTTAAACTGCTAGTTCCGTCTAAAGTAGGGTGACCATTTTCTTAAGAAGGCAATGAGGTCCTCATCTCTCAAATCCAAGTGAAGAGCAAAAAAAAAGGTCCTCACCTCCCAAATCCAAGTGAAGAGCAAAAAAAAGGTCCTCATCTCCCAAAATCCAAGTGAAGAGCAAAAAAAAAGGTCTCCACCTCCCAAATCCAAGTGAAGAGCAAAAAAAAAGGTCCTCATCTCCCAAATCCAAATTCGGGACAATGCGGGACAAAATGTTAAAATGCGGGACAAAATATTAAAATGCGGAACTTTTGCGGGACGAATGGTCACCCTAGTCTATAGGTTTGGAATAGGCTATAGATCAGTGTTTCTTAACAGGTGACCGATGGTCCTCGGAAAAATTTTAGTGCTCCGCCAAAGTTTTTGTATGTGTATTTTGCATTTTTTTTTTTTTTGTTGTTATTTTTAATGCCCATTTTTCATGTTAATAATTTGTATTTTGTTTATTTTCTGTAAACTTTCTGTGATCTTCGACAAATAAAATAAATGTATTTATTAACACATTAAATATACAAGGTGTCTCAAAAGAAATTTTATATTTAGTGGATCGATTAAAAAAAAAGTAAGCCGTATATAGAAAAAATGTTTACTAATTATTAAAATACACTTTTTGGGGATTTATTTCTTAAAAATAATATCGTCTAAACGTAGACCCTCGCGTTCTTGGCACTCATTTAATCGAACAGTAAAATTACTTATGACGTCTCGGCAGGTGGACTCAGGGATGGCTGCCATTTCGTGACGGATATTTTCTTTCAAATGCGCCAGTGAAGTCGGTTTATTGGCGTAAACTTTAGATTTAAGATAACCCCATAGGAAAAAGTCCATAGGGGTTAAATCTGAACTGCGTGGAGGCCAATTTATGTCACCTCTCCGGGAGATCAATTTGCCTGAGAAAATTTCACGAACACGTGGCCTCTGATCAAATTAGGCCTCTGACTGGCATCTTGGGGCTTTAATTCTTGCACCAATTGAATTTTGTAGGGGTGCAGCTTTAGGTCTTTGTGCATAATGCGATGTAATGATGATCTATGCACATTTAAAGCACTTGCGCGCTTCCGAATTGAAATGTTCGGGTCGTCACGAACAGACTGATTAATATTCTCCACGTTTTCTACCGTTCTTGATGACCTAGGTCGCCCGCATTTTGATTTATCCAGCGTTGTACCAGTCTCTTCACACTTTTTAACCCAATGTCGAATGAGAGGAATGCTTGGCGCATCATTTAAGTGGCGAAAACCTTGAATACTGCAGAATTTTCTACGCGCTACAGTCGCCGAATCACCGTTTTTGTAAAACTCTCGCACGCATAACGCGCGATCTGCTCCCGAGAAACGCTCCATAGCGATTGAATTCCCAAGAGCCAGGCTACCGATTGACATAACCCCCGCGCCCCTCGGATACGTTGCGTTCACGCAGTAAGCTAAATAAATATAAAATTTCTTTTGAGACACCTTGTATTTGTTTTCTTGCAGAAAATGAACCAACAGTTGTTATTAGTGGCCCCCGTTAAAAAATTATATATTTTACTGGTCCGCGGTGCGTTTTTGGTTGAGAAACACTGCTATAGATCACATCTTTTTGTACACCACTGCAATCCAAAGTAATTCTTAATCTCAAAAACAACAAGATATTATTTTTTATTTTTATAAATTAGCATGTAAATTAAAATATTTTCTTTTTGTTTCAGGTGAGTTTCCTCTTTGTCAGTACCTGGAAGTTATAATTATATTTTAAGTAAGTTTGTTTAATTAGCATACACGCCCTGTATACATTTAGTAAAACATTTTTACCATGTATAATATGAAGAACAATTTTATTACCAATTAAAATTTCTTAGTACATTCTACAAGCTTTGTAACCACCGCGATGTGAAACAGATTTTCTTTTTTAAATTTTCAGGATACAGCCCTGTATATATTTAATTTAAATGGTATGCTACGGTACATTTAGTTAAAAGGGCTTGGTCTCAAGAGTCTGGGCAAATGTCGTTCATCTGTCCACAAGTTAACTAAACCCATGCTGAGTTGAACGTGACACTTGGCAAAATAAATATTACAACCATTTCTCAGATAAGAAACAGGCAATTTCGGCGAATTACTCTTCTTATTTACTTTTTAATTCAACGAAAATTTAAAAAAGATGATAAAAAGTTCAAGTTTTGGAAACATGTAGTAGTATTAGTTTATTAAGAGTAAAAAATGAGGATTTCTAAAGTAATCTTGATTGTTGATTATAGATAATTTTATCTAAATAGATCTCTTGTCTTTTAATTGATTTTTAATGAAAATTAAATACTGTGGGGTAAAATTAAATCAAAATTTAAATTCAAACAATTCCTAAAAATCGTGTCGTGAATGTCTAATGGCGTATTTCAATTGAAGGGACATAGTTATACGAGGTGTGTAAATTAATTAACCGGACTGGCAACATAGCGTTTGATCTGGCAACATTTGGGAACGTGTGATACGCCTTCAGTACGAGTTTGAACTCGCTAGAGTAATTTTGTGTTACGTTATCAACAGTTAGTTTAACACATTTCAGTGGCGTCACTTACTTTGATTTGTTTTTGACTACTTGTATTGCGCAATGTTGTTTGTTTATTTCCGTTATTCTTAGTTATTTATTTTATTTAAAATTTGTTTTATTGTCGTTAATAAAATGTATTACATCGTGTGTAGAACATGTACAATAGTGATAGCTTATGCTTCTATTATTTACCTTATACTATTTACATAAATCTAGTTTTTTTTAACTTAGCAATATTAAATTTATAGTTATTTATACTTTAAAATTGCATTAAACTAGCTAAACATATCTGCGTATATTTATTTTTGTTATTTCTAATTCAATTTTTTTATATGTAAGTATTAGATTTTAAAATATTTAGATCTAGAAATCAATGCTGTGGACACTACACGTTAATATCCTGGTACAGTGTTGCCACATGCGATTTCTAATGTATTTATCTATACAAGTAATAAAAATGAACTGGAAACGGCAACAGCGGCGAGATGTTAGTGTGAATGTGTTGGTGAATTTAGACCGGCGGCCTTAGCTTAGCGTTCGTTTGATTTGATTTTACTCAGACGTGAAACTGGATACAGTGCGTTATATTAAAATTAACGTGTTTAACTATGAAACTATATTATTAATAAAAAATATTGATCCTCATTGGCCAAAATTGAATATTTCACAATCGAACGAAAATGTAAATAGAACATTAATAGAGAGTTCAGTAAAAAACAATGGTAATAATTTAGAATGGGGCCCAAAAGCTACAATTTTTTTAACTACCGATGATTTAGTTATCTGTAGCTCGGAGCTTAATAAATAAAAATATATATAATAAAAAATTATTCACATTCAAGTCGTACTTGGAAGTATAATTTTAAAGCGAAATATTTTTAATCAATTTTGATGTCATTATGTCAACTCAAGTCTTTAAATTTTTTTACCAACTTACACATCGCGTTTTTGACAAAAATCGTGTTCCCTCTACTTTAATACATTGTGTATATGAATTCTAAATATGTTTCGCAGGCCAGATTGAGTTAGATTGGGGGATTAAATATCTGGATATCACAGTGGGCGGGTGGGCGAAATTCTGAAAATCATTTTAGAACGTGGGGAAGAAATTCTGAAAATCAATTAAGAACAGGGGGAGTGGAGAAATTCCGAAAATCTTTTGGGGAAGGGGGAGGGTGATTCTAAAAAAACAAGGGGTAGAAATTTCATGCGAGCCGTTTGAAACTTATTGTCGGACCAGATTCGGCCCGCAGACCGTAGGCTGGACACCATTGCAATATATGGATCAAAAAGTGTCCCCCCAAATATTTTACCTACCAGCCGCTATTGCCCGGTTTAGACCAAAATTTATATTTTAAATGCTTATGATGGAAAACATTTCCGCTTCTTGGCGACGTACAATAGGTGTGATCTTGCAAACTTTACTGCACATTTAGTTGCAAGACAAGACGCATCGTTTCAACGGAGCATAATTTATGATTTGTCAATTTCGAAACAGTTTTAATCTCACGTACAACATAAATAAAAGATACGCATTCTTATTGACAATAACAATTCTTACCACTTAATAATGGGCATACCTTACTATATGTGGTGTTTATAGCTTTGCAGAACGACTCAATGGAATAAAATTATGTCATGACTGCAATCAACAATTGAAAATTAAATTAAACCAAATTTAAATCCAGCAAATGACTATCTTTTTGGCAATGAACTAGATGGCGCATTCACTTCCTATTAATGAAAATGCTGATTCACAGTTAAATTAGACTATATTAAAAATTCTAAACGTGATTTGGACACGAGCTTACATTTATCAAATTAAGGTCATATTGTCTTATAAGTCAAGGTTCTTGAATTGTATTTCCTTAATTTGGAGAATGATGAAATGAGTTAAAAATTCTGGAGGAAGATTTTAGGCATTCTGTAATTATTATCATCGGCTCTACTATCTAAGATAGTTAAACGCCTTCTCTAGAACAGTGTTTCTCGACAGGTGGTCCGCGGATCACCAGTTGTCCCCAGAAAAAATTTAGTGGTCTGCGAAAGTTTTTATATGTGTTTTTGCAGTTTTTTTCTTTTATTTTTTATGTAAATAATTTATATTTTATTTATTTTCTGTAAACTTTCTGTGATTTTCTACAAATAGAATAAATATATTTAGTAGCACATTAAACATATTTGTTTTCTTGCAAAAAAATATCCAACAATTATTATTAGTGGTCCGCGTTAGAAAATTATATATTATACTGGTTTGCGATGCGTTTTTGGTTGAGAAACACTGCTCTAGAACATGCTTCCATTTGTACCTATCCTGTGCTATTACTCGCCAATTATTTAGCTATTTTTTTTGTACAGTATTCCACACTGTCCTTCATCTCAGTTTCTTCATTTAGGTCTTTTTTAAGTTTTTTTTTGTATATCTTGTATCCATATGAGTAAAGTGATCCAGCCACTTTAGTCTATACCAGTGGTATTATTTTGGAACCTTGGGGTTCCGTGGAACTTTTCCAAGGTTCCGCAGCTTTAATTAAATGGTTTTACTCTGTTTTTCTTAATGTCTCTTTGCTTGGATACAATGATTTTGATAAATTTTGAAAACTGAATAAATTTAAATCTGAGGGTGCTACAAATTTCTTAATCGCCATTTTCGTCTTCAGTAGGTTATATTTATTCCAAGACAGCTAATTTTACTCGACAAAAAGTTCAATTTTAAGTGGTACCTTTGAGTGTCGGTCATCTGAATTTATAATATATGGATTCTGTTTGCAAACAAGTGCATTATGTTCATTGTCTCATGAAATAAAATTAGTTGGAGTTGGACAGGAGCAGCTAAAAGTTAAAGATGCAACTTGTAGGTGCAAGCATATTAGTGAAGTTTTGTTTTTCTGCGAGAAATATAATGAACAAACTCGCATAGTATCAGATACTTTTTAACTCAAAATATATTTCCATATCTTCCTCCTGTCCATAACCAAATCTTTTCCAAATCTGGACTTAATATTAACTTTCCCTCCATTTTTCTTAAGAAAAAAAAAAACTAAGATGCCTATCTTTGTCCTGTCTTAAATGACAGCCAAAAACACTACAATTTGTTCTACTTTAATAGTTTTTCACAACTTCTATCGACATTCTAACAAAAATTCAACACTAGAACATATGTAATAATTTCAAACAGTACTAGATCGCCTAGTGCAGCGTTTCCCAAAGTGTGGGTCGCGAGATTTTTTTTGTACATATTATTTTTTTTACGTCAGTTAACTACTAGAATAGTGTGTATTTGTGCTCTTTATTACTATACTATTTTCTTTATTACTAAACTATAGTCTTTATTACTATTTATTACTCTTATTTATTACTATAAAGCTACTTCTTTAAAATAAAATTTGTTTTGTAAATAAATGTTTTTTTTTCATACGGTGGGTCGAGAAAAATTTTAAAACCTCGTACCGGGTCGCGGTCAAAAAAGTTTGGGAACCGCTGGCCTAGTACCATATTTGACCACCGGACTGCGTATTCGAGCGTGTCAGTTCTCAATAAGACAAACATAGTGAACTCTCACAAACACGAACAGCAGATATGTATATATATTGTAGGTATGCTTAATCAATGAACAAAGCTGATAGACAAACTGCGCACATGCAATTCCTTTACGAGCTGCCAGAGTGAGAGAGAGTACATTAGTACATTAATTATATGATATGTCATGTAGCCTTGATCGGACTTCTTTAAAAAAATGTTCTTCTTGTATTGTGACTTATTTCTTATTACTTAAATAAATAACACTAACTTACTAGACCTATTAATAAGTGTTATTTATTTATGTGCCATGTTTAAATAATTATTTTAAAGCCCTGTAATTTAATACATATTAAAGATTATTACAATAGTATTTATCAGATGAAATTTAAAACCAAAAAGAAATAAAAACCTGATATCTATTACAAAATATTAATAACACAATAACTGGATTGAATCAATCAAAATGTCTTCGTTAGTAAGCCGCCGTTTTATCTGTAGTGGTATCTAGGCAGCATCCTTCAACCCACTGGGCTACACCCACACATATCCTCCCAGCAGAACAGGAGTACGCGGAAATAACAAGGAATTTAGGATGTTGAAATGACTCACATAAACATTGTTATTTTCAGTTGAGGACCTTGGTGGATATCTCACACATGTGTTTGAACTATATGTTTGCAATAATACTACAACTGTTTGTTATTGTTAAACTCTTTATTATGAATAGTTTTGCGGTGGTCCTCAAAAATTACAAGATTTTAAATAATTATAGTTTCTCAATATTTTGAGTGACATTTAGTTATTGTTTAACTCTGTTACGAAATAATATACCCCAGTATCTTGCGTATTAATTTTTAAACAAATAATACAGTGATGACTTTACGAACGGATCGGGAGTACATAGATGGCATCGTACCGATTCGGACCGGTTCGCGCGAACCGTTTCTTAAAATTATTGAAACCTTAGGGAACCGGTTGTTAGAATTATTAAAAATAAATTAATTACTCTGACTTCAGTTTCGAATCGTGCGCCGTGCCCTGCAGTGTTGCAAATGTAATATTTATTTTATAGGTTATTAAAACTTTTTCCTTATATTTAATAAATGGAAGTAAGTGATTTGTTTTCACTCTTAAAAATACAGAATAGGTTCCTAGATATCACATGACTTTATAGAACCGCTTCCTGCAAATTTAGGATGCCATCACTGGTGGTAGGTATATTATAATTATTACTCCAGAGAAAAACTATTTCTTTATACAACACGAATCAAAAAACAAAACAATTGAAACAAAATTACTAGAAAAATGGAAGGTCGGAACTTATTTATGAAATGTCAGTATTTTAATGTTTCATTTTGACATAACAATAATAATAATGCACATACGTTTAGTAACTAAAATTATTGATAGGCAATTGTTTTTTCCTTTCGGGTAATAATTATAATTTATGTTCGTATTGCCTCCAGATGAACATTCGAACAATTCTTCAAGATTTTTCTCCTATATTAATGACTAATGACTCTTGTATATTAATAACTATTGTTATTATAAAATTCTTTTATCTAAAATTATTTGGCAGCTAATAAAATCTTATCCTTTGTCATTTTATGACCAGTGATCAAAACAAGTTTTAGAGGAAATAAGATGTCAAATTATGTCGTAAAATCCTTTCTTGTAAACTACCGACAATTTGTAAAAATATTAATTCTTCGAAAAGCGGTAATTTTGTAGTATAATTAATATTCACTCTTCTTGGGTGGTCTAAGTAGAGTAATTAGACAGAAATTACTACAATGCGGTACTCATATATTACGTCAATATTTATATTCTCTGTAACAATATGCTGCAAAAGATGGACAGATCAACTGACAGAGATCTAGCGAATATTAGTAAATAAGATACTTGAAAAAACATGATGATACAGACTTAAAGAAGGACTTCACAAAGCGCACAGCAACAAAGGCTATTTGCGCCTAAAGAAGGACTTCTGTGAGGCTAACAACCGGACAGCACAACATGTAATATCCCAGTTTCCAAATTCGCGAATCTTTTTCAATAATTTTTGGAACTCTTTAATTTTGCTAGTACGGATTTTTCATCTTCTTTGGGACAATATATACAAATATCTTTGATTGTGTCTTCTTTTTCAAGTGCTTTATCCTCCACGGGCATTAGCAATCATCAATATGATTTTATTCATCGACTACAAGATTTCGTCAACTCATAGTTTCGTAGAATAATACGTATATTCTGACCTGTCTCATCATGTTTTCATCATCCTGTTTTTAGGACAGAACCCATCAAAGCCCCATAGATACTTTGATAAAGAAGCTAAAATGGCGATGGTTATTTTATACTCCTAGGAAAAATCCTCCATCCATTAGATCAAGATTAGGACCTGCAAAGGAGCCGTAGATGGAACAGATACATGGGCAAGGTTAATCATGGAGGAAGCCAGTAAAAGCAGAAAATTATTAAAGGAGCTTTAACACCTAGCTGAGGACAGATTCAAATGGTAGAAATTTGTTGAGGCCTTATGCTTAATGTTGGAGCAAAAGGAATTTTTCTTCTTCCAGGTCCTCGAGTAGCCTCTATTTTGCCTTGTATGATGTCCTGAAATGTCCTGATATTGTATTTGGAATTTCGCATGATACTCTGTTTCCTTTTTAGGGTTTTGTAGGTATGACCAAAAAACCCTCATACCGTCATTTTGTCGCTGTCTGTCTGTTCGGTAAAAAGTGTAGCCAGACGACTAAACCCAGAGAGTTGAAATTTGGCATGCTTATACAACTCTTTGACCCGCATATAGGGAAAATACTAAAACATCTAAAAAACATATCCCCCTAAAAATATAAACAAATATGTGCTCATCGAAAAAAAAATATATATATTTTTTTAATTATGAGTAGGGTATCAAATGAGAGCCCTTAGTACGTGGATTAACGATCAAAATTTCATTTTTGCAAAATAAATTATTTTTATGCGATTTTTGCCAAAATTGTGCAAAAGAAAATAATTGTCCAACACCCTGTAGCCCAGATGGTTTAAACTAAAAATCTGAAAAAATTCTAAGTAATGTACATTGGTGTGAACCGGAATAGTTCAACAAGAATTTTTGATCAGATGCTTTCGGAAAATAACGCATTTGTTGTGTTTTTTTTGGTTAACGATGTACAAAAGTTATAGTTATGTAACACACTACACTAGAAGGCGTATTCTGGTCTAATGGTTAGCTTACTCGCTTGCTACGCAGCAAACTAAGGTTTGCTCCCGGACAGAGGAGACAATTTAATTTTTTGTTTTTTTTTTTATTTTTATTTTGACAAAATTCTAGTTGTATTTTGGCAAATGTTGTATTTAATTTTTCAGAGCGTAAATTTAACAACCAGTTGGAATTGTTGGAATTATATTTTCATTCTATGTGTCATGTATACGAAACCAGAGGGGCAGAGCATATGAGTTAAAACAACCAATGGAAGCCATAGGCGCAATTTTCAAAATCTTAATAAACCTTGAATAGAAAAAAAAAAAAAAAAAACTGCACATATTTAGAAACCTAAATAATAGTATTAGGTACTCGAATTAAAATTAACAAAAAAATATTTTAACATAAAATTTGTTTTTAAAGCTCTTAGATTAACAGGCGATAAATTATTTTAAAAATATCGTTCATTTTGCCGTGATTACTACAAAGCAAAATTTGTCCTACACACTCAGCATGCCTTCACTTATTATATACCTGCAAAATCCTGAAATGTATGAAAATTCACACATCACATCAATTTTTTTATGGTAAACAAAAGTGGCAAGAACAAGAAAGCTGCGAATATAGGTCGATTATAAGGTCTATGGTGTTGTGTAGGTAAACTGTGGGTACTGAGGGGACAATAACAGGAAGAAAAGAGCTGTGGGAAAAGAAAGTTTTAAGAAAATTATAGGACAGAACAACATATTCCAAACTGATGGACCTTTATGGTGAACCGAACATAGTTGGGGTAATTACTTAAGTTAGTTACAGTGGTGTAGACCCTCTACGGAGAATATTTCTTGAGTACCCCATAATATACCCCTTAGCTCCATAATACCCTTCACATTTTTGTCAACTTTGTCTAAGAAGACCAAGCAAAAAGAGTCATTTAGATATTCGATGGGCCCCTAAATAGCTTGGGCTTTCCGCGGTTATGGGCGTAGTGTAGGGTGACCATTTTCTTAAGAAGGCAATGCGGGACGGAGCAAAAAAATGTCGTCACTTCCCAAATATAAGTGAAGAGCAAAAAAAAAAAGGTCCTCACCTCCCAAATCCAAATGAAGAGCAAAAAAAATGGTCCTCAAATACAAGTTACAATGCGGGACAAAATGTTAGAATGCGGGACTTTTACGGGACGCATCTTAATGCGGGACACCCAATCAAAATGCGGGACAGTCCCGCAGAAAGCGGCACGAATTGTCATCCTAGCGTAGTGGGTCCATAGTAGCGCGACTGGTTAGTTAAATCATATATCGTGTCTTCCGAAAGAATATAGTGCCAAATTAATATTAAAAGGAGGAATTATAACCAAGAAAAGAAGAGATCTATCAAAAAACAGGTGGTTAGATGACGTTTACGAAGACCTGCAGACAAATATAAAGGGACCGGGAACAAAAGCGGGGAATTAGGCTAAATGCCGAAAAACTGTAAATAAGTCATGGGGCAGTGCTGACCATTATTATTAAACATAACTCAAATATAGTCTGTCTTTTGTTCTTTATCCATCCATGGATTAAAATCATCCTCCTGTACGTCCGCATCTCGAATACCTCCAGTTTTTGCTTGTTGCTTCCGTAAACATTTCCACCTCGATACCATGCAACAAAATAGAGAAGACGTCGCAACAAATAATTCTAATTTGAGTTATTCAGAGTCATGCTATGGTTGCATTGGTGTGTACTGCAACATATTCAGTGGAATACACCATTCAATTCAAATATGTAGAGATAATAATCACAAATATCGATCTTTGTAGATCTCATTGATGTTGTGTTGCACGTATTGCCGGCGGAAATAACAATTCAATCTAGCAAAAGCGCGATCTTTGAATCTATAATCCTGTTTCCATTCATCTCTACTAGATCATTTGCATATTTAAATAGCAAAGCAACAGAATAACTTACCACTACACAACCGATTCGCATATATTAACATAAATAACTCCTGAAATTATTTCGAAGTTGATGAAACAGACCATTTAAAATAAACTCATTCTCGTTGTGGGTGAAATTTTGACATAATTCTAGAATTAAGGTCAGTTATAATTTGGTAGAATGCAGGAATTAAACTTGTGGCGCCTTAGACCGACAAAGCATAAAAATAAATCGTTTATTATCATTACGTTTGTTATTAGAAGTTAACTAGGGCATTAGGACATATTTCACTATTCACTTCCTACAACTATTTTTATAACATGCATCAAAGCTTAAATAGCTTTAAACAAACTAATATTACATAATAAAACACATTTCATTTGCGAAACCAAATAAAAATTATGTATTTTTGTTTGGTTTATTTAAAAGATTTTATGAAGTCGATGCTGATGGATTAATTATTGCAACATACCAAAAATTATTGTGTGGGACCTGTCTTGTACCGAGAGAAAAAAACAAATTAAGAAATACTGACTTATGCTGAGACCACAGAGGGCTAGATTTGCCATGCGTAGGAAAAATGGTTTCCTTTATATACAGCGCTAGGTGCAACACAGAACTGCGTACGCTATGTGCGATATGTTCGCTGTCTAACTACGTCGTCGTCTTGTTTGGTTTATGGCTATATTTTTAAGCGTCATTGAGGGCAAAATTAAAGGGCTGACTACAGTTCCAGGACTGATTTTTTTACAAATCTCTATTCAATTTTGTTATTTGAGATTTTGTTGCATACGTTTTTTGTGCGGGCGAGCGTTGTCGTGCACATCAGACAATAGGGGTCCAGAACTAAGAACTCTCCCGGGCCAATAAATATTATGAGTCCGTGCCTGAGCATGGCCCACTCTCGAAATATTTCATAAAAAAAAAAGCTGTGGCCACCACAGGACCGACCGCCATTACAAAGTACTTGTATAAACACATTCTAGCAGCAGAGTAGAAATAATTTGGCCCAATATTTTCTAACAGAGATATTATTTATCAGGACCATGGAAACGTTACATATAAGTATGAAAAAATAGATACTTAGAAAAAATTTCGAAACATTTTTCAAACATTTTTCGTTTTATTAAAAAATATCTCGAATAAAAGTTGTTAGTTATAGCTTTTATAACAACTTTTGTTAAATAATTTTTTTCGAAATATTTTTTTGTTACGAAATATTCGCAAAAATCTTAAAATCGACACGAGTAAACTTCCATTTCTAGTCAACCGATTTTTACCAAAAGTTGATCAACTCGTACCATTGATGTCAAAAGCTTAAATATGAAGTTTCATAAAAATCCTTTCAGCTGAATTTGCTCTGCACGTGTACACAGACAGACGGACGGACAGACAGACGTACAGACAGACCGACAGACCTCATGCTAAAAATAGTCAAAACGTTATGTAGGGACCTCAATTCGTGGACATCCATCGAAATCTCGAAATGTCAAAATCGGTATAAGTATATCACAATACCTCCCTTATATATGTTGGCGGTCGGCAAAAAGCTGGTCAAGTTGAGCTTAAATAAAAGCAGCAACGTACGGCCGAGGACACCATTAGGCAAGTTCCAGAATTCATCAGCAAATTAATCGATTATGTCAATCTATGACGTAATCGCTGGAGCCGATGTAATATGATTAGCATTGAAATCTGGAACGATTTGTTGATTTGTGCAGTATTTACTTAACCTAAAATTTTTGCTAACGTCATGACGCTGTTATTATTTTCAAAATAAGTGCAAAATGGTACATCCTCTTCGTCTGATTCTGATGAATTAAATGTTTCAGATGAAGAATTATTTTAATATGTCACAAAACAATACACCGCAAAGTGATTAATTATGTAGCGAATAAATATCCAATTGAATAAATATTTCAATGTTGATTTCCAGAAACATTTTAGGATTACACGTTAATCATTGACAAATGGCGGCATATATGTCATTTAAATTACGCTTCAATTATGGCCAACTTTACCTCTTGATAGAGTTGGTCTTATATCAATCAGTTAATCGGTCTTTTCATCCGATGGAACCGATTGATAATCGGATTTTACATCGGTGAATTTAGAAACGCGTCGATTAAAAAATTCGGTGAATTAACAAACGGTTTGATAGATTTTCGATGCAATCGATTAGTTAACCGATGAATTCTGGAACTTGCCCATTTTGTCAACAATGATTGATTTTTTACATTTGGTTCTTAAACAGCCACAATTTGACGATGAATTTCAGTTGGCCAAGCATTTTGTGCGATAAAAAAAAAAAACAAATTACTGAACACCTATTCAAGTGGCGGTATTTTGAATGAAATTATTTATTACTGAAAACGTACCAAGCACTCTGGGAAATCCACCTACTTTTCCAAGTTTCACGTGAGAATGCGTAACAATAATCCATCTTAAAACAGGTAATTTAACTTACCTGTTTATTACCTAAAACCGAATTACCTGTGTGTTTATTCCACCTGAAAACCAGGGCGACATACAGTCTATGTAGTACCAATGTTATTCGCATACCTGGTTTGTGACGACCTTGTCTCTATACCTCTTTAACAACATGTACTCCTGATACTTCTTGCACAAGATAAAAGCGAAATGATTGTATTGCGCGTTTTTCTTGGTTACGTGATCATAAAGGTCAATGATCTTGTTAAATAATATTTGTTTTGGTAATTGTAGTTTGTGAAAATATATGTACTCTGATTTAATGAATTAGGTTAGATAGTATTAACTTTGTTCGCGTGTTACAAAGTGAATTTTTTTAAGTGAAAGTTATTTATGAACTTGAACTTTTGCTGGAAGTATAATGTATTTTTATCATGTTACCATTTAATGGTAGAGTTTTAGTAAAAATATATCCTTTATAGCATACGATATTTTTTATTTCTCATCTACATAGGTGGGTATTCAGTATCGATTGTAGATTGATGGAGTACTGGCTTTTATCCAGGCTCACACAACGGGGGTGGGGGAGGCTCCTGGACTTAAGTCCTCCATAAAAACATTTTTCATTACCTGTTTTTAAAGCATTTTTCGTGTGATATTGTGTTAGTTTTGGTGACAAGACGTTTTGGGTGACACGCATCGTTTACGGACGGTCTTCGGCGAAAAACATTGATCGCATCTGACCTCAAGTGTTTGTCGATTTGAGGTCCAGACTAGAGAATCAGGAAAGAAATCGTTTGGAGAATGAAAAAGAGTGCCACTACGAACAGGAGTGCTTGGAACCGATTACCGGACGCTTTTAGCACTTTGAAAAATCTAGCGATGGCTTTATTCACAGTTTTTCCCTCTACGTACTTTCGTGAGACCTTATTCTCGGCGTTAAATAATATTAGAACTAACAAAAGAAACCGACTGACAGATGAAGTTGGTAGCGTTTGCTTGGACTTGAAGTGCGCGAAATACCAACCTTCAATTGAAGATTTAACAAATGCAAATCAACAACAAAAAAGTCACTAATGTTAAGAATTAATTGGTTTTGATGTTTTAATAAATATATCAAAAATATAACTTGTTTTTCAATTCCATAATCAAGAATATAATGAGGTATGGAGCGGAAATATGGGGTTGGGAGGACCAAGAGAGATTAGAAGCGGTGCAAAATAAATATTTTAAGTGGACATTGGGTCTAGACAAATGTACACCGCAGTACATAATATTAGAAAAAGTAAAAGTTGACAACATCAGGATAGAAGCTACAAAAAGAGCAATTAAATTTGAAGAGAGGATAATAAGACATCCAGAAAAAAATTGCTAAACCAATGCTGGGCAGAAATAGAAAGAAAAGTGGGGCAAAGAAAGATTGAATCCAGATGGGAAGTAAAAAGAAGAAAAAGATTTGAATATAACGGCTACTCAATAAGGGAGATATCTATAAAGAGGTCGGGAGGATAAGATGTAACACAGGAAATAAGAGATAGAATGAGGGATATCCAAGGACAAGAAATAAGCGAGAGCCTAACAATTTCTAGATATAACAGCAAATACGTAAGGACTTGGACGACACAGATACCAGAGTAGCTAAAAACAAAAATGAACGGAGATAAAAAGAAAATAATAGCGAGATTTAGGTCGGAAAAACTCTTCGAGTACGGATTTATTTGTCTTATGCGCTTTCCAGGGAGTCCTCAAAAGCCTTCGACAGCACTACATTGCCTATTAGCGCCTGTGTTTACATATATTTTTACAATATTTATTTTATTTTACATAGGTAGTTTATAAATATATTTCAGAAGTTAAAAGTTTATTGTATAGATTTACTTTTGTGATAAAATTTAGTATGTTTGTCATTTTATTTGCGTCGTTTGCGAGGGCTTGTTTCATTATGTTTGGGATGTTGTTTCTTAGATTTTCTTGTTTGCATATTGTTTCTTAGATTTTCTTGTTTGCATATTGTGCAGTGTAGTACGATGTGTTCGAGAGTGAGTGGTGTGTCTTGTTAGTGTAACCTAGTCTTTCCTTCTGTGTGTAGATGTCCAATTTTGGGTAGTTTCTTCTATGTTTTTTAATTTGTTAGTATTATTTGTGTTGGTCCATTCATTGTTGCATTCTTCTTTTATTCTTGCTTTAATTATGTTCTTTTGGTCTTCGGGTTGTATTGATATTTTGAGTACATCATCTTGTATTGTCTTACGTTTTGGTCCGCTTTTTCGTTCCCCTTTATAGCTATGTGGATGGAATCCACACAAAAGTGACTGTATTTTTGTAGTTTTTAATGGCATCGTGTATGTTTTCTTGTCCTTTTTTAGTGTGAGGATTTTTTGGATAGGCCTGTTGACATGAGTGTAGTACACTAAGTGTGTCGATGTAGTGTTTGTGTAATTCTTTGGACGTTTTTATGTGTTCTGTCGCCTTCTGTATGCTGAATGCTTCCGCTGGAAGCATAGGTTAGAACAGGAACTTTTCTGTCCTGGTCACATCATGGTCTCTCCATATCTTCCATAATTAAATAATAAACCAATATAGTAGAAACGAAATCTAGAACATCTAGAAAATTATATATTTTTTTATTATTGTTGGGTATCGAGTGAAAAGTCGTAAAGTACAAGCACGCACCCTCTAAGGAAGGGGGGGGGGGAGCCTTAAAAGCTAGATTATTTTCTTTGGCGGGCATACGTATACTATCGTTCAACTACATGAAAAATGCAGCCCTTAAAGACATAAATTTATTAAAATAAGTTTGACGCGGCTTCTTTCAAAAAATGTCCAAATGATTTTGTCACTACAAAATACCTACGAAGCCCGTACCCCCTAAGAAATACCTAAATACTTCCCGAAGAACTCATTAAAGTTCATTCTTCTTAAAACAAAAATTAAAATCAAAAGATACAATTCATATCTTAACGATGTAATGCATCTTCCTATTTCACAATATACGACCGTAATTACAAAAAACTAAAGTCTCAAAATTAACGGAACAAATTTTACTGACAAATAATTGTAATTAAGTTAATCAAAGAGTCATTCAAAAGGTTACAAACAAAATTTTTAATTACAGTGTTTGAAAGTTACGAAATTGTACGAATGAGAAAATAAGCAGTTAAAAGAGTTGTAACGGAATTTAGTAACGCATATTTTAAGTTTTAAACCTGATAAGTAGAAACTAAGTGAAGCATATCGTTGCATTTCATTTGTGTAGACTTATAAAACGTTAAATATTTCACGACAAACAGGGTTGCCAACTATACAATAATTCTGTAAAAAAGAACTGAAAGACTCTCTTCTACGCCAGGGTGTCTATTCTGTAACTTATCGACAGTTATTTGCACACTGTCCTGTCACCGATGCACACTGCACTGTGCCCATAGACTGTCCCCTTTGTGATGTTGTTTTGTATTCGGCATTATCGAAAATAAGTGGCGTCATTTTGAAATTTTTACATATATGATCAGTCAGAATCAAGATTATTAAAATAAAGATTTTCTCGTAACTTGTAGTGGTGGGGGTAAATAGCGAAGCTACGCGTCATCTGTATGCTAACGGGACGTCAGTCGTTGTTTATCGTATATGTTATATACACGTGAAGTTTGATTTTTTGCTATAAATATCAAAATACCATTTAATTTTTAGATTCCCTACTAGTTTTTTGAAGGAATGTTTCTTCGTTCTAAATAAATTTCTTACATTCATTTTTGATGTGAAGTGAAATATTTCATTATTTTAGTTTTAGGGTGCCCTGTAACTACCCTGATATTCATCAAATTGAAAAAATTCATAAAACAAATAAGATTTGTTTTCTTATAAGCAATTTTTATTGTATAGTTTTTTCTGTTAAGATATTATCTGTCTCATTTTGTAATACGGAACTAACAGGAAAAGTTCATTTTTTATGTTGTATATTGACAATACATTTATAATATTATCATAGTATTCGTTCACACGGATACGCCAAAGTCTGTTTACACCACAACAGTCACCAAAGTAACCAGATCTAGTTTCGTATTACAAATTGAGACAGATTATAGTTCTGTTTATAAATGAAATATTTTAAGTTTTTTAGTACCAATTTTAACCCAGAAACACCCCTTAAGAAAGAAAATTTTGAGATATCATGCCTATATTTGATCCTGGTTCTACTCTATTGTACCAAATTACGTTAAAATACGTCCAGCCGTTTTTAAAAAGTAATATAACCTCCAATTTTATTAATTACTACATTATTATAGCAATTTGTTTTTCTATTTTTATTTAAATATTACTAAAATTATATTTAATTATATCAGTATAAAATTTCTAGTTTGAACTACGCATACATGTGACGTATGGGATACGTCACATGTGACCAATCAGAGCGTGAGAGGGATCTCACGCTCTGATTGGTCAGAAGTTACGAGACAACCTTTACTTTAATAATCTTGGAAGCCGTCTTGCCTTCTCCACTTCAAGTACATTTAAAAATTCATAAAATATATATCCCTGCGCCATAGCTAAAACATTTTATTTAAAAAACAACAAAAATATATATTTCCATATATATAATAAAATTCGCAAAATACTTTAAAATGACATGAGTAAACTTCTACTTATGGTTGACATATATTTACTAAAAGCATAGATAAAGAAGGAAATAAATGCGAAACTGCCGTTATATTTTTTGAAATCAAATTAGCGCTGTAGTTGTTGGGTTATGGAACTAAAATTGGTAGGGGAGGAAAGGGTTGGGTTCTCGCGGGTATTTCAAATGCTTCAGTGGATATAGTTGTAAGCATAATTAAATGTTATTATTAAATGAAACAATTGTTTTGATTTATTTAATAATAACATTTAATTATGTTTACAATTAAGAACAAGCAGTTAGGAATTATACAGAAACAGAAAAACAATAACTAGCAGAAATAATTATTTATTAAGTAAACTAACATATAACATAATATTTACTAATACTTAATATTTATGGACACTTCCATGGACAAGCCATCCAATTTTGGATTTCCAATGTTCCTCATCCACTTTTTATACAATTCTGGAGCCACACGTGTCTTCGGGTTCGGAAAGCGATATCTTGTAGGTTCACTACAATCACACCCCAAAACAAAGCATTTAACACCAATTTTCCGAATTAAACAATGAAATTACAAAATGACAGAAGACGATTTTGACACTAATTACAGATTTTGACGCTAATGACAGAAGCCGTAACAGGCAACATCCTGTCATGCACGTAGCTATAGCGACTGGCAGTGACTGGGGCGCTATTCGTGTTGGGTTCTAGAACGTAATATGGTTTTCGTTTTGCCATTAGAGTTTCATCCCCCTGACCAAAAGTTGATTAAACAGCATTGTTGTCAATAAGATAAATATGAAGTTTCATAAAAATCCATTTAGCCAAATTCGTTCTACAAGTGTCCATAGACCGACAGACAGACAGACGGTCAGACATACAGATAGATGGACAGGCAGACAGAGAGATAAACAGGCAGATCGACAGACGCCATGCTAAAAATAATCAAAACTTATGATTTATAAGAAGATGAGGAAGTAATGGGATTCGGACTGGTCAGAAATTAAAATTTAAACAATATTTTAACTTCGCTAACGTTTCGATTTAATATTAAATCTTCATCAGAGCTAGAATGAAAATATAGCTATAATTTAAGATGATACAATTTGTTTTACAATATAAAGTATAAGAAATTAATTTTACAATATCAATTTATCAATATCTAACTACAACTAAATGTGAAAATATATTCTAGGTCTGATGAAGATTTAATATTAAATCGAAACGTTAGCGAAGTTAAAATATTGTTTAAATTTTAATTTCTGACCAGTCCGAATCCCATTACTTCCTCATCTTATTATATTTTACGGACGTAACCATCTAATTCAAGACTTATGATTTATCTTATGTAGAAATATCAAAATGTCAAAATCGGTATGATTACAATGCCAACTTTATATATGCGGCAATCGGTAAAGAGGAAGACGGACCCAAGTGATGACAAAAAAAAAGGCTTTTGGACAGAGTATATAATCTACCAGATTTTCTACTGTCTACTAGATTCAAATTTCAATTCAGTCACTTAATCAATATCTCATTCTGCCAGATTTAGTAGAAAACCTACTACGTTGGCAACATTGATGACAACGTGTAAACTCCCGGTGTTGTGCCAACCCAATCCACTATTGCATGGAACCTCTGGATGATTCTTACGAAACCCTTGGGTTCACAGAACACAGGAGAACACAGTTTGTATACCGTTGTTCTAACCTCTAATTTATCTACGTTCAAATGTTAACAGTTTCAAAACCATCATACGGCCATTAATGTTTTGGAATTTACCACAAGTTGGAAATATTTACAAGATTTTACGTTAAAATGAGTTTTGTATGAAGAAAAACGTTTCATATCTCAGTGTTCATGTAATCACGCGTAATGATCTGTGCATGATAGCAATTTGTGGACAATTTTTGTCAGATGCATTATCATGGTTCTTGGAATATTATGAAATTTTAAATTATTTAAGCTTTTTACTTGTATATGACATTGAGAAAATGCAATTAGCTATTTACACAACTGTTTACATATAATTGGAGGAGATAATGATAAAGAAGATCTAGAAAGTTTTGGATCTACCTCTTTCTATACATTTCTGAATATTCCAAGGTGGGTCAATAGTATCTGGATCATCTTTGAGCAGAATATGTCCTGCCCTGTTCCATCATCATATATATAAGCCTCCTTTAAAAAATTTCTTTTTTTTAGATCATTTAGATCGAGTTTTTACCAGCTTTTATTTTGCCAATGTATTAATCTCTAAAAATGAATATTATTTAACTAGATAGGACAAGTAATGAGACTGAAAGAATTATAAATAAGATCTGGTAAAGAGAATTGAACACCCTTAAACCAGTGGGAAGACCTCGCAAAAGATAAAAGATCTGTTGACAAATGACCTCTTCATCATCATCAACCTTCAGTCGCTCGAATCCACAACTGGATATAGGCCTCCCTTAAAAATCTCTAATTATCTCAGTCTTAAGCTTCTTGTAGCCAGTTCGTCATCAGTCCAGCGAGTAGGTGGTCTTTCTTGGCTACGTTTTTCTGCCCATGATTTCCAGTCGATAACACTGGTCAACAAATTTAAACTTTTTTTTGCTGACTTAGATGTGATACTTGTTTTTAACTAATTTTGGGGTGCTTATTTCAAAAATGTTAACAGTTTCTGCCTATAACGTCAAATTTATGTTCTATCGTATTTTGACTTTTTTCACCTTTTCACGTCCTGATATACGTCTAATTTAATTTCAACTTCGTTCTTGTTGCCCAATATATTTCGTAGGAACGCCTTACATGCAGGTACTTGTTATAGACCTTTTTAATTAGTGAATGATCCACATTTCACTGTACATATGGATGATATGGAGAAGAATGCATGGCAGTCTTTCGTGGCGTTCATCAAAAAATTTCTTGGAAATAAAAAAGCCGAAAACTATGTGGAGGTCGTTGAAAATTTGATTGAAAATTATCATCTGGGGTGCAACATGAGCATGAAATTTCATTTTTTAAACAGTCATCTTGACAAATTTGCTGCCAATCTTGGAGATTTTAGTGATGAACAGGGTGAACGTTTCCATCAGGATTTAAAAGAGATGGAGAGACGTTATCAAGGAAGGTGGGATACTCATATGATGGCTGACTACTGTTGGAGTATTAAAAGAGACTTATCGGGAATGGTCCACTCCAGAAGATCTTACAAACAACCATTTAATCCTCAAATTATTTTATATTTTTATTTTAACACTCCAATGCATTAAACTTTAATTAAAACTGTTCTCATTTTCTTTCTTTCACTATAAATAAAATTTTAAGAAAATTTTCTTTAGATTATTTAGTCCTTATTGTTCGCCATTTTTTTACCAATTACAGTATCGACGTCTAAAATTAAACGATAGAAGCATTATTTGGCCGAAAATATGTATTTGTTGTAGAGCAAAAACCTGATGTGATACGCAAAAACTGATGCGATATTTGAGTTCAGCAGCACCAAATTAGTAAGAAACAAGTCTTGTAGTACAAGATGTAAGTCAGCAAAAATTGTGTTGACCAGTGTAATCCGTTTGGTCCATATATCGTCTGTTGTTTTAGCTAGATGGCCTGCCCATTTCCATTTCATTCCAGATATTTTTAAAAGACTGTCGGTTAGTTTCGCCTGTTGATAAATTTCACTGCCATTTGCCGTTTGCCGAATGCTCTGCACTGCCATTTGCCGAATGCTCTGCACTGCCATTTGCCGAATGCTCTGCACTGCTATTTGCCGAATTTGACTGCCATGTTCCACTTGCGTCTAATTTCTAACGTTACTGACTTTTGTAAAGCGCGACCAAAGTATTTTGCTGCACATTCTAGAAAAAAAATACGTAACAGTATAGTTTGGTAAACATCGGTAAACATTTGCAAACGACTGATGACTTAATGAGCAGGTTTCTCCACCATAGATCATAATGTATTTATATATTGTTTTAACCATTTAAATTCTTCCATCCATAAATTCACTAACGGTTTTCTACGAATTACTTTCGAAAATAAAAGCAAAATAACAAAATATGTTAAAACTATTGTTAAATATTTATCTTACAAATTATTTATTATTCATTGTGTGTTCAGCCTTACAATAATCATATATTGTGAATGAATACAATGGTCAAATCATTTTTTTGGACATGAAAACAATCAATGAGCTTGTGTGGTTTTAATAATAATTAATACAATGATTGTATTAGAAAAATGCGGAATATTAATTGCATTTTTTTCAATTCTTTGATATCAATCTGTTCTATCAAAGTTTTCTGAGCGTCGTGTATCTTCTTATTATTCTTGTATATATTATATACAGTATTATTATTCATTACACTTCTGTAGAAGCAAAGTGTATCACATCTACAAAAGTTCTCTCAGGGAAGTGGTTCTTGACCAACGTTTTAACTTCATTCCTGAATTTTCCATTTTTCCACCTCTTTCGAAATTTGCGCTGCTATTCAGTTATCCAGCATTTTAAGCAGCTTTGCCCTTGAGTGTAAATTTTATCAACGTGTAGAATGAAAGGGAAAGGCAAAAGCTGAATAAAAGCAACAGGTTGGAAGAGCTTTAAGTATTGATTTCCCTACGCGCATTCCAAAGGGACCGCGAGGTAAAGAAATGAAATTCGCCAAGCACAGGAGAACATATATAATAGGAGATATAAAGGACAAAAAGGGATAATAAAGCACAAGGATTATTGATTTTCGCCCTTCAGTAAAGCAAAGCAACATGGCTGTTACTTGATTATTAGCACTTTTATATTTAAAAATATACTAAATAAATATTTGTGTAATAGATGTCAAAGAGATGCTATAGAGATATAGAGGATCACGTGAAAGTAATTAGAAAAGCATGAATGACAGAATTCTCAATAAAGAGTTGGAAGAGATAACAAAAAAGAGCATGTTCATTTTCGGTCAGCTTTTCGTTTCCAACAAGAATTGGCCGCTGAAGGACGTGTGGAACTCTGCACGTACTCCAGAAATACTTATGGATGCGAAACTTGGAAAACCACCCAAAGTATTTTTCTAAGACTACAAGTTTTCGTTAATAATTGTTTTCGTAAGATTCTACGCATATTTTAGTCCAACGCGATTTTAAATAAACGTCTCTTGGAAATGGGAGTCATCGAATTCGAAGTCAAGCTAAGAAAACGGAAGTGGATTGGACAAACTTTTCGAAAAGACTCAAATTCTATTTGTAAAATTACACTTGACTGGAATTTTCGACGGAGCAGAAGACGAGGCAGACCTGTTGATACTTGGCGCCAAATAATGGATGCTTTTTGTTGGTGGCTGGTTAGAAGTACTAGAATTGATGCGCAAGAAAACGACAAT
Source organism: Liopterus haemorrhoidalis (assembly GCA_963971575.1). NCBI lineage: Eukaryota > Metazoa > Arthropoda > Insecta > Coleoptera > Dytiscidae > Liopterus > Liopterus haemorrhoidalis. Next base: position 47,556,538 of record OZ020617.1, on the reverse strand, counting down.
TTTGATCCTCAAGCAAACATGGAATGACATTTGCATGGAGGTTATGTTATATGGTTGTAGAACAAATACCGAACACATTTCACCTTAAATAGATAATCTAAATAATAAAGGCAGAATAGGAAAACTTTATATTTGAAGCAAATATTCTAGAATGTAATGTTTCAGAACGAATAATTGAATTGTACATATATTTTAAGTTTAGATTTAACAATACTATATTAAAGTCATATAGTTATATATTTATTTTAGGACACAAAATGAGAAAATATTTTGAATCAGTTATTACTGATTCAAGATTTAATTCTAATGCCTCTAGTACACGATGCGATTTCCAACCAATTTTTATTGTCTCGACTTAAAATATTGGATAGAATGAACCAATAATGGTCAGTATAGGATGGGCATATTCATGTGACCGTAGCGAACAACTGTTCATTTGTCAAACATATGTCGAGGTTATTTAGTATCAACTTTAGCAATATTTTTTCTTATTTTAGATTGGATTTAGCTGTTTAAGGTGACCATTAAACGTTCCAATCCGGGAAAAAAGTACCGGGGGAATTATTTAATTTTTTTTTGTATTAAGTTTGTAGAATTTTCTTTAAACATTTCTTGTCCACAGACTATTCTTGATTTCAATTTCTATACTTTTCATTTATTTATTTAAGTTGGATGTTATGCATAAAACAAATTCAACGAATCATTATTAATATAATATGTTATTATTTTCCTTAAACTATTTTATAACGATAATAACGACAGCAATAATATTTTTTGATAAACAAAAATCGTAGTTGTATAGACAAAAATAATAATAACAAAAAATAAATAAAATAACAATTTCCTTCAATTTCAAATGTAATAAATTAGAACAGAAAACGGTACGGCTTTGCGAATCGAGGAGATTTACTGATTCGGGACAAAGATTAATATTATCAGTCTTCAAAAATTGATAAACTATCTGTCCACTCTAGGTTAAGTACAATTATTTGAATTCTGTCATCTTACAAAAATAGACGTAGTGCGCATCAACTGGTACATAGATTCAAAGCGATAAATATTGGATGGTATACTACAGTAATTTAACATCCGATAATTCTGAACAAAATTCTCAGTGCAATAATTATTGTACGACAAATCGTACGAGATTCAAATCGAGAAATTGCATCGTGTTCAAGCTTAATACATTTAAAAACCAAATAAAAACAACTGCATTCAAATATTACTTTTCATCCCCACCACACTTATTCATTCCAGTCGTTTGACCTCAAATCATCGAATGAGAATATTGTCCCAACAAAACGCGTATTCTGATTAACCCGTAGTTGACCAAAATATACACATCCAACCAAGTGGGGTGTAGTATACCCCAGGTTTTTCTCATTTAATATCAATTAAAATAAGGTAAAATTTATACAGTTAGATGCTGTCAAGCCTATAGAACAATATTACAAAAAAAAAAAAATATCATAGTAATTATTTAATGCTTTTTTAATAATTTTTTCAATAAAAGTCAAAATCACGCCAATTTCTTTCCTAAATTGCATCATACTTCAAGTTGAGTCTCGTGTTGACTGACAACATTGCATCTCTCGTTCACACCAACTCTCGCACATACTAAAATTAGTACGTGTGAGAGTATAGCTAAATAACTAGCTCTCTGATTGGTCTATGTATTTTGGTGAGGGAAAAATTTCTTTCTCATTTCTCAAGCATAATTCGTTCGAAATGCGCTGTTGCCAAATATAATTTAGAGATATTTTTTTGTAAATGGTGTTTTTGATTTTTTTGTCGATTAAAAATTAAATTATTGTTAAATATTAACTAATTCATAAATATTGTCAACAGATACATCATTTCCACTATTAATATACTGGGGGTTAAACCGATATCAGAATTGACACAACAAAACGCACCTAATAACACGAGAAGCAAATGAAAACGGCAAAACATGGAAAAATAACAAAATTAACAGATACGGATTCGGACACGGATATGTTTTATTCTTGCGGATATCCGCGGATACAGATACAGATATCTGGCACATTTCTAATACTGACTAGATCCTCTCTCAGTTGATCTCTCCATCTGTTGCGTGTTCTACGCACTATATTCTTCTCTGAGTAACTTATTACCTACCTGTATAATCGTGCGTGTACTCCAGCCATATTCCCATCAAAATGCATCTGTAAATCTAATCTTTTTATCTTAATCGTGTCTTACTGTTTAGTGACGTAATAACTTGTTGGAAACTACATGCATGTGAATCTCTGGACATGCAATGTTTGAATAAATATACAAAATGCTGCTTTAGAATGTTCTTTGATTTTCTTTGTAAAGGATGTTTAGTTTTACTTTACCGGGAAATGAGAAAAGCGAGAATGCTATTTTAGAACTTTTAAAATGCAATAAAAATTTAACACGTATTGGTGTTGTAAGAAAAATAAAGAAAATTATTTTTAAAGTACTTTTTCTCATTTTAAATTTAAGTTTTTAAAAATGTGAAAATTACGACAAAATAAAACTATTGTTAAAAAATAATTTTTGATCGTTAATGGACCTTAAAGCCTTTTGATGCCCCACATTAATCTAAAAAAATAAAATAAATAAATAAATAATAATAATAATTTTAATAATAATAATAACCCACCTCCTTAATAATAATACTCCTTCTCCACCTCGAGGTTACTGACAGCCACTAAGCCGGACATAACCCTCCTGGATATCGAGACCAAACAGATGTTTGTGATCGAATTCTCAAGTCCAGCTGAGAAGAACATCTCTCTCAAGGAGGAGGAAAAGAGGTCCAAGTATATGGACCTCTGGTCCGAGCTTAGAAAGCTGTATCCCGGGTATAAAGTTAAGCTTGTAGTCCTGATAGTTGGTGTTTTGGGTGGCATGAAAGCCTCCTATCGAAGGGAAATCGAGTCCATTCCCGTCTGTAGATCTTCTGCCAACTCTTTGATCTGCAGGATGCAGAAAGCAGTGCTGCTCGGGTCGCTCCGCATTGTGCGGGCACTGGATCTGGCGTAATTTCCGCGGCTGCATATCGCCAGGGTTTGGGATGTAGTCGTGTGTATTTAGCTCCACTAGTCTCTAGTATGACGCGGCTCAAAAGGTTGCTGAAGTTTGAGATTAGTGGACGCTTGTCAAGACCTGACAAACCCCATAATAATAATAATTTTATTAATGTTAACAAATACAAAATATTTTTACATACGTCAGTTAATAAAAGTAATAATGGGGAAAAAATACTACAAATAAACATAGCATAAACAATAATACATTGAATTTAACATTAAAAATAAAGTTACAAAATTACATTACAAGTCATTAAAATTATTAGCGATGTATTGGTCAAAGTTATAAAATGCTTTAGTTATTAAATATGTTTTTACGGTCTTTTTGAATTGCTGGTTGTTTAACTTCTTTATTGCCAAGGGGAGTATGTTGTAAAATAAGATACCAAAATAATTGAAGGACTGCCTTGATTTGGTCAATCTTACGTATTTTGGTCTGATTATGTCATTTTTTCTTGTAAAATGAGAATGTATTTGATTTTGCTGTTCATAATTAATCAGGTTGCAATGTACGTAGACGAGACATTGAAATATAAATAAACATGGCAAGGTAAGGATATTCAAATCAGTAAATTTGTGTTTACAGTCTGATCTGTAGGATAAGTTAGCTATTATTCTAATAACGCGTCTTTGCAAAGAAAATATTCTCTGTGAAAAGGGGGAGTGTCCCCAGGCAAGAATCGCGTAGGACATGTGACTATGAAAGAGTGCATGATATGCTGTAAGTAAAATATTACGGGACACGCTATGTCTGAGATTACGCAAACAAAAAATTGCTTTACAAAGTTTATTAGCAAGATGATCTATATGAACTTCCCAGCTAAGATTAACACCAATATAGACACCTAAGAATTTAATTGATTCTGGATTTTCCATATATGCCAATCGAAGTGAGAAGATCAATTGCTGAGTTTTTTGAGCGTTTAAACTTAGGTTATTAGCAGTGAACCAATAAAAACACTAACTATCCCAGTTCACATCAGTATATATTATTTTCTTGGAAACAGGGCGGAGAGTGAAAGTTTCTTGACATACCTAGTAATTTAGGTTTTCTACCTTTTCATCTTTCAAAATCCAATGCTTCGATCTCTTAATTTTTTAAAATCCGAAAATTCGATATCTTCATTTTTCAAAATCCGACTTTTTTTTACTCTTTAGGGGCTATTTAAAGGCTATTATTGATATTATTGAAAACATATAAAAAAATAAAATAAATATGAGCTGTGGCCACCACAGGACCAACCGCCATCACAAAGTACTTGTTTAATTTGGGCTGCTTTATCAAAAAATGTATCAAATAAAAGTTGTTAATTATTGCTTGTATAACAACTTTTATTAAATAATTTCTTTCGAAATATTTCTCTGTTGTGACTCGAGTAAACTCCCATTTATAGTTAACCGATTTTTACCAAAAGTTGATCAACTCGTGCCATTGATGTCGAAAGCTTAAATATGAAGTTTCATAAAAATCCTTTTAATCGAATTTGCTCTGCACGTTTACACGGACCGACAGACAAACCGACAGACAGAGAGACAGACAGACAGTCAGACAGACAGATAGACGGACAGACAGACCGACAGACATCATGCTAAAAATAGTCAAAACGTTATGTAGGAACCTCAATTCATAGAGATCCATCGAAATCTCGAAATGTCAAAGTTGGTATGATCCCAATACCTCCCTTATATATGTTGGCAGTCGGTAAAATGAGAGATTTAGAAGTAAAACCGGAGACAGCAAAAACTGAAGTTTCCGGGCGGAAATTGGTGGCAGCCCTGTATTGATTTGGTAGAGAAGGGACAAATTTTTCATTGTTTTTCAAGTAATGTCTCGAAATAGTCCTAATTTTTACATATTAGTTTAGAGCTCTGATCGTTTAGAAAACATTTATACTAGGTACATGTTCCGTGGATGATTTTCCTTTAAGGAAAATTATTAATAAATAATATTTTGTTACATTCGTTCCTACGAAATATATTGGACAACAAGAACGAAGTTGAAATTAAAGTAGACGTATATCAGAACGTGAAAAGGTGAAAAAAGGTCAAAATACGATAGAACAAAAATTTGACGTGATAGGCAGAAACTGTTAACATTTTTGAAATCAGCACCCCAAAATTAGTTAAAAATAAGTATCAGATCTAAGTCAGCAAACAAAAATTAAAATTTGTTGACCAGTGTAATCGAATATCTCCCGTATTTGATACTCAGTTGTTGTTTTTTAAATATACGGCCCAATTCTGTAAGCAAGTTACTACAAAAAAGTTACAATAAAAGTTGCTAAATACAAGGTCAGTAACTTTTTTAACATTTTTCACGAAATCCGTATTCTGTAAGAAAAAAGTTACTATGAAATTAGTAACTAGTTGCTAAAAAAGTTATTATGGATAACAACTAACAGAAAACAGTTGCTACACTTAGTAACTTCAAAATAACTTGTTAAAATCGTGAAAAATCGCAATTTTTCTGTTTAATAATGAATTATTTCAAGCATTTTACAATGAAGGGCAACATAGAGACAATAATTATAGAAGGATTTTTATTTTATTTTCTGTATAGCACAAAATTCTTCGAGTTCTTTTTTCAATTTCTATTTTTTTTTTTTTTTATTTACATTTGTTTTATAATAGTATAACAGTACAATATTTTTTAAATGTATTAACTACGACTGTCAATAGAAGCAATAGAAGCGCACACAAGGAGGTGGTCGACGAGTTCAGACCCCCTCCCCCAAGGATTTGAAAAATCAAATACTTATTTAATAAAAACTAAGTGATTGCAAATAAGAATCACCTTTTTTATTATTAAAAATTAAATTATAATCAAAATTAAATTAATATATAAACCCAGTCCTCTCCATAAAAACACAACAATACATTTGTATTATATTACAGATATTTTTTCGAAATGGACCCTTCCCAGATCAATGTTTTAATTGCGCGCCTGTTCAATGGCTATCCGAACTTCTTTAACTGTATTCCAGCCAATTAATTTAAATTTGGTTTAACTATAACTTGCACCACCACATAGAAAACGGTAACCACATAGCACATCACCACAGCACCACTACTCATTCCTGTCAATTATTTTTTAAACACTCGTATCACCGACCATGACCGGGTTATTTGCCAGGAAATTCAACAGAATTTCCATCTGTTTGCAATTCTTTTTCTGATTGTGTTTATAAAACATTTTTCGGTTAACCTCAGAAACTCAAAACATAGCTGTCAAACTCATTTAAAAACGAATACCTCGCCTGCGCAGAACGTAATCTGCTTCCAGCTTCACGGTTCTTTGTAGCAACGTTACTATATATAACTTGTTATAAGAACGTTGCTTGTGCTTATGCTTGGAGAATACCAATTGTTTGGCGATTGATACGAAAGTTACTATAAAAGTTATTTCGTAGCAACTATACTCAGTAGCAACTAACCTAGTAACTTTTTACAGAATCGGGCCGATTGACTATTATAGATCATGTAGTTTCAACTAACTTTCATATTTAATGTTATACCATCTCTTCAATAACAAAAAAGTTCTGCGCTGGGTAATGTAGCTTCAACCAGCCTTTATATATCTATTTTTTACAGTCCCAATAATTTCGTTATAATTGGATTTTGTGCATCCATTCTGACGTTATTATGCTTTTAAGCTTTTCCTCTCAGTTTCAGTGTGAAAATTCTATAGGCCGAGCTTTTCAAACTTCTGCTGCTCCTGCTATTGCGTTCACACTCAATGCGTGTGTTCCTGGTAGGCTTGTTTTCCCTTTCGTTACAACATTCTACATCCCTTCATCATTTCTTTAACCCTTATTCACCCTTCACACATGCGCTTTAAAGACAAAAGGAAAATGCGTGAAACGAGAAATTTTGAAACATGGTGGCAAAGGATGTTAAAGAACGAGCTCTCACGGGAAAGTATTTTTTTAATTACCAAGTGATGAAGGTCGATTTTATAGTGGTCATAGCTGATTATTAACATTTATTTTACATCGATAAATAGGTGGGCATGAACACATTAGTATGTACTGTAAATATACCAGATTACACCAAAAAATACGGTTTTTTGTTACAGAAATATAAAATTCCTGAAAAAAATTATTTAGGGAACGAGATAACTGAAGTTTGATAGGGTGATTTCTAATCAAAATAATCAAGATCGAATCCTGGTTTTTTTTCGGTTTCTTACTTCCCTTTACTTTTAATTTTATGGCGCGAAACTGTCCTCTGTTCAAATAATACACGATAAATTCATTATCATCGTTTTCAATCGATGATGAATCAGCTAAAGTATCTCTAATAAATATTGTTGATATATATTTACATATATAGGCTATTCCAAACGTTTAGGCGGAACTAGATTTTGCAATCTATGGTTTATTTCAAAGTAGAAAAAAATAGATAGCGCTGCGAACCGAGTACGATTTACATTGATCAATTACAGTATAGCGGGAAATTTAAAATAAGTTACAACTAGGACATGGGCGTAGCAATTGGGTTAGCAAGTGATTTTTTTTTAAATATAAAAAAGGTTAATAAGATATTGAAATAAACAAGGCAGATAATACACTTACGTTATTTATACGACATAAATCCAGTTTAATGGGAAATTTGAAAAAGTTAAAAAAATATTAATTTTAAAAATTATGTACTATAGATAAAAAGAGAGATTTGGCTAAAAGAGTTTGAACAAAGCAATAAAGCAAACAATATATCTTCAGAGCTAAAGTTTCTTATTTAAATAATTATTGTAAATACAAATTAAAAATATATGTATATATGAAGGTCTAAAAATTAAATCAATAACTTCTTCTTTGGGCACAATCAGCTGGGCTGTCTTTTGGCCTCACATTAGTCCTTTCTATTGATCTGTTAATTGTCAAGTGTCAAAAAATATTTATATGTCAGATAACCTAAAAAATATATAACTGCGTAAAAACAAATTACATGGAGAATTTTCTCCATAAAATCTACGCCAAGAATATAAATAAAAGTCTAAATATGTAAATAATAACAAAATATATGAGAAAAATTAAATAATATAAATAATATATATTTCCAATGTACGACACTGAACATCTGTCAACTTGGACTAAAAACAATATTTTTACAGTGTAATAGGGATGACGATCGAAACCAATCCGAAGCAAGGACAAACAGATCCTATCTTCTTACACACATTATTCTACTTTGAAATAGACCATAGCTGCTTTCATCGTTTTAATCGTTCTTTTTGGCCGTTTTGTTTAAGCTTTGTAAATCATACTTACAATAAACATTTTTTGGTTAAGATTAATATCGTTTTAAAATGTCATTTTCTTTATATTTTGATTTTTTGTGTCATTCTTAATACAAATTTCCCATTTATTTATTTTTTTGTCATTAAAATAGGTAAAAAATATATATATTTTTGACATGTCATTCGTTTCCATGGTTTCACTGTTGGAATTTAAAATTTTCACATACAAAACGTCAAACATGAAATAACCCAAGTAAGGTCCTTTCTCCTGACAACATTAAGGAAGGAAATTCCCATTTAGTTTCGCCTAAATGTTTGGAATAGCCTGTACGTATGTAATGTACAGTACACCACAGAATATTAAGGTTATGGTCTTAAACAGAACTGTCATTTGAATAAAATGTCCCTTAAATAATCAACTGCCAACAAAAATCATTACTAATCACAACCAAATATCTGGTAACCTCTTATATTTATGGTACATATACTATAAATCTGTTTTGCTTTTGATTTATTACTTTTCAAGTCTTAATATCTTTTTTAATACAGGGTTTTGAAATTACAATGTTTCCTTTCCAAAAAAAAATAAAATCTGAGGAGAAGAATCCTGGAATCCTTGCATTAAGTAGAGTAAAAGTCCCCTGGAGTTCTCAAGGTACTCCTTTTTCATTATTAATAATTGTTCACCTTAATAAAAATCAATGTTTTCTTTGCTATTTTGTCTGCTGTTCATCATCCTGTTTTTGTTATTCCTTTTATCCTTTTTATCCCTGATGACCTCTGCTCTCCTGTGCTTCGCAAATTTCATTTCTTTACCTCGCGAATCCCTTAAAAAGGAAAATCAATACTTTTGCAATTTCTAACCTGTTGCTTTCATTCATTTCTTCATTTTCCTTTTCATTTTATTATTCTATAATGTTTTATTTCAAAAATAAAACCTAAACGTAAATATCTTTTACTTTTATAGTATTTTTCATTCTTATGTTGTGCTTTCGCTTTCGTTTCATTCACTATTCATCCCTACTCTTTCCACCCTTCGTTTTACCTGTTCAGTTGCGTGATGTAAACAGTGAAAGTGAATTTACGCATACTTGTACAATGGCGAATTAATAAAACAAGGTAGGTAAGTATAGCGAATCCCTTGCTATCAGGCTAACAGAATTGCAAGCAGATTGCGCAACCCTTTGCTTACTTGCAGGGAATATTGATTTGCAGTTGCGTCAGCAACATTAGCGGAACAAGAAGATATTACTGGGGATTACAAGTAATGAAATTTTATGATAAAAGAAAATACAAGCGAATGAATTCATCGTCACCATCATCGTGATGATTTAGTAATTAGTATTACCTAAAACCGGAGTTAGAAACCAGATTATTATATTTAAGAATTATTGGTAGAAAAGTGAATCATTGTTAAAACGTAGCATTATTATGATTGAATATTGTTACGTAAGGCGAGAAGTGTAATTGCCCAGTAATTAGTTTTTTTTAATTAATGTTGATAAGGTAATAAGTAAGGTCCGGCAAAAATATGCAACGGTACTTTTGCCATAGGCGTGCTATTTTTAACTTTATTTTAACAAAAAACCAGCAGAAAACAAAAGAATGAAACACTTACCGCAATGAATTCTTATCTTAATAAAGACACCTCATTATTTTGCCTCCGAGATAGGTAATTCCGGTCACTCCTTTGCCATTGGTCTGATTTTGATAAGATATTAAATTTTTATACGCTACACTATTTGTCAGCAGGGCACATTACAAATATATATAATTACATTTTATTTCTACAGATAACACATGTGCCGCTTTTTATCGATTAAACACCTAACTAAAGTACTGTTGCATATTTTTGCCGGACCCTAATACTAAGAACATGCCGATAGCTGTCGTGCGAAAATAATAATTGACCGTACGCCTGTGAACAACTGCCGCTAGTATTTGTGCTGTAAATCGTATGAATAAATAAAATTATACTTATTAAACATGGTTTTTGTGTTTAATTATTAAATATCTTAAATTATATTGTTTTTAGTATATCTATAGGGGAAGCCGGAGCATAACGGGCACCTTAAGGATTATCTTTAATAAAATCTTAAGGAATCACGTAAAAAAAATCGAAATACTTTTATTCGTAAGATGATTTATTGTTTAATTATTACAGACAATAAAAAACCTTAGAAAAATACTAAAATAAAAGTTATGACGATATAAAAAAAAGCTTCCTTGTGCTCATTTTGCCCCGGTGTTGGGGCAGAATGAGCACGGGTGGGGTATAATGGGCAATCAGCTAAAATCTGGAGCAGAATGAACACACGTGAGTGCATTCCTCATCGTTATCATCTTCTCCAGCGCAAGAACAATGTGTCCACTTACCACATGCTCTGCACTGGAGCAATCAACGTCTGGATATGTGTGAAAAATATATCAACACAGCAAAAAATACATTTCACCAATTTACAAAATGTAAACGCCAGCCCTCAGTCATACAACCACTTTCGGAAGACACTAGCGAAGTACTGAACGTGATTGGAATGCATCCAAACTTGGCGGCATGCTTTAACAGCCAAAAAGAGGGGAGCCCGTTATACCCCGGGAGCCCGTTATGCCCCGGCTTCGCCTAGAATATTCCTCCAATTGCGTTAGTTAGACCAATGTTTTGACTTGGGTTGCCGCAGAAAAATTTACTTACATTGAATATTCTAGGTTAAGTTGGTGCATCATTATAAAATGTCATTTTCATCACATTTTGATATTTTGTGTTATTCTTAATACAAAATTCCCATTTCTTAAATTTTTTGTCCAACAAAATTTAAAATATCATGTTTGGTTTTGAGAATCCAACGAAATATTGGATATTCTACCAAAGTTAAAAAAAGAAATTCTACCAAATTTTCTCTTTCATACAAACAAACATAGGGATAGACAGAGTTTTGTAAAACTGTAAACATTGTTCCTTTCTGCATTTTTTTTTTTTTTTCTCATCAGAAGATCTACAGCTCTTCCGAGGACGTCATCTCCAGTATCTGCCTCCATTGCGTCCCAATTCTTGCTTTTTCTGTCCAATTTCGGGTCCTCAGTTGGTGAAAGCCTTTTTCTACATCATCATCATTGGCGTGACAGCCTAAGGTGAACTTAAGTCTTCTATTTCCAGGTTTCATGACCATATTTTCAATCTGTGTACATTCAGGAGTAATATGGTCAGTATTACGTCCATTTTTTAGCGTACACAGAAACGCACCTACAGTTTATAGCAGGTAACGAACGGTTAAATAGAACCTGTAATTTGTATAAATATTTTTTAAACAAATTATTTGACATAGGTAGGAGTTGAACTCACGTCCGTACCCGGGCTTAGAGGACAAACAGCAAGTACAAACTATTTAAAACTTGCTGCCAGAGGCTTGCTTTTTCTACTTCGTTTCTGTCTAAAACGTTTTAATCTCCCAGGCCTTATTCCTAATACCGAAACCGCCGCGTGCGGATGCTCAGAGTGTGGACCGCACACGGGCGGCTCATCAAAGGAGTCGATTCAAGTTGAATCATACCGTAAAGGTGGTGATGAAAGTGTACTCCTCAGCAGCATTTTGGTTCGATTTTACAAGAGATCATGAATGTTTGCACATGGGTGGCTGAAACCCAAGCGACGGCCTTTCCTAGTAATTTTAACTTGAATATAATTTTTGAAATTTCAGGAAAATAATTTTAGATACAGAATAAAATTAAATTTTGTACTGTAGAGATAAAATTACTCCTGATATACTACGTCCATGTAATTGCGTGAACTCCCAATCTCTGCAAAATCACAGTCCCCTGATACTTTTTCTTGTGAAATAACCTAGTTGTCGACCCCATACAAGGTTGCCCGAATTTTTGGAAGATTTCTCTTTCATTTTTCATTCTAACCCTTATTAATGCAACTTGGCGCAGATAATTAGCATAAAAAATTATGAAAAATGTTAATAATATTGTATGGTGTATGTTTACTTAGAAAATTGCAACAAAAATGCTCTAGTTTCATATTATTAATTCAATTTCTGTATCTAAATCATATTTACCTACACAGCCATAAATAAAATTAATTGGAGTATTTCTCTACAAATAAATTATGGTATAACTACATATAGATCTTATTTTTTACACACTACCAACTTAAAAATTGTTGATCATTAATCAAATATTACGAAACAACAGCGATAGAAAGTAAGAATTAAGTGATCACATACTATTTCGCCGGGAAAACTAAAACTTTGAGTCTGTGAAATTTTTGATCTTTTGATCTCTTCTTCGTTGTTTAAGGAATGGTGGTTGAAGAATTGGTGTTAGAATTTCGTAGCTTAGTTCATTAAGTGTCATGATTAATGTATTGGTTATGGGGTCTTACATTATCATATAAAATAATAAGTCCCTGTTTATTAATGAGGTAAATTTGATGAATATATTCACAGTGTCTTTTAAATAAAACACTTAAAAGTGAAGAATCCAGGAGAGCAGGAACCCAATGTGTACTATATTTTTGTATGTAAAAACCAAGATAATAAATATTATAATATATAATACTACATTATCTTTGGTAAAAGTTAAATTTTAAATTACCAGCCCTCTCTCGACTGAGAAACATAGATATAGCTTATGTTACTCAGGAAGCTCTAAACTATATACCAGTGAAAGAATTTTACAAATCATTTCATTAATTTTCTTACGCTTCACATCAGGGGGTCGCGCTTTACAGTTGAGAAACACTAATATGGTCTATATTACTCAGGATGGTCTAAAATATACACTACTGAAAGTATTTTTCAAATCTGTTCATTAGTTTATTTTTGCGACACACCAGGGTTCGCGCTAGCTTAATTCACTCAGAATCATAACCAATGAAAGAACTTTTTAAATTTGTTCGTTAATTTGCTTTTGCTACACAACAGGGGATGGCGACCTCCCGGTTGAATAACACTGATAGAGTCGTCAACAGTCAGGAAGGTTTAAGTTATACACGACTGAAAGAATTTTTCAAATAGGTTCGATAGTTTTGAGATTACCCCGAAAATACAAACAAATTAGCTGTTATTTATACACAAATTTATATACAAATTAGCATTATAATAAGAAATATTAATAAGATAATAAGTGATATATTTCAAGTATATGTAGATGTAGGTAGCGACAGTATAGCCCCCAAATATTCATTTTATTAAGAACTGTACTACTGAACAGAAAACAATCGTTTTTTCATTTTTACAAATTTTATTATATACATTTTTGACGTAAAATAAATAATAAGTGAGACTAGATTTTAGTCTAGGGTATCCCCGCATAACTACCCAAATGCAACCAAAAGAAAAACAATGCATAAGGCAAAAATATGTTTTCTTATTTTAAATAATAGTATAACAGTCACTGGCTACCTCTCGCACCATACGCTTCTTTTATTGTAGTACTCGTATAACATACAAAGACTTCCGAATATACACGATAGATACACGAAAAACAACAGACAGAGGGCTTTATTATATATGATAAAACGACATTAATTTAAAATTGTGACAAACAGAAATTTGTAAAGATGCGCCCCTCTTTACAAATTTTTAAGTTTTGTGTATCAAAGTTTTAAAATTATTTTGGGGCGGGAATTAAAGGAAACCTTCCGGCTTGATAATTAAATTAATCGATATAAATGACTGGTTTTTTTGAATCTGTATTCCTATTTTTACTTTTTTTATTTATATTTATGCAAAATATATATTACTAATATAAAAAAAGAAAATAAATACGAATTTAACAGTTTGTTTTTATGAGGTATGAATGAAGATATAAAGCTCATGTCGTTTATATTCTAACTGGAGGGAAATCACGACTTTATAAACATGTAAGCGGTAACTGACTTCGATTATATCCTACAAACTTCAAATAACACACTAGTAAACAGTTACTAAAATAACTATAAGTTTACTATCAAAGTTCTAACTAAAAGTAAAACTTACTCAAGGGCACAATAAATAAAAAAAAAAACTTTTTTGATGATGCAGAGGTGCTGAAACCTTGTCCGGCGAATACGAAAATATTTTTTTAAATAATAAACAAGAAGATTCATCTAAAATTGTAAATATAACAGTGAAGAACTAAACTTTGATGAATACAGATGTATCTTATTATCTAGCGTGTTTGTGTAAAGTATAACAAATAAAAGCAGTTATTAAAAAATTAAAAACTAATTTAATTTCATCAGTCCCCTTTGGCTAATCACGTTTCTCCTGTTAAGGTTAATAGTTCAATTAGATACCACGAGAATGCGCTGTTATAAATGCATATATATTATGTTTTTACTTTTGTTCGATTTTTCCAGCTCGTTAACACTTCAGAATCTGCTGTCTTTATAAATTATACTCTTGGGTATCATTTGAAGCAATTAGAAATCAGTTACGAACAGTATTTGAAAAACTTTTCCAGAAGAGTTATTTTGCTTTCCAGTTTTAGAGTATGGGTAAAAATTTTTATAATTAGAGTCTTCTGAACACAAAATCGCTGCCCTCAACATTTTAATGAAATTATTTTTATTTGGTATATGTTTAAAAGCCAACCTCAGTAGCGCAGAGGTATCGACCCTGCTTCTCGTGTTAAAGGTCCCGGGTTCGAATCCCGGTTAGGGCTTGGATATTTGTGTTTGTACTTACCACCTCATCCTCATTTAAAATAATAAAAAAAAGCAAATAAAAATTAAAAAAATTGATGTGAAGTGTGAATTTTCACACATTTCAGGGTTTTGCAGGTATTTAATAACTGAATGATGATTATTTGGGATGCCAAAACAAATTTTATGTCAAAATATTTTTTTATGAATTTTAATTCGAATGCCTAATACCATTATTTAAGTTTCTAAATATGTGCAGTATTTTTTTTACATAGCAAGGTTCATTAAGATTTTGAAAATTGCGCCTATGTCTTCTATTGGTTGCTTAAATCATTAGCCCCGCCCTCTGATTTCGTATACATCAAACAGAATTAAATTACAATTTCAACACTTCCCACTGGTTATTAAATTTACGCTTTTAAAAATTAAATGCAACATTTACCAAAATATAACTAGAATTTTGACAAAATAATTTTAACAAAAGAAAACTGCAAAAAAAAAACAAAAAAAAATTAAAATTGACAGGATTCGAACTCTAGTTTGCAAGTTACCTGTTTGAAAAATTAGAAAACCAGTGACTAAACGCACATCGCTATGAGCGCTATGACGTATCAACTTGGTTACATAGCGAATTAAATATGTAACATATTTTGGTTAAAAACACAAAAAATGCATTATTTTCCGAAAACATAATCTGATCAAAAATTCCTGTTGTACTATTCCGGTTCACACCAATATACATTACTTAGAATTTTTTCAGATTTTTAGTTTAAACAATCTGGGCTATAGGGTGTGGGACAAAATTTTTTTTGCACAATTTTGACAAAAATCGCATCAATAATTTATTTTGCAAAAATAAAATTTTGATCGTTAATCCACGTACTAAGGGCTTTCATTTGATACACTACTCAGAATTTTAAAAAAATATTTGTTTTTTCGTTGAGCACATATTTGTTTATATTTTTAGGGGGATATGTTTTTTAGATGTTTTAGTATTTTTCCTATGTGCGGGTCAAAAAGTTGTACAAGCATGCCAAATTTCAACTCTCTAGGTTTAGCCGTTTGGCTACAATTTTTACCGAACAGACAGACAGACAGACAGACAGACAGACATACGACAAAATGACGGTATAAGGGTTTTTTGGTCATACCTACAAAACCCTAAAAAGAAAGATAAGAACAAGATAATATATAAACAGTAACACAAATATTTTTTTAAATGGCTTATCTAGACTTTTCTAATGTTTCTTCTATCCAACCTTCTTCCGACGCTTGGTATGTCCGTTCCCAAATTCTCTACACCAGTACGCCAATGTCATAAGCTGGCTATGAAAGTTGTTGCGACGCACCAAGAGGGAGAGGGAGAAAGTAAAAAGGAGAACGAATGGGAAGGAGAACCTAAAATAAGATCATATCCATTAAATTTCGGTAAATGCTTGCGTTTTAAACGCCGCATGCAATTATACAAAAATATACAAGCAATACAACACAATAATTTTGATATTTACCTTAAGATGTAATGCGGCTCTGAGTAAAGTGAATTTTATAAGTGACGATTTTAATCCGAAAATATCGTAGGAACTCAATGTCCTTTTTCACCTTTTGCGTTCTCAAAAAATCCCTACAAAGGTCTGTAATATATTCAATACTCTTCACAGTATATTTATTTTATTCTGTTGAGAACGAAGGTGCGTCCACTTACAAATAATTTTCACGAATCCAAAAAATGACTTGTACTTGTTACTTGTATATTATTGTGTAATCATGGTCACCGAAATTTATGCGATATTGTCTTATTTTATGAAGTAGGCTGCTGTACATTAGCGTACAGTTTTAAATTTGTTTATAAAATAAACAAATTTTCTTTTAAAACGTTACATAGGGGCGCCAAAATATTGGAGAGGGCGCAAGTTGAACACTTGCCACAGGCGCTTAATACCATCGTTACGATCCAGATGATGATAACTCTAAAAGCTTCACGACCTATTCGTTAAAAAACAGTAACGTACAAGAGTCTTTCGTAAACTAAGGGTCTCAACCTAAATATGGGCCGCGTACGATGTGAAAAAGGTCGCTATGGATTTATTTTACGTAAGATAAATATATCATAAGGGTTGAGTAACAGTTGGTGAATATTTTAATGGGACACGAAGCAAAAAGTTTAAGAAACACTGATCTAAAATGCGAATATCCACGAGTTATAAATCGGCAACATTTCTATAATACACAAATTATAACCCTGCAAAACTACTAGGTTATCAATTTACTGGAACCTGAGCTCGGAGATGCGAGTAAATGTCGATTTGCACCTGTTCTATACTATTAAATTCTTTACTCGAGCTTTCTAGGAAGTAAAAGTTGATTTGTGTATTTAAGGGTAGATTCAATACTATTATAAATATCTTCGATTAATAGGTGTTGCGAAAAACACTATTCATTATGTTGTTTATTGAAATTTTAGGTTATATAATTACAGAAGCTGAAATATTTGCGCATAATCGAAACCTATGGGTTTGTCTTAAGTTATAAGTTATAGGAAATACAAATTGTGTAATTGTACATTGTTACCACACCAATAATATTACATAGATTTATAGTTATCTTTTAGGAGGTTACAGTGATGAGGATGAGTGTTAAACAGGATATGGGAAGGACGATTAAACATATGTCGATCAGTGGGAATATTTCGAAAGTTGGAGAAGTCAGCAGATAGAAGTTCTAGGGAATATTGTCATATAATTAGATTTAAAATCCAATCATGACAAAAGAGTATAGTATAGATAAGTAATAACGGTGAGAAGGGGGCAATAACAAATAAAAAGTTCAGAACATATTTTTTATTAGCAAATATATTATATTTTTATTAATATCACAAAAATTACGTCACAAATAAATTAAGATAACTATTTATATTGCAAATGATTTTGTTATAAACAAATATCAAAGAGATCAATAATTAGAATTTCAACAAAATCTTTTTCAAAGTATACTACATAAACAGTGGCGGATTAAGCCTTCGCCGGGCCCAAGACATGTTTGATTGACGGGCCCTCAACCGAGTGAAGAGCAAAAAAAAAGGTCCTCACCTCGCAAATCCGGGCCCTTGAAAATTACGGGCCCAAGACAATTGTCTTTTTTGTCTGTGTCCGCCACTGACATAAAAGTATAAATATTTTTAATTAAATGAATATTTTGCTGTACTTGAAACTTTGGCAAACATTTTTTTTTTGTTTCCCATACAGTAGTTAGAGATAAAACGATACTATAGATACTAATAAGGTATCGATACTTAAGGCTGTTTTACATTGTACTTTTCACAATCTGTTTTTTGTTAATTCTCACTACCAACTTAACAATCACACCACTTAACTGATTTTCAATAGAAGGCACGTATGGAGTGAAGCAAGAAATGCGCATTAAATTTAACAGATACCTTGTTTATATGCACAGAAAACTGAGACTACGGCATTTTTATTATAATTATATTTGATATAATTCAAAATAAAACGTATATAAGTTTAACCTCACTCGTTCATATGTCAAATAGAAATACGACTGAACAATGCCATTTAAACCTGGCAACGTGGAAAAGTAGTACCAACGTGTTGTAACTAAATGCAACAACTGAGTAATGCATTTATTAAATTATATTATGACATTGGCAATTAAATGAACCAAGTGTAACGTCATCTCATATTTATCGTGAATGGAGTTCATGTCAATACCGGTTTGTTATACCCGATGTTTATTAGCATTTACATGTCGAAGCTTTATACGCAGGAATTTACTCCGAGATTAAAATGTTCAGAATTGCCAACACTGCCAATATTGCTAATATTATATTTACAATAACCATCACCGGAATAGATTCCACATGAATGTTTTCATCCCAATACGTCGTAATTTTGAATTTCTTACTGAAGTTAAAGTCAGGATGTGTTTAATATTTCTTTTGGAACCCAGTAATAATCTACTTCTAGATATTGCTGTTTTCAAAATTATTTTCACGTTCATTATTCACACCCAGTATTCATTGAATTGATCAAAATAATTAAAAAATGATACGACCGAAGTAACCAAGTTATTGTTTTCCATTTTAGATTAGACAAAAACACTTATATACGTATTTTTATTATGAAAGGGATAAAATATGTAATTCCTAATGTTGGTAGTAGGACGTTAAACCGGTATTAAGCGTTTACATGTCTTTATTTTCGGGTGTTAAATCACTAATACACTTTGCACAAGTGAATTACGTTAAACCTGGAGTTCATTTGACCTTTAATTAAATCGAGATGTATGACTAGTAACAGGTGACGAAATATGGATTTACTGTTACGATCCAGAAAGTAAATGGTAGTCGGATCAGTGGATTTCCCAAGACAAATCAGTCAAAGTGAAACGTACACCGTTGTTTAAGACCTTTTGAATAAGGTCTGGAGCAGGTCTCTTCCTTTAATAGGCATCAGGGTCTCTCCGGGCTGCGGGCTTTCGGCACCGAACGTGGAAAGACGCCGTTGGTTCTTGTCCCATTACAGTTTGGAATGTTCAGTCTATTTCAGAAAGCTTGGCAGTCCGACCTAGGAGAATTAATGGGATTTTGTGGCATTATCCCGACACGATTTTATGATAATTATTAAAATATATTTAAAAATAATTTTGAAACTTCGCGTTCGCTGGACTTGGGCACCCCTGTACTATATTTTCTTATCCACCTACTCACTTCTAAACAATATTAGCAAGTTATTATAAATCTCCTCGAGATGATTGACGTAATATTAACACAGTATATTTCTTTTTCCAGGTCCCTAGTGCTGCTGGCATTCATCTTGACAACATTCTTCAGTACGGCTCTTACCAGACACGTAAGTATAAATAAACTGTCTTCCGACACTTCGTTTATAATTTCCATTAATTCCACACATTTCTCGTACACGGAACTCACTTATTTACTACTTAATCTAATAAAAAACCTTGGCCAACTTTTATTTTACCAACATCAAATTATCAAAGAGTTTCTTGTGTAAATATTGCTAGTTTACTAATTTACTGGAAGTGTTATTAACACAGCGCAAAATTAAACTTGCGAAGTTATAGTTCAATTTTACAATGTTTATTCTTGATAATGTTTACAAAATGTAAGCAATATTTATATATCAGCTTGATAATATATATTTATATACAGAGTATATCAAAAGGCGACTGGACAGAAGAAGTAATTAAACTAGGTGGCGGTAAACTGCTTGAAATCATAAAAACCATGTGCAATACATGTCTTCAAATAGGTACTGTACCGGACCAATGGAACGAGGCGTTACCAATTCTACTACATAAAAAAGGAAACACCTCCCAACTGAGTAATTACAGGCCTATCAGCCTACTGAGCCACTTGTATCAACTATTCACAAAAGTCCTTACAAACTGGCTTACAACGAAATTAGATTTCTACCAACCTATAGAACAAGCTGATTTCAGAGCAGGGTTCGGTACAAACGACCATCTACAAACTGTCAAGATTCTGATTGAAAAATATATTGAATATAATAGACCACTGGAACTGATATTCGTCGACTTCAAAAAAGATTTTGGTATTATTGAACTACGGTCAATATTACCAACATTAAGGACCAGTTACTGAAAGCTTGGTCGAGTTTAACCATTTGACTAAACTCGGTTACAATATAACAATCCCATAAGTAACCGTATATTCCGGCGTATAACGCGCACTTTTAAGTGGGGAACAGAATGCAACGAGTTCTACGGCGCGTTGACGGCGTTCGGACGCCGCTATCTGTCAGAGGAAAGTAAAACCAAGCTGTCGTACGCAAGTGCACAGAATGAGTAATGTCCAACGACGTTCCAACGCCGTTGATACTGAATGTTTGTCAACTTTTGACGCCGTTGACGTAGAACACCTAACCTCAGTTTTTACTGAATGGTAAAGTGTTTGTATGTATAAATAACTGGCATACAACATAAATAACATCACACACAAGTCTTCATCATCCATTATACTTTTAATAAAAGAAAGCGCACGTATAGACACAGATATAGGTTGTCACGTGACACTTGACGGCGTTAAAAATTGTTGCATTGTGTGCAGGCGAAAATTCTCAACGGCGCTAACGCAACGCCGCGCAAATGACGGCGCGCTGACGGCGTAGCGCGCTGTGCATTCTGTTCCAGGCTAAAAGTGGGGAACAGAATGCAACGAGTTCTACGGCGCGTTGACGGCGTTCGTACGCCGCTATCTGTCAGAGGAAAGTAAAACCAAGCTGTCGTACGCAAGTGCACAGAATTGACAACGTCCTACGGCGTTCGAACGTCGTTGATACTGAATGTTCGTCAACTTCCAACTTTTGACGCCTTTGAACGTTGACGCAGAACACCTAACCTCAGTTTTTACTGAATGGTAAAGTGTTTGTATGTATAAATAACTGGCATACAACATAAATAACATCACAGACAAGTCTTCATCATCCATTATACTTTTAATAAAAGAAAGCGCACGTATAGACACAGATATAGGTTGTCACGTGACACTTGACGGCGTTAAAAATTATTGCATTGTGTGCAGACGAAAAATCTCAACGGCGCTAGCGCAACGCCGCGCAAATGACGGCGTAGCGCGCTGTGCATTCTGTTCCAGGCTTTAACATTGAAAGTTTTGTCAAATTTGTTGGGTACGCGTTATAACGCCGGGTATAAAACTTACCCGTTCGAAGATTAGAATGGTAATAGTGTAAATAGGGTATAAATAGGATTCCTGTTATATAATGAATACATAATACAAATACTAATCAACTAAACTATCTAAATTTATACATATTTATTTATATTATTTATATACATAACAAAAAAATTACCTTAATTATTAATTTAAATAATCTTTATTATGACATAAAAAGTTCATCAAATTCGTATTCGCTAATATTAGTGTTTCTGATTTCTCAACATTAGACTTATTTTATCGAGAAATCTCGAGAAAAATAATTATATAATTATTAGAATATACATCTTTTTTTAATGTTGAAAATATTGTAGAGGATAAAAACATGTTAAAATTATAATCATCTTTAAAGTACTAAAGTAAAGGCGTCGAGCAAATTTTACATTTCTCGAGAAATGAAAAATGAGAATTAAAACTTTTTCTCGAGAAATTCTTGAGGAGAATCACTAGCTAGTTTATACGTACGGTTGTTATGAAGGAATATTGGCAGAAAAGTGTTTCCAGGAAAGCAGATTATAAGGGTGCGCGGTATACGAAGAATACAGGCAAAAATTAAAATAAATCTATTCAGATTTGAGGTGCGCGTTATACGCCGGAATATACGGTAATTATTTTCGGACCTTTTTATTTTAGTTAACTACGCTTTCAGAAACAGGCCCTAAATGATTGCAGAATAGTTTATCGCTACAACCAAAGGCTCCTTGTGTGCAAATATAAATGTTCACGTTACATGTAGATAAATTATTGTTATTATCAGTTGCAGGAGCTTCTATCTTGGTCCTCACATAGCGTGTCCTAATCGTTCAATTATTTAAATTATTCAATTTTAATTTAAACACCTTAACACTTTATTTAATTATCTTTAAACATGTCTAAACATTTAAAAAATCTTTAAATATCTTTTTAAATATTATTAACAAGATATAATTTAACCCCCATCTTGTAATATTTATTACCTTGCCCGATAAAAAGATTCTCTGTATGATAATTATAAATAAGCACCTTTCTTTAACCCTGTCGGTATTTTTTCTTTTGAAGTTGTAAAACGCGTTAAAAAACTTCATTTACATGGTCTGACTGAACGTCTGCCTCTTAACATGCAAAGGATTCAGGCTATAAGAAATGTTATGTTAGAAGATAATGCCAGTACATAATGACTACTTCAAACAGTTAATGAGATTCGACAAATAATAGAAGTATTCAGTGAGAAATTAAATCATACGCTAAAGAACAGAGACGTATTTAAAACTTTGTGTATAAATATTCAAAGACGTCTATGTGTTTCGTGTTGGCATAAATAAAACTATTAGGTTGTTCGGAAGACAGGGCTGGCCCTTGTAAGCGCGAGGCCCGACACCAATACAAACAGCGGGGCTTTTTTTCATTTTAAACAACTTTTTCATATACATACCTATATACGTTTTTGTTGAACATAAATAATAAGTGAGATATTTTAAGTTTATATGTATGTAGGTAGGAGGATTACTCTTGACCAGAATTGAACAACAGGAAAAGCGTAATGATTCACCACGATAACGTCAGGCCTCACATTTCTTTACAAATCCGGCAAATATTGTATCAACTTGGCTGGAATGTTTTACACCACCCGACGTATTCACCTAACCTGTCTAAAATTTCCGTAGGTCTGCTCCTTGTTCCAGATCTTTTTAGGGTTTTGTAGGTATGACCAAAAAACCCTTCTACCGTCATTTTATTTATTTAACATTTATTTATTTGTTCTTATTACAAACAAGACTAAGAGTCCTAATTACATGTAATAATAATAGTATCCTATATTTAATAATAGTTATAATAATATCATAAAAATTCAGCTTATGAGGTGCTGAGGTGTTGGATAAGATTTACTATGTCTAATATATTCAGAAATAATAGATTCGTTAAATAATAGATTTTGTCGTCTGTCTGTCTGTAAAAATTGTAGCCAAACGGCTAAATCTAGAGAGTTGAAATTTGGCATGTTTATACAACACTTTGACTCGCACATAAGAAAAATACTAAAACATTTAAAAAACATATTCCCCTAAAAATATAAACAAATATGTTCTCATCGAAAAAAAAATATTTTTTTAAAATTCTGAGTAGAGTATCAAATGAAAACCCTTAGTACATGGATTAACGATCAAAATTTTATTTTTGCAAAATAAATTATTTTTATGCGATTTTTGCCAAAATTGTGCAAAAAAAAATTGTCCCACACCCTGTAGCCCAGATGGTTTAAACTAAAAATCTGAAAAAATTCTAAGTATCTATTCTAATTCCGGTTCACACCAACCGGAATAGTTCAACAGGAATTTTTGATCAGATTATGTTTTTGGAAAATAACGCATTTTTTGTGTCTTTTGGTTAACGATTTATAGAAGTTATAGTTATGTAACACAATATACTAGAAGGCGTATCCTGGTCTAATGATTAGCTTACTTGCTTGCATCGCAGGGATCGCGCCCTTCAGAGGACACAATTTTATTTTTTGTTTTTTTTCCATTTTTATTTTGTTTAAATTATTTTGTCAGAATTCTAGTTATATTTTGGCAAATATTGCATTTAATTTTTAAGAGCGTAAATTTAATAACAAGTTGCAATTGTTGGAATTATATTTTCATTCTATGTGTCATGTATACAAAAACCAGAAGAGCGGAGCATATGACTTAAAATAACCAATGGAAGCCATAGGAGCAATTTTCAAAATCTTAATAAACTTTGCTACAAAAAAAAAAAAAATACTGCACATATTTAGAAACTTAAATAATGATGTTAGGTATTCGAATTAAAATTAACAAAAAAATATTTTAACATTAAATTTGCTTTTAAAGCTCTTAGATTAACAGATGATAAATTATTTTAATAATATCGTTCATTTTGCCTACATACATTTTGATTACTACAAAGCAAAATTTGTCCAACACACTCGGCATGCCGCCTTCACTTATTATATACTTGCAAAATCCTGCAATGTGTGAAAATTTACACTTCGCATCAATTTTTTAGTTCCATTCAAGGCCTTGTCTGTTACTTTTCGAACTTATTCAATTGAATTACATTTATGTTGTTGTTGTTTAAATAGAATTTATATTGTTTTATAAATTACTATAGGTCCTCGTTTAAAGATTTTCAACCAACATTTTCTAATTTGTTGATCTTACAAATTGATAATCGTACATCCAAAATATCAATGTAGAAGATATGGTCTTCTAAACAGGTCTTTTAAAACAAAACATAACATTAATCTATTACTGAAACCTATTGAAATGTTAAAAGTATGACACTAATCTGATCTAGTGTTGAAAGCTTTTTTTTTTAATGATGAATCATTTGTGAATGAGATCAGAAAGCGGTCCATTGACCACACACATACACACATACATACACTTATGTCACTGGGAGAAAATTAGTCGACCTTGATGAATTAACTACACGGAAATATATATTTTTAGAAATACTTGTTTTAAAATAAATTTACTTTCGTTTTATTTCAAGAATTTTTGTCTTAAAGTATTTTCAGATGTCTGAGGTTGTAGCTTTTCTAAAATTTACAATGAATGAATGTAGTTAAATTGGAATATTTTTAATTCCTCGTAGAATAGGGGATATGCATGATTGTTTTAAATTGTTTTATTATATTCCTCTTGTTGCATATAAACATAAAAAACAGTTTTATATATATATATCACTGTATTTAGGTAGCAGCTTTTCTTTTATACAACACGGAAACCAGTAACACCCCCTCTTTTGGAAATACCTAATTTTACACTTATATAAATAGTATTATGTACATTTCATTGTTAGTTTAGCTTGAAAATGATTGAATGAACAATCGAAACGTCGCAATAAAGTATAGTTATAATGAGTAACATAGGATTTTTTATTTATAACCTCAGTGATACCTCACAAAAACAGACAATTCGTAAGTTAGAAAAAGTGTCAAAAAAGTTAATAGACGCAGAATATGCTATAGTGTTTAACAAATGTTGTATATATATATATATTAATTTGAAGGCTTAAGAAAATCATAAATGTATGTAGCGCGCGAAAACGACGTGTGACGTCATACCCCAACTACGTACAGCCTACCCAGTGTACTGCGTACAGCCACCCAATGTGCAGCCTACATCCTACACAGTCTGCTGTGAACTTATTTGTTTGTATAATTTTTATAGGTTATGTAAAGTTAGAGTGATTTTAATTAAAATAAAGTTTAATACTATAAAAACAATTTATACATGTTTACCGAATTAAATTTTATATTAAAATATATAACCTATATTGCGGTATTTCAATTATACCTCTAACGTTTTGTAACTTCATGTAAACAATGTAGTAAAATTCTGACATCTAAATTACACAAATACATAAATTACATTTTACAGAGTTGCAGCGTTTGTTTACATAAAGTTATAGAATATATAAATGGATTACCGATTTATAAAAACAGACTTTTACAAGTCTGTTTTGATACCCCGTATTTCTTCAGCACTGTAGCATTCATTATTTTTCATATATTCCATGAGCATAAATGCATCAATGCTGGGTAAATTATCACTCTGAGCCCTAACAAAATCTTTATCTGCCATTTTAATAATAAATGCGTGAAAAATTGTTTAAAAACAAATACAAAACTCTCGAACAATACAATATACACACGTAAAGATTATGTTGTAGTCTGTATCTGTGACGTCAAACCCCAGCAGTTTGACGTCATACTCAGTCGTATTTACTCGGCAACCTTCGCGCCCTGGTCGGCTTATTTCAAATTTATAATATTTTAATTAAAAAATTTGGCTATAATATTAATTAAAATGTGATTTTTGTTTTGTTAGGTGACATAACTAACATTAACATATCAAAAAAGTGTAGTTTTAAGGAAATATAAATTTTACCCTATTGGTAGTTCTTATTCATTCTTAATTAGACAGCATGGAAAATGTAAAACAAGCTGATCTATGAAGGCGGGGTGTTCTACAAATGGTTATTCATTTTTGTTTCGCGATACTTGATTTTTGTAACTTGGCAGTTTTCCAGTTTGCTGGTCCCAATGAGACCGATTCTTGGATGGGGCTGGCTCTTGACCCTATGCGGCTGATTTATTCCAATTTTCCAGGACCTGAATATTTTGCCAGTCCGCTAATGATTTACAACAAAAGAACATAAAACTTATTTGGCAACATAGTTCCCATATCCCATAACAGCAATACTGAATTCTAACACTTGAATGAACTATAGAACCTACATTTAACACCATAAAATCATTACAATGATGTCATCATTCGTGAAATATGTCAAATTTATAAACAAACATCTTAAAGTGTTTTAATATGACATAATATGAACAAAATTTAATTATTTTTTAACATTAGTTGGCGCCTAAATGATTTATTATTGTGTTAAGTGTAATGCCAACTTTAATTCTTTTAATTTGGTTCAGTTATATTAGTTGAGCCAGGGAAATGATGTAACTTTGTTATGACTCCATACATTTAGAATTCCAAATCTATAAAATATTAAGTTACTTCCCAAACATGATTTTTGCGGGATATATTCTTGTACTAATCAAAATTTATACTTAATATTAATTAGATTCTTGTAAATTCCAATCAATCTTACTAGTTTGTTATAAATAGACTTTAAAAACAGCATCGTAAACTTTACCACGTGTTTAAAACGTGAGTATATTTAAAACAGAAAAGGGTAGCATCATTTGTTTATTATTTTGGCCAATAACCTAAAAATTAAATAAACATATCATATGATGGATTTACAGTTATAAAATAAAGTTAATTATCAATCGAAAAAACTGATGATGGATGGGTGACGACTGATTTGTTGACCTAAAGCTGAGTCCACACTATGCCAGTTGGCAAAGCCGCATAAGTAGTGATTTGTTATGGGCTTATGCCAACAGGCCAAGCGGCATGTCAGTTGCAAGCCGTTTGATGGCGGTCTGGATCAAAGTAATTCGCGCGAAAGCACATAATGTGGGCATACTAACTGTGCCAAGCGGCATACAAGTACAACTTGGGCTTACAAAACGTATTTCATAAGCTATGCTGAACAGGCTTAATAACATACGGATGCGCTCTACCCTGAGCTGATAGTGTGGACGTGTCTGCCAACTGGCAAAACCACTTTGCTCTGCCTGTTGGTTTTGCCAATTGGCATAGCCAATACGCAGCTTAAGGCTTTGTTCTCCATATTTATTTCCATCCTTATATTTTCTCCTCTCACTTTACACCTCTCTTTGTTGTAGCTTCTTTTATTTCTCGTTTCCAAATTTCCCTCGGTGTTCGTGATCTAACTTGCTTCACTGTTCTTGCTTCAAAAACTTTTTTTAGGGTTTTGTAAGCATGACCACCAAAAAACCCGTATAGCGTCACTCATGTGTCTGTCTGTCGGTAGAAATTGTAGCCAAACGACTGACCATAGTGAAGTGAAATTTGGCATACTTGTACAACTTTTTGGCCCACATATAGGAAAGCTATAGACAGTTAAAAAAATACAGCGCGGGATAAATATAAACAAATATGTATTTAATAAAAAAGTAAATATATTTTTTAAAATTTTGAGTGGTATGCCAAATAAAACCTCTTAATGCGTGGATCAACAAACAAATTTTTATTTTTGGAAAAACAATTTTTTTTATTGAATTTTTGTGATCTCCCAAAGGGATTGATCTAAAAATCTGAAAAAAATCTCCGTAATGAAAATTGATGGGAACCGAAATAGTTCAACAGGAATTTTTTATCAGATAATTTTTTCGAGAAATATTTGATTTTTTTTTGTCGATGTTAAAAAAAATACATATAATTTTAAAATTTATTATGTGATATCAAAAAAAGGTCTTAATACGTAGATTACGGAACGATAAATAGTTTTTTTAAATTCGTTTCTTTTAACAAGAATTTTTTAAAGCCAAAAATGTGTAAAAGTTCTTGTCCCGCACCCTTTTATCAAAAAGGGTTAAACCAAAAATCTGAAAAAGTTATAGGTAATGTATATTGATCTGAGCCGAAAACTTACGAGAAGAATTTTTGATCAGATTGTGTTTTTGAAAAATATGGCAGTAATTGTGCTTTAAAAAAAAAAATTAATTCATGGTTAAATTATGGCTAATAATATTATGGATTTTTTGTATTTATAGCTAAGATAGTGTGTGTATTTTTTTGAAATTAAAAATATTAAAAATATAATATATATTTTTTTTAATAGTTGCGAACTGAGTTACTCACACCACACTACACTCTACACCAGGGATGAGCAACCCGCGGCCCGCGGGACGCATGCGGCCCGGCGTACTTTTTCGTGCGGCCCGTCAAAGCTTTTATCTGTCAAATTTCAAAAAAGGCCATTAAATTACAAAAGATATTAGATTACATAATAATTATCTTTGACTGTTTTTTTACACCTAGCATTTCTATTATATGTTTCATTTGTGTATTTTTTTAAAATAATTTTGTTATTTTGTTAATAAATAGATAATTTGTGTTTATCATCTTGTGTTCATATTTTAATAAATTTTGTATGCGGCCCGCAGGAAAATTTTAAATTTCTAGTTGGCCCGTAGTAAAAAAAGGTTGCTCATCCCTGCTCTACACTATAAAATATTTCTTACTAATCTAATGTAAACTTGAATACGAAGCAAATGCAGAAAAAAACGCTGGAAGTTATTTTGACAATATTGAATAGTATTTCTATTGGAATAAAAAAAAATAATAATAATATCAGTTGGGTTACTTAATTTATACATCTCGTATATTATGCTTTTGAAATTTTAATAAGAATTTAATAAAACTACAATGAAGAGTTTATCCTAACGAAACTTCGCATAAAATGATGTGTATTTAAAATACCCTCTAATTGAAATTTCAATATTTTGGTTATGTTCGTAGCCTGATACACTCTCGGACAGTTCATAAAAAATTTGCAACAAGTTCGCGACACGTAGATTTCCAGCGAGCATTACTTTACGCGGTACATTAGAGGATCGGCTCGCTATTCTGTACCCAGCTTTAGATTTCCTCCTTCTCTTATGATCTCCACTATCTTTGTGTCTAATTTTTCTCTCAATTTCTCATTTCTAATCCTGTCTATTTTTCTTAGAAATCTCATTTCAAAGATCTTATTTTAAAGGGGTGTAAATATCTTTGGATGAATATAATAATTAAAGAAGTGCCAAGTCATGTTTCAAATGACAACGCGACAAGAAATTCCTCTGTGGGATGTCTGATGATACAAAACTTTGGACAGGTGTACAAAACATCTTAAGATAACTTCTGAACCCCAACGTGACAAACCTTTTTATATATATATATATATATATATATATGAATGTTGGAATGTTTTAAACATATTCAGGTCTATAATTTTCAAGCCGATAATTTCAAAATAACATATATTCTAAATCGCAAAGCCCATGCCAAATCTTTAATACTTGGGCGTAATAACAGCTTTTGTAAATGACTTTATTAAGTCTGCGATGTTATCTTTGTACGCAACATTGTAAATTAACAAGATTGCCAACATTATCAACTATATTTGGCATACCAACATAAAAATAATTTAAAGGGCGTAGTTGTTCAAAAAATAAAGGTCAAAAACTGTATAAACTACTAATTCATCTTAGTAAAATCATAATCGATTCATGAGGGTTACGTTTTTTGTTTTTACAAACGACTACTAGATGGCAATATTGAAATGTGTTATATATATTCGTAAAAGTGGAATTTATTATTGTGAAATCAGTGGCAGCTTATAAATTGACCGAGTTGTTTGTTGACAGTTAGCGTTTAAAAAAAAAACAAGTTTGTGAAAAAATGTACAAGGTGTCTCAAAAGAAATTTTATATTTAGTGGATCGATTAAAAAAAAAGTAAGCCGTATATAGAAAAAATGTTTATTAATTATTAAAATACACTTTTTGGGGATTTGTTTCTTAAAAATAATATCGTCTAAATGTAGACCCTCGCATTCTCGGCACTCATTTAATCGAACAGTAAAATTACTTATGACGTCTCGGCAGATGGACTCAGGGATGGCTGCCATTTCGTGATGGATATTTTCTTTCAAATGCGCCAGTGAAGTCGGTTTATTGGCGTAAACTTTAGATTTAAGATAATCCTATAGGGAAAAGTCCATAGGGGTTAAATCTGGACTGCGTGGAGGCCAATTTATGTCACCTCTCCGGGAGATCAATTTGCCTGAGAAAATTTCACGAACACGTGGCAGAGACATATTGGACGTGTGTGAAGTTGCTCCGTCCTGTTGGAACCATGTTCTTTGGTTATAGCCAGGAAAGTTTTGCAGTTCAGGTACCAAGAAGTTGTCTAACATCTCCACATAACGCTCTGAATTCACTGTAACTGCACGCCCCCTTTCGTCTTCAAAAAAGTAAGGGCCGATAATTCCTCGCGCCGACATCGCAGCCCATACGGTCACTTTAGGCGAATGTAGGGGTTTCTGATGTTTGCGTTTCGGGTTCGTTGCACTCCAGTAGCGGCAGTTCTGCTTATTTACGTGGCCATTAAGATGAAAATGAGCTTCATCCGAAAACAAAATGTTGGTAAACGTTAAAAATCGCTCAATCACCTGATTTACGAAATTAAGCCTCTGACTGGCATCTTGGGGCTTTAATTCTTGTACCAATTGAATTTTGTAGGGGTGCAGCTTTAGGTCTTTGTGCATAATGCGATGTAATGATGATCTATGCACATTTAAAGCACTTGCGCGCTTCCGAATTGAAAGGTTCGGGTCGTCACGAACAGACTGATTAACATTCTCCACGTTTTCTACCGTTCTTGATGACCTAGGTCGCCCGGATTTTGATTTATTCAGCGTTGTACCAGTCTCTTCAAACTTTTTAACCCAATGTCGAATGAGAGGAATGGTTGGCGCATCATTTAAGTGGCGAAAACCTCGAATACTGCAGAATTTTCTACGCGCTACGGTCGCCGAATCACCGTTTTTGTAAAACTCTCGCACGCATAACGCGCGGTCTGCTCCCGAGAAACGCTCCATAGCGACTGGATTCCCAAGAGCCAGGTTACCGATTGACATAACCCCCGCGCAGTAAGCTAAATAAATATAAAATTTCTTTTGAGACACCTTGTATATTACTCGTAAAGGTTTTCGTTGGATGTTTTTTTAAGATTTTAGTAAAAGCCTACTCAACAACAATGCATAGATTCGCTTCGTTCAACTTTTGGTAATGAAGCACCATCAGAAAAAACTGTTTGCAATTGGTTTACAGAATTTCGTCGTGGTCGTGCTTCCGTCAGTGATGAATCTTGTGAAGGTCGACCAAAAATCGGTTATGGTTAAAAAAAACATCGATGCTGTGCGCAAAATGACTGAAGAAGATCGGCATGTGACTTACCGTGAGTTAGAAGCATCCTTTGGCATATCACAGACTGCAATACATTCGATTTTGCATGAACATTTAGCTGTGAAAAAGATCTGTTCCCGATGGATTCCTCATAATTTGACCGAAGCTCAAAAAAAGCTCGCGTTGATTGGTGTAAGGAAATGCTAAAAAAATTCAACCTAGGCACTGCAAAATCCGTATACAACATCGTTACAGGTGAAGAAATTTGGATTTATTCATATGAACGGGAAACTAAGCAACAATCCACTGTTTGGGTCTTCCAAGATGAACCGAAACCCATAAAAGTTGTTCGTTCACAAAGCACTTCCAAGAAAATGATCGCTTGTTTCTTTGGTTGTACTTGCCATGTCGCAAGCATTCCTTTAGAAGATCGGAGAACAGTTAATGCAGAATGGTATGCAACAATTTGTTTGCCAGAAGTCGTCGACAAAATCAGGAAAAACAACCAAAAACGTCGTATCATTCTTCATCATGACAATGCAAGCTCCCACAAAGCACGTCAAACAATTGATTATTTGTACAACTTGTATTAAGACGGCCCTGTGAGGACATAAAGATGCCTGGCGGCAATAATATTAGTATGCTTTTTTTTTTTAGTCTATCATAAGTTAACATAAGAAATAGTTAAAGAAGAAAATTGAAAAACCAAATTGTTCATTGTGAGGCCGAGAATTTAATAGGCAACTCATGTACCTAGAAGGTAGTTGTCTAATCCGGGACAGTTTCACTGCGGGGCAACCAACTCAAATCCAGGATTGTCATGCATAATCCTGGACGTTTGATCACTTTATCTTGGGATAAGAACCTGCAATTTATCTATTTTAATAAATTCTATAAATTATAGCAAATTATTTTCATAATACCCTATAAATATATCATTATTTATCTCTAATAACATCGTACAATAATTGAAATTACCCAAACTTACAGCGTGCCTAACCGATTCAAAAACCCTTTCAATGTACAAAATTACCTTATTAGAATAATGACTTTATATATCCAATTACGCTAGAATGTACCAGAATAATTGAGATGGTAATATGGCTGAATAGAAAATAGCTAAAGTCATTACCTTGAACTAAGAACAAGGCAGAGGTAAACTACGAGTATATAAAATATGACTGCAAATATGCAAACGAAAGAAAAGGTAATAAAGAAATAACCACAAGGTTTAATTAGTCTTTGGGAGAATATTTTATGAGTTTTAAAGCTTTATTTATAAAAATAAGGTTCAGAATACCTCAAATGGAAACATGAAAAGATGACGCAGGCAAATGAACATTTGAGAGAGTTTGTACCGACAAATACCGACTTAATACGTCTCAAAATAAAGCCCTTAAGATGTAGATTAAGAAAAAAGTTTAATAGAATTTCTTTATTTTAGCACGATTTTTTCCAAAAATGTACTAATGTACTAAATGTGCTGTCTCGCACCTTTTAACGCAAAGGGGTTAACTTAAAATCTGAAAAATTCTAAGTAATATACTTGATCTAAATCGGAAAAGTACTAGGAGACTTTTTCGTACAAGAGGAATTTCTCGTACGAGACGAAAACCTAGTGTTATTTTCTGAAATTAAAAATATAATAAAAAAAAAAAAATTAAACAGCCTAGAACCGGGGTCGGCAACCTTTTTGTCAATAAGGGCGCAATATAAATTCAAATGTTATTGAGGGCGCATAAAAGAGGTCCTCACCTCTTAAAATCTAAGTGATGAGCAAAAAAAAAGTCCTCAGGTCTCAAAATCCAAGAGTGACGAGCGAAAAAAAAAAAAGTATATGTGTGTCTCGATAGCGAGGGCGCCAAGGGCGCCTAAAAGTCCCACAGAGGGCGCCGTGTTGCCGACCCCTGGCCTAGAATCAAGTTTATGCGTGGAAGCTCTGCCTACTATTATACGTCTATCTTAATATTTATAAAGCAAATAACATATTGTTAATATAGGCTATTCCAAACGATTAGGCGGTACTAGATTTTGCAATCTAGTTACTTTCATTGTTTGAATCGTTCTTTTTGGCCGTTTTGTTTAAGCCTTGTAAATCATACTTACAATACACATTTGTTGGTTAAGGTTAATATCATTTTTAAATGTCATTTTCTTTATATTTTGATTTTTTGCGTCATTTTTAATAAAATTTCCTATTTATTTATTTTTTGTTATTAAAATATTTGTAAAATTAACTTTATTTTTAACATAAGTCATTCGTTTTCATGGTTTCACTGTTGGAATTTTAAATTTTCACATACTAAACATCGTGACAACCTAAAAGAACAAAATTCCCGTTTAGTTCCACTTAAACGTTTGGAATAGTCTGTAGTGAGAAATACGTTTCTGAAATTGGAAAAATATGAAGCTATCAATATACTTCTTATTAATTTAATAAAGACTTTGGTACAAAGCAAATAAAGAAAAAATCCTGCCACTGATTTCACAATAACAAATATCAAATTTTACGAATATAGTAATGACACATTTCAATATTGCCATCTAGTGGTCGTTTGTAAAAACATAAAAGGTTACCCTCATATAGATCTACAAAACCCTGAAAAGTGTGAAAATTCACACTTCACATACATTTTTTCTGATACATAGACAGACAGTAGTAGACAAGATCCAGACAGTCTCATTAAAGTAAATTATTTCCAGTGTGGGATAGTTGGGCATGCATATTAAGCGAGAAATTATTAGAATTGTTTCTTCAAAGACGCTAAACCATTTATGATCTCAATGTTTACAGTAAAAGTGTTTATAATTTAAATTGCCATTAATGTTAGAACATTACTTACCACTATGACAAAATTTAAGTAGGTCATGAGTTGTTTAATTTAACTGCTTTCAATAAACTATTTTTTGTAATGAAATAATATACAATGTATTTAATCGTCCCATATGTTTTAATCTGTAACAATCTTTATGTTATTGTTACTAATTTAAAGCTTTAAAATATTGATATAATAGTTATGTATTTTTTTATTGTTGCAGCGTATTAGGCATCATAGAGATCGTTTTAAACGTCAGCAAGGTGCACATTTATATCTGCCTGGAAGTTACGTCCTTAACGATGACTCTAGGCAGGAGTATGGGCCCTGGGGACCTTGGGAGACGCCCAGTGCTTGCTCGAGGACCTGCGGGGGAGGTGTGGCTACGCAGATTAGACACTGTCAAGAAGGATACGAATGTTCAGGGGCTGATAAGAAATATTTCTCTTGTAATACACAGGTAAGATAATAATTTGTTTACTCTTATTCATGTGCAGCATCAGTCGGATTAACTTTTGTTTTTTTTTTTTTTCAAGCATTTTTGAGTCAATAAGCTTTGTTCCCACTGTTTTACCTTGCCTAATGTTCTGCAATAATATTTTTGGGATTTCCTCCGGTATTATATATAAAATCCAGGTGGTTAGCGTGACGTTTCGGTTGATCTTGTTACTTTTATACAGAGTTGCCAAAATTAACTTTACCCCTTCATTAGGACTATATTTTTTTTTATACTTATTCGATAGCGTGTTTCTTTCTGAATTCAACCATGTGTTAGTTTAATATCCTTACATAATAAAAATATTGAAAAAACTGCGATTGAAATTTAAATAATTTTTTATTTTTAATATTAATGTGCAGTAAGCTATGTATGAAACACAAGAGCGATAAATTAAAGTTAAAAATTAATAATTGTTAAATACTAATGTTCCATTTGATTTCCATTATGTTCTAAACATAATTCTATTCGACTTAAAACAGAAGAAGTAACTTTCATTATTAATCAGATATTAATATTAAAAATAAAAAATTATTTAAATTTCAATCGCTTTTTTTTCAATATTTTTATTATATAGAGATATAATCCGTCTCAATTTGTAATACGAAACTAAATCTGGTTACTTTGGTGACTGTTGTGGTGTAAACAGACTTTGCCGTGTTAGTTACGTATTACAAAATGAGACAGATAATATTAAACTAATACATGGTTGAATTAAAAAAAAAAAATACGCTATTGAATAGGTATAAAAAATAAAGTCTGTTCGTTTGGTTTAGGTGGAACTAGGTTTTCAATTCTAGTTACTTTTACCGATTGATTGAAGCTTTTAATCATTTTGTTCAGGAAAAGCCAACTTCAATATATAGAAAAATAGCTAATGACAACTTACAAAAATGAAAATTCTGGTTAGTTCCGCCTAATCGTTTGGAATAGACTGTATGTTTAATCCCATTTGAAAAAATATAACTTAGTACTCTAACTTGAGAACCACTGGTTTAAACAAATATTTTCTTCTTTAAGCAGATGCCCCCTTTAGTCTTCTACAGTCTGTTCCAAACGGTTAAGCGGAACTAGATTTTGCAATCTAGTTACTTTCATCGTTTAAATCGTGCCTTTCGTCCGTTTTGTTTAAGCTTTGTAAATCATACTTACAATAAACATTTTTTGGTTAAGGTTAATATCATTTTAAAATGTCATTTTCTTTATATTTTGATTTTTCGTGTCATTCTTAATACAAATTTCCCATTTATTTATTTTTTTGTCATTAAAATATCAAAAAAAAATTTTTAATTTTGACATATGTCATTTGTTTCCATGGTTTCATTGTTGGAATTTTAAATTTTGACATCCCAACGTGAAAAATGAAATAACCCAAGCAAGGTCCCTTCTCGTGACAACCTAAAAGAACTAAATTCCCATTTAGTTCCGCTTAACCGTTTGGAACAGACTGTACAACTTCGTTGTATTTTATATACATAGTTGACCTGGAAACAAGAAAATGATATATGAAAACGAGTTAAACGCGTATTATGCGGAGGAATGATTTTTATTTTGACATTTGTAGGTTACACTGTGCGAATTTACAGTCTGTACCAAACGGTTAGGCGGAACTAAATGGGAATTTCGTTCCTTTAGGTTGTCACGAAAAGGGACCTTGCTTGGGTTATTTAATTTTTCACGTTGGAATGTCAAAATTTAAAATTCCAACAATGAAACCATGGAAACGAATGACATGTGTCAAAATTAAATTATTTTTTTTACATATTTTAATGACAAAAAAATTAATAAATGGGAAATTTGTAATAAGAATGACAAAAACTCAAAATATAAAGAAAATTACATTTTAAAATGATATTAACCTTAACCAAAAAATGTTTATTTTAAGTATGATTTACAAAGCTTAAACAAAACGGCCGAAAAGCACGATTTAAACGATGAAAGTAACTAGATTGCAAAATCTAGTTCCGCCTAACCATTTGGAACAGACTTTATTTACTTTGTGCTCTAAAGCGCTTATGATTAAATTCGTTATGTACAGTTACCAACATTGTAGATTGAAAATTACTAACACAATAACGCGCTAAATTCAAACGCCTCTCAATAATTTATGAAAGCTCTGTATTATGTTTTAATAATATCAATGCGTCACTGAATCATAAAACGCTCCACAACAAATTTGCCACGTGTATACTGGTCGACTATCAAATATAAACTGTCAAAATTGATCCAAACCACAATGCTGCTATAAGTTGTAAAGTTAAATTTTGGCCTGTGACATTGCATTAATTACAGTCTGTTCCAAACGGTTAAGCGGAACTAAATTTTGCAATCTAGTTACATTCATCGTTTAAATCGTGCTTTTCGACCGTTTTGTTTAAGCTTTGTAAATCATACTTACAATACACATTTTTTGTTAAGGTTAATATCATTTTAAATTGTCATTTTCTTTATATTTTGATTTTTTGTGTCATTCTTAATACAAATTTCCCATTTATTAATTTTTTTGTCATTAAAATACATTAAAAAAATAATTTAATTTTGACATAGGTCATTCGTTTCCATGGTTTCATTGTTGTAATTTTAAATTTTGACATTGCAACGTGAAAAATGAAATAACCCAAGCAAGGTCCCTTGTCGTGACAACCTAAAAGAACGAAATTCCCATTTAGTTCCGCCTAAGCGTTTGAAACAGACTGTAATACAAATTTTTTATTTTTAAATTTTAGGATTGTCCCGATGATGAAGATTACAGGTCTCAACAGTGTTCTGCTTTCGACAAAGTACCATTTGAGGGTGTTCACTACACGTGAGTTTAACCATCTTAGTTAAATAAACATTTCATATGCCAACTTACAGAAGTAACATTTATTTATTTATCTAGGTGGATTCCATATACAAAAGCACCTAACCAGTGCGAGTTGAATTGCATGCCGCGGGGAGAGAGATTTTATTACAGACATAAACTTCAGGTTGCCGATGGTACAAGATGCAATGCGGAGAAATTAGACGTTTGTGTTGAAGGAAAATGCCAGGTAAATAAACAATCAACAACAGTATATACATTCATGTGTGCTAAAATAGCAGTATTGTAAATGTTACAATAGTAGGTTTTTATTTCATATTCTATGCATGAAGGTCTTTGAACTTGTTTTTGATAAGTACTAGGATTATTTAAAACTATTTTAGTTTAATTTGTCCATAAAATATTGTGCCGTTTTGAATTTAGACTAGATTTGTGTTCCAAGGCGAATACTATCCGTTTTTTTACCTGACTCATTTAATATTAGTATTTTATTTAACAATCATATAATGGAGGCTATAGTGCACGAAGATGAAGTTTACGACCCAAGCCGTACGTGAGGATGTAATCATCCGAGTGTGATATTAGACCGGGAGGTCATGACAGTTTTTGGTCTCCGATTTCATACAGCATGCCTTTTGGAGGAGAGAATATTTACCCTGTGACAACAAAAAAGGGATGGTACTAAACCCCTGCACGCTTTCCGGTCATAGGGAAAATTGCATTTCCACTTGCACAAAATTTTTGTGTTTTTCTCTGATATAATATTGCTTGCCCTTTTGTCAAAAGAAAGTTATAACAAATTTAAAGTCTTTTAATTATAGGCATGCTGTACGATAACGCGGAAAATCATATTTTTTTATTACAAGATCACATGACCGTTTGAGCCCTTTGGGACCCTCCGCATCGCATGCATATATTTAAAAGACTTTAAATTTGTTATAACTTTCTTTTGACAAAAGGGCAAGCAATATTAAATCAGAGAAAAGCACAAAAATTTTGTGTTTAAGTGGAAATGCAATTTTCCCTATGACCGGAAAGCGTGCAGGGGTTTAGTACCATCCCTTTTTTGTTGTCACAGGGTAAATATTCTCTCCTCCAAAAGGCATGCTGTATGAAATCGGAAACCAAAAACTGTCATGACCTCCCGGTCTATATAGCCATTAGCCATTATATGCTGTGTGATATAGTCAAATACAATATTTATCTACAACTATATAGATTTATCATTACAAAATTAATAAATATAATTTAAAAACACAGAAATTCTGAGCGTCAATTGTAAAATTTAAGAACCTACGTCATCAAGATGGCTACTAAACCATCAGCTGATTGTAACCTACAACAATGTTTAAAATACTTTTATCCATTGTTATATTTATTCTTATAAATAATATTCTAGTTATAAAGACGGACTGAAGCGTAAATAGCCATCCTTGCTGAGCGCCAAATATTTTAACTAACTAACTAACTTACTAAATAAAACTTGCAGTGTATAAAACGGTTATTATTCACCGATGAGCACGCATGCACGTCGCTTTATGCACGGCGTACAATATGAGCACCTTTATACCGTATGTCCTTTTTCGAATTGCAATATAGAACTTTCCCATGTTAAATTTTCTATTGCATATGCTATTTTTACTGAGTTTTAGACAAAAACATTATTAATAAAAATTGTTCAGTATTTTATTCCCAACACATTGTGACTAATTTTGAATGAAAAAATCCCAATTTATTTGAAAAAAGGCACACAATATTTTTTGTATTTATATCTGAAAATAACAGTTGCCAAGAACAAATGAAATAAAATATATACAATTTTAACATTTACAATATCCCAGTGCTACTTTCTTTCACACATTTGTGAAAATATTAAACTTATATAACTTAAATATTTTTGCCGGTCATCATGGCGTAGTGGTTAGTGTAGCGATGCACTGGCTTCTAGATCATGAGGGCTCGGGTTCGAATCCCGGTTATGGCATGGATTTTTCCAAAATAAATTCATCTACTGGATAATGGCCTTAGTAGCTAAGTCCAAAAAATAAAAATAAAAAACTTAAATATTAATATTATTTAGCCTGTCGGCTGTGATATGATGCTGGGGTCAGAAGCTCGTGAAGATAGTTGCAGACAATGCGGAGGAGATGGAAGAACATGCAACACTGTCAATGGGGTATTAGATATGCAAGATCTTCAAGTTGGTATGTATAAAATGTTATTATTAAAAACTCGTTCTTTCTCTTCTTGGTGCCCAAAAGTGAGATTAACTATTAGATAATTTTGAAAGTTACACAGGCAAATATTCACCTGGTTACCCTGACCCGACTAAACTCATTTTTATAAA
The DNA here is from genome assembly GCA_963971575.1 of Liopterus haemorrhoidalis. Lineage (NCBI taxonomy): Eukaryota > Metazoa > Arthropoda > Insecta > Coleoptera > Dytiscidae > Liopterus > Liopterus haemorrhoidalis. Next base: position 47,516,067 of record OZ020617.1, on the reverse strand, counting down.
GCGTTTATATCTTCTTCATTCATTCATTCATTATACTTTTATGAACCTCACATGATTTTTCCGGACACAAACTGCTTCTAGTTCCCACTTTGTCTTTGGTGGACGCAATGTCTCTGGTACACTGTCAAATACTCCTTTTAGGATTACACTGTTGGGCATCCTGGCTGCATGCCAAATCCAACGTATTAGACTTTTATTAACTCTATAAAGCCCTGTTCCCATCATACATACGGCACTGAAACCTTAACACGTACCAAAGCTTCGCTAGAAATCTGGAAATAACTCAAACAGCCATGGAACAACCCAGCAAACATTCAACTAACGGCCGAATGCTGGCAAACTGCTTTTATGCTGGTAAATTACTGGTAAATTACACCAAAAGTAAGTGCAACGCCAGTATTAATAATGTACTTCACATTTGTATTTCGCATTCCGCCTATACGAAGTACTTTACCAGCATTTTATAAGCACTCTTCTTCACTCATACTTTTTACTTAAAACCATCAGAAATAAATCTTGCAACTAATGCGATTATTTTGCACTTTACCGTTGCTGGGCCAGCAACTGATACATCAATGGGCCAGTAACGGCCCCGGGGACACCGGGGTACTGGCCCATTACTTTCAATGCCGGGGAGTATGTGCTTTACCAGTACTGGCCCGTATAAAAATGTTTGCTGGGAAGCCATGCTTGGTATTACGCTGACAGATTAAATAGCAAAAGTAAAAATTCGTCAACAGACATCCGTATAAATATAGTTTCCATGAAATGGAAATTGGTAGGGCATCTAATTAAAACAACAGACGACAGATGGTTCAAACGGATTATTGAGTGGACAGACCAGTATTTAATCTAGACGTTTATTATTGGAGGAAACTACATCATACCGGAACTACATGAGATTATATGGTGCAGATTGGGCAGGTTTTACAAATAAAATTTTTGTTGTGGGTTCACTACCGAGTACCCCCTTGGATTAAATACTAGAACACACAAAACTAACGAAGGAAAACAATCAATTCGCTGAACTGATAACCTAAATCACATCTCTACGAGTTGACTGCAAAAAGCATCGAACGTAGAGGGTAAAAAATAGGGGAGACCTATATCCAGAAGTGAATTAAAACCGACGAAAGATGATGATGTTGATGATGATAATAACGTCATGTACATTGAACTGGTAATTCGTCCAATCTCCTGATTCTCCATAAAATCCAAAAGCTGCTTCGTAAAATTTAGTTGGTATTTCTGATTGTATGAGGCGGATAAGCGTTCTTATCTTTGTGTGTTGAGATAAGAGGCGTAATTTCAATAGATAATGAAGAGTACAATAAGCTCAAATAGCAGAGAAGATCCTCACTGTTAATTCTTCGTCGACGTCACCTGTTGATTGTGTTGTCCAGATATTTAAAATTGGTCACAGGTTTAATTTACAGATTCAAGATTGCTGGTAGATATATATCTTGAAAAGTTTTCGTTATATTCCTATCAGCACACTTCTTTTTTTTTGGATTACTTTAAAATTTTATTTATTTATTTCTTTTTAGGGTACAATGACATATTGCTCATCCCTGCTGGTGCCACAAATATTGCCGTTAAAGAAGTACAACCTTCAAATAATTATTTAGGTAAATTTCTTATAAATGTCATCTCAAACAAACAAATAGTTAAGATGAAAATATTTCTATAATGGTCTGTAATTAATTAATTATTTCTTAAATTGTTTTGTCTTCCAAAAATGTAAAAATGTGTTATATACTCTATTTTATATTAAAAATGTCACTCGTTTCCCTTTTGCCATTTTGAATACTGACATGAAATAACCTAGGCAAGCTCGGTTCTCATGACATTTAAAAAAAAAAAAACTCCCGTTTAGTTGCGGTTAAACCAACTAAATGAACTATAAATATTAATTGTTGAGTTAACGTTAGCTATGTTAGTTAATTTGTGAAGCAAAGAATCTCTTTAAGTTTACCTTAAATGAACTATAATTGAAATCCCGCTTGTAACAAAAGACGATCTGTTAATGTGATATTTTTTTGTCAATTTTTCTAATATTTTAATGAAGTGTTGAAACCTTCTCTAATTTGTCAAATATATTTCTTTATTTATATATATTTCTGTGTAGCTATTCGTAATGTATCTAGCCACTATTATCTCAATGGTAACTGGAGGATAGATTTCCCAAAAACTTTAAAGTTTGCCGGAACAAATTTCCATTATGAAAGATCACCTCAAGGTTTCCCAGCGCCAGATACGATAACATGCCTAGGACCAACAGATGAACCCTTATTCATAGTTGTAAGTATTCTAAAAAAACTTTTATAAAAATCGAATTTAAAAGTAAATTTTTAGTTATTATCCCAAGAAAGAAATGTTGGAGTTTCATTTGAGTACAGTCTTCCCAAAGGAATATCTCGAAATTTGGACCCTGAGAGTTATGAGTGGACTTTTGATGAGTTTACACCTTGCTCTGCAACTTGTGGTGGAGGTAAGTTAAATACAATAACTTCTTTTATTTAACCTTCGATTTAACGGACTTCAATTTAATGAACTTCGGATTTAACGAACCTCAATTTAATGGACTTCGGATTTACCGAACCTCGGTTTAACGGCTGCCATCTGGCAACTGATGCTTCTATCGTAAAGTTTGATATATTTGACGGTCCACATATTCAGAATGTTTTGACGTACGAGCGCTATTTGTGTTGTTTACAGTAACTTGAAAAAATTCATCTCGGCTAAAAATAAAATTAAACCGTGAACATTTTCGAGCGATTATTTTTTACAACTTTCGACGTGGATTAACCCAACAAGAGTGCATCGATGAACTTAATTCGGCTTTTGGCGATGAAGCACCATCAAGGACTACTGTTTATCGATAGTTTGCCGACTTCAATCGTGGCCGTAGTTCGCTTGAGGATGAATTTCGTGAAGGTCGTCCAAAATCGGTTGTTGTTCCGGAAAACATTGATGCTGTGCGTGAACTGATACTGCAAGATCGTCATGTGACTTATCGTGAGATTGAAGTAACCTTGGGCATTGGTGGGACCAGCATTCATTCACTATTGCATGAACATTTGGCCGTCAAAAAGATTTGTTTACGTTGGATCCCACATAATTTGACAATCGCGTGGAAAAAAGTGTGGAAAAAGTGGAAAAATTTGACAAACGCATGCAAAATTGTATTGATCTTCATGGAGAATATTTTGAAAAACGATGAAGCCACTTTTGTTGATAAATAATTGTTTTTGATCTCAAATCCCGAAATATAAAAGATAACCCTCGTAACAATTTATCGATCATAATCCATTAAAAAAATTCGCTGCCTCTTTTCGTCAGTGTTTCTTCACTATGAGCACCAGCCGAAAATCAAACAATGCACCCCAGTGGCCGAGTATTTTTTTAAGATATTTTTTCGACTTTTTATTTTCTATAAATATGGGGTAGCCGCCCGGTTTAGCTCGAGGCACATCGTTATTATTGGTCTAAATTTTTTGGAACTTACAAGAAACTTACTATTATTGTCACTAAAAATTCCAAGAAAATGCAGTAAATATAACAAAACCAAAATCCTTCTTTTATGTATCATTTTCATTCTGGTGTTGGAAGCGTGGAACAAGAAATTCAACCAATAGCATCGCTCTGTTTTGAAAAAACCCGTACCATGGTGTCGTAGGCGCGGTGTTACAAGCGCGGTGTTACAAGCGCGGTGTCGCAAGTTCAGAAATTTCAGCTCTACCGCTGGCCGCACCGTCGAAACCATAGAAACAGATATATTTTTTCGGAATGGTGAGATCTTTAGCGAGACACTTATATTAATTTCCTAAAAAAAAATTAAAAAAACGTAAATTGATGTAGCGAAATAGCGACTTTTACAATGTTGTCGGCAGTCATATAGTTTATTATTATGGATTTGGTTTCAAATATCTGGTCTGCAGAAATTTCATGCAATGGGTATACTAATAATACACCCCCAAGCAGGGGCCAACAGAATCTTCATTCTAAACTGTGATGTCAAGTAAAAAAGATGTATTAAATTCTTTTCTTGAAATTGAAGTAACTGTCTGTGTTTTTTGTGTCTCATTTCTTGCAACAAGTTAAAATAATCTCCCTGTTACTTTCTGTTTCTATGTATATATGGGACGTACCCACCATCGCTTTTCTTCATATCGCAATAAGTCTAAATATGCATAAAAAAGAGCTATTCGATCTGACAACATATTTAATGAAATTGAATAACCGTTTACTCCAAACACTTGTATAAACTTTTAGGTTAGATTTGGGTTAGATACAAATGTTGTCAAAATCGAAAACGCGCACTTATCACGCCTCCAACCCCACCATGAAATTCGAACTTGTAAATATAACACCACGCCTCTCACTCCTGTCGCGCCTTTGACACTGCCATGAAAATGATGCATTACTGTCTTACGAATGTGCTCTTGATTGTCTAAAATAGGGACGGATTTAACGTACATTCGTATCTAACGAACTCCTTCCCAGTAGTCCGTTAAATCAAGGAATAGTTTTAAAAATGTTTATTTTATTTTTTTTATTTTTTTTATTTTTCTTAGGTTTCCAGACCCGTAATGTGTATTGTGCTGCTCGAAGAACTCTAAGTGTTGTTGAAAAGAGTCTTTGCGATGCATCCACAGAAGCTGCATCCAATCAAACCTGTGGAGAACAACCGTGTGATCCTGAATGGGTTGTTAGTGATGAATGGAGCGAATGCTCGAAGGTTTGTGGGGAAGGAGGTGTACAAACCAGAGAAATTACATGCGAACAACTCGTTACACATGGAGTAAAAAGGACTTTGAATGACAAAGAATGCGAGACGAAAACAGGACCAAAGCCTATAGCAGAACAAAGTTGTAACAAGGATATACCATGTCCACAATGGCATATTACACCTTGGAAACCAGTAAGTTTTTCATTATTGTAGTTGATTCATCATCTCACACATAACATCGTCTTGTTCCATGAGTAAAACGACCACTGGCAATTCTAGGACTAAACAACTACAGGCGCAATCAATGTTTAAATTAAAAAATACTAAATCTTACCAGTTATACAGTTTTGTTTTTTATTGCAGATTTTTCAGATCAACAATATGATATTTATTAGGCTGATTAGGCACAAATACCCTTCACGCAATGCGTAAAAAATTTCAACTAATAATTAATTTCTGGATAGGAACCATTTCAACCTACGAAGGTCATTATATATATATATATATATATAAAAGTGTCTGTCTGTCTATCTGTCATACCGTAACGCTAAGTTCCTGGGTGCTAGTGGGTCTTGCGGCATGCGGTCGGTCACGAACTGAGTGGCGGGGAATGACGTACTCCGACAAGCAGCACGCGAAATCAGAGCTCTGCAATCTGCAGTGAGTACAGACGGTGACTTGATTCAAGAATGTTGTGTCAAGGCCATGTTTTGTATGTTGAATTGATGTTACGCAACATATAATGGCCCGCAGACCGTGTCCGGTCCGGAACTAATTTTTAAACTTTAAACGATACGCACTGGGCGGCTTTTTAGGATTTTCCTTTAATATACGCATAATCATGCAAAGTTTAATAATTGATTCCTGCTTATATTGATTTTTATTCGATATTAGTTTGCCAACATCGTTGGCAAGGGTTCTGCTAGTTTTTTAAATAAGTAGTAGTTTAAAAGTAAACACAATTAACGTTTTTTCAACATTTTTATTTCTACAACAACAACTTTCAACATCCTTTCGCTATTTTTCGACGTAATTTCCGTTCCGCTCGAAGCATTTTTCTGAACGGGCGATGAGTTTGACGATCTCCTCGTCGTAGAACTCGGCCACCAGTCCATTTAACCAACCGTTGATAGTGTCTTTGACGTCATCATCTATTTGCATCCGTTTTCCGCCTAAAAATCCCTTCAATTTTGTAAAGAGTTGATAGTCGGAAGATGAAAGTCGAAAAATAATCGGAAGGCGCCTGTTCTGTCGAATGTGTGCATCAACAGCTGCTTTCAGTTCGTCCGTGATTACAGCTAAGCGGCAAGAACGTTTCTCATCATGGATGTTTGTTCTTCCACCATTGAAAAAACGACACCACTTTCGCAGATTCCCTTCATTCATCACACCTTCCCCATACACTTCAACGATTTGCCGATGAATTTCGTCAGGACGAGTGTTTTCTACATTTAAAAACCTAATTATAGCGCGTACTTCGCAATCGCTGTGTTTAGTAATGGACATAGCTGATATTAAATTGCCGCACAATATCGTACACCTCCGCCTAAAACTTCAGACTGACTGACAACGTTGGCAAATGATCAGAGAAGACATTAGTCTGTAAAACGACTGCGGGGAACGCTATGCGCAGATAGGATGCGTAAACGGTTCTTATTTAAAAAATGAATCTCGTATATGTATAGAGTGCATTCATATACCCGGTACCTTACACCTTTTTGTAGTTCTTGTATTATCTGGATCGGACAAATAGAGTTCTTAAACAATATTGTTATAATTTTAGTGTGACCATTTGTGTGGTGATGGCAAACAAGTCCGCAAAATAACCTGCTTCCGAAAAACTGACGGTAAAATAGAAGTTCTCGATGACTCTGTCTGTGAAACATTGGAAAAGAAACCAGAATCTGAAAAACCTTGCAAACTTCGACCATGTGAAGGTGTCGATTGGGTTACTTCAGAATGGAGTGGTGTAAGTAACGAACTCTTTTTTATTTCTTGTACTATAATATTTTATTTGATTATAGTGCGACAAATGTGGATTGGATATTGAGACTAGACATGCTCACTGTGCTACACAGAAAGGTGAAGTCTATCCTGATGAACTTTGTGAAGGTGAAGAGAAACCGGAGTTAGTTCGAAAGTGTGAACTAGCGAAAATTTGTGAACACCAATGGTTTACTGCACAGTGGAGTGATGTAAGTAACCTTCTAGGAAATATATAAGGAAAATACTAGATATATTTTATAATATAGTTCGAGTATGTCAGGGAGAGGTTAGGCTTGTGCTATGATTTGTCAATTGCTTCAGGTGACAATCAGTGGCAGTGACAGGTAGGGGCGACAGAGGCACAAGCCCAGGGCGCCAGCTCTTAGGGACGCCAAAACAAATACTTAGATATTATACATATTCTAAGTTTTTATTAAGTTTTTCTATTTTTATTTAGATCAGAAATATAAATTTTCATTTGTATATCAGTTTCGTACATATCAAATATAAAATTGAATTTAAAGATAAGTACACATTTATTGATTATATAATAGTATTCAGGTTTCTTTTGGACTTCTGCAAAGTATATAAAGCATCATATATGCATATATTTGTATTTAAATAACAAAGAAAATCCATTTTTCAATCTTCTGACTTGTTTGAAGACATTTCGGAGATAGTTTTTTAAATAATTTAACGTAAAAAATTATCGTTCAGCAGTACGTTCGTTGTATATTAGTAACGTTACTAATATTTTTAACTGCTTTCATAGATATATATTTAATTAACTTTCTTACATATCTGAAAACATCTATAATCAGGGCTTCGAACCGGAACCGAACCGAAAACCGAAAAAAACCATTATTTTTGTCGGAATGAAAACCGGAGCTGAACAAAAAAAAAATATCGGTTTATTTCGGTTCAGATAATGTTTATGGGAGTGAATATAAAATACATTTTATTTAAGATTATTTTTTAAACTGATTAGCAGAAAAAAATCGTATTTTTTTGACTGATAAGTAAAAAAAATGCGCTTCTATTATTTGGGGGAGGGGGTAATTTTAGGGAGAACCCCCCCCCCCTTGGCAGCGGCCTTGGTATGATTATTACAAAATAAGGAATAAAATGTTCTAAATTATAGTAGAAAATAAATTTCTAATACAAATAAAAGCATTTAAAAATTTATCACTCGGAACCGAACCGACAACCGAAAAAAACCGTTATTTTTGTCGGAACGAAAACCGGAGCTGAACCAAAAAAAAAAATCGGTTTATTCCGGTTCAGATAATGTTTATGGGAGTGAATATAAAATACATTTTATTTAAGATTATTTTTTAAACTGATTAGCTGAAAAAAATCGTATTTTTTTGACTGATAAGTAAAAAAAAAAGCGCTTCTATTATTTGGGGGAGGGGGTAATTTTTGGGAGAACCCCCCCCTTGGCAGCGGCCTTGGTATGATTATTACAAAATAAGGAATAAAATGTTCTAAATTATAGTAGAAAATAAATTTCTAATACAAATAAAAGCATTTAAAAATTTATCATTCGGAACTGAACCGAAAAAAAACGTTATTTTTGCCGGAACGAAAACCGGAACCGAACCGATATTTATTTTTTTAATTGAACCGGAACAAAAACCGAAACGATAACAATAAAGGTTCGAAGCCTTGTCTATAACGGATTTTGGTGGCACATTTAAATATATGTAATAAATGGCAACTTGACTTACAAACTTAATTTGTTCATGACCGCGGTTTGTATCTTAAAAAGTATGCATCTAGAAACCCAATGGGAAATCAATTAATCCGTTCCTAGATTAAAAAATAATAAAGCATATCTAAAAACAAATTTCTATTTTCAACTAAATGAAGAAAATGCAAAGAAATGGAGAAGGAATGAGAAGAAGCATTTTTTCAGTATAAATGTGCATTTTGTATACCATTACATATTAATTTTTATTAATAAAATTTTCTGTTTCACACGATTAGTATAAAAATCATTTTCCTTTAAATTGTAAAAAATTAACAACTTTCTTGTGTCTGGGTTGTGGTTCAGGAGTTTTCGATTTGTTACATGTAGTAGTAGCCTGTTTCTAGTACTAAGGAAAAAAGTTAAAAAAGTATAATGTAAAACAGACTTTGATTCATTCAGTGGGGGCACTAGCGGGGGTCCGGGGGGAGGGGCCCGTAAAAGTTGCTCTGGCTCCCAGTTGGTCCCCCTAGAATTGCTTGGAAAAAAATATATATAAAAACATCACGGTTCGTATTTAGAGGTCAAAATAGGATATGAAAATAGTTTGTACCTCGAAAAGTTCGTATTTCGAGAGGTTTGTAAGTCGAGGTACCACTGTATCAGCAAATTTACTTAGCCATAATTAGTATTAGGTTAAAATGTAAAAATATTTAAATTGCAACCATCTAAATCAAAAGAATATGTTTGAAATAAGATTGCGAGCACTTACCCCTCCCCTTTCGGTACGCCACTGCATATTGTAACAAAAGGGCGCACTTTGGCAAGTTTGCCCTGGGCGCCAAAAGAGCTAGCGCCGGCTCTGGTGACAATAGTACTCGTGGACAGCCTGATACTCTTTCTGGGAAAATAGAACTTTTTGTTCTATGTGTGAAGTCCTGCGACTTATTTTAATGTATTAGCCATCGTTTCTGTAAGCCAAAATTTTAACTAACTAATTTTTATGAATAGTGTTCAGCCAAATGTGGAAGTGGTGTACAAACACGTAGAGTTTTCTGTGGAACCTTTGAAGAAGATTCGGTGAAAAAAGTAGAAGACAGCAATTGTGATGCTTCTAAAAAGTATGAAGACACCAAAAACTGTACAGGAGAAGAAGAGGTCTGTCAAGGAGAATGGTTCTCAGGTCCTTGGAGCAAAGTATGTATTTTCAGTTGTTTTTTTAATTGAATAACTGTAATAACTTTATTTTAGTGTGACAAAGAATGTGGAGGAGGTAGCAGATCCAGAAAAGTTATCTGCATGAAAGATCTCGCAGTTATATCACCGGATAATTGTGATCCAAACACCATAGCATTCTCCAGTGAATCCTGTAACATGCGCCCTTGTGGAGAAGGTAAATTATACCCCTAAAACCATAATGATACCATAGATAGCCCATTGGAAAGGCAGCTATATAAAAAAGATATTTGCACCCCTAGATTACTTAGCTCCTTGACTAGAGTTGAAATGTTTAAAACATACATAAATCTTGTAACACACCATATAAAGAAACGTGTTACTAGCTACAGAAAAAGTGAAATCCCTATTGTGTGCAGTTCCAGCTGTAAGAAATTAAATCATATTAATTAACTTTTTATCAAGTTGATCATATCATAGTCTATCATATCAACCAAAAAATTATTTTACATTTATATCACTTATAACTTCGAAATACTGTCCGTCTAAGACTATAAATCTCTACCAAAATGTGTTTCCACTCCTGGAAATATATTTTGTAGACACTTTTTGAAATCTCTAGATCAGTTACTGATTTTATTTTATCTCTTCCATCGTTCGAAAACGACGTACTTCGTTCTTTAGTTTTGGAAACCAAAAAAAATCACACAGGGTTAATCCAACATACTCACCCGTATGTATGTCCAGTGTGCAAGAATAAATAAAATCTCACTAATGCGCATGTGCAGCGTTGCGAAAATTTTCATTCCCGTATTGACTGCGCGCACAGTTACGGCTATCAACCATTTTTACATTATATTTTTTTGACTATAATATTGTATTTATTGTAAAATGGTAATCGGATGAAAAGCATAGTCTAGTAACGCTAGTTGACAATATATTATCGTTCTTCGGCAAAAAGTTGTGAACCATAAGGGTAGCTTGGGTTGGTGCATTAACGTGAATGTCGACATTGGTTAAAATGTCCTGACAAAACCCGTAGGAAATTCCGCAACCTCCCCAACAGCCAATCGTCGATTGGTATGGATTAATTCGCGAACTTTGACAACCTTTTCGTCAAGTTTTAGAAATTGAAAGAAAATGAAAAGATACTGAGAGATCGGGTAGGCCATCTCTCATCTTTAATTGAATTTCTACCATCTTTAAATCGCCCAAACAACTTAAAACATAAAGCATCTTCTCCAAAATCTGTTTTCAAAAGTATTTCTGTAGCTATCTTTCTTAGTTTGAAACTGCACATAAACATACTGTTCTTTGATCAAGTCCATCTTAAAAATCGCTAAGGTTAAGAAATAAAATTACAAAAACTGCTGTAAAATTCAAAAGAAATACCTTAGCGAAGCATAGCAGCAGACAACTCACAAATAATAGTATCATATAAAGTCACTTTTCCCCCGACCACTTTCTAGGTATTGCGTAAGTTCACGTATTTTTTATTAAACTTCGTATTTAATGCCAACATATAATGTACTTAGATATATTTTTGCAGATGAAATAATGCCAGTTAATACAACGAAACCGGTAGAGGAACCAGTTACTGAAGAACCAATGGAGAAACCATCCAAACCATCAGAACTAGATTCCGAAGAAGTTGAAGATATTTATGATGATGATGAATGTGAAGATGGAGAATGGGTGTATGAAGATTATGAAGAATTAGAGATGCTAGCGAAAATAAAGGAATTATCTACGGTAAATATAATTTTAATATGTATAAAGTAGATTAGTGATAATCCACCCTTGGGTTAATAATAGCTAATTTCTGACAATTCTCTTAATATCATCCATCCATCCGGTAGGTGGTTTACTTCTATTCCATGTAGTAGGGGGTGTTCATTCGAGAATTTTTCTATCTACCATTAGCCTATCTCGTCAATTGCCCAGGTCATCTCAACCTACTTTGCTTTATATAACCGACAGCTATAATTATTCTCCTAAAGGAACGAGGGACAGGAATGATTTGTGGTATATCCGAATCCACGGTCTAAACCATGACGTTATATCTGGGGGACACTCTACTAATTTTTAAATATCCCCTTTTTTTAATAAACCGCTGCTATGGCCGCTGTGAGAAATAATTCATCTCGCGGACCATCGAGGAGTCCAAGAATACTAGATTAAGAACTTCAAGAAGTTCAGCGAAAAATAATAGCATATTTTGTAGGAATTCTCATCATCTCCTGATTCAAGTATGAGCACAACGGAATCAACTTGGTTAACAGATGATCTAATGTTAAGTGACGCCACTGCCTTTACTGATGAAACTGGTTCAACATCAACAGACCTAGAAGGTTCCGGTATGAGTAGTTTACCGACAGACATAACATCTTCAGACAAATCAGAAGCAAGTACAGAACCATCCGATAAAACCGACGAGACAGGCTCAGGAGACGATACAACCATTGATACCGAGTTCACAGAATCAACTGATGTTACTAGTGATGCAACAGAAACAAAAGATACTGACGAAACATCAGTTACAGAGACTGGTGTTACAGAATCTGAAGCAACTAAAGAATCAGCTGCAACTGATGAGTCAGGACCAACTGATGTTACATCATCAGAGACTGATATACCAACTACTGACGTCCCCAGCAGTACTGATGTATCAAGCAGTACTGATGTATCCAGCAGTTCTGATATATCTAGCAGTACTGATGTATCCAGCAGTACTGATGTATACAGCAGTACTGATGTATCCAGCAGTACTGATGTATCCAGCAGTACTGATATAACCAGCATTACTGATGTGTCAAGCAGTACTGATGCATCTACTGATGAATCAACTATTGCAGGCACTGATGTATCAAGTACTGATACTTCTGACGCATCAGGAAGTACTGAATCCGGTTCTACAGATGTTACGTCAGATGTACCAACCACGGATTCTGGTTCTACTTCTGCTAGTGATGTTACAGAGAGTTCCAGTACAGACACAAGTGATTCAACTGATGAATCAACAGATGCCACTAAAGAAACAGATACAACTGATACAACTGATGCAAGTGATAGTACACCATCAACAGAACCAACACCAACTTCAGAAAGTACATCCGAATCTAGTTCAGATACAACAGAATTTAGTTCATCCACAGATTCATCTTCAGATACCACAGAGTCGTCTTCAGATACCACAGAGTCGTCTTCAGATACCACAGATTTAACATCTGAGCTAACATCATCCTCTGATGAAACTACAATAGCTTCTGATACAACAATATTAACTCAATCAACGACGCCTTTAGAAGATGATTTTATTGAGGGTGAAAGTAAATTTGATAGGGAAGATTTTTCAGTCAAGGAAACAACTAAGAAACCAGAAACAACAGAAAGTTCTTCTCCTGCTTCTGATATGTCTACTGAATCCGTATCTGAAGGATCTACTGATGAATCAACAACAGAATTTACTTCAGAAAGTACTGTTACAGAAACCACAGATGTAACATCTGATTTAACAACAGAATCTGGTTCAACTGATGTAACAGAAAGTAGCGAGTCACCAGAAACAACAATCGAAGTAACAGAAACAACAGAATCTACTGATTCAACGGAACCAACTGAATCTACGGTTTCTGAATCAACTACTGAAAGTGGACCAACTGAATCAACTGAAACTACTGAAAGTGAAGCTACCGAAACAACTGAAACTACCGAAAGTGTATCAACTGATACAAGTGAAACTGCCGAAAGTGGATCAACTGATACAAGTGAAACTACTGAAAGTGGCCCAACCGAAACAACAGAAACTACTGAAACAGGCACAACTGAAACTACCGAAAGTGGGCCGACAGAATCAACCGAATCTACAATTACTGAAGAGACTGCAACAACTGGTGAAACGGAGACCACAGAATTTGATATTTGGTCTACAACTGAATCAGGTTTGTCCACAGAAAGTACAGGTACAGATCTATGGGGAACTACGCCTTACACAATCGAAGCCATTACACAGAAAAGACTTAGAAAATGTAAAAGAAAGAAGAAACCTACATGTAAAACAACACCGTTTGGTTGTTGTTGGGATAACATTACTCCAGCCCAAGGACCATTCGACAAAGGTTGTCCAGCACCTAAAACATGCAATGAAACTAAACATGGATGCTGTGATGATGGAGTTTCTCCAGCTGAAGGACCAAAACAGAAAGGTTGTCCTGAATCAACTTGTAAAGAAACACTATTCGGTTGCTGTCCAGACAATAAAACATTGGCAGAAGGAAACGATTTTGAAGGATGCAAAAAAGAACCACCACCACCGGAGTGTATGTCTTCTGAATTTGGATGTTGTGAAGATAATAGTACTGCAGCAACTGGACCAGATGGTGAAGGTTGTATGGAAGTTACAACCGAAATTCCAGAGGTCACTAGTGAATTACCACCAGAAGTTGAAGAAGAACATTGTGGAAATACTACTTTCGGCTGCTGTCCAGATGGGAAAACGACTGCTACTGGCGAACATTTCCAGGGATGTGACATTATCAATACAGAAAACTGCACTTTATCTTACTTCGGATGTTGTCCTGATGGTGTCAATGCAGGTAATAATTTTAATTTCGGTTTTTGAAATGTGTGTAATCTAAACATTTTCAGCTCTTGGTCCTGAGTACCATGGTTGCAGAATGGCGTGTGAAGATGAAAAACATGGATGTTGTCCTGATAAAATTACACCAGCTCATGGGCCACACCAAGAAGGCTGTTGTTTGGCTACTCCATTTGGTTGCTGTCCAGATAATATTCTCCCTGCAAGAGGACCTAATCTTGAAGGTAAAGACATATTATTTCACTTACATATGTTTGTTTAACTTACAAATTAACTGAAAAAGTCCTCGGGAGTTTCGTTTATTTGAAGGAAAATATCACTTGATTCTTTTCCAGGTTGTGGCTGCCAATATAGTCCCTTCGGTTGTTGTCCCGATAATATCACCGCAGCAAGAGGTCATGGTAACATGGGTTGTGGTTGCGAACACACCGAACATGGGTGTTGTCCAGATAGATATACCCCAGCAGCTGGTCCTGACAACCAAGGATGTGCTTGTCATACCTTCCAGTTCGGTTGTTGTCCAGATGGTGTCACCATTGCCAAAGGACCCCATCAACAGGGCTGTGGTTGCAAAAATACTGAATTTGGATGCTGTTCTGATGATCAAACACCAGCACAAGGCTCCAACTTTGAGGGATGTGATTGCTCCAGCTCTAAATTTGGTTGTTGTCATGATGGTAGAACTGATGCTCAAGGTCCGAACTTCGATGGATGTGAACATGTTCCTGTCAATCTACAAGGTTTGTCCAATTGCATATACACTACCTTAAGTTTGTATACTACTCAACAAACGGACACTTACAAACGAAGTTCTTTGTGATGTTATACATATCATACTTTACGTCTTAGCCAAACTCATTCACGCCCATTTTGTGATCATTTTGGGACTCATCTGTAAATAAAACTGAACGTCAATCATTGACAGTCGAGTTAAGGTGGTTTACGGCAAAACATAGGCGTGCTACTCGATGAGCAGAGAACAATTCTGCGCTTGTAGTTGATCTCTTAGATCTTAGTTCGGCCTCGTTTAACCTTCGGGATACCGTTCTTGCCGAAATTATCACTACTCCACAAACGACGAAAATTGCTGTTTCATGTCGATCTCAGAGTACCATGCAGGCAAGAAAACGTTTCACTCGGTAGTTACTCTATTGCTGCCCGATTTTGCTCTTCTTATAAACTCTTTCCCTTCATTATATTGCTTAATAGCGTCGTTTACTTCGCACAATAACATTTATACTAATATTACAATTGTTTTGAGCTCATAATAACCAAATTTGTGTAACATAACAACGTTCATTTGGAAAAATTTAAATGATTTTTATGAAAATTTCAATAATGGCTAGTCCCATTTTGCTTTAATTATATATTTTACTCTGATAGGAAGCCTTTCCACCAAATTTTGATGATATTTTACTTCCTTTTTCCCGAAGATCAGCTGCAAGTTCCCGTATCAATTTTGGTAGAACTAGCTCTCACTCGATGTTCCAGTTCATCCCATAAGTTTTCTATTGGATTTAAATCAGAGTTTCGAGAAAGCGAGTCTAGATTATTTCATTTCATTTCAGCGAACTTAATGGCAGAGTACGTTGTCTTGTTGAAATAAATATTCGTCAGTTCCATACATATATACAAACTATAGACATAATAGTCCATCCAGAGCTTAAAGGCTTCTAAAACGGATCTCCATTCTTTTCTGTTAATCGCCTTTTCTGTCCAGTTTGTCACACCAATGGAACGCCATCTGCAGCAATATTTTGAAATCAACTTGTTTTAGAAGGCCCTCTTTTCGTAATTCCACGTGGTATCGGTTTCGTACCATTCTTTCTACGCGCCCTAGCCATCATTGTATTGTTCGCTTAACTGTTGAAAGAACCCCTTGTTCTATAAATAATATATATAGTTATTCATTGCTTCGGATTCCCCGCCCATTATCGTCACGAACTGGGCCATGTTTCAGAACAGTTGAGGACTTTTTCGTTTACCTTTACGTCATTTACGTAGTACTGCCAAATTGCTGAGAGCATTAAATTATCTAAAATATTAAGATAATCATCGGTTTTCGTTTCAATACCAATAACACCCAACCTATACCAAAGAAACAGCTCTTCTTAGAGGGCTGTTTACTACGTTTAGTGAGGTGTCCAAATTCTGTTTGTAGATTTGTATAATTGCTATATCATGGATATGTATATAAATATATTTTGTTTATTAGAAAGCTGCACATTCGAGAAAGATCGTGGTTCCTGTAGAAACTACACAGTCAAATGGTTCTATGACATGGAATATGGTGGTTGCTCTCGATTCTGGTATGGTGGTTGTGATGGTAATGCCAACAGATTCAAGAGTATGGAGGAATGTAAAGATATCTGCGTCGAACCACAAGGAAGAGGTGACATAAACTTTAAGTTTTCTTAACTATGACTATAATTATTTTTGTACAGATAGGTGCGATTTACCGAAAGTTACTGGTCCATGCGAAGGCTACTATCCAAGCTGGTTTTATGACAAAGAAAGAAAACATTGCGCACAGTTTATCTGGGGTGGTTGCCTTGGAAACAACAACAGATTTGAAACGAGAGAGGAGTGTCGAAGCACTTGTGTTGTTGATCGTGATGTCGGTAAGTTAGACGTTTCTACAGTATTTATCTCTTATTAGACTACTGATTCAAAAGAGTTGACTTTTAGGCTCCATTTAGGTCAAAATATGTGTCCATTTATCTAATATATATTAAAATTAGCTAGATCTTATGTCAGTTAATTTATTCACATTTTGCGACAATCCCTCTGGCCGATGGATCGTTAATGTCTTCAATAGCTTTGTCTACATCTTCTTTTTCAAATGCCATTTTTGTGTCGAAGGTGGTTACTTCCATCTTTCTCGAGAATCCCGCTGGCAGATGAATATTCAAGGGGGCAGAAATACAAAAATTCAAATGAGGACCGAGCTAGTCTGTTACTTTGCCAAATTTATCACCATATAATAACAAAAAAAAAAAAAAATCTTATTCGGATATTTTCATTCTTATCTACAACACTGCACACCAAAAATTTGTTATAATTTAATAATCAATGTTTGTATGAAGATGCGTGTGAACAAGCCAAAGAAGAAGGTCCATGCCATGGTCAATATAGAAGATGGTACTTCGACAAGGAATCTAATACTTGCCAACAGTTTGTTTATGGTGGCTGCAGTGGTAACCATAATAACTTCCCAACAGAATCAGCCTGCAAGCAACAATGTCTCCAACCTGGTAGAAAGAAGGGTAAGATCAAATAATATTACAAAAATAATTTTCAATAACTTTGGTGACAGAATTTTTAACAATAACATCAAAATATTAAGCATGCTTAGCAGGTTGAGTGCTAAGAGCAATTTTGATTGCCAAATTTATGCGGAAAATTTTATAACATCATCTTTAAAATGAAAGTGTAATTTTGGAACAATGAATTTCTGAATGCTACGAATAACGTTTTTAACGTTCACCGTCGTTAACTTAGAAAACACAGATAATTATTACACTCGGTCATCCTCTCACTTTGTAATTCTCTGTTGGATTAAGGGATGGGAATTTCACGACTACCCAGACTACCCAAAATTGTTTGTTTGCTGATCTATTTTAACAAGTTTGCATTTTGAGGTTTTAGTAAGGTTTTTACGATCTCTGGGCGACGGTGCTTTGGTTAAAACGTTCTTATTCTCCTAAAGCATCTCTCAATTTGATTAGGTTGCACCTTGATAAATTTGATTAGGTAGCTCTTTGAACAATTTGTCTTGGCCGTCATGCGTCGTGGATTGATTTCCCGTTAAACCTCTCCATCCTCGACTATCTACCGTGTAGAAAATTTAATTTAAAGTAATTTTTGTGTTGCACTTTTGATCTAAAATAATTATGGAAGCAAAAGATCGCAAAATATTAGAGAAAAATTAAAATATTATATATAGAGAAAAGAATATATATATAAGGGTGCAACATTAGTATTCATGTAGCATTGGGTGGTACAGTCATACAAAAATGAATTTTCAGAGCAAATTGAGAAGCGCTGGTGCGTTTAAAAGTCAATTAATGTTTTTTTTTTTTATCGACTGTACTCAGATGGCACATATTATGTCTCACTCACTGATAATACTGTCGCACTCTTCGCAGTACAGTGTTCTGCCGGCCAGCTTAAAATAACCCAAGTTTACCTCATAGCACCCAACCTGTTAAATTATCACGTGGTAAGGAAGTTTTTACTGAATTTAACAACTGAATTGCTTACATAGTCTTATAAATTTAATGAACAATTTTTAATGCACATTTAATTGTTTCCTTGCATGTATTTTAACACTGTTAATGGAATGTTATATAGACTTATGTGCATTGCCAAGAGCACAGGGTAACTGTACACAGAAAGAACCAAGGTGGTATTACGATAATTCAGAGAAACGTTGCATGCCATTCTACTATTCTGGTTGCGAGGGTAATAACAATAGGTTTATTAGTCAAGAAGCATGTGAAATGGATTGCCCGCCTGATGTTGGTAAGCATGTATTTAATTTACAAATTATTCGTTGACAAGAATGTTATGTTAGTACGTTTATAATAATTTTTATTAAATGTTTTTTCTGTAGAACGGGACACCTGCACACTTCCTGCTTTGATGGGAGAGTGTCATAACTACACAACTCGTTGGTATTTCGACACTAACGCCAAAGGTTGTCGTCAATTCTATTATGGAGGTTGTGGTGGAAATGGAAACAACTTCGAAACTGAACAAGATTGTCTGCAACGTTGTGATCAACAAGTTACCACAGTTGCACCAGATAGACCTCCATTCACACGAGGTAATTATAAATTTATTATAATAATAATGTTTATTTTGCAAGTAACAAGAAATTTGTACATGCAACGTTAAGATAATACAAGTTCTTATAATACTACACACTAAAATATATACATTTGTAATAATAAATAAAATAAAATAGAATAAAATATACAAACAGAATGGAAATAAAAAAAAAATAAATAAATAATAATTCCAGTAAACTTTTTGGAAAACTACTCTGTAGGAAAAAGTCCTCAATATCTTTTACAAGAAACGTAGCTTTTATTGATTTTAATTACCTCATCAATAATGATAAGATTGCTTCTCTTTCTTTTATTAAGTATCTTGGAGTAGTTTTTGGCAAGAAATTATTATTTGACATACATATGGACGCAATTATAAAAAAAATCTTATAGAATGTTAGGATTTATTTGTAGAACCGGCAAGGAATTTAAATCATACAAGACTCATTTGTCCTTATACTGTTCTATGGTAAGGAGCCAGCTTGAATTTTGCTCTGTATGTTCTTCACCTCAATATTATGTTTGATATACGCTTTCTAGCGTATATAATAATAATATCAATTAAAACACACAGAATCAAGCACAAACGAGCATTTATTACAACGTATATTTACAATCTGTCACATATATGTCATTATGTTATGGTTGCTAACGTAACATATTACAAAAGAGGTCCAAGAACTAGTTTTTATGTTAACACGGCCGTCCTGATCTTGGCATCATCTAAATTTAACTGAAAAATAAAACAACTTATTATCCTAACATGTTTATATTAACCGAATTGCGAAAATACAGGCTAGATTCATCAAACATATTAAGTTCAAATACTCTACTGATATTAGCCTTGTATCTTTGGAGAACAGACGAATAATAACTGATATCTGTTTTGTATTCAAATTTATTAACAACATGTTTGACTGTCCAGATCTTATTAACCAGAAAATAATTTGTTTTTAGTACCGTATACCAAAACAAACTCTACATATAATTCGCTTTTGAACCGTTTAGCTTTGAACATAAATGAATTTGCTAGCAATCGGGATTTTATTAACTTACATGAAATTTTTTGTAATTGCTACACTATTATTGGTCTTTGGCCTGTTGTGTAGCCAAATTTTGAAATAAATAAGTAAAACTATCATCGATATAAGACATCAGGTCCACCTCAAATGGATCATTAGCTTTTAGGAAGATCATTTGTATATAAATTAAACAAAGATGGTCCTGTTATCGAGCCTTGAGGAATTCCCACATCTATTCCAGGAACCTCCGATAGTGCAAATTTGTTGTTGTCTGCTTTTCACCGCCTGTGTTCTGACAAGTACGATTTGAACCAGGCTTGAGCTTGTCCTCTAAAACCACTAAAACTTTATTATACCGCCAGTGTTTCATTAACTGCCTGAACATGTTTTAGAATCCTGTTTCCTGCCAAGTGAAGTAGGCCATTGCAGAGCTTCTGTTGCAAGATGGTTTTATGATAGTAGAGATGGAGTTTGTAAACAATTCTTGTATGGAGGATGCGCAGGAAATGAAAACAACTTTGAAACTAGAGACCAATGTCATCAACACTGTGGACATGCACAAGGTAAAAACAAAAATTAAACTGAATAATAAACCAAAAATCTCTTTAAATTTTTGTTGTTTTAGATCTTTGTGATCTTCCAATGGTCGTTGGTCCTTGCAACAGCGATTATATTCAATGGTTCTATGACAAGGTTACAGATACTTGCCAAGAATTTAACTATGGTGGTTGCCATGGTAATGACAACCGCTTCAGTGACCAATCTTCTTGTGAACAAAGATGTAGAAGGGCTCCACAGGTTACGCAAGCACCAGTAGAAACATATCATGCTCTTACCACTGTTGCGCCAACAATCAGAGGTAAGAATCTTATATAATAATCCCCTATGTTTGTTGTTTTTCGTTTACTTATCATGTATATTGGTCTAGTATTATAATAAATAACTTATAATAATAATAAAATACTGAATATGTTTAATTTTTAGAGCCTTCGAGAGAAGAACACATTTGCTTTGCAGCAGTTAGTACTGGAGATTGTCAAGAGAATGTTCCATCTTGGTATTATGATGCAGAAAGCAGAAAATGTATGTCGTTTGTCTATACTGGATGCGGTGGCAATGCCAACAGATTTGTCAGTGAAGAGCAATGCGAAAGACAATGCGGAAGATTCAGGGGAAGAGGTATTTAACGATTCTTTAAATTAAAAAGATATATCTAAAATTAGATTAATTAAATATCATATATCGTCGGGTTACTGCAAAAAAAAAGATGATTCATTTTTTTTTTTTTTTATATCTGTACTTACTTTCATACCGTGCGATCAAAATTTCTTGTCAGTTACATAACAGTAAATAATGAGTTTAAAAATATCAAAACTGTATTCTAATCCACAGCTGAAACTCCCAATTTAACAAAGAACCAATCAGATTACTTCGTTCTCCCGAACTCACCCGAGAGACAACGAAAATATGTGTTCCTAACTTAACACCTGTTGTCAACGCATTGGCGTGTAGAGAAAAATAGTGTTCATTTAATAATCAATTCCTATAAGGTAATAAAAATAGAATGTACGCCTATTATACATGTCCTTGAAAATAAGTTTGATAACTAAATGTTTCTGTCAACTATTGCATAACGGACAAGATTTCTTGATCGCTCTGTACATATAATTGTGTATAGTATATAAGAAACAAGCCATAACCTGTTTCTTTGGTTTAAGCGGAACTACATTTTTAATTCTAGTAACTTTTACTTATTAAGTGAGGCTTTTGATCATATTTCTTAGCAAAGGCCCACTTCAGACCTTAAAAGGAGAGCTCATGACAACTTACAAAAATGAAAATTCCAGTTAGTTCCGTTAAAATGTGTGGAATAGCCTATAGACATTAAATATTCGGACCTTCTGTTGGCTATCTTCACTAAAGATATCTACGAAACACAGAAATCATTTTATTTACAGATGTCTGTAATGACCCACGTGACGCCGGACCTTGCAAGGAATATAACACTAAAGTTTACTACGATGCCTCCCAAGGACGGTGTCTTCAATTCACCTACGGTGGTTGTGAAGGAAATGGCAATAGATTCAGTTCGATTGAAGAATGTGAGTCAGTTTGCTTCAAGAAGGAGGAAGTTCAACCTGCAGGAAATGACACTAGCGATGTGCATACAGGTAAAAAAACTCTAGCAGTAAATGTAACACAAATTAACACAACTCCGAAGGTCGTTCAAAAAATAGAGGTTTGGTTATTATCAACGTGAATATCAATACAAATCACAGGGCTCGAACCGTACTACAGCAAACCAAAACAGTGTTCCAGCTCGTACAGTTATGGAAAATATCGTTTGTTAGGTATGAACAAAAAACGTTATCCTTAATAGGATAAAACAGAAGTGACGTAGGTAAAACAGAAGCGCGGAAACACACAGGAGTTTCGTTAATGTATATATACGCCATACATACCGTCAGAGCCGGTCCGATAATTTGCGGGGCTCGTTGCAAGATATGCATGCGAGACCTATATTAATTTATTTTTTTTAGTTTATGGATAATATGCAGAGTTAAATATACAATTGGATGGTTGGTGTATTGAGCGCTGCACTTATTTTTCCTGAAATGCCTTTTTTACAAAAGTCAGTGCTGGAATCTAAAGGCGCGGGGAATCAAAAGGCCCGGTGCGGGTGCATCGTCTGCACCGCCTTTTGGCCGGCTCTGCATACCGTCTGCACTACTTTTCAGCGCGGCGGAATGCATATCTTTTAGTGAACAATAACATCTAACAACGAGCATGGAATAATTATTCCTACACTTGTGAAGGAATGAAATACACGCAAAATGCATAAGAAGATAAGCGCTTTAGAATAATATTCAAACACTTATGTTAGAATATTTACTTTTTGTAGTCAAAACTTATTTTAGAATTGTTGTAAATTCTATAGCGGTCGTGGAGAATAGTATATTGTGCAACTAGCGCGGAATGCCATAAATAATGCCATGCGGAATATGTATTCTGCGCGTGATGCTCACTGTGCTTTTTCTCCGATTACCATTTTTCAATAAATAAATAATGAAGAAAATACAATATAAATATGGTTAACAGCCATCAATGCGCGCGCAGTCAGTACAGGAATGAAAATTCTCGTAAACTGCACATGCGCATTGATGCGAATTTATTCTTTCCCGCACAACGCATCTGCGCATTGGGGCGCATTTATCATTCCCGCTTCGCCTGCGCGCGCATGAGGGTAACATGCGAAATTAAGCTAATTTCCTGTCAGCTAACAGTATCGAAATAAGACATTTTCATAGTAGTCGTAGGAAAATATATTTCTAGACATGTACACAATAAAAGAAATCTTGCACAGGCAAACAAATAAATCAAAATAAAAGTCTGTTCGAAAAAAAGTACAAACGGAGGGCGATGAAAAGAGGCTGTAAAGGGGCTAATTACCATCAGCGATAATAATAAAATACATTAAAATAAGATGCAAGACTTCAGACATAGAACAATAAGTTCGATTCGCTTAGGAAGAGTATCAGCCTGTCCATAGGTACAGTGTCGTCGCCTAGGGCAACTGACAGATCATAGCACAGGTCTAACCTATCCTTGACATCCTCGAACTGTGTAGTATATTCTCCATTTTCATTGGAATGTATTGGTTTTCATGATGTTAATATCCAAACGCTCTGACGACTCTAGCATGAACTGTAAATATGTTTACATTAACCATTTCTAACTTAATTCGCTTTAGAAATCTGCCGATTACGAGTAGAAGTAGGTCCTTGTGAGGGTAATTATCACACAGTACGTTGGTACTTCGATGAAGAACGTGGAGCTTGCGTATCATTCATCTACAGTGGTTGTGGTGGTAATAGAAATAATTTTAAGAGTTACCATTCATGTATGGAGTACTGCCATACTGAAATAGCACATCCAGTACTTACCACACGTTCACGTGAGTTATTAGGTGTTGTTTAAATTGCACTGCGCAAAAGCACACATTTCTGCACTGTTAAACTATTCTTGACAAGTTTATATATGTCGATTCAAAAATTATATTGGATCAAATAAAAAAATTAATACTCCAAATATCAGGTGATTGCAAAAGTTCGTGCCCGTGTAATAATGACTGTATCCGTGATTTGGTGAATAGTAATCCGCGGATTTCGACTGAAGAAATTGCTGAGAAATTAAATGTTGACAAATCGACAGCATTTCGCCATTTAAAAAAACTTGGCTGTACTTCGAAACACGGTATATGGGTTCCGCACATTTTGACAGAACGGAACAAACAGAAACGTGTTTCCACTGCCGTTTCTCTCCTTGCCCGTCAACAAAATGAACCTTTCTTGGATCGAGTAATAACTGGAGATGAAAAATGGATTATGTATCACAACATAAAAAAAAAAGAAGCTGGAAGCATTGCTAGTGAACGAGCAGAATCTTTGGCAAAAGCTGAATTGCATCCAATGAAAGTGTTGTTATGTGTTTGGTGAGATTGCAGAAGAATACTTTGTTTCGAGCTTCTTCCACGTGTCAAAACAATAACTACGGAGAAGTACTGTGAGCAACTCACCCAACTCAATGTGGAAATCCAAGCAAAACGTTCAAGTTTGGTTAATCGAAAATGCATCATCTTTTACCACGACAACGCTAGACCACATGTCGCTCAACAGACACTGCAAAAACTTAGGGAGTTAAAATGGGAAATCCTCCAGTACCCGCCGTATTTTCCAGACCTTGCCCCTTCAGATTTTCATCTGTTTCGTTCTCTTCAAAATAATTTGAATGGCAAAAAAATTGTTTCTGTGGAAGAAATCAAAAACTACCTTACTACCTTCTTTGAAGATAAACCACCCAGTTTCTACAAAGAAGGAATTCAAAAACTTGTAAAACGTTGGGAGACAGTTGTAGAAAATGATGGAGAGTACATTATTGATTAATAAAAATGTGTTTCTACGAAAATGTGTTTTATTTCAAATCGGGCACAAATTTTTGCAATCACCTAATAGGTCAAAACGTCAATTATGATAATATCAAGTATAAAATTTTTTTTATCCAGATTTAGCATAAGTAAATTTATTAATAATACTGGTAACTTCGATTTCACCAGTAGCGGCTGTTGGGTAATATATGTGTCCGCCCCCCCACAAATTTCTGTGGCCCCCAGTTGCCCCTCCCAGAATTACTTGGAGAAAATGTATTTTAGTAGTGACGACTTTTTTTTTTAAGTCATCACTTGTATTTTCATTTGTTTACGATAAAAAAATTATTTCAAATATTTCTTCTCCTCCCCAAATTTTACTGAAAAATTTTGTGCCCCCCTCCCAGATTTTAAGAGCTAGCGCTGCAACTGTTTGCTACTATGCTAATTCGAACCGGATTGAACTCAATACATTTATGAACTTATTCAAGAATGGTTAAATTTTCTTTTCTAGGCCTCCGCAAGGTGTGCTTCGCTTTCGATGGACGTAACACCTGTGTTTTCCATTGCTAATTCATTTGTTTTTTCACAGCCAATGAAATTGAAGGACTCGATACGAGATACAAAGATCCTTGTGAACCCTACAGAGACGAATGCACAAGTCTTCTCTGTCCATATGGAACAGAAGGCTTCGTCGATGCTGATGATTGCAATAGATGCAGATGTCACGACCCCTGCAGGGATACAAGATGCCCAGAAGGTACTCAATGCGCCATTGATCTTAATCCCAATGCTACTATGCCGCATCAGACTCAGTTCATCTCAGTATGCAGACAAGGTAAAAATTATATTTCTTTTTATTTTATTTTCTATATTTTATTAGAATTTCGTAGATATTACTATTACAACTTCACCCATATGTAACAATTGGGTTCTTCACCAGGGAAGTTATTTAGTACCGATATTATTTCTCATGTATATTAACGAAATTGACAATGATGTAAATTTTGATTATATAAATATAATTACAAATGATACCATGGTTGCCGTCTATGATAAAGATATAAATAGAGTAAATGCAGAACTAAATAAATTTTTGTTTGAATAAATTAAAAATGAATACAGTAAAAACCAAATGTATGATCCTCATGCCAAAATATGAATATTTTGAAATTAATTTAAATATAATAAATATAACATTAGCTAACGAAAAACTTGAACTTGTATCGGAAATATATTGTTTTTTTGTGGATAGTATTTTAAATTTTAATAAACATTTAAATTACCGTATTAGCCCGAATATAACGCGACTCCGAATCTAACGCGACACCGAATTTTTTCATGAAGATATTTAGAAAAAAATTAATCCGAAAATCGCATCGGTATCGTCAGTATGCTCGTTCACGCTTTCAGTCTCCCACAAAATGTAATCTTCAGACCCATTTAAATTATTGGAAATGCAGTATTTCTTAAAACCTTCACTATCGATTCAAGTTCGATCTTCTGCCAGGCGGTCGCAATCCATTCGCGTAAAAGTGAGACTGAGGATTTCTTTATTTTTCCTGAAGGTCTCAATGGGTGATTTCCCGCTAATACCCAATTGCTGTATTCTTTTCGTAAGTTTTCTTTAAATGGTTTATTGACCACCACATCCAAGAATTGCTACTGAGACAATATTCCACCTGATATGATCGGAGTACCTGAATTTTTTCCTTAACACCTGACGTAAGGTGGTCTCGAAATGTATCAAGGAGCGAGTTTTTCTCAGAGAACCTGGTCGGTTTTCCCATGTCAAATTAAACCAGTCTAATACCAATTACCTCTGTCAACCAACTTTTTTCTTGGGCCCGAAAAATTATTCCTGGATGCAGCTTTTCATTAGGCATTGCTTTACGTTTCAATATATCGTAACGTCGAACCTTCTGTCCATCAGAAGTAACGGCAAGCATAACAGTAATTCTGGACTTATCGTAACCAGTTGACTTCACTAAGACCGTTTTTTTTTTACTTTCTTATGGTGGTGCGGAGGCATCGGCGTACTAATAAGAAAGGTTGTTTATATTACATTCCATTACCTAGACTTCGAATTTAGCGCGAATCAACTTTTTCACAGAAAATAATTAGTCAAAAAATATCGCGCTATATTCGGACAGCATATAATAAATAAAATATTCCAAAAAAATAATTTCTGAACTAGGTTATCGATTAAACTATCCATTTCTACTCTTATTACCCTATTTAAATCTCTAATACAACCACACTTTGATTACTTTCATACTGCTCTATTTTTAATTCATAAAAGTTTCATCGTCTCTAAAAGCTTCAGAACCGTGGCATGAGAGTGATTTTTTCTGAGATATCATGTGATACACAGTCAAAAGCCTTACTCAAATCCAAGAAAGTAGATAAGTAATACTCTCTTGCTTCAAAACATCTGGATATTTCGAGAATAAATTTCAAAATAGTTTGTGTGGTGAATCTATTTTTCCTAAAACCAAACTATTACTCACTAAAAATATTATTGGATTGGAATCTGATTAAAAAGAATTTTTAAATTAAAATGATTGATTATTGATATTATTGATTAAAAAGAAATAAAAGAAGTGCAAATGATAATCAAATATTTTGTAAAGGGTTTTTACAGTTTAATGCTTTATCATCTAGTTTAAAATTTTAACGTTGTAATTTAAAACAATTTAAGAGAGATTTATTTTAATTTTTAATAAATAATAAGTATTAATGCACTTACTATTACAGACTCCTGTAAAACCCTAAAATCTGTGAAAATTTACACTTAACATCAATTGTTTTATTTCCTTCTTAATTTATAATTTTTAGAGAGGAAAGATGGAGAATGTCCACCTCTTAGTAGTCATCACGACTGCAACAGAGAATGCCGATCCGATGCCGACTGCTCTGGCGAACTTAAGTGTTGCTCAACTGGTTGTGGAACTTCTTGTGTTGCTCCAGCAGCAACTCCAGCTCCAGAACAACTCGTAACTACTCATCTTCCAGCTTTCACTGAACCTCATATTGTTGGAGGTAAATTAATTTTATATTCATTCAATCAAGATTACTAAAAATTATTTTGTAGCTGAACCTCCATCAATCCAAGAAGATACAGATACTGAAGTAGGAGCTGAGGAAGGTAATTATGCCACTTTACGTTGCATTGCAAGAGGAACACCAACCCCAACAATAACATGGAAGAAAGGTGACTTATTGGTAAGCAACTATTATTTATATAGTCCCGAAAAGGTTGTTCGGAGTTCTAATTTGAATAAACAAGTAAGAAAACTTAAGAGAAGTTTCATACTTGAAGACAATGATTCTTACACTATGGGTCGCGACATAAAATTGAATCGCAAGTAATAAAATTTTGTTGGATCGCAACAATTTGTTGGATTGGGTCGGAGGAAAAAAGTTTAAAAACCATTTCATTAAGAAATGACATAGAATATAACTAAAAATGTTTTGGCTGTTTTTATTTACATCAATTTTTCAATCTGTTTTAATTAATTCATTTTTGTTAGATTGATGGTTCTGCTGCCCGTTATCGCATATTACTTGATGGATCTTTACAAATTATCAGTTTATATAGAACTGATTCTGGGGTTTATATTTGTGTGGCTGACAATGGAATTGGACGACCAGTCCAAAGAGAAATCAGACTTCAAGTTACAGGTAAAAACAATAATATAAATAATATTACCTAACAAAATTGAATGTACTTTTTGTGCTAACTACTAAATTTCTTATACATTAAGATCAAAAGGATTAATATTTCATCCAAAGCAAATACAGGTAGCCCTCCATTACGCCGCAAATACGTTTAACCATAAAGTGGGGAACAGAATGCAACGAGTTCTACGGCGCGTTGACGGCGTTTGGACGGCGCTATGTTCGTCAACATCCAACTTTTGACGCCGTTGAACGTTGACGTAGAACACCTAACCTCAGTTTTTACTGAATGGTAAAGTGTTTGTATGTATAAATAACTTGCATACAACATAAATAACATCACACACAAGTCTTCATCATCCATTATAATTTTAATAAAAGAAAGCGCACCTATAAACACATATATAGGTTGTCACTTGTTACTTTGACGTCGTTAAAAATTATTGCATTGTGTGCAGGCGAAAATTCAACGCCGTTCTCAACGGCGCTAACGCCAGTCATTTAGAGAAGGAATTAATCATGATGCCTGTACTATTTATTTGGCAAATGATGCAGGCATAAACAAAGATATCTTGATTGTTTTCACTCATTTTGTTTTGTAGAAAATATAATAACTTATATTTGTCCCGTGAAAAACACAGATTGCCGCACGCTCTACACTTGGGACGATTGTGCAGCACAAACTGCACTGCACGGTATTTGCCGAACTACCTTCGTGCGGAACGGAGCACACAAAAACCTTATACCGAATGTTTCTTCTATAAATTATGCGGAATGTGTAGCTTATTAGCTTATGTCAAACGCACTTATTATTGTTATAGCTGTTGAAGCTGCAAAGCCTAAAACTTGAAAAACATTTACGCGACGTATCAGTTTTTCTTCGATTGTTCGGTTTTACGCAACTTTTTACTCTCTTCTTCGTCAAACTCTAATGCATACTTTGGGTCCATAATGAATCAATTATTTATTAACTGGAACCAATTAAATGACGTGCAAATACTTTTTATATTCACTAGACCTAGAGAATAAATATTAAACTGTGTTATGAAGGTTTAAATATTAAATAATGACAATGAAACTTTTTTTCAAATAGTTTATATTTTAACACTAGATGTAACATTTCGGCATGCAAGCCTTGCTGATGATGAGCGAAATACATTACTCTTCAAGTTCATTACTCTAAATTAATATGGACACTTCTGCGCAAGGATAAATGAATTTTCCGGACATGGTACATTTCGTGTTAGACCATTTATATGCGTAATTTTGAAACTGCGTAATTAAGATCTTCCTAATTCGAGGGTTACCTGTAGTAAATTTCTACACAAATGTATAAAAGAAATTTAGTACAATTAACATAATTAAAAAATTTCTTGGTGATGGTATTAACTATGCATGTTTAACAAAATTGCATGACAGATCCTTCCCCACACCCCGCCAGTGTAATTGGTGATGAAGATCACAAGGTAACAGTATCGTTAGGAGCACCACATTCGCTGTACTGTTATGCAATTGGATGGCCCAGACCTTCAGTAACCTGGTGGAGGGGAGATCGAATGTTACCCTTTTCCTCAAGTACTTTCGAACAAAGACGAGACTATTCCTTACTAATAAACTCAGTCAAACTTTCTAACCTTGGAATCTACACATGTCAAGCTTATAATGGTCTTGGTAAAGCAGCAAGTTGGTCAGTAACTGTACAAGCTATTGGACCTGTGTATTCTAACAATCCAGAAGATGAGAAGTATACTAAGTTCTTGGTTCAGGCACCAACTAGTGCACCAGAAACTCCTAAACCACAGTATCCAGTAAGACCTCAATATCCTTATAGACCCAGTCCTCCACCATACAGACCTAGACCAAGCCCTGCAAGAAGACCCACTCCAGAACCTTATGTACCTGCACCTTATACCGAACCTTCTCCTGAAATTGTACCTGAACCTGTGCCAGAAAGACCAAGGGTATATGTTGGTAAGTTTAAGTGTAATCAGGGTGACCAATTGTTAATCAGCATTTTTTGGGATATTAACCTTAAAAATATCGGGATTTTTTGAGTAGAACATCAGACTATAGTTCGTCTAACGAAAGATTTCCCATCAAGATCAACAATAACAGCTCTTAGTGAATTATTAAATGAAGTATATGATTTGCGTGACAAGGGAGAAAAACCTGTTGGTATTTTTTGTGATTTAAGCCGTGCCTTTGATTGTGTAAGTCATGAAATTTTAATAGAAAAACTTAATTGCTATGGAATTCGTGGAGTTGCCACTGACTTGTTCTCCTCATACTTATCTAATAGATCGCAATTTGTTAAAATTACATACAAATCAGGCAATGGTACAATGAAAAATGCTAAGTCTCATTTTTTACCAATAAATATTGGTGTGCCTCAAGGATCGGTATTAGATCCAATTTTATTTTAACTTTTTGTAAATGATTTGTTCTTTTTTATAAACTCTTTCGTAACTATGTACGCTGACGATACTTAGGCCTTGATATGTGGAGAAAATTGTGCAGAAATACAAGAAAAAGCTAACAAATTACTACATGATATGAATAATTGGTTTGCATTTAATAAATTGTGTCTTAATTTCGATAAAACTAACTTCTTACATTTTCATATAATTAATAATAAAAACTTACCAGATATTAAATTAAATGTTGGTACCAAAGACATTACTAAGGTAAATAATACAAAGTTTCTTGGTTTATTAGTTGATGAGAACTTGAATTGGTCTTATCACTGTCAAAGTCTCATCAGTAAATTAAATTTATTATGTTTTCAAATCAGATCTTTAAGAAGTCATATTAACTTGAACTACTTAAATACATTTTATTATGGCCATGTTCATTCCAGTTTATTGTATGGAATTTGTTTTTGGGGTTCAATAAAATTATCTAACGACGTCTTCATTGCTCCAAACCATTGGCGGCGGGATATAAAGCTGTCTTACAGGGACCTATTTTATCAAGATTCTAATTTATGTTGGAAGTTTGAAAGATTATATACAATACCAAATCATTAAATGTAACAAAATATTATTAAAATTATACATTATTCGGTGTCTTATTACATTACAAATAAAAATGATAGATGAATGAACACAGACAACACGTTCGGGGCGTTTCTATCTCTACAGAGCCGAAATCCGGATGTCCCATTAAATTCGAGACAGTTGGTCACCTACTGTAATTTCGATTAACTCTCATTTTAATTTTTATACTTACATGTATCTATATTTTGACAGTTCCTGTAAAGACAAACATCTCGATGACTCGTACAACATGGCCTGTTGGAAGTGACATCTCAATACCTTGTGACGTTGATGGTCATCCTGTCCCCAGAGTACAATGGTACAAGAACAGACTGCCAATAGAACAATCTGAAGTAATGCAGATTTCTGATAGTCACAGGCTGACTATTGTAAGAGCAAATCACACAGATGCTGGAGAATATGAATGTAGTGCTGAAAATGAATACAGCAGGTCTACTAGTTCAGTCAGGATTGCAGTAGAAGGTAAATAATAATAGTTAAAAGTAAAGAAAGTTCCCAAAATAATGAATTCATTTCCGCACTAGTGTGGATATCAACTCCATTATTATTATTATTATTATTATTAGCCTTTATTTAAGCCCATAATTACATTCTGACTTAACCTATAAGAAATTTAACTTATTTTCTAATATTAATTAGGATTTGTGCCCCTTCGGATGAAGGCCTCCCCCAGACGTTTCCATTCTTTTCGATTATGAGCTATTGTAGTCCATGTTGGTCCTGCCAGTTGTCTTATTTCGTCCATCTTCTTGGCTGTCTTCCTCTGCTTTTTTTATTCTTTAGTGGAATCTATTCAATAAGATCCTTGCTTCAGCTCTTTTCTTTCCTGATGGTGTGTCCAGTCCAGGTCCATTTCAAAGATCGTATGGTCAGGGCCGGCCCGAGAAAAAGCGGGGCCCGGTACTAGCTGCACGTGCGGGGCCTTCTTTTTCTAAAAAAAAATAAATAAAACATTCAAAATATTTGTATTTTGCAATATTGCATTTTTTAAATTTTTAAGCGCTACACATGTATCTAGGTGTATAACAGAAGATGGGAATCAAATTACAATATTTAAAGTTTAATTTCTGATTTATTGAAGTGAAATTGGTAGTTGAGCAGGTGTTAAATGCCGGACACGTAATTTTATGCGGTACATCTGAGTATCGGTCATCTGAATTTACAATACATATATGGATTCTGTTTGCAAATAAGTGCATTATGTTCATTGCCTCATGAAATATAATTAGTTTTAGTTGGACAGGAGCAGCTAAAAGTTAAGTATGCAACTTGCAGGTGCAAGCATATTAGTGCAGTTTTGTTTTTCTGCGATAACTGTAATGAACAAACTCGCATAGTATCAGTTACTTTTTAACTCAAAATATATTCCCATGCCTTCCTCCTGTCCATAACCAAATCTTTTCCCAATCTGGACTTAATATTAACTTACCCTCCATTTTTCTTAAGAAATGAAAAACTAAGATGCCTATCTTCGTCCTGTCTTGAATGACAGCCAAAAACGCTAGAATTTGTTCTACTTTTATAGTATTTCACAACTTCTATCGACATTCTAACAAAAATTCAACACTAGAACATATGTAATAAGATCAAACAGTACTAGAGCGCCTAGTACAATATTTCACCACCAGACTGCGTATTCGAGCGTGTCAGTTCTCAATATTGCTTAGGAAAATGTTAATAAAATCTAAGCAATCCGACTAATCTTGTGACGTCACCAGATCAATCTGAGCAATCTTGTGGATTGAATAAATGCCTTGTGTCAGCTGATTAACTGACTAACCAAAGCTAACTCTATCAAAAATATATTTGCAAAATTCGACAACTTTAACTATGTTATTTAATTTTGATGCGGTTTCCTTAACAAACTAACAATAATTTGAGATATGCTTTCAACCTATTTATTACATTGCCGAGCAACGGTTGGCTATTGCTGATTGAATCTGTTATGTAATGAGCTCAACCTGTTACGTAATGAGCTCATTACATAACAGGTCGGTGTGCAATAAAGTGTTTTTCTCATTACGGGAACTTTCTAACTACAAATTAATCATTTATCGTTGAAGCCCAAAATTATTTTTATTATTTTCTAAATATTTATTTTATTTTTCAGGTGTCTACATTCATCCAGATTGCACGGACAACCCATTCTTCGCGAATTGTGGACTTATAGTGCAAGCTAGTTATTGTACACATAAATACTACGCTCGATTCTGTTGTAGATCTTGTACGCAGGCTGGCCAATTACCATCTCATGGCCCACATCTTGGAATTGATACCAGACAATCAATTTCTAGCAATACACTAAACAAAAAGTGATTTATGATTGAATCAACTTTAAGCTAGTCCTTTATTTCCTTTTATTTTAATTTTTATTGTAAGTTTTTTACTAAAATAATGCAGAATGATTTACTTTTGTATTATTTACAATAAATAAAATATTTTGATAATACTCATAAAGGAAAATAAAACAAGAAAATCTATCAACATATCAGTTTAAAAGATTTTCAATCACTATTTTTGTAAAGATTTATAACTATAGCTCGCGTAATGTAAGTTGAGTCATGAAATGCGGAGAAGACAACAAACAGATCCAATGAGCAATAAAGCTGACGTTCGATGTATTTCCCCTCTTCTATTTTTTTCGTTACTGCGCAACCGGCCAGCTTAAATTAACCAGACAATAGTAATGTAGTCTACTATTTGACTACAAATCCACTACGCATTCACGTTTCAAATCTCATCCTAGATTACGCGAGCCTTAGTTTGATTTTAAAGATATTTCAATATAAAAATATAGCTAGTAAAACTGATTTGACAGCTTAAATTTCCTTTTAGACTTTTAAATGAGTTTTATCAAAACTATTTTGCATAAAAAAAAGTTTCCTAAGTATTAAATTATTTTCATTTCTTACAAAAATATTACTAAGCGATTTACAAAATCGTTTTGTACATAAAATATTCATTGCCAATCTATTTTACTGATCAGAACATAACAATTTAAAATAATAGCTTTGTTTGAACTTCAAATTCTGTCAGGAACATGTCAGAGCGTGCGCACTTATGTTTGAACAGTTCAAAGGTATTAACTCAGAGTTGCAATTTGATGTTCGAGCTGTAGGTGTAACTGTTTTCAAGATGTTACAAGTGTTTTTCTTCAAACTTTTAATTTCCACATGCGTAGTAATCATTATTATTTTTAGGGTTTTGTAGGACCATAAACCCTTTATACCGTCACTCATATGTCTGTCTGTTTGGTAGAAATTATGGCCAAACGGCTGGACCTAGAGAAATTTGGCATAGTTAGACAACTCTTTGGCCCATTTATTGGAAAAAAATTAAGACAAAAATACATAAGACCCGGAAAATATAAATATGTATATTATGAAGCATTATATCCCGTGAAGTTAGTGGCTAACGACAATTTTTGAAATTACTTTTTTATTCCATCAATTACTTTCAGCTCAGAGAAAACCATAATTAGGTCATTCTTGCTTATTTCATGTCATCTTTTCTTCATATGAAGGTACTTCCTTCTTCAAGTGTTTTGCCTCCAGTTAAACATCTGCATTTATAACTTCTGCTATAATGAAATCCCCCAATCAATGCAGTTCGCCATTTTGCGTCATAACTTCAATCTCAAACTTAGTTGCGAAAAAATAACTAAATCAACTATTTTTTTCATTTGAATTATAAACTAATATTGCTCTTCACCCTTTTATTTCACTAAAACTTACCTATTGAAGTCATATTAAGTTTGTGTTCGATAGTCATTTTGAAGATTTACATTTATTTTTTTATTTTTATTTAACATTTGTAACAAAATATTAATGATTACTTAGTTTTAATTAAATAAATACTACAGATATTTCGATATTCATATTATTTAAAAACATAACCTATAAATATATCTTCGAATCCTAATTTATATGTTTATAAAAACATTATTCTATAATATAAAGTATCTGGACTGTATATATTAGTATATCCTTATCAAAGATATATATTTTTTGCTCTAAAATTGAAACTATTCATAAAATTAAGGTAACAAAAATAATGACACATGTATTTTAAACCAGCCAAAAACTTCCAAATGAAACCGCTGTCAGATGGCAGCACATGTACGTGATCAAATAATATGGTCTATTGGTGTACAAATAATATGGTCTATTCACATCAAGCGTTCATTCAGCGGAAATCAAACTAGGTTGAAACATGTTATTTTACACGCATGCGCAATTTAAAAAAACCAACTTCACAAACTTCCTGTTTAAACAAAGCTAATATTCTATTAAATTGTTTTACTTTTGTAAAGTCTATTCTATTTTAAGTGTTAATAATGCTGCCAGTAATAATAATATGATATTATTGTAATTTACATGAATTTAAAAAAATAATATAAGATAATAAATAAATAAAATTATACAGATTACATCAAGTTTAGTTATAATAATGTAAATACACCTATGCATTATTAAAATGCAGATTATATTTTTATAAGCAAAAATAGGAACATTTCTTTTTTGTAAAAATAAAAATATATAAATTAATAATCATATGATTTGTGTTGTAAAATGTCTCATTGTAGCTAAGTTTTAATATATTTCCTTTTAATTAAACCTGTCTACACATTTCCACAGCACTCAATCTCCATAAAATGTTCTCGACCTAGGTCATCTCGCAGGGTACAATCGATTTGACGCTCCGAGTGCTCCGAGTACGTCCTGTAACACTCAAAAACTTGTTCATTTTTTATTTTAAACACCTAATATTAATTAATTTATTTTTCATGAATTTTATTGGTTATTTAAGTAAAGGGCGGAGTCAACTCGGGAGAATTCCCTGATTTTTGCAAAGCAGCTACCGCCTAAACACCCACTTCAATATGAATCTGGACGTCGGACAGGACGGAGTTATCAGGTTGGGCGTATACTATGCTTTGCTAGAAATTTAGTTGGTTAGTATGAAACAGGATTTTATGAATGTTGGACGTATGAAAAAATTGCAATTGAAAATATTGTAATTTCAGCTAAAAAACATTTTTAATATATTCCATAGTAAACCTGAATACAAATTATTAATAAATTATTTATTCACGATAAAATAAAAATGGGGTACATTTGTACCCCACACCGCAACCAAAGGACACCGTAACGTAAGGGTTAAGTGTTTCCCTCTCGTCTCGTTTTATGAATTTGTTCCTAAGTTTTAAAATTATCCTTGGTTTGATGCTTATAAACAAGGCAGTAGTAAATATATAAGGACGGTAGTGTCATCAGACATAGTTCAACAAAATGTTTTCTACAATCTTCTCTATAATTCAGATCACAAATCACTCTAACAAATCGCCGTTGTAATTGAAAAATTCTTCGGGTATGTGTGGAGTATCCCCAAGCTAGCAAAGCATATGATGTGGGACTCAAACAGGGCATGATAAGCAGTCACCAAAACATTTATGGGTACCTTAGATTTCAGGTTTCTTATGCAGATTGCCTAGCATAATTTTTCCGCTGTTGTTTCCGCACGTTTTTTCCCAACTGAGATTTATCCCAATGGTTAGTCCTAGAAACTTAACAGGATCTTTACTAATATTCTGTGCTGTTGGTCTTAGGGAAAACAATAGGTGCAGAGCCGGCGCCCGTAGGCAAGATTTAATTGAGCGCCCCTAAGCAGGGCGCAACTAGCTTTTTTCGACGAAAAAAAAAGGTCCTCACTTTTACATTTTAAGTAAAGACCTAAAAAAAAATTGATGTGAAGTGTGAATTTTCACACATTTCAGGGTTTTGCAGGTATTTAATAACTGAATGATGATTATTTGGGATGCCAAAACAAATTTTATGTCAAAATATTTTTTTATGAATTTTAATTCGAATACCTAATACCATTATTTAAGTTTCTAAATATGTGCAGTATTTTTTTTACATAGCAAGGTTCATTAAGATTTTGAAAATTGCGCCTATGGCTTCTATTGGTTGCTTAAATCATTAGCCCCCCCCCCTCTGATTTCGTATACATCAAACAGAATTAAATTATAATTTCAACACTTCCCACTGGTTATTAAATTTACGCTTTTAAAAATTAAATGCCTAAACATTTATCAAAATATAACTAGAATTTTGACAAAATAATTTAAACAAAAGAAAACTGCAAAAAAAAAAACAAAAAATTTAAAATTGACAGGATTCGAACTCTGTTGACGTATTAACTTGGTTACATAGCAAATTAAATATTTAACATATTTTGGTTAAAAACACACACCAGTGGCGAAGGGAAACCTCCGTTAGACTTGCCCTCCCATAAAAAAATATTTAAAAATAAAATGTAAATTTTAAAAAAAAATAATAATATTTAGATAAATCTTCAAAAATACATCAAATTATGTTCTATACAAATTTTTGGCCAAGGCTTGCTTTACTAATTACGAATTAATTATCATGACCATGGAAACGTTACATATAAGTATGAAAAAATTGAGACATTTGAAAAATTTTAAATAATTTTACAAAAAAAAATCGAAATTTTTCGTTTTATCAAAAAACGTCTCAAATAAAAGTTATTAGTTATTGCATTTATAGTAACTTTTGTTCAATAAATTTTTTCGAAATATTTTTCTGTTGCTAAATATTCGCAAAAATCTTAAAATCGACACGAGTAAACTCCCATTTCTAGTCAACCGATTTTCATAAAAAACAATAGGGTTCTTCCCATTTAATAGGAGAATTTTTTAGTACCAGAACGAACTCTTTAAGTTAAACCGTTTTTGAGTTATCGTGTATACACACAGACAGACAGACAGACGCGCGCGCGCGCGCACACACACACACACACACACACACACACACACACACACACACACACACACACACACACACACACACACACACACACACACACACACACACACACACACACACACACACACACACACACACACACACACACACACACACACACACACACACACACACACACACACACACACACACACACACACACACACACACACACACACACACACACACACACACACACACACACACACACACACACACACACACACACACACACACACACACACACACACACACACACACACACACACACACACACACACACACACACACACACACACACACACACACACACACACACACACACACACACACACACACACACACACACACACACACACACACACACACACACACACACACACACACACACACACACACACACACACACACACACACACACACACACACACACACACACACACACACACACACACACACACACACACACACACACACACACACATACGGACGGCACTTCGAAAATAGGTTTTTTGGATTCCCTGGACCATGAAACGTGGTCATCCGTCAAAATCTCGACATCGAAAATTTTCGCGATTACAATACTTGCCCCTTATATATTAAGGTCGGGCAAGTAAAAATGCATTATTTTCCGAAAACATAATCTGATCAAAAATTCCTGTTGTACTATTTCGGTTCACACCAATATACATTACTTAGAATTTTTTCAGATTTTTATTTTAAACCATTTGGGCTACAGGGTGTGGGACAAAAATTTTTTTGCACAATTTTGGCAAAAATCGCGTCAAAATAATTTATTTTGCAAAAATAAAATTTTGATCGTTAATCCACGTACTAAGGGCTTTCATTTGAAACCCTACTCAGAATTTTAAAAAAATATTTTTTTTTTCGATGAGCGCATATTTGTTTATATTTTAAGGGGGATATGTTTTTTAGATGTTTTAGTATTTTTCCTATGTGCGGGTCAAAAAGTTGTACAAGCATGTCAAATTTCAACTCTCTAGGTTTAGCCGTTTGGCTACAATTTTTACCGAACAGACAGACAGACAGACAGACGACAAAATGACGGTATAAGGGTTTTTTGGTCATACCTACAAAACCCTAAAAAGGTCATCACTTCTAAAATTACATTTCACAAACTTACTTTTACATTCATTTGGCCATTTAGCGCCCTTTCGAATCTCTTCAGCGCCCCCCTCACAGTGGCGCCCGCATGCCTAGCATGCTCGGCAGCGCCGGCTCTGAGTAGGTGTTTGGGTTTTAGATGCAGTAGATTGCCTTGCATAATTTATCCTCTGTTGTTTCCGCATATTTTTCTCAACTGAGAATCATGGAATGTTCACATGATTATTTTGTCGAACTCTAGTCGATCGTTGGCTGTTGAGCAGTTACATTTATACGACAGCCAATAGGGAAGCGACTTCAATCTTTCACGTGATATTATTACTATTTCTACATATCGAATAGGTATACAGTTTATTAATTTCTAAAATAAATCAAGTAAAAGTGTATTTTTAAAAACTCGGGAACCAAAATGCACGATGAAACTTGTAAATGAATCTCACATTGACAAGATTCGATTAGTCTATAAGCTTTTCGAAATTTCTTTTTACAGTGTCCTGTCCAAAGTTCCTACAGTACATGCATAATATGTGACCTTGAAAGTGTGCAAGTGAATTTGGACAAGTTACAGGATTGTAACCTGTCCAAATACCCCCCTGAATAACAAAGCACTGAATTAAACTCGGTACCGTGTAATACGAGTCAGGTGGGATTTGTTTTACAACTGTTATGCGGGACGTGTTGTGGGTTTGAAGTTGACCAACAGCGGCGAAATACAGGGCGAGGGGCACAGGCCCAATGCGCTCCATTGTTATACACGTTCTCAATGGCGTACCTAAGAATTTATGGAGAGGAGTGCAAAAATTATTATTTCACTTATTTTATTATAAAATTATTACATATATATTACATATTGTACATAATTGAAATTGAAAACGTAGACATTTGGTGCGCTGGGCGCACTAAGGAAAAGGGCGCTGACGGACTTGACTAAGGGGCGCTATTGTGAAGGTGAGGACCTTTTTTTTTTGCTCGTCACTTGAATTTTGGGAGGTGAGGACCTTTTTTTTTTGGTCATTACTTAAATTTTGAGAGGTGAGAACCTTGTTTTTATTTGCTAAGGGCGCCAAAACACGGTTCTGCCCCTAGCGCAAGTTTTCCTTACTGCGGCTCTGTTACCGACACTACATACAGACTCTTGCTAATTATATTATTACGATAATATTCAGTCTTCTTTTGGGTTTCTTCAAAATATTCAAAATATCATTTTCATCTGTGTATGTTAGATTATTAAACATTTTATTTTTAAATAACCATCATTTTCATCAAATTCGCTTATCAAAACAATTAAACAACTAACACAGGATGCCTTACAATCGTTCAAGGTGACAGTCCTAATCTGAATACCTAGTTTATTCGCACTCTGCATTTTGGGCTATCAGCTTTTTCAATAACTGACGTCACAGGAGGCCTCTTTACTCCGCTCATGATCAATCTTGCATCAGTGTTAATTTTAGATATAAACTCCCTTTCAATTTATCTTAAATTCGCTGTCGTGCATATATTTGTATATAAATAACAAAGAATGACCATTTTGTAACGAATCGACTAGTCCGTCAGAAAAATGACTAACTTTCACAAAACACCCGTCGCGAGAATTTCTTTAAAAGGGGTTGCCGTCGTTTTTTGTTTATTTTACAAGGGATATTTTAAAAATATTTTTTTAAAGAATTCAGATAATAAAATAAAATAACAAAACTTTACGTTACAGCACGTATCTTTAGAAATATATTTTTAAATGGTTCATTGTTCTAGGAGACATTTATTCTGAGTTATTGCTTAATAACTTTAAACACTATCATCCCCTTGAAGAAAAGGGTTTTACGTAGAAATGCCTTATAAAAAGACGAGATCAGTCAGTAGTCGGTTCGAGTACCATTAACGTCTAATTTATTGAATTCTTAGAGGAGCTGTGTCGGCATTCTGGTGGACTACTTGATTCTGTTTTATTTTATTCAATATTTTAAATACATTTTAATCTTTCAAACTTTGTAAATATTACATTTAATAAATCAAATTCATTCATTTTAAACCGTCTTTCTTAACGTATGCAAACCTTCACCTTTAAGAACTTAAGTGAAAAGCTAAGACCCAGACTGGACAGATTACAAGATAAAATCAGTACAGGTTTTTTATTTTACAATTTATTTTTCCTGTAAAATCCAGCATTCATTGTAAAAAATTAAATATTAAACACTAAATATAAAAACAAGATTTATGTAAATAGTATAAGGTAAATACTAGAAGCATAAGCTATCACTATTGTACATGTTCTACAAACAATGTAATATATTTTTATCAAAGACAATCAGTGGCGGATTAAGCCTTCGCCGGGCCAAAGACATTTTTGATTTACGGGCCCTCAACCTAGAGGCGTTCAAAGGTAGGGTGACGGGTGACCATTTTCTTAAGAAGGCAATGCGGGACGGAGCAAACAAAAAGGTCCTTACCTCCCAAATCCAAGTGAAGAGCAAAAAAAAAGGTCCTCACCTCCCAAATCCAAGTGAAGAGCAGAAAAAAAGGTCCTCACCTCGCAAATCCAAGTGAAGAGCAAAAAAAAAGGTCATCACCTCGCAAATCCAAGTGAAGAGCAAAAAAAAAGGTCCTCACCTCGCAAATCCAAGTGAAGAGCAAAAAAAAAGGTCCTCACCTCCCAAATCCAAGTGAAGAGCAAAAAAAAAAAAAAAGTTCCTCACCTCCCAAATCGGGAAGGGTTCGGCCCTTGAAAATTACGGGCCCAAGACAATTGTCTTTTTTGTCTTTGCGAAAGTCCGCCACTGAAGACAATAAACGAAATTTTCAATAAATAAAAATTACAAGATGCCTGCTAATACTAAATACAACACGCCCAGCGTGTTGGATAACTTTAAAGTTTAATTTTTTTAAAAAGTTCAAAAAATTCTGGACCCCTTACAGGACTCCGGGCCCCCTTGTAATGCAAGGTCTGCAGCATGTAGATACGCCACTGCCGTACCCTAACCTGAACCTTTTTAAGGTACTTCAAAAGTGATTTATGACGTTCCGAAGCAACTACAGAAAAAAAAAACACACAACACTAGAAATATAAACACGTTAAAAAATTCTGGAGTGAAACATTTGTATAGTTTAAAACTTTTGAATATGAATGTGCTTATAATAGTAAATGCGTAATTAATTTATTTGGGTCAGCTTATAAGGTAAATAGACATAAAAAATATAATTATTAGAAAGTACTTAAACATTAATACAAGTAACTTACTTAAGATTTAAATTATATGAAAGACAATAAATTTTCGTTTATTAAAATTAAAAATGAATAACAATACAATACCACAATCATTGTTGTGTTTCTGACTGCTAAGAAACAAGTCAGCACCTACCGCGAAAAACATTCCATAATATACCAAAGTGCTACAATTATTATCTTTGCAAACATGCAATATTTTTGCAAAGTGTTTAATTTTAAATTAGATAAGAAAAGCAATTCAGCAAAATTGGATAAAATTTGCCAAACAAACATCTTGAGAAAATTTTTTATGGTTAAAGGTTGCAAGCCCTGATTTTTGTAAAAGGGCAGTATTGACAGTCCTGTATTCTATCTAAATACT
Source organism: Liopterus haemorrhoidalis (assembly GCA_963971575.1). Taxonomy (NCBI): domain Eukaryota; kingdom Metazoa; phylum Arthropoda; class Insecta; order Coleoptera; family Dytiscidae; genus Liopterus; species Liopterus haemorrhoidalis. Next base: position 47,472,832 of record OZ020617.1, on the reverse strand, counting down.
TTTTAATGTTTACTATATTTCGATTCACAGTATTTAATGTGACTCATAGCATGTGCAGTGTTCCTAATTGGTACTTAAATTTTAGAAGTGTGGGCGTGTGTTTAATATTATTTCTATATAAACTGAATTTGGAATGACTGAAATGGAAACAAAGAAAATTTCAAGAAGTACTGACGATATTTTCATTGTTGAATGTGATGAAGAAGAAAAATTTCGACAAGAAAATTATGCAGATATTACAAAATATATTGAAGATGCTGCTGATAAAGGTGTTATCAGATGCACAGTTTGTAGTGAAAATATATCGTTCACACAAGCATTACCTCATCCAGCATTAAGGGTGTTGTTATGTGTGTCTTGTAACTCGAAGTATGAAAAAAGATTTTCACCGAATAATGAAACGAACAATAATTGTAGATGGTGTTCGGAACCAGTTACGAACTACAATTGTAGTTACTGCACATGTGTTTTTTGTGAGGTAAGTTATAAATACTTTAATTTTACTCTTTAACATTGTACAAATTACTAACACACTCAAATATCAACACATTTTTTACACTCAAATATCATGCTCATCGAACTCAATATAAACATAACCTATACATGTATTCTTGACCTTGATTAAAGTCTATTTATGATTATTTATTGCTGTCAACAAATAATTGTAACATTTTTATTTTTTCCAGCAATGTGTGAGGATAAATTTTGATCCAGTATTTCTTTCGAAAGTCAAAGCAAAATGGAACTGTTTTATCTGTGATCCAAAGCAATTATGGTGGCTGAGAGCCATATGTGCAGCAGTTATGGATAGAAGTATTAATATTAGAAGGTGAGTAAATATTGGCTCAATTTTCATATGCATCCTATGCGTATGTATGTACACATATAATTAAAATTGAACTTAAAGGTGTAAGAATTAATAGTGCTTAAGTTACATATACAACCTACACTTCTACGTTAGATATGCATTAGAGAAAATAAAAAACTAAAATGAACTATGCACCTAAAAACTACGTATAGTTCACCAAACTTTACATGCCAATTGATCGACAAAGAAATGATAAACAAATATACAGTATAGCTTCGTTAATCTGGACAGATAAAATGTTGCCCCTGTCAAGGTGTCTGTCCACTTGAGAGTAAATAGTGGCGAGAACCTCTCGATAGCAGTTACTTGCCAATGGACACACCTCGGAGAGTAACTCGCAGAAAGTGGCGAATTACTCTCTGAGAGCTAACTGCTCTCAACGTGTTCGCTAGTCGACACGTGCTCCCTACCCTCTCTGATAGTAGCTCCCCAAATACGAACTGCGTTCGAATTCTGAGAGTGCTATCGAGAGCTGTTTGTTTACAAGATGTTCAAAAATTGGTCACCGGAGGAAATAAATAAATTAATCCCAAATTATGAACTCTGGGAAATTTTGTGGAACGTGAAATGTGTCGATTACCAGTGACAGAATGAAAAAAACATATGTTTTGTAGGAAATTTTATACCCCCAAATTTAGAAAATTACCAACCTATTTTTTTTTAATGAAAAATAATTGAATAATTTAAATTTAATTCAATTTAAAAATAAATATATATAATTAAAAAAAATATATTTAATTCATAAGCTCGTGAAAAACACTCAGTTTGTTTACAAACTTGGCTGTGACGTCACACCCTACCCACCTACAGCCTACACATAGTGGCGCCCTGGACGAGATTTTTTTTTGCTGGTTAGTTGATAACTGTGTACCACAGTTACCACATATATATGTGGTTAAGTAAACACTTGTTTAATAGGGTTTCAAACATTTTTGCGAAAATTGAAAGTTTAGAAATCGGACGATAGTTACTAATAACAGATTTGTCACCTAATTTAAAGATTGGTGTGACAAAAGTCAATTTCCATCTGTACGGAAAAATTCCTTGTTGTGTAGATTTTGTATAAATGAGAAAAAGTGGATTTGCTAGTGAATGGGAACATTTTTTAATAAAAAACGGATCAATGCCATCTGGACCTCGACCCTTACTCAAGTTTAAAGTATTTAATTTTAATTCAACATCTGATAAAGAGAAAGTATAACTATTTAAATTGGTAATTACAGTATTGTGCTTAGAATTGTCGCTGGCAAATTTTTTATTAGAAGTCTCATACAGTTGGATGAAAGGCTAAAAATAGATAGACAATAAATAGTTATGTGAGAAGCATTTTTTTAAATAATTTTTCGTCAATTTGTGTTGTTAAAAAATAAAATTTAATCATACAGGTATTTGTAATAAAAATAGATAGACAAATTTTAAATTTTTTGTCTTACCTTCACAGAAATTTCTAAAAAAAATATATATAATCACTCAAATCTTAACACTTGTTACTTTTATGGAATTAAACCAACTAATGCTGCAAAAATATTATAGTCCGACGGGAGCGCGCGCCTCAGAATTTTCTTAACTTTTTAACCCGAATTTCATAAAATAGTTACATAAAAAACCATAGGCGTATTTGATCTGTTAACAATACTATACAAAATATGTATAAATTCTTATAAAAACTGATCAAATATGTATAGGCTTTAACAATAACAATCAAACAATGTTGGATATACATACTTTCTATAGCAAACACGAGTAATTAAAATAAAACAACTTAATAATACGACTTTGAAGATTTAATTGGCAAAATATTTGTTACACGCCAATGATTTTTAGGGATACGCACATGTTTTAAAAATTGTCTGTCATGTAATTGGTAATTCTAAAAGAAGTTAAGTATAACAAAAGAGTTTATTTTATTGCCCTTAACCCTCGTGGGGACCAAAAAGGCGAGAGTATGCCAGATGTTTCTGAATTCTTCTGAGAATTTGGAATTTAAGATTCTTTGTTGTCAAATGATTTTCAATAATTTCTAACTCATAATTAAAATTTAAATCTTTTCGTTAAAAAAAAAAAAAAAATGTTTGCATTCTCGTTTCTAACTTAAAATGGTAACATTGTATTTTTTTTTTTTTTTAATAATTAATTTTTACTAGTTTTTGAGAAAAGTTTACTAGATTTTTCTTGTGGCAGTCCGCCGCCACTCCTGGCCTGGCGCCCTGGGCGATCACTTCGCCCCCCCTCCCCCAATCAAGTTAGAGTGTTTTTAATTAAAATAAAGTTATTCTACATGTTTATCGAATTAAATTTTATATCAAATATATAAGCCCCAGTACTTCGAACATCGAAAATATTGTTTAGTACTGATGTGCACAAATACTTTATTTAGAACTCCACAAAAACAATCTATTTCAATACCTAATGTTGAAAAAGAAAAGGAGGAAAAGCATCAGTTAGGTAAATTGTCACTCAAAAATAACAAAATCTTTATCTGCCATTTTAATAATAAATGCGTGAAAAATTGTTTAAAAAACAAATACAAAACTATCACACAATACCCTATACACGCTAGAGATGGCAATAAAAATTAATTAATGGATTAATTGATCATTTGATTAATCGAAAAAAAATTGGTAAAAAATAATCGTTTAATCGATTATGAAATAAAAAAAGAAAACTATACACTCGCCGACAAAAAAAAAAAAAAAATGGGACAGTCTTAATTTTGTATTTTAAAGGCTGATATAAAATCATTTAACCGTTTTATTAGGAAAATATAAGTAATGGAAGGTAATACAATGTCCGCATAAACAAATATTTTGTTGCTAATTAAACAGACTGCAACAATAAATAATGCCCGTTTGAACGAAGACTATATAATATTGCATATTAAGTACGTAAATGTAAATACAAATAATTAATTGTTAAAATAAAATTTTGCCATTAGTTACCCATCTTAGAGATATCTAAATTTCAACAAGTCTTTTTTGGTGCAATAAAATTAAATTGTGGCTGGAAAAGAATTTGGCAATTTCATCACAAACTGTCCAAAGACGATTGAGGAAACAAGGGCTTGTATCCAGAATACCTGTAACTTGCCAGGCTTTTCTCGCAAATTATCGAGTTGGAAGATTGCTTTTCGCACGTGACCATTTGAACTGACTGGACGCAAACTACAGCAGTATATTGTGAAGAAATGAGTAGCGGGTCAGTTTAATTCTCCAGATGGGCGAGAACGAGTGTTCTGAAGGCCTAGTAATCTAGGGACTTTATTGAAAAGAAGAGAGAAAAGTCATCTTACCGACCAGTGTTTCAACAATACAACTAAGTAATTTCTTGAAAATTAAATAAAATTATCGATTAATAATAAATTAATCGATGAATTATTAATTAATGGAAACCAAAAATATTGTATAATTAATTGAAACAAAATAATCGAATATTTCAATATCCGATTAATCGTTGTCATCTCTAATACATAATACACACGTAAAGGCTTACCTTGGAGTAGGTAGTCTGGGCCGTGTAGGTTCTGACGTCATGTTCAGTCGTATTTACTCGGCAATTTTCGCGCTGTGGTCGGCTTTATTTCAAAATTACAATATTTTAATTAAAAAATTTCGCTGAAATATTAATTAAAATGTGATTTTTGTTTTGTTAGGTGACATAACTAATATTAATATATCAAAAAAATGTACTTTTAAGAAAATATAAATTTTATGCGTATCCCCTATTTAACAAAGAACCAATCAGATTACTTCGTTGGTCTGAATTCACTCAAGGTATGTGTTTCTAATATTTCTTATCAACACATTGGCGTGTAGAGAAAAATAGTGTTCATTTAATAATCAATTCATATAAGGTAACAAAAATAGAATGTACGCCTATGTGTACATGTTCTTGGAAATAAGTTTGATAACTAAATGTTTCTGTCAAGTATTGCATAGCATTCAAGAAATAATGATCGCACTGTATTATTTTCATTATGTGTGTTTTTTATGTTATTTATTTTACAATACGTCCCATCTAGCAACTACAACTATGTTTATTAATTTTATTAATATGATTAAATTCTAAAAAAATCTTGTTATATTACAGAAACATACCAATAGCTGAAGAAGCACCCAGTACTAGTACATCGAGTTTAGAGTTATCGCAGAGTTCTATATCGCAGAGTCCTCTTTTGCAGAGTCCTCTTTCGCAGAGTCCTATAAAAAACAGTAATATTTCTCCCGAACAATCAAAAGCAACGTTCCAAAGATGCATCAGTTTACCATCACAAGAATATTACTCACAAAATTCCCTAAGTGATAGCTGTTCACAAGAAAGTAGCTTCCAATCAGACGATTTAACATTTCTCCGTTCACAACGATCAGATTGTTTAAATACTCTCTATAGAATAAAATTAAATGTAGATGGTTATCTTAATCGATTTAAACGTAGTTGGGACGATTGTTGTGAAGAATTTGATACCAAAGATTATTCTTTAAACACCGAAAAGTTTTTCAATACAATAACAAAATTTTGCGAACATGTTTCAGCAGATTTTAATTGGTTAAGAGATTTAATAGAACAGGAAAAAACTTGCTTATATCGACGTAAAAATCTTATTCAAGAGGATTTGAATAAAAGCTGTGATAGAATTTTTGTAGATAATTCACCAAAAATCGCACAAAATGACAAATGTCTTAAAAGAAGACACAGTGAACCTGATATTCTACCAAGCAGTGAATCGACTGAATTACCAGAAGAAGACAATAACCACAAAACAAAAAAGATATGTCTCAGTTCAAAAAAACCAGATCCCAACCCTCATGATGTATCTACAGAAAATAATAGCAGCATCACGAAAGATAATTGCACAGAAACAAATAAATTAGAAACCCCAACGATTAAACAAGAAATAATGGATTATACCGAAGATCACGGAGCAATATTAAACAACCACGAAGATATGTACAGTGACATTGGTACCGGTGACTTACATTTATCTGAATCTGAATTTATGAATGATGTTGAATCGGGAGAATCAATATTGGCAACAAATACCAATGAAGCTATATCAAAAAAATCAAACTTAGAATTAGTTTCGAAAAAATCAGAAGTAAATAACAATAAAGCACGTGATGGAAACATAGCAACAAATTCAAAGGTTCCAGATACTTCTGAAAAAAATCAACCTCTTGTGGACAAGAATAATATAAATGACAAACAAAATGCTTCCAAAAAAGATAAAGAAGTTAGTGGGAAAGAAAACAAAATTAAAACAGATGTAAAGGAAGATAAAAAACCTACAAAAGAATCTAAAAATATTAAACCTCAAGAGATAAGATCAAAAGAGGGAAATTTGCAGTCTGAACCTGTTAAACCAGAAAGAGGACAAAGTTCAGAGGAAAATATAAATGGTACACAAATTACAAATGACGCTATGTATACAGAAATATTATTAAGCAAAGTCAAAATTGAAAAAGATTCTAATATGGAATCCGTTCCTCTAGTCTTACCTTGTAACGGGCTAGAAAATGCTTATATTCAACAGCAAAAATCAGATGAGTTACAACAAAATGTGCAATATAAAGAAAAAGAATTTGTACCTCTAAATGAACAAAATGGTGAAATAAATTTAAGTACAAATGAACAAATGTGCAATAATTTAGATCAAAAGATCAAACCATCATGTTCAGATCAAAAAGAATTATCTAAAAAAGAAGATTTATGTGAAACAAAAAAAAATATAGATAACAAAACAAAAGAAAAACTAAAAGAAGATCTTATAATAGGAGAATGTTCGAGTAACAATAAGCCCTCTACTTCAAAGAAGAAACTTGAAGAACATAAAACCAAAAACGCAGATACACCTAAAGACAGAAAATCTGAAGATAAAAAACAAAAAATTAACAACAAAGACTCTTCATCAAAAGACAACAAAAAAGTTCAAGAAAGAAGATCTTCAAAAGAACATATAGAAACAGTGAAGAAAGAAAAAAAATCAGAAGACTCTAAAGCTAGAGTTGAAAAAGATTTGAAGAGAAGCAACAGCCATTCCCCAGTAGACAAAAAAGGAAGATCTTCAGATGATAGAAGAAAGTCTAAAGACGATGATAAACACAGATCAAACAGTAAGAAAACTATTGATTATGTTAAAAATGAAGACAAAACATCTAAAAAGATTTCTAAAAGACAAGAAGATGCAGATAGAAGCAAAGAAAAAAACAAGAAAGAAGAACACAAGAAGTATGAAGCCAAAACTGTGAATGATCGAAGATCCAGTAAAGAAGCAAAAACTAAAGACAAAAATCGAACGTCTAAAGAAGATAGTCCTCCTAGAAAAACTGACAAAGAAAAGTGTAATGTGCATGTTAATAATATTGAAGAACAGAACAATGAAGCGGAAAAGAATGAAAATAAAGCTAAAGAAGATCCCCATAAAAGAAAAATTGAAGATAATAACAAAAAGACTAAAGAAATGCATAGGCATGAAACAGAAGAGCAAAGCAATGAAGCAGAAAAAGACTCCAAATATAATGGAATAGATGAAAATATTGATAACCAGAATACTAATGTAAAGAAACAAGATTCAATAGAAGAAATGTGTAAAAAAATAATGAAAGAATGGGATGAGAGATCGAAAAGTTTTCCTAAAACTTCTCCAAAACCTGAAAATGAAAAAAATCCTCCTGTACTGGAATTAACTGAAGAAGTGTTGCGTAAATCTTCCAAAGAGTTAGAAAGCAACTTACAAATTATTGAAAATATGTATGATAATTTTGTACGTGAAGAAGAAGATATCAACAAATTACCAGAAATCACCAATACTGAAACTATAGCTAACGAAGAAAATAGCTCAGAACTCACTAATCAAGGGGAATCTAAAAATAAATCCTCGAAAATAACAAAACCAAACTTATCTGAAACCAATCAAGTACCCACTGTTAACCAAGACCAGTCTCCCGAAAACATTGTTATAAAAACAGAATTACAAGATTACGAAGACAATGCAAGTAATTTCTCAAATGAAACACAGATATTAAATTTAAAAAACACTACCGATAATACAATAGCTAGTGCAGATACACTTTCATTTAATCTAAATGATATTCAAATGGAAGCAAATAAAAGAATTCTCGAAGATTTTAGCGATGAAAAAGAAACTGAAAATGTAGATAAAAATTCTAAAAAGAACACGCAAATTGTGGAAGAAGTCGAAAAAAATGTAACGAACGTTAAAAAAGAAACTATAATTCCGAATGAAATTTTTAGTATTTCTACACAAATTTTAAATATTGAAGAGGTACCTCGAAAACAAAATGATCTTGAAAAATTAACTGCTGAAGTTTCAGAGGAAAATATAAAAAGTGTTACGGTTAAAACTGAAATTATTGTTGATACACAAATTACAAAAGAACTTACAAATGATCATATCAATAGTGAACCAATATTAAACAGTATCAAAATTGAAAAAGATTGTTATATAGTATCAGTTCCTATAGTCTTGCCTAGTAACGAGATGGAGAACTTATATATTAAACAAGAACCTGTTGAACAACCAAAAGAAATTTCCCAAAATCAAACAAACGACAAACAAAATAAAATTGACCTTGTTTCTATCAAACTAGAACCCGATCAAGAAATAAAGACGTATACAAATGTATTTGACGGTATTATTAAAAAAGAACCTAATGAAAATACTGAAAAAGAACAAGGTTTACAAGTTGACGTTGAAGAGCCTGAATTCAGCTATGATGATATAGAAATGGCTTACTTAGATATCAAATTTGGTTCACCTCGAACTTATACTAATAGTGAAAGTTCTCATGATTCTTTAGATGATGTTCTTCCATCTTCAAGTAGCTTCCAAATATCTGACCCAATTTTGATTGTAGATGATTTTGAAAAAAAGATGAACGAAATAATGTCAGGAACTTACAAATTTAATAACGCAACAATAAGCGTAGTTCGTTCAGAAGAAGAACTTTCTGTAGATAAATCTGAAGAAAATATGAAGTCTTGTTATATTGATATGATGGGAAGCCAAGAAGTTGTTTGGAAGTGGTTGAGAGACAATAACGTAACAGCAGAACAAAAAGAAGAAATGGAAATAAACAGATTAATTAACTTAGATTCATTGGAGAGAGGACCAAGGGAATCTTCATCTGCAACACCACACAAGAAAAAACGGAAGAAGACCAGCAAAGATACAGTGAATACCAGTAGTACACTAAGTTCAATTTCAAACGAAAATCGTTTGTCTGATTTTGATGATAATAGTTCTGAACCAACAAGTCCTAAAAAAACAGAAACAGTTCAAAAGGAAGATCTCGCTGTTAGTTCTGATGGAAGTTTAAGTGAAGATGAGACGGAGAAAAAAGAAAAAGAAGACCCAGAGAAAACTAAGAAAAAGAAAAAAGATGATCCAATTGATGAAGATGAATCTAGCCGTGACAGCAAAAGGAAACGCAAACGGGATTCATTGTTGAATGTTAATTTAAATAGTGACTCCGATGAACAAGAAAAACAGGAAGAGTCGGAATGTGACAATCAAAATGATGCAGAAAACAAAAGTAAGGGAAAGGGTAAAAAACTAAGAAAGAATTCTGGATCAAGCACGAAGAGCATAAGTGATATTTCAATCTCATCAGACAGTGACGATAGTGTACAGTTTATTTCTGAGGATACAGAGGAGGCGGCTGGTACGTCTAAAAGTAAAAGAAGAAATATTAGAGAAGTGTTGAGTGATGACGTATTACAAGAAGCAACAAAACAAGCTTTAAGAGAAGAAGAAAGCAGAAAGCTCCGTTTATCACAAAAACAAATTACTTTAGATACCGTTCTTTCACAAGCTTCTCACTCACAAGAAGAAACTGGTCTCGTTTTGGACATTGATGAAAATAATCAAGCACTTGTTACCGTCAGCCATAAATTAGATAAAGAACTAAAACCACATCAACGAGATGGTATTAAATTTATGTGGGAAATGTGTTTTGAAAGTGTTGAACATATGAAAAAAAATTCAGGAGCTGGTTGTATTTTAGCGCATTGCATGGGACTTGGTAAAACCAGACAAGTCATAGTTTTGGCACAAACATTGTTATCCCACAAAATACTAAACATAAAACATATATTAGTACTCTGCCCGCTTTCAACAGTATCAAACTGGAGAAACGAACATATGATCACGTTACAAGTGTTACCTTTCCTTGAAAGAATTAATTTCTTTGATCTGTTGCGCAATTATTCAACAAGAAAGAAATTTGAATATATTAAAAAATGGAGACAAGGAGGTGGATTGTTAGTAATGGGCTATGAGGCTTTCCAGACTTTACTTGCCTGCAAAAGACGATCTGCCAGCGATCAGACGTTTCTAGAACAATCTCTAATATCACCTGGTGCAGATGTTATAATATGTGATGAAGGACATATGTTAAAAAATGGAAAAACATCCAGATGTAAAGCAGTTACAAAAGTAGAAACAAAAAGAAGAATTATACTAACCGGAACACCGTTACAAAATAATCTTAAAGAGTACTATCAAATGGTTAATTTTGTTAAACCTAATTTATTAGGAACAGAACAAGAATACAACAACAGATTCGTAAATCCAATTCTAAACGGACAATTTGAAGATTCAGGACCTGAAGATATCAGTTTAATGAGAAAAAGAGCTCATGTTTTACATAAAAAATTAGAAACTACTGTTCAACGATTTGAATCTAGTGAATTAGAACAATACATGCCACCTAAAAAAGATTATGTTATATTTATAAAACTGAGCCCATTACAAACGACGCTGTATCAAAAATATTTAGAAAAAATAGATGAAATTTCATACGCTACAATGAAACAGAAATCATTATTTCAAAATTTTCACAGCTTACAATACATATGGACTCATCCAGCTATACTAGAATCAAATTGTAAGAGAAAGCAATCCACATCCAAAAACAGGACTGTTACATATGATGTAGATTTTGTAATGCCAGAAATTGACCCCGACAACTTAGATCAAAATAGGAATTTTATTGATGCCACTTGGTTTAAAAATATGATGCCTTCAGATCTAAAAACTAACATAACTTACGGTCCTAAGATTGAAATTTTATTTTCCATTATCAAAGAATGCAGTATTGTCGGTGATAAATTGCTGGTGTTCTCTGCTTCCATTTTAGAACTAGATTTAATAGAAGAATTCTTAAAAGAAGTTTCAAGAAGAGATCGTGTAAGTTGGGTTAAAAATAGGGACTATTTCAGAATGGATGGAGCTGTGGAACCAGAAAAAAGAATGAGTTACTGTACTAGATTTAATAATGTCGAGGATAGAAATGCGAGACTATTTTTAATAAGTCATAAGGTTGGCGGGCTTGGTTTGAACTTATTCGCCGCTAACAGAGTTGTTTTGATGGATGTTAACTGGAATCCAACACATGACCAGCAAAGTATATATCGTATCTTTAGATTTGGACAAGAAAAGAGTTGTTTCGTCTATCGATTAGTTGCAATGGGTACCATGGAAGAAGTTGTTTACAGTAGGGGAGTTACTAAATTAGCAATTTCAGCTCGAGTTGTTGATGAGCAACAGATATGCAGAAATTTTAAAAGCGATGATTTGCAAAGAATGTATCGTTTAGAACTTCATAATGAACCAAGACCAACTCCACAAGTTCCAGAAGATAGACTGTTAGCTAAGTTACTGAATAAATTCAATCCAACATTGTACAAATATTGTGAACATCAAACTTTATTAGAAAATCTTCCACATGAACAATTAAATGAGGAAGATAGAAAAGCTGCTTGGGAGGAATTCCAGAGAGAAGAAGAAATGGCGAAATTTCAAAAAATGCTTCCAGTATACCCTTCCAATCATGACATACAAAACTATAATGGCTATAATACAAATCAGGAGCCCCTTAATCTATCAGTAGAAAACATGAATTACTATCAAAATGTAAATAAACAAAGATTTATGAAAAATCGAAGAGGTTTAACAGGCGGATTTGTTGTACAAACAAATGAGCAAAATGCAGGAGTATCAACAAACTATACAAATTCAAATTACAATTATGGTTCATCAGAAGTTAATAACCAGTACCGGTATCAAACACCTAATCAATATCAAGTACCTAATGAGTACAATTCAAATATGTATGGTAATTTTTCCGATATGTATACGGGGCATTATCCTTATCCTCGATATTCATTACCCACAACATCCGCAACAAATAGCCTGATGAATTTACAAGAACAGTATAAAAAAGTTTTTGGTCAGTTTATGCAAAAAAATTCAGAGAATAATCATGGTACATCTAGCGTGTATTCACCTGTGACTTCAACAAATAATTATCCGTCTACGAGTACCGCGCACAGAAATATTGTTACAATAACACTGGAAGATGATCCTCGTGAAACATCTAATATAAACCACCTAGCAAACAATCAAATGCAGCAAATAAAAACAACACCAGTACCTGTTTTAATACCTGTAACTATTCATAAAACACTACCAACTGCGACCATAGTTTCTGGACAAAAAAACAGTACTACACAAGTAAACTCAGAAGTAAATAAGCCAACGAATATGTCTACAAATAGAGGTACAATAGAAACTACAACTGTTAGTTCATCTAAACCAAGTACTTCAACTGGTGCGGGTACGTCTTACACTGGTAACGTAATCTCCATTATATCAACTGGTGTCCGTACCAGCACATCAACAGATACTAACAGAATTCCTACTCCTAGTACATCAGGCATTAATAAATCAATAACCACTGCAACGGCTATTAATAAATCTACGATAGTAGGTAATACATCATCTGGTGCCAGTATAAGTACTTCCACAGCAACTAACCCTACTACATCAGTGGTTCCTACAACATTAAGTGGTCCTCATACCTCTGTTGCTAAGACTAGTACAACTCCTACAACTACTGCCACATCAAGTGTTCCCGTTACTGCTTCTTCCTCAGCTACTGCAACATCATTAGCTTCCACTTCAAGTTCTTCCGCTGTACAAAATGGTAATAGACCCTATACCCCATATAGATACAGATCCTTACCGTACCACGTTTCTGCAGGTACAAGACCGTCAGGCAGTAACTATTATCCTAATTCATCGGCTCCAAGACCTCTTTTTCCTAGAGAACAACAGAGATACCGAGGACATCCTCCGAGAGGATTCGTAACAAAATCAACAACTCAAGTGAGACATGGATTTCAGAATCGAAGACCACATCCATATGAAAATTATTATCATGGACGTAATTTTGAAATTTAATTATAAGTCAATTAGTTTTATAATTTTTATTATCTACATACTGTAAATAGAATCATTCGTTATTTAAAAAAGTATTTTAAGTTTTTTTTGTATGATTTTTTTAATTATAGGATTTCTAAAATGTTACCTCATGTTAAATCATTGTGATAGAATATAATTAATTAAAAAGTAATATTTTTTTTTTTTTTTAATAATTAAATTTAGATGTTCATTTCTTTTTGTGAATTGACATATGAAATATAACCTCTGTTTACAAATTTTATAAAAAAAACGCAATAAAGATGAGTTTTATAATCAGAAGAATGTCATCACTTTCTTTAAAAACATCTTCTTCAAACTTCCAAAAAATAAATCTGGTAGGTAGAGATTTTACCCATCCACGTAACATATCAGCAAAAGAGATGAAATCCTTACTTTGGACAGCAATGGATTTGAAGTTTTGTAAACAACAAAATGCTCCTGTTAATGTAGAATGTATGAAAGAAGCCCGAGTAACATTATTACTAGATAAACCTTGCATCATAATGCAGTCAGCGTTAAAAAATGCTGTAAATATGTTGAATTTACCAGCAAACGTAATAATTAGTGATGAATGGAATAATAATAGTGCAAACATTGAACATTATGGACAATTGCTGGGTTTATACTCTGATATAGTATTTTGTAAGTCGTTCTGTCAAAGTTCGGTTGAAACACTTGCCAACGGTGGAATTATTCCTGTTGTCGGAGTTGAAACATTCGATTTTAGTTTAATTCATGTTTTATCAAATTTGATGACTTTACAACTAAAACATAATCATTTAAAAGGCCTAAAATTTACATGGATTGGATTATATGGTTCTTTAATAAATACATATCTATCTGTTTTGCCACAGTTTGGTATAAATTTGAAATATTTTTGTTTTAATGAAAAAAGTGAACAAGTTACTCCTTATGTAATGGATACTGCATTTAAACTTGCTCAACAATATGGTACGGAAATTCATGAATGTTCTTCTGTTAAACAAGCAATATATAGATCAGATGTTATTGCTACTTCGTATCATAATTGTGAAAATTTAATGATCGTAAAGGAACATGTCGATGAAGCAGCTATCCGATGGAGTTTGCTCGATTCTGTCCCGAAAGGGAGTGAAGTTGCTGATGATGTATATAAACATAAAAATTCATTAGTATTCAAGTCTTTGCAAAATATTAAATGGATATATGCAGCATTAATTATTAGACTACTTAAACATCATGATCATGTAATACATATGCCAGCTTTTGATGACATAGAAGCTGAATATGTTAAATATAAACATTAATAAATCTGTAACATCATCAAAGTCTGTGTTTCTCAAACTTTTGTAAACACCCCCCCCCCCTTATAACTCCTTTTTATTCAGACTTAACAGACAATATTTTATGTCTCAAAGAATTTGGTATAATAATAAGAACAAAAATATATTTTTCTGGTAAAAAAGATGCATATTGGCTTTTCAGAAGAAATATGAGGCCCGGGGCAAGCGGTATATTTGAAGCCCATCAATCATTACATGTTATATAGCACAGTTGAAAATTGAGAAGCCCAAGCAGGGTTGTCAGATTTTCAAAAGAGCATATCTGGATTTTATCACTCTCATTTTATGTGTTAAAAGACAGGTAAGAGGGATCACTTGTAGTCTTAATATTACATGGTAAAGCATTATTCTCGTCAAAAGTTTTGTTTTCCTTCTACATTTAAACCCAAATAGCCTTCGTTGTTGTCCACCAAAAATTTTAACTAGGTTTTCCTGCAACATTTCTTAAAATTGATAAGCATGTGCAAAATTCGCGAAACTACAGGATCGATACCTTGAAAAATTTCTCAGGACATCTCTCCAGACCAGGGCAGCTGCCCCATAGTGCCCCCCTTTTAAGGCCTGCATATTGGTACAAATTAAAATACATAGAAATTGTAGCCAAACAGCTGAACATAGAAAGTTGAAATTTGACATACTTGTACAACTTATAGAGAACAAAAAAATACAGCACGGGATAAATACAAACAAATATGTATTTAATAAAAAAATATAATTTTTTTAAATTTTGAGTGGCATACCAAATGAAACCTCTTAATGCGTGGATCAACAAATTTTTATTATTGAAAAATCAAAATTTTTCATTGTTTTTTGCCAAAAATGTGTCAAACTCCTTGTCCCCCACCCTATCAAAAACCCTACCAAATTTATTGTGTGGTATCAAAACGGTACGGAACTATAATAGTTTTTTAAAATTCGTTTCTTTTAACACGAATTTAGTCAAAAATGTGCAAAAGTTAAACATAAAAAAAAAGGGTTAAACATAAAATCTGAAAAAAATTTTAGGTAATCTATATTGATCTGAGCCGGAAACGTACGAGAGGAATTTTTGATCAGATTGTATTTTTGGAAAATATGGCAGTTTTTGTGTTTTTGAAAAAAATTATATTTTTTTTAATTCTTGGTTAAATTATGGCTAATAATGTTATGGATTTTTTGTATTTATAGCTAAGATAAGTGTATTTTTTTGGAATTAAAAATATTTAAAAAATTATATATTTTTTAATAGTTGCGAACTGAGTTACTCACACCACACTACAGTCTATACTGTAGAATATTTCTTATTAATCTAATGAAGACTTGAATACGAAGCAAATGCAGAAAAAAACGCTGAGATATTTGGCAATTATTTAAATTTTGTTTAAAAAAATAAATGGTTCTCAAATAACGAATAAAAGTGATTATCAAAAAAAACTGTTGATTTTGATGTGATATATATACCTAGGCATCTAGTATAAATTAAAAGTCACTTATGTTGACTTCTTACACCTATTAAATAGCTGTAAAACCCTGAAATGTGTGAAAATCCACACTTCACTTTTTTTTTTATTTTTTAAAAACGATTTTGTGACAAAAAAGAACAAAGAAGTGATACCTCTTTGAGATCGCAATAATTTAAAATTTTAATATATATTTTTAATCAACACATAGTGTAAATTGAATTTTTGAACTGATAATTTCCTAGGTATTTTATTATTGTCCAATCAGTTTTGTAAATGTCCCCCAAAATAATTCAACCGTTACTTCAAGCGTTTTAATTGTCGCCTAGGGGAGGACATTGCCCGCAATGAGAAATACTGATTTACATATTAGCAAAATTCAAAGTTTGTCCAGAATATTTTGAAACTGGTCATCGTAGAGACAAAATGGAAGGTTTTATGGAGAAGTTATTAGATATAAATGTATGACTCTGCGTAACATTTAGGCAAATTAATTGAGTTAAAGGTCACAAGCCTTTTTGTGACAACATTGTTATGGCGGAGACGCAAATGTTTTATTAAATTCAAACAGAAAATGGTTTTCGTCTGGCTGGCTATTTCTTTCATATTGATATTAAATTTCCCTGATTGCCAAACTTCACGCTTTTCTTATGGAACAATGTCTCATTTTCTGCATATCATGTTTTATATTGTATGATTGTATGTACTGTATTCTGTAAATTAAATCAAGCGCACCCATGTCGCAATTTACGAGCCTAAAATCGTAATAGTTTACTCGGTCCTATTTTTTAAGAATTTTACATGAAATCTGTATAAGCGAAATAAAAACAAACATATTACTATACTTATTAATTTACTGTAATATTTAATTAAATTTAAATTTAATTACTACTGTTAGGACGTACTTAGGCTTTGAACAAAATTTATTCATATGCATAATTTTGAAATGTAAAATTTTACATCTTTTAAATTCATATTTATTATAATAATAATAATATTTATTTATTGTACACATACAATACAGTAAAACCTCGATATAACGGACCTCTCTTTAACGGACTTCGGATATAACGGACAAAAAATCCGGTCAAATGTAAAAAATTTTTCGTAATTTTAGAGAGTTGATTATAAAAAAACAGCAAACGTCAAAAAGTGCAAACAAAACTTGATTCCTTTTTCAAAGCAGGATTACCGAAAGCAAGCGCGTCGATATCAAACAGCAACGTCACTTCACGACGAATGTCCGAAGACAATTAAATAGAATTTTGTTTGTGTTTTGTATTTTTTATTAATATCAAAATACAGTGTACATATTTTAAAAAAAAAGTTTTTTGATTTATTTTAAACCTATTTTTATATAACGGACTTTTGGCTTTAACGAACACCCCGTCCCCCCAATTAGTCCGTTATATCGAGGTTTTACTGTACATAATCATTAATGGACAGTCAATCAGATAAATTACAATAACATGAATTAATTACAAAATGATAATTGATAAACAGAAGTTATAAATTAAGTTCAAAAAATTCCTTAAAACTATACATTGGGTTTTCAGTCAATAAGTTTTTAATTATTTTTTTAAATTGTACTGAACTTAGTTCTTTGATGGAAACTGGTAACAAATTCATAAACGTTATAGAATAATAGTTAATACTATATCTTGATTTATTTATTCGTGTAAAATTGGGGTAAATATTTGATTTATTTCGTGTGTTATATTTGTGAACGTCTTCGTAAGAGACAAAAGAATTTAGGTTTTGATGGGCATATACTAATTTAATGCAATCCGGATTATTATAGTTATGATTTTTTGTTGTTATGAGTAAATATTGTGTTTTCTCCTCATTTAATGATAATTTATTTGATAAAAACCAGTCTTTTGCTTTAGATAAATTATCACTAGAACATGTTGCATGTGTTCCAGGGACAATGATCTTGTTATAAGAGTCGTATTTTATAAAAAATTTAATAGTTTCAGTTACAGGCTCTCGTTGAAACGTATTGAAAATAGAACTCAAAATAAAACGCTCGATAATGTTTCAAAATATTTTAATTTATTAATATGTATTTCGGCTTATGAGGCTATCATCAGAATACAAAGAGTTAAAATGGAGCTAGAAGCGGAGAATTACTAAGATGTAGTTGTTCATTCATTAAATATACATTCCTGGAACTGGCTTTCTTAATCTCTAACGCTTCTAAAGCATACAATTTTAATCCTTTGGGTTGTACATGTAATATTTTGACATTATTAAAACTAAACGAATGGTTATTATTGATCAAATGTTTAGCGATATTAGATTTATTACTATTTTTGAGCTCCCAGGCTCTGATATTGAAATGTTAAAATTGCGTTCAGTCCTACCTATATAAATAAAGTTACAGTTATTACAATTAATTTGACATACTCCACTATGGTCCAACCTATCTTTATGATCGATTTTATTATTAACTAACATATTTCTTAAAGTTAACTTATTGTAAAATGCTGGATGAACATGACAATTTCTCAATTGGTTAACTACTTTAAAGCTAGTGGAACCAATAATTAGAATTTTCCTGTATATTTTCTCAGATTTGAGAGAATCATGTGGCCAAAATTTATTTAACAAACTTTTTTTAACTTTCTTAAGGATATGTACTATTGACAAGTGGCTTACCGTTGTCGGCGCTGTACTTCAAGGCAATATGGCTGTCATGTCTAGTATTCAGCTGTCAATATGCTAACAGCGAACAGGTTAATTTAAGCACAGTACATTTTTATTTAATGAAAATGTATCTATCGACATTTTAACAAAAAATCAACACTAGAACATATGTAATAATTTCAAACAGTACTACAGTCTCGTAGTACAATATTTGACCACCAGACTGCGTATCCGAGCGTGTCAGTTCTCAATAGTAAGGGTATAACCGTTGGATTTAACAATTTGTAAAATAGTACTAAATTCTCTATTATACTCGGTTTCAGACAAAGGAATATTTACTACTCTATGCATATAACTGTGTAACGCAGATAATTTTATATTGTAGGGATCCGATGAATGCTTTGGAAGGGTTAGAGATTAAGAACAACTAGATCTTAGTAAATCTCCGCTTCTAGCCCCATTTTAAACCTTCGTTTTTTTCCTAATTGCTCAATTGATGATAGTTAATTTGTTCAGTTTTGTAAACCCTTTGTATTCTGATGATGGCCTCATTAGCCGAAATATGTATTAATAAATAAAAATATTTTGAAACATCACCGATTGTTTTATTTTGAGTTTCAACCTCATGAAATATCCCTAGACCATTTTGATGAGTGTATTTTTTTATCAGTTTAACTCCGCTCTTATTTTTCAAAATAGCGTAAATTTGTCGTGGCATGCTGGCAAGTTTCTGACAATCTTGCTTTGAGAAAGAACTCCATTTCTTGTAGTTGAATAAGTGCAGAAACCGTCATATTCTTAAAGTCTGTTCCAAACGGTTAGGCGGAACTAGATTTTGCAATCTAGTTACTTTCATCGTTTAAATCGTGCTTTTCGGCCGTTTTGTTCAAGCTTTGTAAATCATACTTACAATAAACATTTTTTGGTTAAAGTTAATATCCTTTTAAAATGTCATTTTCTTTGTATTTTGATTTTTTGTGTTATTCTTAATAAAAATTTCCCATTTATTTATTTTTTTGTCATTAAAATATGTAAAAAAAATAATTTAATTTTGACATGTCATTCGTTTCCATGGTTTCATTTTTGGAATTTTAAATTTTGACAATCCAACTTGAAAAATTAAATAACCCAAGCAAGGTCCCTTCTCGTGACAACCTAAAAGAGCGAAATTCCCATTTAGTTCCGCCTAACCGTTTGGAACAGACTGTAGTATCATTTTTTGGTTAAAATTTACGAAAATATATTTGAAATAAGTTTCCAAAAATTATGACTCACTCCATTAAATTTGACATTTACATTTTATCAAAATTGTTGTACAAAATCAGTAATAAAATAGACGCGAGAGAACTAATGTGATTTTGGGCTTGTATATGATTCTAACAGTTTACATTATGTTTTTAAAATATGCATTTAAAGCTCTAAAGTTTTGGGTGCTTGGTTGAATATATTATAAATTTATGTTACATATTATAAATAAAATATTATTCCCAGCAGTTAGGTGATTAAGAATTTTAATTATGGTTAAAAATATTTATTTATATATAAATGGATCATGTAACAAAAATATTTTGTACAACATGATAGTCTTTTAATAATTTGAACATTTATTTAAACAATTTATTCGGTAGCATCAGCTTTAGCTACACTAAATGGTTCGGAAATAGTTTCAGCTCCACAATCAACAATTTTAACTTCCTTACTTGGACGATCTCTGCTGTCGGTACCTGTGTTTTCAATCTTACGAACAATATCCTGCAAAAATATGAATTAGAAACGACAAGTTGATTACATGTTATTATATTAATTACCATTCCTTTCAAAATTTTTCCAAATACAACATGTCTACCATCTAACCAAGAGGTTTGTTTTGTGGTGATAAAGAATTGGGAACCATTTGTGTCTTTACCAGCATTAGCCATGGATAACCATCCAGCTCCATAATGTTTCAATTTGAAGTTTTCATCTTCGAAACGTTCTCCATAAATGCTACGGCCTACAATTTAATGTACGTTAAGATTTAATTTAGTTAAATTGGTTTAAAAGTATGTACCTCCAGTGCCGTCGCCTTTAGTGAAGTCCCCACCCTGGATCATAAAATCACGAATGACTCTGTGGAATTTGCTTCCTTTATAACCCTCGCCTTCGGATTTCTTGGCCAATTCAACAAAATTCTTTGCAGTTTTCGGTACAGTTTTACCGAAAACGCCAATTTCTATTCTTCCTGCCGGTTCACCGCCGATAGTTATGTCAAACCATACCTTTTATAACATAAAATGTCAAAAAAGACGATTAAAAAACAAAAATTACACAAATATTAATTAAAAAAATGTACCTTATCAGTAACTTTAGGTCCTTTCTTCGCTGCATCGTCAGCAGACACAGCCCAAACACAAAGAAGAGTAAAAATTAAGAATTTCATGTTCTTTTGCCCAGAACATCCAAATTGAAAATGCAGATATACGATAGCTGACGTTGAAAGACACTAACCGGTAGGTATCCACGCAAGCGCAAACAATGAACAAAGAAAAAGAAGATAGAAATATATAGCTTTGATTTATTAATGCGTTAGAAAGAGATGAATATCATACTAAAAAAAATAAACATCAATTTTCTCATCACGTTTTGCGTGTGATTGAAAGATTGGCTGAAGATCTAAAGAAGAGAAAGTATATACTTAAGACTCCCCCTCTTTAAAAAAATTAATAGCAAATTTGAACTTTATAGTTAAATTATATTAATATTAATAAAAAGATTTCGTGAGAAGCTCATTATAATTTAAAATGCATTAATGCTACAGCTTCCTGTATGAATAATAAAAAAACACATTTTTGCATATATTATTTTATTAAAAACAACAACAAAATTACAAATTATATAAAAATATTCATCAAATGTTCATCTTGTTCTATATCCGACATTTCACTCTCCGATTCTGATGTTTCAGATTCTGCTACATTCTCAACCTTAATTACTTCAGCGTTTATTCTATTTACATCATCCAAATCTTCATTATTCTGATCTTCAACATTGACAAATTCTGGAACAGCAGAAGGCTCCTTTGTATTTTTATTATTTGGCTCTGCCAAAGCTTTCAGAGTAAACCATTCAATCTGCAAAAATTGTCAATTATTAAATAAATCAATTACAAATAGCAAATATTACATCTAATTTATCAGTTTCTTGCTGAATTTTTTGTAGCATAAGTTTAATTTTCTTTTCAGTAGAAACAAGACGTTTTTCTATTGGTTCATAAATTAATTTTCTCCTTGTTTCTATTTTTTTCTCAGCATCTTTCTTTGGTCGCGTCATTGTAGTCATCTACTAATATCAAGATTTTATTTTAAAACGATTTTTTGTTTAAAACGTATAAAGAAGCAAAATTTGACAGCTATACACAAACTATACGATAGCAGAACAGCTGATATTGCTTTATCTCTTTTTAATACATAGTAATTTCAATGACGTACCGAAGCACTATAAAAAACTTTAGTCATACAGTTTATAATTCGTACAAAAAATATCAGATTTACGTACGTCTACTATTAAGCCTACGATTATTGGAAATAAACATAACCTAAAAATGGATACAGAGAATAAGACGGAAACTTTATTTAAAAAGAGAAGTGTTAAAAACCGTGGACAAAGAAAGAGACAACTCTCAGAATCCGATGAAAGTAAGTGTTTATTAATTATATTAAAATTAGATTACATATTTTTAATATATTGCAGATAAAAGCGACAGTGAAAATGAAACTGCTATAATTAAACCAACTCACAACAAACGAAAATCAAATCCAAATATTCAGAGTTCTGGTACAGGAGTGAAAAAAGGACGACAAGAAGTGAATAATAAAGAAGACGAATCAGTTTCTGTTAATTATAAGTCAGATAGAAGTGCAGTTCCGTTAGGTCCATCAGATCAAGGCGCTACTGCTACACTCGTAAGAACTTACTCGTTATTCATTTGTTTTATTTTGTTAAGAAACAATTTTATATCTAGGAAATTGAAACGGAGAAAGATAGAGATGCCCAGGCTATTTTTGAAAGAAAATTAGATGTTAATAAAGAATTAGAAGGGAAGGTTGATGATAAAATTTATCGTGGACTTAATAATTATGCTCAGTATTATACTCCACAAGATACAGCTGCAGGAAATGCAAGTTCAGGAGCCGTTAGAAGGGGTCCTATAAGAGCACCAGCTAATTTAAGAGCCACAGTACGGTGGGATTATCAACCTGACATTTGTAAGGATTACAAAGAGACCGGTTTTTGCGGATTTGGAGGTAAGAAATCCACTACTCGACAAAAAAAAAAAAAAAAACGAGCATTTACATTTTTTCAAAACTAGTTTGTTTCTTGGTTTAAACGTAACTAGATTTTGAAAACTAGTAACTTTTAACAATTGAATGAGGATTTTGATCATTTTGTTTAACAAAACCCTTGTTTAGTTCCGTTAAACATTACGGACAGATTATAACGTTTCATTAAAATAAATTATGATATATTTTCAAATCGCTGTATGTAATTAAATGTTTATATGGCAAAAATTTCTAATTATTTTGTTATTGTGAATGGTTCATTAGAGAAAAAAAAAAAAAAAATGTCTCAAATTAAGTTATCTGTGACTTGTTTATTTTGTTTAAAAAGTTATTTGATTTTGTTATGGTGAGATTAAAGCAATTGTAATGTCAGTATAAAGGTTCTTACGCATCGTGTAATACAGAAATTAAATAACGTAACCTGAAGTCGTAGCAAGAGGCGTTTCTTTAAATAAAGTTTTTCCTTTCAGATAGTTGTAAATTTTTACACGACAGAAGTGATTATAAACATGGTTGGCAATTAGAAAGAGAAGTGGCAGCTGGAGAATATGATCAAGATGGCGATGACACGAAATATGAAATAGAATCAGACTCCGAAGATTTTCCTTTTAAATGTTTTATATGTCGAGGATCATTTGTAGATCCAATAGTTACAAAGTAAGTGCTTTTACATAACTATAAATACATATTTAACTTTTTTTTTTTTAGGTGTAAGCATTATTTTTGCGAAAAGTGCGCTTTGAATAGGTACAGAAAGACATCAAGATGTTTTGTGTGCAATGCTCAGACAACTGGAGTATTTAATCCCGCAAAAGAGTTAATGAAAAAATTGACACAGCTCAAAGAAGATTCTGATCATAGCGACTCAGATTAATACTATTTAATGACAAGAAAGTACAAAATATATTTGCAAAATAGTTTATAAATATTTGTTGTAATGTTTTAAAATAAATTGCGTTTTTTATTTATTTTATTGAATTGCAAAAAAACTAAAGTGTTTTGTTTGTATTTTTACGTGCAATGGCGTAGCTTCAATCCCCCCCTCCACCCGCACACTGATACTCAGCAATACAATATACATAAATTTTTATAACTTGGGCCCCTAAACTTCTAGCCCCTCGCACCTCGGGGCCTTAACTACGACGTTGGTTACGTGGGAACAATTAAAAATAAGAATAATTTGGTTGATCTGTTAATTAAAATACTTAAATATTGGCCTTGTACACTAATTAATAACAGTAGCATGAAATAATAACTATCATTATACAGTGAGATTATTAAATCCTGAGCGGTACATAATGGTAAACAATGGTTTTAAAATATCAAAACTGTATTCTAATTCACAGCTGAAAAATTCAAATTTAACAAAGAACCAATCAGATTACTTCGTTGGCCCGAACTCGCCCGAGGAACAACGAAAACCCGTTGTGAAGTTAATATTTGTTATCAACTCATTGGCTTGTAGAGAAAACAGTGTTCATTTAATATTTAATTCGTATAAGGTAATAAAAATAGAATGTTCGTTTAATGTGTACATGTCCTTGGAAATAAGTTTCACAACTAATGGTTCTGTCAAGTATTACATAACGCTCAGGGATTAATGTTCGCACTGTACTTATATCACAATTAACTCTTCCAGGTATATCAGGGTATAGTCTTTACTAGTCCATGTATTCGCTCAACTCAATCATTATATCGAATTCAACTAACCCAATAGCTGCACTGAACTCAGTCACTTGTCTAACTTAACTCTGAAGTCTACTGCATGGAACTGACTAACTTGCTGGACCGCAGGTAATGGGTCTTATATAGCAAACCTTAATTCCTTCCATAACCGTCTCGCACTTACGGGTCACCATGTTTTGCACAGTAAATTTGACTTCTATAACTACAATTAAGAGGGGTCGAAATAAAAGAATAGTGTTTGTGTTGAACGTTGGATAACATTTTGTTGCCATCTGATAATTTCCTCAGGTTAATGAGCCAAGAGATACTTGGTCTTACAGAACTTCTTCTGTCTGTATAATAGTCTGCAAGATATTTTGTTCTCGTTCGTCATCACATGCTCAGGATATTTTAGCTTCCTTTTGTTTAAGATTTGCAACTTTCTTCTTATATAGCTCTTCTTTGATAGAATCCTTCCTTAGCAACATAATCCAATTCGTCTCTGTAAACAATTCAAAGTCGACCCATCTTCCACTCGACATGGTGTTCCACAAGGGTATATTCTTGCAGCATTACTATTTATTATATACGTGAATGACTTTCCATCCGCTGTAAATAATAAATGTGTATTATATGCTGATGACACTAACCTAATAGTTACATCTAATTCCTTAGAAAGTAATATTAGTAAAAATAACGCAGTTGTTGACAAAGCCAAACTGTGGTTTACATCAAACGGCCTCATCTTAAATGATAACAAAACTCAACACCTTCTAGGTATTTGCATTGAGAAACCATAATTTTGACAACCCAGGCTTTGTAAATTTCTTGGGTGTTCATCTCGACCCCACCCTCATGGTGGCATCATCACTATCCAATAAATTATGTAGCACTGTATATCTATTAAGAAATCTTATGGCCTCAGTTTCCAGAGAAATTGTTCGCATTACTTATTTCTCATTGTTCCAGTCGCAAATATCCTATGTCATTTTAGCCTGGGGACATTCTCCTGCGGCAGAAAGAATCTTTTCTTTACAACAACGAGCTGTAAGAATTCTGGCCGAAGTGTCTTACCAAAGCGACTGTAGGCTTTGTTTCCCTGAACTGGAAATTATGACACTGCCTTCTCTATTTATTTACAATTCCCTACTGTATGCCCACAGAAACTTCAATGGTACTTACACATGAGCAGGTACATAACTACAACACTCGAAATAAAGGCAAAATCCATCCAACCTATATGACTCCAAAAATCAAGAAATAGTACTAACTATTATTCAGTAAAGTTCATGAATTTACTGCCTGATAATTTTAAATCTGACTGTTTTAATACTTTTAAAAATAAATTAAAAAAATTTTTAGCTGACAATCCATTTTATTCTATCAATGAATTCTTGTCTCATAAATTTTAACGCGCTTACTAGCTAGTCTCTTTGAACTCTTCTTTTAATATTTAGTACTATAGTGCGTTCGAAGGTGAGTTTGCAGTATAGCTCTTATGGCAAATGGGAGCGGTGTTGCCAAATGTTGTAAAAGTGTCAAATGTGTCAATTATAATAATATGAAAAACTCATATTATTTACAAAAATCAACTCTTATAAAACTCAAAATAACACTCAACAAAAACAAATGGCCTTTTGTAGAATACTGCATTTTCACAGATCAGCACGTTTTAGAGCTGGCAACGTCGACTAGCAAGAAAAGGATAGTGTCATTGTGCAAACCTAACCATTGTCAGAACTACTCCATATGCCCTGTACTGCAAACTCACCTTCGAACGCACTATATATCTATTTATTTTTTTCTTCTATTCTAAATTATTATTTTGTGTATATTATATGTAATTACGACTGACTTTAAACAATTTATGTATTGTAACATAGTCAATAAATTATATTATTATTATTATTATGACTTCAACGTTGCTGACCGGAAGATTCCAGTATACACCTGTAAATCCACATTTTAAATGCTTGGACTTTCTTTTCTGTAACTTCTCACTTGGTCCAATATTACAGTTATTCTTACAATTAATTTTCTATTTAATGTGCCAATATCCGATTAATTAAAATTAAAAGAATTTCGTTTATAAATCCCGTGCGTGACATAAAAATAAATATTTCAATTTGAGTAATAGTTAATGTTTCGAAACATAAAAATTTGTGAAATATGCAAGTTTAAATATTGTGCCAATTTTCTTTTATATTTATTTATTATGGTTTTATATAAAAATTGCCATGGTATTAAATTTTTGAAAGATTAGCTCGCGGAAGATTTTTCTGACGCAGTAGATCTTATGTAAAAATAAGTTGATTCTTCTTGTAAATAATCAGGTTTTTTCCAGGTGATACGCGTACCCTTTAACTAACACTAGTTGCCAGCAATAGATCAACATACTTGAAAATGTTTTATTAATTTTAGATAAAATTACTTATTCTAAAGTTTTTGTGTGCCGGCAAAATGTACGCTCTTTTAGTGATTTTTCATCAGAAGTGGTGTATTTTAGCACTCAACAATTACTTTTAGCCTGGCAGTTGAAAAGAGTAGCTTGCTAGCTGCCGAATACTAAATACTGATATTTTAATAACTAAACACATATAAAACAATAAGTAATTGCATACAAAAGAAAAAAAAAAATGCAGTGCGCCATCCATGCATATCTTCCTAAACACATGATGCTTGCGCTTGCGCAAAAGTGATATTACGTATAAAATTCGTTTTCTGTAATAAAATAATACTATACTGAATAGAATAAAATTATGACTACGGCATGGCTACTTCATCAACGTCCATGTCGTCGTCCGCTGGAAAAAATTGTTGAATATGCCCTGGCCCATATTTAGACCTCGCAGGGAGCCCATATTTCTAACATTGCACATGGCAATCTAAATTAATGTTTGACTTTTTTTAGATTAAGTGAGGCAGTAGCTCCTAGTAACACAATATACCTCGATCACAATACAACAGCTTCAAGTATAAATCACAAGCAGATCGAATAAACATCTTTCCCATTCTTATAACACCAACTTTAATAAAATAATCAAAATTAAGCAAACACATTTACTGTAATTCGTTTATAACGGAACAACTACACTATATTTGTAAAATTTTTGAAGGAAAGGTAGGTGTGTTTTAAGCTATTGAGAACTGACACGCTCAGATACGCAGTCTGGTGGTCAAATATTGTACTACGCGACTGTAGTACTGTTTGAAATTATTACATATGTTCTAGTGTTGATTTTTTGTTAGAACGTCGATAGATACAATTTCATAAAATAAAAATGTACTGTGCTTAAATTAACCTGTTCCTTGTTAGCATATTGACAGCTGAATACTAGACAATTCAGCCATTTTGCCATGAATTACAGCGCCGCCAACGGTAAAGTCACTTCTCAATTGCAGAAATATGGTGTTATATTATTGTATTGTCAACTGACAATAACTGAAGCGCCTCTAGTGAGATTTTGAGAAACTGACGGTTGTAGGATAGTCGAATTTGTGACAAGCATGGGAATATGTTCTTAGAAGTGGAAAGACAGTTAAAGACCATTTTAGAGTGTGTTCCCGTGTGTTTCAATAAATATCACATGTAGATACCATTGAACCTGTCAAAAATATCTTACCAAAGTCAGCCATGATGTGAATGCAGTAGCGCCTCTATCGGTAGTGTCAGATGCCAATAGCTACATTAGTAAATATTCTTTGGGGGCCCATATTAGTACCTTCTCCTCTACGCATGCGTGCAGTCATTTTCAAAAGAACTGCAAATCTGCTGAGCAGTTGCAGCGATATCTACTGAGCAGATATAATAAAAAAAGGTTTGTTTACATCTGCGTTTGAATAAAAATGGAATAAAAGAACGACTATCTGCACAGATATATAACTCGGATACATATCTGCGAAATAAAAAAAACACCATATTTATTTTTCTTACCGGGTATAGGGATTTGCAGCTATGCACCCTACCATCTGGTGAGCGTTTCATGAACTTGTGTACATCAGATAACATTTCGTTTTGTGTATTGGTTTTGTATGAAGTTTGTTTTTAAAGTTTTATTATAATCATTGAAAAATGTATAATACATATTGTTGTGTGCCTATGTGCAATTCATTGAAAAGAAGAAACCCGGAAATATCGTTTTATTTGTTTCCACTAATATCAGACACCGTACGGTTCGAAACAAAATTGGGAAAGCAAGAGGTTAGGAATCGACGCGATGTTTAGATAGACAATTTAAAAATTGGAAAAAAAGTGAGCCCTTATATTAAAGTTTGCTCATTACATTTTAATGATAGTGACTACAAAAAATATTTTCATTTTTGTATTTTTATCGCATATCTTGAAAATTTCTGTTATTGTGTGTGGGTTTGTAATGCACAAGTCTGTAGGCATAATGCATTAATCTTTATGAACTCTCTGTTTTTTCAGTGACTCCACACAATATTATATGCCCAGCATTGTAGATTTCTACCCGTTGGTAAACAACACGGGAATGATTATTTCCCCCAATATAGTTAAAATAATCGACAATGGAAAACCGCCATAACTTAAAACCAGATCACAAAATGTAGTATTTTAGACGTATATAAGTAATGTCACTTCACAAAATCAGAAAATCCCAAACAATTATTTATTTTTTGTCGTTTTTTGATACACTTTTCGCTATTATTTACTAGTAAATGTCAAGTGGTATCTGATTTAGAATGGTTTCAAAAAAATCCGCGTGGCGCTACGATCTTAAAATTTTTCCCCTATAAATTGTGGAATTTATATTTGCCTGAAGTTATGCATCTTGCACAACCATTCTGTAATGTGGGTTACATTAGATGTACATATTAACAAAGATAATATAGTTATAATAAATATAACTATATTTATTATTTTTGATATTACCTAAAAAATCTTTTAATTCTAGTAATCTGTTTAATAAATAACACTAAAGAAGTTCAATTTTGATTTAACATTTTTGATAATAATTGGTACAATTTTGCTACATTTATTCAGAAAATATTTAGGAACTTCATTTCAAACGAGTTATTTACGAAAGATAGAATATTAAACATATTGTTTATTGACAGATTTGTGTAGTATATTCTAATAAAGTTCTAAGAACTGTTAGAACTGAACTAATAGAATTGGGTTTTTACTTTATTAGTTGTATAATAATGTGTCTACCGTTGTACAAAACAAAAATTTGATATCAACAATCAAAATGGACACATTATAATATTATTTAAACTCTTTATCTTATCTTAAGTTAAAATTCTCCATGTAATTAACATAATCTAAATGATTTACAAGAAATATGAAAAAAATAAGATTGTCACAAATACGTCACTTAACAAATCATGTTTTTGGGGATATTATTACTCACATTTCTTATTGAGGTGGGACAAAGTGAAAGGAATTACTTGTACCATTAAACATTTAACCGTTTTACTGCCAACAACTCAGTAAGTTTCTATTTACCAACTGGTTTCCACGAAGACGGGTATATATTAACATGTTAAGAATTCTTGTAGAGTACCAGTAACGGTAAAACGGAGTGTTAAATATAAGTTTGTAGTGTTATAATATTATTTATTGTTATAAAAATGTGTAGTTTTGTGTTTAAATATTGTTATTTATTATTGTTTTGTGTATTGTGTCAACATATTCAATTTAGCTCAACAGCAACAGGTAACTATTTTTATTTTTTTTAAATTTTACGTATGTTATAAACCGGTACACTGACCTATGGAAATTCTATGCAATATCTTCATCAAATAATTCATCATTTGTTACCAATACAAAGAATTTAAAACAGTGAAATCCTGTTTAAAATTTAGAAAAGGTTAATAGAACTTAAAACATTAAACAAGAAAAAAATAGGGGTGCCTCAAGGATCAACCCTATCAAGATAGGGACATTATTTTGCAACAATCTAGCTTTAGATCTCCGAAAAATAACGAAACAGCATCGAACTGGGGATCAATAACCGGGTTCTTACTTTGATTATATTATAACATATAATCACATACTTAATGTTCATTTTTAATTATCAATTGCAAATTAAAACGGCTACTACAATAATGTAACGTTATGAGTATACTAATTATTGCAAAGAATGTACTTTCCCAAAGAATAAATAGAAATAACTTGAAATTAAATTAATATAACTGTTCTAAAACAAAATTCTGAGTTAAAATATCTTATTTTTGTTAATAACAAGATTTATGTTTCTCTAAGCAGGTTTGCATTCGTAAAATTTGTGCAAAACAGGATTGTATATCTTGAGGTCATTCTCTGAATCTAAAAATTCATATCTGGTTTCCTGTTGGTCATCGTTTTCTGTTATTTTAATCATTTGTTGGAGCGTAACATACGTTTAAATTTACGAATTATTTTAATGAAGAAACATTTTTACTATTGTTTTGATTCAATTTAGGAGTAATTGTAAAACGATTTAAAACCAGTTTTTCTACTAGTTTTGTAAAGTACTAGACATTGTTTTTCATCATCATCCCATTTTGGATTAGGGAGGGGCATTTCCGAAATTCAGGGCTGTTTTCGTCGTTCCAGATAGCGTTTCTTTGGTACATATTCCGTAATCTGGTAATCCACCAGCTTTATTTATCAACCTATATTGGTTTTAGTATAGGTTTCATATCTAGTTTATTTTGTACCTCAGATTCTATCGTTGTTGATGCACCATTTTACAATAAAGTTACATTTTATGACGTCTATCGTCATCTTGGATGTCCTTAGATATTCCCTAATTCGGAATATTTTATTAACCAGTCCCGCGACATTGATATTTATAAATGTATTGCTAAATTATAATAGCAGAAATACTAACGCGGGTAGAAACTCACCACTGAACAGAATTATGATTCTTTTTGATAAATATTTTAATAGTAGTGATATTTTTTTCCTATCGTTTTCACAGTTTAAATCTGAAATTAGATCCTTACTCCCTCAGTAACTGTCACTTGTACATTTCATTTCCTATTGATTTTTGTGAATATATATGTCTATTTTATCTATTACTTTTATATCTGTTTTTTTCTCTCTCTCTTTGTATTATGTAATATATATAATATGAAATATATTTGTATTATGGCTTTCTGATGACTCCATGAAGTCAACTTTTGCTTCTTAAAGATTATATTTTATATCTTGTACAATTTTGTAATGTGTGGGAATTTGTAGGAGACTTGTCTCTGTTTTATTCCCCGAATAGAATAAAAATAAAAAAATAAAAAATAAAAATAAAAAAATAAAAATTAAAATGATGATTAAAAGAGAATATGTATGGACAAAAAAAAAAATAATGTTTGATTCCCATTATACAGCCTTGGACAAATGTATGGAGCACCCTACGTTTTATTGAATTTTAGGATTATTACCGAAATAATGGTTAGTAAAATAATACATACAGCTTTTAATGACAACTTTAATCAAAATTATTAATATTTTGTGGTATCTCCCCGTGCTTTAATTACCACACGTACCCTTTTAGGCATACTGTCCAAAAGTTTTTTACGTACATCGGATTGTACATTGAGCCATTCGTCCACTATAATTTTTTTCAATTCTTCTTTTGATTTGCATTTGTAAAGAGACACCTTGTTTATCGACCATAAATTTTCAGTTTGCGATAAATCTGGTAACTGTGGGGCCATGCAAAAAGTGGCACATTGTTTTTTGAAACCCATTCATTTGTTGCTTTGGTTTTGTGACAGAGGGTATTATTTTGTTGAAGAATATATTCTGGATTGTCTTAATCAAATAATTTTAATATTGATGGCTCCAAAACTTCATTAAGCATGGTAATATAACGAGCAGAATAATGCGTCCCTCGCACAAAAAGATTTCGCCTAAGCCACTGGCGAACATGCACCTCCAGATCATGATGCCACCACCACCAAATTTGACCGTAGAGATGTTGCTGTCAGGATGAAAAGCTTCACCCATCTTACAAAGATGGCTCCAGGTTGTCCAAAAAGCTGATCCACAAAAGAAAAAAACAACCTTAATTTCGTAAATTTATAGTAAATTAAATTTTATATTTTTAGTGCAATAATTGCTTAGAAATTTATTTTTTTGTTAAATTTGTAAGTACATTAAACCATTACAATGTTTACTTCTATATTGGACTCATCAGATCAAATGATTTTCGCTCATTCATCAGGTGTCCAATTTAAACGTCTTTTGGCACACTCAAGCCGAAGTTTTTTGTGTCGCTCGGTCAACAGTTGTTTTTGTCTACTCTTCTTCCATGCAAATAAGTTTCCACTAGACGTCTTCTAATTGTTCTAGAAGAAGCTTTAACTCTCTATGCTCCAATAGATCACCAGCCAGCTCTTTTGACGATATTGAACGTTTACGAAGAGCACTTCTCTTTATAAAACGATCATCTCTAGAAGTGGTTGAACTTTTTCTGCCGGTTTTTGGTCTGTTTTCATAAGTATCAGTCTCTTGGAACCTTTTGATGGTAATTTGCACAGCTTTTCTTGAACACTCCATTTTTTTTTGAAATTATCACCTGCTATTGTCCTTGTGAATGGAGCAATACAATTTGACTCCTTTCTGCCACAGTGAGTTCACGTTTTTTAGCCATAATATAATTAAAAATATTCACTTGAACTCAATAAAACATGAAAAAGACAGTGTTCACTTCAAACGCATGTGTAATAATGATCCAAGGCCTAGTTGTTTATTTTTATGTAAACAAAACGTAACAGATCTGAGCCTATATTTATTTGGCCCGGGGGCCCGGGTCCCCCCTAAAAAAGAAGAAAATAAAACACACTAGAAAACTTTATTATTACCGTCCCAGGTAAATATATGTATTTAAAAATAGCAATATTTAATTCAAAATATCAAAACAACCACAGTGTTTCATTTAGAAATGATACACCAAAAGCATGAAAAACAATAGTTTACAAGTTTATTGCAGTAATAAAGACAGATAAGAAACCCGGAATTTCAGTGATTCAAATGGATATTGAAGAGAATTTTAATTTATATGAAATACAAATATAGAGCTGAGCGACGTATATAAATACAGTGCAATATCTCGAAAAATTTCAAAATTTCTAAATTCTAAATTTTGAAAAATCACACATGATGGATGTTTAGTCGTTTCTTTCAAGTAAGAGTATGAATTACTGTCGCTTATTAAACGGACAGTAGTCTGCATAGATCGCCCCACCGGGGGAGGGGGTTAAGGGGTAAAAACACGTGGTTTTTGTCAAAATATAAGTGATGAACCCCTCCCCCAAGATCTCAAAAATCGTGTAATTGTTCGTTACGTTTTTTTTTTTTTTAATAGAGGTGAGGACCTTTTCATTTTTCGGTTGTCATTTGTATTTTAGAAATGAGAACCTTTTTAGGGTTTTGTAGGTATGACCAAAAAACCCTTATACCGTCATTTTGTCGTCTGTCTGTCTGTCTGTCTGTCTGTTCGGTAAAAGTTGTAGCCAAACGGCTAAACCTAGAGAGTTGAAATTTGGCATGCTTATACAATTCTTTGACCCGCACATAGGAAAAATACTAAAACATCTAAAAAACATATCCCCCTAAAAATATAAACAAATATGTGATTATCGAAAAAAAAAAATATTTTTTTTAAATTCTGAGTAGGGTATCAAATGAAAGCCCTTGGTACGTGGATTAACGATAAAATTTTTATTTTTGCAAAATAAATTATTTTGAAGCGACATTTGCCAAAATTGTGCAAAAAATTTGTTGTCCCACACCCTGTTGCCCAGATGGTTTAAACTAAAAATATGAAAAAATTCTAAGTAATGTACATTGGTGTGAACCGGAATAGTACAACAGGAATTTTTGATCAGATTATGTTTTTGGAAAAAAAAGCATTTTTTGTGTTTTTTTGCTAATAATGTTGAAAACTTATAGTTATATAACACGCTAAACAGTAACGTGTATCTTGGTGCAGTGGCTAAGATACTGGCGTTCTGCCCAAGAAAATGTGTTCGAATCCTACGAGAGGAGACAATATTATTTTATATTTATTTTTTTTTGCATTTTTATATTGTTTAAATTATTTTTTCAAAATTCTAGTTATATTTTGGCAAATGTTGCATTTAATTTTTAAAAGCATAAATTTAATAACCAGTGGAAATTGTTGAAATTATAATTTAATTCTATATTTAAATGTACACGAAATCAAAGGGAAGGAGCTATGACTAAAAACAACCAATGGAAGCCATAGGCGCAATTTGCAAAATCTTAATGAACCTTGATATATAAAAAAAATACTGCACATCTTTAGAAACTTAAATAATGGTAATAGGCATTCGAATTAAAATTAATAAAAAAATAGTTTGACATAAAATTTGTTTTGGCATCCCAAATAATCATCATTCACTTACTAAATACCTGCAAAACCCTGAAATGTGTGAAAATTCATACTTCACATCAATTTTTATTAGATCATCACTTGTATAAGCGAGGACTTTTTTTAGATCATCGCTTGTAATTTAGAAATGAGAACCTTATTCATAATTTAAATAATTTTATCTTCTGCCCCCCCCCCCCAATTCCTGGGTGTCGCCTGCCTCTAACTAGCATTTTTGAATGATTTTTTCTTGATTTAATTAAACAAAAATTAGCCTTCTATCTAATTTTTGTTCAATTTTTAAATATTTTTGATCAATTTCCACAAATTTGTTAAAACACTTTTAGCGAGTTTTTTAAGTGGGCTACTCCTTTCTGAAATGATGTCCTCTTTTTTTTAGAACCAACAATTCACTTCCATATGAAAGTTAGCAATATTTTTAAATTTAATTAACTCAAACCCAATTTGAAATCGTTGTTGGAGTATTGTGTTAACAAGTTTTCTCTTTCGCTTTATTTTTTTCAGCAGACAATACCGCGTGAGGAAAGTGTTTTGGAGTCTCTCTTGAATACAAATTATTTATTCAATGTCACATTAATGCTATAACCCTTGACTCACGCACAAACAACGAATAAATGTCAAAGATGTTTTTCTTCGTATATGAATAATGTAATAAACATTTGAATTAATCACCTATACATTGGGAATCCCCGTAATTTGTCTGATGTCTGGAGACTAAAAAAGTTATCTAACAGGCTATATGAAACTCAACATATAACAAATAAATATAAAATCTCTAATAACGATATTTAAAAAGAAACATTCAGGCGCGCACATAATTCGGGGGTCTTTGAGCTCGGGAAAATGTAAATCTTAACTAGATCTAAAAGAAAAAATCAGCTGTGGCCACCACAGACCGACCGCCATCCAGAGCCGTAGCAATTTTTTTTGGCGCCCTTGGCTAATACTTAAAATAGCGCCCTTGGAAAATAATTAAAGTAGACACCTGTAAATTAATTTAACCCAAAAATGCGCCATTTTTATCTTTTTTCATTTTGTCATTTTATTTAAGGAGGGCATCATTTTTATTTTTATTTTTATAGACAGGTGAAAATACAAGTGACGACCTGAAAAAAAGTACTCACTTCTAAATTACAAGTGATGACGAAAAACAAAAACGACCTCACTTGTAAAATACAAGTGATGACCAAAAAAAAGGTCTTCTCTTCTAAAATACAAGTGATGATCAAAAAAAAGGTCTTCTCTTCTAAAATACAAGTGATGATAAAAAAAAGGTCTTCACTTCTAGAATACAAGTGATGACTAAAAAAAAAAGGTCTTCACTTCTAAAATACAAGTGATGACCAAAAAAAAGGTCTTCACTTCTAAAATATAAGTGATGACCAGAAAAAAGGTCATCACTACAAAAATAAAATCAGCTGTGGCCACCACAGGGCCGATCGCCATCATAAAGTACTTATATAAAATACATTCTAGCAGCAGAGTAGAAATAACTTGGCCTAATATTTTCTAACAGAGATATTATTTATCATGACCATGGAAACGTTACATATAAGTATGAAAAAATTTCGAAAAATTTTACAAAAATTATTCGAAATTTTTCGTTTTATCAAAAAACGTCTGAAACAAAAGTTATTAATTATTGCTTTTATAGCAACTTTTGTTCAATAAATTTTTTCGAAATATTTTCTGTTGTGAAATATTCACAAAAATCTTAAAATCGACACGAGTAAACTCATTTTTAGTCAACCGATTTTTACCAAAAGTTGATCAACTCGTGCCATTGATGGCAGAAGCTTAAATATGAAGTTTCATAAAAATCCTTTCAGCCGAATTTGCTCTGCTCGTGTACACAGACAGACGGACGGACGGACAGACAGACCGACAGACATCATGCTAAAAATAGTCTGTAGGTGAGGTCCCTACAGACGTGGAGATCCATCGAAATCTCGAAATGTCAAAATCGGTATGATCACAATACCTCCCTTATATATGTTGGCGGGTGGTAACAAGTGATGACGAAAAACGAAAACACGTTCTCACTTCTAAAATACAAGTGATAAAAAAAAACTCACGATGGCGCCCCACAGGCCTCGCGCCTCTGGCACTTGCCCCGATGCCAGGGCGTTGCTACGGCTCTGCCGCCATCACAAAGTACTTGTTTAATTTATGCTGCTTTATCAAAAAATGTCTCAACTTAAAGTTGTTAGTTATTGCTTTTATAGCAACTTTTGTTAAATTTTTTCGAAATATTTCTCTGTTGTGAAATATTTGCTAGTGGGGATTCTAAGCATTGATGAAATGAAATATATTCTTTCTCAAACATAAATATATAGTCAAGTGCGTAAACACGTATACAGACCAATTCTGTAACTCAGTTACTATGATCATAGTAACTAAATTTGTCACTATGAGCAAGGTCAGTTACTATCATGAATGGAAAGTCATTATACTTTTATAATATTTTATCTTGTAGTAACGTTACTACTCAGTAATTTTTTACAGAATTGATCTGATTGTATATTTATTTGGTGGGAGAACGTATCTGTATTATTACGTAGTAGGCGTGGTAAAGCTGCGTTCATAGCTCTAAAATTAGTTGACTATACACTGTGCGTTGTGGATAAATCAAATAGACTGTTAACGTTTAATGACAGCGTCCACAGCTATGAAAATTAATGCGTAACGAATGTTGTGTTATCTATATCTTTAGTGTACTTATATTTGCGAGACGATGATCTAATACAGTGGTTCTTAACCGGGGGTGCGAGAGAAGTTTGAAAATTTCCGTCTAAGCACTTATGAGAAACATGCCTTATTCACTTCTTCCCCACCCCTATAGCTGAAACCAGACCAGGGTTTTTGAATTGCGCGAAGAAATTATACAGTTTCTTATGAACCAAAATAGTGATTTAGTGGAATCTTTTAGAAATAGAGACGCAATACTTCGGCTAGCTTACTTAGCAGATATATTTAACCACCAGAATGAATTAAGTACAGCAATGCAAGGATCTGATAAGAACATAATAACAGCTAGTGAAGCATTAGCCTCATTCAATGGGAAACTTTGGAGACGTCGAGTTGAAAATGGGAATTTAGCAAATTTTCATTTTCTGGATTCAATTGTTTTGGAAAATGAAAAAACAACAATTATACCCGAAATTACACCTCCACCAATTGAGTGAATCATTTGGTGGATACTTTTCCACGGGAAATATATGCAAAATTAATAGATGGATGCTCAATCCATTTTTGTTTGACCTAAATTCATTGGACGACTATGTTTTATTAAAAGACGATCTAATCGCAATACGAGCTAATGCACGTATTGAAATGAAATTTGAAAAACTAGACTTGGAACAGTTCTGGTGTACGCGGGTAGAACTTTATCCAGAATTGGCAATAGCAGCATTAGAGGCACCATTTTCCACCACTTACTTTTGTGAAATGAGTTTTTCATCACTTTTGCAGGTCAAAACAAAAGCCAGGGGGTCTATTCTGTAACTTCTCGACAGTCACATGCACAGTATCATGTTGCCTATGCACATTACACTGTCATCGTATAGTGTTACTTTGTGTTTGAAAGTGGCGAAAGTAAATGTGGCCATTTTGAAATTTTGACGTACTGTGACAGAATAAACTTTGAGGTTATTAGACAGTATATACAATGCACATATATGTACATAACACAGTATATACAGTGATATTAGTTAATATTGTCATATTACAAATCTGGCCAGGTATTGTCAACTGACAATAACTGAAGCCTTTAGTGAGATTTTGAGAAACTGACGGTTGTAGGATAGTCGAGTTTGTGACAAGCATGGGAATATGTTCTTAGAAGTGGAAAGACAGTTAAAGACCATTTTAGAGTGTGTTTCAATAAATATCACATGAAGATACCATTGAACCTGTCAAAAATATCCTACCAAAGTCAGCCATGATGTGAATACAGTAGCGCCTCTATCGGTAGTGTCAGATGCCAATACCTACTAAAAGATAGGACATATTCTGGCCTGAATTTTTTCTGCCCCGTAACAGTTAATATAATTTGTTTAAAATAACTCTAAGAATAATTATTGTAGCAGGATTTTGTGCAAACTTCCCTTCCAGCAGGTATTATTCAAAAGGTTGACTTGTTTCTCTTAATTTATGACGTCATGCTAATCCTTCATAGAAATTTGGAATTTCCATCTAATCCCCTAAATAACATTAACTCAATGAATACCTTCTCTACCCCCTACAAAAAATTGTGCAAAATCGCACGACGGTATATTTAGATTAATTTTGTTTTTGTTTTTATGGTTTTATTAGGATTTTTATTTTATAATATATTTTATGACATGTATTTTATTTTTATTTTATAAATTAAAATATTCATTGACATATCCCCTTGTCTCTTCCTCTTCCAATTCATCCAATACTTCAAATATAATAAGTCTTTCGGCCATAACTACAACATTTAACATAAAAAACAACAAAAATATACATATTTACATATATAAAATACATTTTAAATCATACTAACCTCAAAATAAGTAAATCAATATATTCAAACTAAACGTAAACAACTTTCAAAAGTCTAAAAACAATATCTCTTTCCAAAAACGGCACGTTCGTACGTGTCGTCTCAAAATCAACACAATACTGCACTATCACACAATAAGTGCACTATCGATAAGTTACAGAATAACAACGCGACGTGTTGAAAATTGGCACTTTCAACACGATACTGTAAAAGCGATTGTCGAAATGCTTACAGAATAGACCCCCTGAAATCGCTTAAATGCATCTGATGGTTTACGCGTGGCTCTTTCAAAAAAGAGCCTCGTTTTAAAAGGATAATTATGAACAAAGAACAACAACGTAGACATTAAAAATGTAGATATTGTTTTTATGTAATAACGTAGTATGTATTGTAAATGTATTAATTTGTTTATGCAATAAATAAATTGTCTTGCAATAATTCTCTTTTCCTAAATAAAAATAGAAACACTTTTTTCAAGGGAGTGCGAGAGCTTATTTTCAGATTCAAGGGGGTGCTAATTTTTAAAAAGGTTAAGAACCACTGATCTAATAGATAAGGAAAGCTTCCCAGATCTTTCCTATTTTCTCCTCTTTAATTCTTTTTTATTTCTTTTCCAAATATGCCGAATCTGTACATTATACTTTTGTTTCTTTATTTATTTATTTGATTTTTTTCTTTTCAGGTCCAAACCATGGGAAGATAGTAGTATGCTACATAGGCACTTGGGCAGTATATAGACCTCTACAAGGATCGTTCCAGATTGAGCATTTGGACCCTTCTTTGTGTACCCATGCAGTTTACTCATTTGCGGGTCTTAATGTTACAGCAGACGGCATTAGATCGTTAGGTAAATCATTTTTACTTCTTACCGTAGGTACTAAAATGGCTCCGTACGGCTCTGCTACATAAAAGTGAAAAAAAAAAACTTTAGATTGTATATTTGTGTCTACTCATTTCTAAGGATTTAGATAAAAGTGTTTACCAAATGATTAAGGTTACATTAAGCAAGCTTTTAATGTTTAAACGAGGTATGTAGAAAAAGAAATAAGATTTTGTTGCTCCGGAACTGGCAACACTGTAGAGACTAATCTACATCATCCAGTCGTTTATCCTTCCCCTATGCTCAATTGCGCTCAACAATGACCGAAGACCGCGCTACAATCGCTGTAAAACAGCTGATCGAAACGAGTAATGTGAAAATTGTCCTTATTTGTTTAAATGTTAAATCATTGATTTACAATTATTCATAAACAGTTAACCTTACTTAATTATTTAAATTTTTTAAGTGCAATACTTTCTTCTAGGTCTGTAGTTCAAGGAAAAGAGTTGTTAAACGCCGGTCATGTTAAATTATGCGGAATTTCGGAAAAAAATGATGAGCGTGTCGACATATGTGGGTTATGTTTACAATGTTTTTGAAATTTTTTTAGAAAAAATCATATACAAGACACTGTTCTCAAATGTAAAACAGGTTTTAATTCCGGAACAACATGGCTTCTTCCCTGGCAGATCTGTGGATACAAACCTTACCCTGTATACTGATTTTATTTTAGAGTCAATGGAAAATTATTCACAAGTTGATGCTATATACACAGACTACAGTAAAGCTTTTGATAAGATTGATCATCTAATGCTTATGCAAAGACTTCAAAAATGTGGTGTCCACGGCAACCTTTTAAGATGGTTTTCATCGTATTTAACAAATAGACTGCAATCGGTTGTCGTTAACGGCTTTAGTTCTGAGTGGATACATTGCACTTCCGGTGTTCCACAAGGTTCCCACTTGGTCCCATTGTTATTCAATTTGTTTATTAATGATATAATTAAATGTTTTAAGTTCTGCAAATATTTATTTTATGCAGACGACATGAATTTATGATGTAATATATTGATGTAATCTGTTTCATGCTTTTTCTTTTATTGATCATAACTCCTTAAGTTTGTTTTAAGTTGATTATTTTTTATTTTAGACCCATGGCAAGATTTACCAGACAATTATGGTAAAGATGGTTTTGGACGATTCACAAAACTTCGGCTTAAATGGCCACATTTGAAAATATCCTTAGCTATAGGAGGTTGGAATGAAGGATCTCTAAATTACTCAACTTTAGTTAGTGATCCAGCCAGAAGAGGCAGATTTGTAGCAAATGCCGTCGAATTCATCAGGTAATAATTAGTTTATTGAACTTTTAAATAATTTAA
Source organism: Liopterus haemorrhoidalis (assembly GCA_963971575.1). Taxonomy (NCBI): domain Eukaryota; kingdom Metazoa; phylum Arthropoda; class Insecta; order Coleoptera; family Dytiscidae; genus Liopterus; species Liopterus haemorrhoidalis. The sequence goes on along the minus strand of OZ020617.1, from coordinate 47,431,193 downwards.
AACTGTTTTCCCTAATTATTTTATAAGAAATGTTTTATCGAGAATTTTATAACATTAAAATCGAATTAAGTTTACTTGTTTGTTTTGATAAATAAGGAAATTTTAATAAATGTACCCAACGGCAAAACTAAGATTATAACAAAAAATAAATAACATAAATAAATAAAAATAGATTCTCAACGCCTATGACCTATAAAAGAGAAATTAGATTATCTATTTTTTGGCCTCCAGTACCATATAAAAGTCACGTGTTCAGCTATCATATTAATTACTATCGTATATAAAGAAGGTACTCATAATAATGTATTTACTCGAGGCTGAATCTACCCTTAAGCTGATTTACGCAGTAACAGAAGGTAAATACTCCGCAATGATGTCAGTAGGAACGACGGACCTAAAGTCTGTTTACGTTAAACTTATATTGGAAGTAATCCATTGCTGATAGTACTAGGCTAGAATAGTAAAATACAATAAGTATTAGTGTCAAAAAGATATAATACTTCATGAGTATATAAAATATATTCGGACGTTTCGGAAACTGCTACTACAATCTGGTTCCGTCCTCAGCGATCACGAGAAGTGATAAACATTTCAATTTACTTCGCGTTTTTATACCGGGTATTGTAAGAGTGAGACCAGGTTATAGGTGTGTTGCAATTGGTTGGGTGGTGGGGATAAAGGTTGTCACATTATTGTGTGGTAATGAGTTATTTGTTACCGTATTAGTGACTTGAGGATTAGAAAGTTTGTTTTGAATAATGGACAGCCAGAGTTGAGAAAATTCTATGCTAGCTTGGCTGATAGCATCTCCAGAGTTTTCGATCAAAGCAGACTCTTTCAATTTTCTTTTGAACTTGTTTTCCTTATAAATTAAGGATTTATGATCTTTCCATTGGAAATGGTGTTCATTTTCCCAAGCATGTTCAGCCAGTTTGAAACTGTAAATTTCGCCCTGCTGAACTTTTATTATGCTCGTTGACCACACATTAGCTATATCACTTTACATAACCTAAAAAATACTGTCACACATATTTCAATAAATTTGAGAAATTTAGTTGTTCTGACATTTCAGCTTTCTTTAAATGTATGCATATTATGATTAAATTATATTTTATATTATACAATAGGGGATAGACAAGATTTTATTTAAATTTTTTATTATATTCCTCTTATTCCGCATATAAACATAAAAAACAGTTTTGCATTTTTTTTTTTTAATTTGAAGGCTTAAAAAAATCATAAATGTATGTAGCGCGCGAAAACGACGTTTGACGTCATACCCCTTCCAAGTGACACAGTACACTACTAGCCTACCCAGTGTACAGCGTGCAGCCTACATAGTTTGTTGTGAAATTATTTGCTTGTATAACTTTTATAAGTTATGTAAAGTTAGAGTTATTTTAATTAAAATACAGTTTAATTCTATGAAAAATAAAAACAATTTATACATGTTTACCGAATTAAATTTTATATTAAAGTATATAAAATATGGAAGATCCAGGCCCCAGTACTTCGAAACATAGTCGAAAATATTGTTTAGTAATGTGCACAAATAGTTCAAATAGAAATCCAAAAAAACAATTTATATCATTATCTTATTGCGAAAAACAACAGAAAAGGCGAAATTTGTGGCTGAAAGCTATGAGGCGAAATAAAACCGATATTTCAGAAAAAAGTAAACTTTATGTTGTCTGCATAAATGCATCAATGTTCCGTAAATTATCACTCTGAGCCCTAACAAAATCTTTATCTGCCATTTTAATAATAAATGCGTGAAAAATTGTTTAAAAACAAATACAAAACTCTCGAACAATACAATATACACACCTAAAGATTATGTTGTAGCTGTATCTGTGACGTCAAACCCCAGTCTTTTGACGTCATACTCAGTCGTATTTACTCGGCAACATTCGCGCCTTGGTCGGCTTATTTCAAATTTACAATATTTTAATTAAAAAAATTCGCTATAATATTAATTAAAATGTGATTTTTGTTTTGTTAGGTCACATAACTAACATTAACATATCAAAAAAATATAGTTTTAAGGAAATATAAATTTTATGCGTATCCCCTATTATATATTATTATATCATACCCGCTGAACACAAGTGTGTTGAGTGATACTGAAGGGAACATTTTCATTTTAAAAAACATGGCAAGTATAATTTTAACGTAAATAGACTATACCACGAAATGTTGTTAAAATGTTTCTTATTAGTTTTGGTCAGAATACGTATACGAATTAGTTTTTCCATATTTTTGGTTTTACTCCATAAACGAGTTCCTCCAGTAATTTATGGGACACAACCAACTAGAGTTGATAGTTAATTATATTTTGTAATTCCTATTTTATAACGTTTTATTTTTGATTTTGTATTTGACAAGTCTAATTTCTACAATATGTATGATTCTATAAACAATAAAGAATTATTATTATTATTATTATTATAAGGTTCCACGGAACCCCAGGGTTCCGAGAAACAGTTTGAATACCACTGCTATAGACGCATTGTATTATGTTTAAATTTGTAGTAGATCTTCCAAGTAGGTTGGTTCAGCCTTTTCAGTGGAAGTTCGAATAAAATAATACCTCCGTTATTAAATTTTACACATATTTCTTTTTTATGAAAATAAAACGTTGTTATGGACTGTAACACGGTTGATGGCGTAAGTTACTGTCAACCTGCAACCTGCTATCTCTTATGGAAACAAACTTAAATTTAAGCAGTGTGTTGGTGTATATTACTGTAGGAATTTAGGAGAAAGCGCTCGTTGTTTTTTTTGTATATTATAACGAATATATTACGTTGATTATTATTACGAAAAAATATTGTTGTTGTCTTTTTTGGGGGTTGCTTAAACCTGCAACCAAAACAAATGCCGCCACTGGAGAATCGTACTCTACTGTGGACCTTTTATTGCAATTAGTCACTTTCATTGTATAATTTTGCTTCTTTTTCCAACAACCTTGAAATTATTCTAATTAGTTGGTGTAACAATATTGTTAGAAATACCTGTAAATAATAGGAAAAAGTAATAATATATGCAATTTTCAATGACTAAGTTGTTTACTTAATTGTTACAGGAAATACAACTTTGATGGACTTGATTTGGACTGGGAATTTCCAGGGAAACGAGGTGGAGCACCAACTGACAAACAGAATTTCTTGCTACTTGTTAAGGTAGTTTATTCTAATTGAATTAGATCATTGTTGACATCATTACTTTTAAAAAGGAAATATTTAGATCATGAAATAAGCTTCTTAATATAAACTTGTTACCCCGCCCGGTTTCGCTCGGGTACAGTTCATAATTATTGTTCTGCATTTGTTTTTTTTTTTTTGATTTTATAACATACCTACTCGTAAATAGATGATCGCACAGAAGACAATACACTCATACCTCGCTATACGGCTTTTCACTATAACGGCCTTCTTTACTTATGGCACTTTTTCGATTTCCGGCCCAAAATGTTTCGTTAAACGGCCAAAGAAAAAAAAAAAAAAAAAAAATTAAGAAAATAGGGCCAGAATGCATAAAAACTAATGATTCTGAAGTTGATTCTCTTTCTGAAATGCGACAAACCATATTGAACCTAGCAAATGATCTTGGTTTTGAGGATTTGGAAGAAGGTGATGTGCTTGACTTACTAGGTGCTGATAGAGAACACCATTCACACGAGGGACTGGTCCAATTAGAAGCAGAATGAGTACTTGATGAGGAGCCAAAGCCTGCTAAACGCAAACAGCTAACATCAAAGAACTTGTCGAATGCGCTTTCTTATTTCGTACAAGGAATAAACATCCTTCTTCAAAATGATCCCGACGTAGAACACAGCGCTAAAGTTTCTCGAGGAATTAACTCAACCATTAGCTGTTATAAAGAACTGCAAAAAGAAGCAGAAAGCAAGGCAAGACAAATAACTTTGGACACATTTTTTAAACCAGGTCAATCCACAACAACGGAAAATGATGATAGTTTTTTATTTTCTGTTTATTATTATATGTACTTGTTATGTATTTTTATTTTATATGTAAACATTTTTAAATGAAATACATGTAAAGAAAATAATGCATTTTAAACTAAAAACTACGTTATTTTATAAAAAATTGGAACCGATCCTATTGAATTTATATGGGTTTAAAATAATTGATTCGTTATACGGCTTTTCGCTTTGCGGCCAACTTTTCCGGATCGTACATAAGCCGTAAAGCGAGGTATGAGTGTGGTATAACAATGTCAAAGGCCAGGATTAAACTGAACAAGATTACTTATCAGGGTACCTCTTGTAAACAATGTTTTTTAAAAAAATTGTCGTAACCTTTGATACTACTGAACATATTTCATTTATTTTTTTCAATTCTGTTTAATGTATAAATAGTGTACCAACTTTACCACAATCTTGTACCACTTAAGTAATATATGTTTTTACTGGTAATTTCAAGAAAATGCGTTTAACATAAATAAAAAATATGTACAGTGGAACCCCGCCATTCGTCCGCCACTCTACTCGTACAACTCATCAACTTCCAACTTATTCAAGTAAAATTCAACTCGTTATTCGTACGCTTGCCCGCTATTCGGACAGCGTGCGGTCGGCGCCACGCGACAATGTTATTGACCATTTTAGAAAAATTCTGAAAAATCGTCAAAGGCAGACAACATTGGACAGGTTTTTAGAGAAAGAATCCCAAGATTCTTGTAGTGCAAAAAGACTGAAAAAAGAAAGAACACTAGAAAGATAGAAAACACCTGAAGGGATGTTACCGGATGTTTTTGTGGAAAGTGACTCCAATTCCAAACAGTAACATCAACATCCTTCTTCCTCCTCTCCATATTCTACTTACGCCATCAGCTCACCTAAGTACAAAAGTGCAGTTAAATTTTTATTTATGTATTTCATGTACAGTACCTTCTGGAACGAATTGTGTACGAATGGCGGGGTTCCACTGTATTTTCTATTACCCTCGCGCGTAAATATCATCATCTACCCCAACATATCATCACTTTCAGTAAAAATTTTCGTAACTTTGGAACTACTGAACAGTTTTTAAAAATTCTTTCAATTCGGGTATCAACCTTGCTGACAAAACGAATGTTGCCGCTGATAATTTAAAGAAAATGCCTTAGATATGAACGGAAAACATGAATTTCGTTTCATCCGCGTACAAATTTGCACAAATTTGCAAAAACCATGCACTTCATAAAAATTTTCGAATCTTATATTTGTAGAATTGGTGTCCTTGATAAAACTGAAATAATTATAAAGTTGCTTAAGTCTCACCTTTTTGAAAATTTTAAAATTAGATTATTATTTTCGTTTAATACTATATTTTTTTCAATTCAGGAACTTCGAAGTGCTTTCAATAAATTCAATTTACTACTGACAGCCGCTTTTGGAGCTACTAAAGACACTATAGATATAGCTTATGATGTGCCAAATCTATCCCAACACTTGGATTATGTTCATCTTATGTGCTACGACTACCATGGAACCTGGGACAGGAGAACTGGAGCAAATGCACCATTACACAGCAAAGATACTTTGGATGTGGTAAGTTAGTATTCTAGTCTTTAATATACAGAGTATTCAAATAAAATATATCCACAATTCGACTGTTAGTTAATTTTATGTTTATTTTTAATTCAATTTTATTGTTTTACAATGGAAATTATTGTGGGAAAAATATTCATTAACACAAGTGTTCAAAATATCCTCCATTCGCATCCATTAAAATTGAAGTGCATACAAAGTGCAAAGTTCATGCAATTTTTTAATTTACAAAACAATAATTGAAGGGTTCGGGTGTAAAACCTGGTAACTGACATATTTTTCAAAACTGAATTACTCCATGTAAAATATGTTAAATGTCAAAATAAACTAGATTTCACTTCAAATTTACAAAAAATTACAATAGATAACTCTGGATGTATCATGTAATATGTGGTATCTGCATGTTCTAGAGCGAAAAACATGGTAAGTGTACAAAATGGCCGCACGTCCACAAGTATCTGTTAGTACTAAACCTATTAAAAGTGATGAAAAAATGAGTGTTTTATCTGAATCTAATCCTTATTCTACTGATGAAGACTCAGATTACATTCCCGAGGGTGAATCCACAACAATTGAGGAAAAAACTGTGATAATATCAGTTTTAAGTACTATAATGTAAATAATGGTAACTGCTGTAGATACCATGTTTTACATAATTTCATTATTTTTAAGTTTTTTTTGTACTTAAAATGTAAATAATGGTAATTGCATTAGATACCACCTTTCTTATACCCTGTGATTTTTTTTCCGTTTATGATATTGAAATTGAATTTTGAATTTGTACTTTTGCCTCAATAAAAGTACTAATTTTAACTTCGATGAAATTATTATTTCGTCGAAGTCATAAGTTCATGAAAGTATTATTTCGTCAAAAAAAAGAATAATATTTTATTCTTTTTTTTTAAAATTTAGTATGGTAACTGTAATTTATTTAGTGTAGACAATGGTAAGTACATGACATTAATACATAAAATGTTGATTAAAGTTCAATAAAAAAATTAATTAAAAATATTAATTATACTATCAACTCGTAAAAATATTAGAGAATTTTGTGATAATGATTAAATCAATCGATTTTGTAATATATTTTCGCAATATTTTTAAAAAGTTTTAATGTCGTCTCTTGCAAAAATATTAAATTGTCAGATACCAGGTTGTACTCCCGAACCCCTCAATTGTTTATTCATCAATTTTTATATTGTCCTCTTCAAAATAGTCTCTATTGGATATAATTAACATACGTCAACCAATTGCACACACGTTCGTCGCCATCTTCATTGTTTTCGAATCATTCCTCTCCAAGTGATTCTTTCATGGGCGCAAACAAAAAAAAAGTCGCAGGGGAACAAATTTGGACTGTAGGGAGGGTGGTCGAGAGTTTCCCAGAGCATTTCCTCCAATTTGTCCCTTGTCAAAATCACGGTGTGAAGTCTAGCATTTTCATGGAGAAGGATGACATCTCTGATGGGCTTGTAGCGATCACCCAGGATTCCATAGAGTAGTGATTATCATGGTATCCTAGGTAATTTTAGTAGTTAAGGATAAAAAATGTAAGTTTTAAATATTCATCTTTTGCTTGATCTTCCGGTAACTGGGGCCAATTAATAACTAGAGGCATATTAATACTATTGATTCGCGATAATGCATCCGCCACAACATTTTTGAATCCAGAAATATATCTGATATCGGTACTGAATTGGCCAATAAAATCGAGATGTCTAAGCGACGCGGAGATGCTTTCTCTGGTCTTTGTTGGAAAACAAATGTTAGCGGTTTATGATCAGTAAATAAAATGAAAGATCGTGCTTCTAACATATAGCGAAAATGCTTGATACTTAAATATACAGCTAAAAGTTCCTTGTCATATGCGCTGTATTTTTTTCACATTGGGTTAATTTCCTTGAAAAAAAAAAAACAAGAGGTTTCCAACATTTACCTTCAAATTGATGAACAACTCCACCTACAGCAATATCTGAGGCGTCAACTAACAGAACCAACGGAGCATCAGCAATAGGATGAGACAATAATGTGGCATCGGTCAGCTCATCTTTGACTTTGTTAAATGCGAGTATAACACTTGGAGACAAGGTCAGAGGGCGATTGTCATTTTTTCTGTCATATCACGAAATAAAAAATATTTTACAATCAATGTTAAAGGTAACAATAAAAATATTTCTATTGATAGGCTTAAATCAGCTTTTGTTTATGATGACACATCTAATATTCCTTTATCAAGCTCAAAACAAGTTAGTAATAAAAAAGTAAAATTCACTAAACGTCCTAAGTTCACGAGGTCTGGACGAAAAATTTGCCCTCCGAACAAATATTTAAACCGCATTCACCGTACGTCGATCGTGAAGAAAATCAATGAGTAAAACTTTTTTCCAGTCTTCAAAACACTTCTGAAACGCAGTTTTTGGTATAGCGTTCAGCTCCTTCAGCGATTGGTCGCAAAACAAATTAAATAATTCAAATTTGCAAATATAGGCTGAGCGAAAAATAAGTAAACAATAGGCGTTTAGTCAGTCAAATTAATTCGAGCGATCCGAGTGCTCCCGATCCGTTGGTAAAGTTGGTAAAGTCCTTTCATTGCTTTTATCGTCTTTGGGAAGAGAGAAAAGTCACATAGGGCCATACATGGTGAAAAAGGTGGTTGCGGTATTATTATTTTTTTATGCAATGTTATTTTTGGACAGAAAATCTCAAACAAGCAATGAAGTATGAGCGTTATCATGGTGCAATTTAGAAGAATTATCTTTCTATAAATCTGGCCGTTTTCTACGAATTGCTTCACGCAGCCGAAGCAACAAGTTCAAATAGTACTGTTTAGTAACTATAACATAGTGCGGTAAAAATTCAAGATACACAATACCACGATAATCGAAAAAAACAGTAATAAGAACTTTAACATTCGATCGAAATTGGCGTGCTTTTTAGTTCATTTGGAAGCTTCCATTGAGATGATTGAGCTTTTGTTTCGAGGTCATATCGATACACCAACGTCTCTTTACCCCTTATGATACGCTGGAGCAATGTTGAGTCATTGACGAGATCATCTATCATTTCCTGAGCGACTTCTTTACTACACATTTTTTGTTCAAAATTGAACAATTTTGGAACAAATTTTGATGCCACTCGGTTCATGCGCAAAACGTTAGTGAAAATTTCTTCGGATGAACCATACGAAATACCAACTTCTTCAGCAACTTCTCTAATTGTAATTCGACGGTTACCAAGAATTTTTTTCTTAACTTCTTCCACATTTTTTTCGGTTATTGAAGTACTGGGTCTCCCAACTTTAGCATCATGTTCAACTGATTCACGGCCATTTTGAAAGCGTTTATACCATTTGTAAATCGCTTTTTCATTCATATTCGACTCACCAAATTACTGCAATATTTTCACTACTTTATAGCACTTGATTTCATTATTCACACAAAATTTAATGCATATTATTTGATCCCTCATTATGAAAAATAATAAATCACCGAATATACAGAAACACAACTTCTTTAATTAGCTGCCAAATCCAAAATACACCTTCAATATGGCTGCCAATTGAGAGAGTCGTCAAAGACAGATTTACCAACATGACAACAAAAAAGGTTATCAATCCGACACATGTAGTGTGGGGATATCAAAAATTGCACGAACTTTTTGATCTCACTTCGTATACCTTATATTGTATCAAAATCTTTTTTGTATTTTTTTCAGGAAACAAGTGTAAAATATATGATTCAAATGGGAATGGATCCCACTAAATTGGTGATGGGTGTACCATTGTATGGACGAACTTTCCTCTTGTCAGATTCCTTAACAGCCACCACTAAGCCAAAATTAGGAGCTTCAGCTCAAGAAATTGGATTCCAAGGACCGTATACACGGGAAAGTGGTTTCATGGGATACAATGAGGTATGTTTTAGTAACATATTTATTTTTGTTTTTTATTGGCAATTTATTATGTTAATTAGATAATATACCGAGGTTTTTCTGCTTTCAAATTATTCAAGTTTGCAAATATAGACTGGATAAAAAATAGGTGAATATTAGGCGTTTACGTTTAGTCAGTCAGATTAATCCGAGCGATCGGTGTGCTCCCGATCTGTTCATAAAGTCAGTCGGAGCGTACACATTAGCTTATTTTTATTCAATCTGATTGATCCGCCGGAGCAATCCGAGCGTTTCCAAGCAATCCGATGATCTGGCAGGATTGTTGGGATTATTGGATTACTGGTGGTGGGGGTTAGCTCGGGTAAATTGAATATTGCAACCAAATTGGAATGTGTTGAAAACGTAACTTAACAAAATATACGAAATAAGTGCCATTTGTGATAGAATTCTATTATTAGTAATAAACTCATATTTAACAAAATGCAAAAAATAATAACAAAATGCGGTAGCAGTTGTAATCAACAACAGAAATTTGACAGTTGCAGTTAGCGCCACCGTCACCAGGCGTCACTACTTAACTACAGACAAATATTGCTTACGAAAATATTAACAAAACCCGAGCAATCCGACTAATCTTGTTACGTCACCAGATCAATTTGAGCAATCTCGCGGATTGAATAAACGTAAACGCCTAATGTATTTCGTCTGCCATTTTGGTTTGCTGTTTGGTGTGTTTTTATCAGTATTTTTCATTTAAATAGAGCACACGTTGTTAATATATAATGGAATTCTACACAGTTTAACAACGCGTTGTTTTTATAAAAATATACAGAATCTTCATAAATGATTGAAAGACGTTTGAATTTCCCGCTCATAAAAGTAATTTTAAAGGTTGGTAATATAGGGGAAACTTCCTAAGCGCCCTGACATCTGGTGGCAATTTGTGAAAGATACGAAAGCCACATTGTTTTGTTTTGTTCAATGGAGAAATACGTGTTTTTTTGTTGTTTGTGTTTTATTTTTGTGTATCATGGGAAAAAAACAATCAATTTTGTTGTGTGCCGCAATGTAAATCGTGAATAATGAAGAATCCTTCTTAAACATTCCATAATTTACCTAAATCGAAAAAAATATCAATTGAAACGACGTTTGGAGGCAGAGAGCAAGTGGATCGTAGGTTTTTATGGACTCAAAATCTAAAAATGGACAAAAATCCAAGCCCATGCATGCATGTTTGCCCGTTGCATTTTATGGAAAGTGATTTTTTACGTCCAAAAAAAGACTGAAAAAAAGCATTTATCGCACTCAAAATTTGCCTAAATCATCAGTTGATCTATTAAAAGGCCCTTTTACTAATATATTTACCATATTTTAGTTGTTATTATATTGACAGACAGTCAAAAAGAATTAAAAATACAATGAAAAACTAAAAATATCCATGAAATTTCTTTAGAATAGTATATTATTACATATCTTGTAAATCGTAGATTACCTTTAAATTAAAAAAAAGCTCGGAAAACAGGAAAAATACAACTCGTGTTCATTTTCACCATGTAAACAAATACACGAATAACATTTTAATGTGGCTTTCGAGTGTTCAGGCTTTGCCGCATACGGCGCTGCGATCTTAAAAAGTTTCCCCTATACTAGTGCTGTCAGAAATTAATCTTGACGGAATCGGAACCGGTTAAAAACAAATCTGTTCCTAGCTTACACGGTTTCGGATACCTGACCATATTTTCGGATACCTGGGTATCCGAAACCAAGTAATCGGAGCCATATATCCGTAACCGGTTATTCAAACTCGGGTAACCGAAAAACCGGTTTCGATACACAGCACTAATATTTACTAGTCGCTGCACATGAGGAAACTTACAAGGCAAATTAATTAGCAAATTAATAATCAAAATTCATTGTTCGGATCATCTATCGAAACTATGCTTCAACAATTAATTTACAGTGCAGATCTATCAACACCATCTTTAACCTAAAAACACAAGAAATTGCTATTGGTTATGTAGCTATTTTTTTCTTCTTCTTACCAATGAAATATGTACGAAAGTAACAGTAAAAAAGCATTTTCTATTAATAAGTACACTGGAAATTGTCAATGCCGGACAACAATCAATGTCATACAATATCCATCGTGATACGTATGTGTGCTTAATACGTATGTGTCAAATGCGTCATGTACAGCTATGGTACCAACATTAAGAGAAGAAAATTACTAGACTTCGTTCAACATAAGAAAAATACAGGCGGATGTTAGCGGCTCCCATGTGCAGAAACCAAATTTCGTTCATTACGTTATCAACAGTTAGTTCAACACATTTTGATTTGTTTTTGAATACTCGTATTATGCAATGTTTGTTTATTTTCGTTATTATATTTATTTCTCGTACGTTTAAAGGTATACCGTGTACTAAAATGAGTAAAAATGTATTTGAAATACATGATTTTGTTTGTTTGGTATCCACAACAATTGTTTAAAACCCTTATGTAAGTCAATGTGTGAGCTGTTTTCTCGCGCAGAATTGATGTAATTTATGATACCCTGTGTCTTTCTTATGTTGAACGAAGTCTAACAAAACAACGCACTAAATTCAAACGAATTTGAATCATTTATGAACACTTTGTATTTTTTCACAATATATACAGAATACGAAAGTCATCATGACTCATGAAACATATCGAATTTTATAAAATACTTTTAAATATTGGTTATTATCGATAAAGTAGTATCAAAAGCAAATTTAATTTTTAACGTTTGTGCTTTAGGTAATGTAGCTTTACACACCCTGTGTGTATTTATTTTTTGGGCATCCCAGTATTTTTATAATATACGTATCAAAAATCTGTATTGCCAAATTTGAACTCTCTATGTCTAATCGTTTGGCCCCAATTTGAACCCTGCAGACAGACAGATGGGTGACGGAGAGACATATAAGTGACAGTGTCAAGTATTCCTGGTTTTACCAAGGAAACCCTAAAAAAAATGGTTCCTCTTTTTTTGTCTACTACTTAGAACAGGTTAGAACGTGAAAGCAGGCAAAGGAAAGGTGAACATGTTTTTAGGATATCGTTGGTAAAACCAATGCTTTATACCATGACTTACGTGTCTGTCTGTCTGCCATCTGTCTGTCAGAACTATATGTACTTTTTATAAGAAAATTTTCTAAAATATTTTTCATTTTAGATTTGTTTGGAGTTATTAAATGAAACATCTGGTTGGACCAAACACTGGGATGATGAAAGTAAAACACCTTTCATAATTAACGGCCAAAAACTAATAGCATACGATGACGAAAAATCCATAACTGCTAAAATAGAATTTGCTATGAAACAAGGTCTAGCTGGTGCCATGGTCTGGTCTATCGACACCGATGATTTCCTCGGCGATTGTTCAAAAGGAACAAACACCAACGACAAAAGATTTAATGATAATTATCCACTCATGAGAACTATTAATGAAGTTATTGTTAATGCACTTCAAGACATAGAAAGAAATAAAGAGAATGAAATTCCAGATGAAAAAATTCAGAAGGATCCCAACTCTGCATCTGTTAATTTTGTATCTTGTATTTTAGTTTTATTCGGCTTAGTTATTTTGTATTAATTTGTATAATTTTGTATTATAAAATCTACTTAAAATTAATAAATATATTTTGTAAGTTTCCAAATTACTTACTTAAGATCAGTGGCGTATCCTGACTTAGTTGTAGTCTGGTGGTCAAATATTGTACTAGGCGCTCTAGTACTGTTTGAACTTATTACATACCTTCTAGTGTTGAATTTTTGTTAGAATATCGATAGAAGTTGTGAAAAACTATAAAAGTAGAACAAATTGTAGTGTTTTTGGCTGTCATTCAAGACAGGACAAAGATAGGCATCTTAGTTTTTTTCTTTTCTTAAGAAAAATGGAGGGAAAGTTAATATTAAGTCCAGATTGGGAATAGTATATTCTGTAACAAGGTTGGAATGAGAAAATTCGATGCGAGTGGAACCACGAGCAACGAATTTTCTCATTCCAACCGAGTCACAGACCCTACTTTCTCCACGACCACCAAAAAGAAAAATAAATTAACAATAATTATTTTAACAAACATTTTATCTTAACAAATAATTTATATTACATAACAAATGAATCCATTAATTAAGCTATTTTTTTATTTACTATTTGTTTAATATTAATTTAATTTGCCGCACATCGGCCACTATTTTAGGTTAGGAAGTTATGTTGCATTTATTTAATGTAAACGTTGCCTATATCTTAATGTAACCCTACAAAAACAAAAGAAAACAAGTATGGAATAGTTATTCCATAACAAGTGATGGAACGAAATACATGCAAAATGCATAAGAAGATAAGTGCTTTAGAATAACATTCCAACTCTTGTGTTAGAATATTAACTTTCTGTAGTCAAAATTGGTTTTAGAATTGTTAAATTCTATAGTGGTCGTGGAGAAAATATTTGGTTATGGACAGGAGGAAGGCATGGGAATATGTTTTGAATTAAAAAGTAACTGATGCTATGCGAGTTTGTTCATTACATTTGTCGCAGAAAAACAAAACTGTACTAATATGCTTGCACCTACAAGTTGCATTTTTAACTTTTAGCTGCTCCTGTCTAACTAAAACTAATTTTATTTCATAAGACAATGAACATAATGCACTTGTTTGCAAACAGAAACCATATATTGTAAATTCAGATGACCGACACTCAGATGTACCACATAAAATTACGTGCCTGGCATTTAACACCTGCTCAAATACAAATTATACTTCAATAAATCTACTGAAATTAAACTTTAAATACTGTAATTTGATGTACATCTTCTGTTATACACCTCAATACATGTGTAGCACTTAAAAATTAAAATTTTTCGCAAATATTTACTCATATTTAGATTTAGACAAAATAACCAGTGGCGAAGAGAGACCTCCGCTAGACCAGTGGTGCGCAAACTATTTTCATTTCCGACCCCCCATTTTGTGTAAAATTTTGTCGCGACCCCTGGATAGACAATAGACGTTTTTTTAATCGTCAACGTAGTTAAAGTGAAATTTTTTCTAGGATTTTCACTTACAGGGTGTTTTTAAAAGAGTGTTTAAAGAGAGTTTAATACAGACAATTGTTTTCGTAAAAAAATATAGTTCTATTTTTATAAAGAAGAAAATTTCACATCACTATTTTACTGGTACCTGATACCAGTGATGGGCGCGTAGAATACATGATGTAGACTAATGTAGATTTTACGCGTAAACATGTCAAGTAGAATATGCCTTTGTTTACGTGTCGAATGTAGAATGTAAACTGTACATGCGTAGTACGTTTAAATATAATATTTGAAATAATAGAATGGTAATAGTTTAAATATTTTACTTTAATGTTTATGTTTATTTCAATTTTATGTAGTTATGTAGCTAATTACATATATTGTTTCCAAAAATGTTATCTCACAAATCGTATGATATGGACAATATAAATTACTTGGTTGCTGTCTGTATGAACTACTAAAGTAAAAGTAAAATTAAAAGTTAGTAGTTGTTTTAATCAGATAGCTGTCAAAAATATTAAATTTGAGTTCTTTACTGCCTCTTCTGCTTAAAACTGGCGGTATTTTATTTTTTTAAACGTTACATAACCTCATTTTTCATTATTCTACGCTAGATTCTCCGTGCCTACACAGTCTACACTTCTCTACGCTGTCTACGGTAAATTTACACGTAGACGTAAAAAATTCAAGTTTACGCGTAGACGCCCATCTCTGCCTGATACTTATTGAAGAAAAGCCTTATATTTTTTAATGTCATATAAATTTCTTCGAATTTGGCGACCCCGAAAAATGTTATCGCGACCCCTCTGGGGGTCGGGACCCACGGTTTGCGCACCACTGCGCTAGACTTGCCCTCTAGACATACAAAATGACCTTGACAGTAAAAGTGGCTGCCAGCATGTCGCAGAATAGACCCCCTAGTAGTTAAAATCGCGTATGATTAAATTTATAATCGAGCAGTAATGTTAAACGTTTCCTAATAATTTTTTTGCTTTGGAATAAAATCACTGTTATAATTACAATTATTTTTAGCTTTTACTTTTTTCAGATGAGTCATACTATCGTGACTTTTTTTTGTTTATTTTACTAAAATTATTAAACCCCAAAATTCAAAACTGGTTACATCATTTTATTATCAAATTTGCATAATTTAAACAGCATTTATTAATAAAATAATAATTTACCACAACATGCGGATATGAGGGGCATTCCCATAATTATTTTATCGCATGACTTCATTTCTCAACTTGGTCTGAAGCAGTCAAGAAGTTGATAAGAATTGAAGTATAAACAAAATGTTTCACTGGCGTTTAAAATGTTGTTTATTGATAGTTTTAGGAATCTTTCAAAATATAAACTCAGTGTTAATTACAGGTATGTTTATTTATTTATTAATTTAATTAAAAACTAAATTTTGAAATTAAAAGTGTTCATATAAGATAGAAATGAGAATATAAAAACCGAAAGGAAAACGGACCGACAAAATATCATTGTTCTACGTGGACCGGTGCAAATATATTACTTGCAGATAATTTTTATAGATTGGATAGAAATGGATAAAATATTATTTAAAAAACAAACCAAGCATTTACTTAAAGGGGCGCACAACCATATCCTTCCCACAAGTTTCTTATACAAAACAAAATTAATAACAATCTGTTTCTGAAATAAAATTAGTAACAATCTATTTATCACAATTGTTAGCAATTTTTTATCAAGCTAATATATTTTTTGTTGTAAAAAAAAACTGTTATGTAATTGTAAATAAACAAATTGCATTATAGACGTTTTTGTAAATAAATCGACGCATATTTACGTACGGCGCAGCTAAAACTTCATTCTATAAATGAAGGGTTCGGGAATAAAATGTGTTAAGTAACAAAACTGGGGTTTCTTAACTAAAAGCATGTAAAACATGTAAAGTAAACCCGCTATTATTCTCCTTCTTATTTCTGTCCAGCGTAGTTAATAATGTTAAATAAATAATTTATAAAATATATAAATGTATCAATATCAAAACATCAATAAAACTTAAAATTTAATTTACTATAATAGATAAAATTGATAGTTAACACGTTTTACTCCCGAACCCTTCAAATATATTTCTTGCTATTTTGTTTTATTGTGAAAACTACGTTTAATTATTATATTTGATAGTTTATTGCCAACATCTTGAATCTGTGGCTCAATATGGGTGCTGTGGGTAAAATAATTTAATTTCGTAAAGAACACATGCACTAAGTGGCATTCAATTATCATCAAGAATAATATTTTTTAGATAAAATTAATATTTTGTTGAACACCGGTCGAATTAAAAAAAAAACACAGATTTCAAATATTTAAATATTTATTTTAGCCGGTCGCTATGGCGTAGTGGTCAGCTCATTTGACTGCTAACTGTGGGGATTCGGGTTCGAATCCCGGTGATGGCATGGCTGTTTGTATTTGTCATAAAAATTAATAAATTATCCAAAATAAAAATAACAGAGTAGCTGGCTAAAGGTCCATATATATTAGGACTAAAAAACCAAAAAATAATTAAAAAAAATATATATATATATATTTATTTTAATTCTGTCTGCCTATTAGTTTCAATTCTATCTGAGTTATTTTTAATGCCTACATACAATTATTTAAAAAAATCCAAAAAATATAATATTATTTAAACATATTAACATTATTTTTATTTAGTTTAACGGAAAAATATATAATATATTATACATTTATAATATTTTTTGGCGAATGTTCTAAACCAGTGTTTATCAACAGGTGATCTGTGGGTCAGTTCTTGGTGGTCCGCGCACACAAAATTTCATAGTGTTAATAATGGGTCTTTACGCAAAAAAATGTTTTTCTTGACGTTCGTGGTCCGCAACTGTCGAAGGTTTGAGAAACACTGTTAAACTACAATCATATCGAAAACATGTTGACGTATTATTTGAATATTTCTACACAAGGCTATATAAATATAAAAGTTATTTGAAACCCACATATATTTTACAGAACATAGTTGTCTGATATCTATTATTAAGTTATTGGTTGATTTACAATTTTTTTTTAACAATTACAAATATTATATTACATAAAAATTCGGTACAAAATTTAATGTATAAATTGTTACAAATTTTATTTCAGATTGCTAGTTTAATATAAGAAACTTAAACATTTAAAAACCAAATGAAAACAACTGCATTTAAACATTACTTCTCATCTCCACCACAGTTACTCATTCCAGTCTTTCGATCCCAAATCATCGAATGAGTAGAATGAATATAATGAGAATATTTCCCAACAAAACGCGTATTCTGATTAAATTTAAACCATAATTGGCACAACAAATGTACCCAATAAAACAATTCCGTTCTGACACGGTTGGAAAATTTAGCGCGATTTTAACAAATATAATTGTGTAACGCGCAATAAAACTGCATGAGATTTATAAATAAGGAAAAAAACAAACAAATGAAGATAACGGTCTTTTTAAAGAAAATTAATATGCAGTATTTAACATGCATACATGTTGATATATTTATATAATTATCGAATTATAATGTTATTATTAATTATCACAGTAGAGGACTAAGAAATATCGGGGCCATATCATTCCGAAACTAAGTGATTAGACGAAGTGAAAAAAGAAATATCATTCTGAATCATCGATTCTGAATATCAATATTAATTAATTTCTCGAAAGTTTTTGATATGGGTTCTTGGTCCCACATAACACGGAAAAATTTAAAAATTCGATTTGGTATTTGGATGCGTGGACCTCTCGTGGAGCACTAGGGTGTCCTTGAGCTTCAGGTTAATAATCCTGGCTATATTTAAAAATGTATTGCAAAGGTATGCAAATGGGATTTCCAATAAGAATTTCTTTTTTCTCTGTCCTGCTATACGTGTCAAAATTTGTTATTATAAATTTTAATATGTATAGAATTATTGTTTATCGTTTGGTTTTTATTTATTTATTTATTTATTTATTTATTTATTTATTTATTTATTTATTTATTTATTTATTTATTTATTTATTTATTTATTTATTTATTTATTTATTTATTTATTTATTTATTTAATTTTTGCCATACAACAGGCACAAGCCCAATAAAAGTGTGGCACTAAAGTAATTTACATACAAAGTTATTTATACAGTAACAAAAGAAAGAAAGAAAATCAGCTGTGACCACCGGAGGACCGACCGCCATCATAAAGGACTTGCATAAAATACATTCTAACAGCAGAGTAGAAATAACTTGGCCTAATATTTTCTAACAGAGGTATTATTTATCATGACCATGGAAAGGTTACATATAAGTATGAAAAAATAGATACAGAATTTTTTCGTTTTATCAAAAAATGTCTCAAATAAAAGTTATTAGTTATTGCATTTATAGCAACTTTTGCTAAATATTCACAAAAATCTTAAAATCGACACGAATAAACTCCCATTTCTATCAACCGATTTTTACCAAAAGTTGATCAACTCGTGCCATTGATATCAAAAGCTTAAATATGTAGTTTCATAAAAATCCTTTTAGCCGAATTTGCTCTGCACGTGTACACAGACAGACGGACGGACGGACGGACGGACGGACAAACGGACAGACGGACAGACAGACCGACAGACATCATGCTAAAAATAGTCAAAACGTTATGTAGGGACCTCAATTCGTGGAGATCCATCGAAATCTCGAAATGTCAAAATTGGTATGATCACAATACCTCCCTTATATATGTTGGCGGTCGGTAAAAACAAAATTAAATTATCAGTATAATGATTATAACACAGATAATACAGAATATTATTTAAATTTTAGTTATAATTTTGTAGTATACTAATGATATTTTTCTTAAAGGTAATAAAACTGGTGAAGAAAATATCAGGACAGTTATCAGGAGAGTTATCATATTCAGTTAAACTATATACATGTAAAGAAATGCGATTAATTAGTAGAGAATTATAGGCAGAATTAGTTTTACTAAAAGGCAAAGATAAATGTTCACTAATTCTAGTATTGTAAATTGGGATTTTGAAATTAATTTATCAGGACAATCAATAATACTGTTGAAAATTTTAAAACAAAAACTTAAATCATGCAGAATTTTTCTGTTTTCTAAAGATAACAGATTGAGTTTCACATTTTGAAATCTTAAATTTAATATTTTTAAAAATCTTCTCAATTCGTTTAATATATACAAGATATTTATATATTGAGGAGACCAGCATACGGTACAAAATTCCAATTGACTTCTTACTAGAAAAAATTGATGTGAAGTGTGAATTTTCACACATTTCCGGGTTTTGCAGGTATTTAGTAAGTGAATGATGATTATTTTGGATGCGAAAACAAATTTTATATTAAAATATTTTTTTTGTTAATTTTAATTCGAACGCCTAATACCATTATTTAGGTTTCTAAATATGTGCAGTATTTTTTTTTATATAGCAAGGTTCATTAAGAATTTTAAAAATTGCGCCTATGGTTGTTATAAGTTCCGCCCCTCTGATTTCGTGTACATTGAAACAGAATTAAATTATAATTTAAACAATTTCCACTGGCTATTAAATTTACGCTTTTAAAAATTAAATGCAACATTTGCCAAAATATAACTAGAATTTTGAAAAAATAATTTAAACAATATAAAAATTTAAAAAAAAAACAAAAAAAAATGTAGTCTCTTCTCACAGGATTCGATCCCTTTCGGGTCGGGTTACTTCGGTGAAAAATCAACTTGCTTTCTTTGCTTTCAAAAATTCTTTATTGTTTAAATGTTTACAATAATTAATAATATTTACATTACACCTCCTATCACAATTGGACATATGTGCAGGTATTTTATATTTACAAATAGTGTAAAAAGATGTTTTTGCTTATAATAAAGCAGTAGCAGAGTGTTTCATAATTTTAATCATGGTTTAGGGGCAAACGATACGTTTGTTCCCTTTAAAAGGATACTAAACTAAACTTAATCTAACTTAACTAAATTAAAACTTACACTACATTAAAAACTAACTGGGAATCTGAGCTGGGATAATGACTGCAATGAGAGACAGTCCTATGTAACTGGAACACCTCCAGTGTAGGTTGGAAGGTGTTGGAAGGGAAGTTTGTGTATGAATGTGTGTTGTGAAGGGTGTCTAGTTAAATTTTTAGTTAAGGGGTTGGAAGAGAGTTGTGTGGTGTAGAATTTATTTGAAATTTTGTTTATGTAGTCAGTAATTAGTGGTAAGTTAGTCCGTTCGTGTAGTTCAGTGATTCTGGTGTATCTGTCAGCGTTAGTTATTAGTCTTAAGCATTTGTTTTGAAGTCGTTGGAGTTGGATTTTTGTGGTTCGAGACGCGCCACACCAAGCTGGGGCTGCATAAGTCATGGTTGGTCTGATGATGGTGGTGTATATTAGTCTTTTGTTTTTCTGTGTGAGTGAGCTGTGTTTGTTTAGTAGTGGGTATAGTTTTTTAATGCTGTAGTGTGCTTTGATTATTGAATTGTGTATGTTTTGTCTGAAGGTTAATGTTTTGTCAAGGTGTACGCCGAGGTATTTAACTGTTTTAGTCAAAGTCGGGTTTGTCTTATGATCATAAATTTTGAGTTTTGAGAAAACAGTATTGTTAGTAAATTTGCGGGAGAAAACTATGGTTTCTGTTTTTTGTGAGTTTATGTTTATCTTCCATAAATCCCAGTAGTCCTGTAGTTTGTCGATGTGTAATTGTATTTGTCTTTTGGCTACCTCTGCACTGAATGAGTGGGCATAGATTGCCGTATCATCAGCAAAGAGGGCCATTTTAGTCTTTTCAAACAAAGGAATGTCATTAATGTATAAAGTGAAGAGTTTGGGGCTAAGGACACTGCCTTGGGGAATGCCTGAAGGTATGAGATGTGGGCAGGAAAAGGTATTGTTTATCTGGTGAAAAATCAACGTCTAATACCACAAGACCAGCAGACACGTTACAGTGTGGCGTGTTACAAAGCTATAAGTTGTGTACATTATTAGCAAAAAATCACAAAAAATGCGTTTTTTTCCAAAAACATAATCTGATCAAAAATTCCTGTTGAACTATTCCGGTTCACACCAATGTACATTACTTAGAATTTTTTCAGATTTTTAGTTTAAACCATCTGGGCTACAGGGTGTGGGACAAAAAATTTTTTGCACAATTTTGGCAAAAATCGCTTCAAAATAATTTATTTTGCAAAAATAAAAATTTGATCTTTAATCCACGTACCAAGGGCTTTCATTTGATACCCTATTCAGAATTATAAAAAAATATTTTTTTTTTCGATGAGCACATATTTGTTTATATTTTTAGGGGGATATGATTTTTAGATGTTTTAGTATTTTTCCTATATGCGGGTCAAAGAGTTGTATAAGCATGCCAAATTTCAATTATCTAGGTTTAGCCGTTTGGCTACAATTTTTACCGAACAGACAGACAGACAGACAGACAGACAGACAGACAGACAGACAGACGACAAAATGACGGTATAAGGGTTTTTTGGTCATACCTACAAAACCCTAAAAAATATAGAGATAGGAGTGTTTTATAGGATTTAAAGTCCTATCCGATTCAAGATATAAATCCAAGCATTTTATAAGATTTTTTGATAATATAGTCGATATGTAGGTATGTCAAATATCTATTTAGTATCAAAATTTACACCTAGATCTTTAACAATTGAAACTTGCGGGATTATTATATCACCGTTTAAATTATAGTTGAAATCAATTATACTTCTGTTTCTTGTAAAGGATATTTTAGAACATTTAGAAAAATTTACATTTAATTTATTGATATTTAGAAACATAGATAATCTATTTAAATCAGATTGAACTTGAAAACAATGTTGCAGAGATAAAATTTGTAGAAAGATTTTTAGTAAATAACAATTTTTTTTACAATAACGAAAATGCTGTGATTAAAAGTTTTAAGTCCCAAGGTTTTCGGGACCAAAAAAAGTCGGAATCCCGTAGCACACTGTTGTACCCATATGTGTTGTACGTGTATGCGTTTAGATTGACGTGCAATGGTTGGTTACATGGATGTACACATTTAAAAATTAGATTGACGTGCCACGGTTGGTTACATGGATGTACTAATTTAAAAAATAGATTGACGTGCAACGGTTGGTTACACGGATGTACACATTTAAAAATTAGATTGACGTGCAACGGTTGGTTACATGGATGTACACATTTAAAAATTTGATTGACGTGCAACGGTTGGTTACATGGATGTACACATTTAAAAATTAGATTGACGTGCAACGGTTGGTTACACGGATGTACACATTTAAAAATTAGAATGACGTGCAACGGTTGGTTACACGGATGTACACATTTAAAAATTAGATTGACGTGCAACGGTTGGTTACACGGATGTACACATTTAAAAATAAGATTGACGTGCCACGGTTGGTTACATGGATGTACTAATTTAAAAAATTAGATTGACGTGCAACGGTTGGTTACATGGATGAACACATTTAAAATTTAGATTAACGTGCCACGGTTGGTTACATGGATGTACACATTTAAAAATTTGATTGCCGTGCAACGGTTGGTTACACGGATGTACACATTTAAAAATTAGATTGACGTGCCACGGTTGGTTACATGGATGTACTAATTTAAAAAATTAGATTGACGTGCAACGGTTGGTTACATGGATGAACACATTTAAAATTTAGATTAACGTGCCACGGTTGGTTATCTGGATGTACACATTTAAAAATTTGACGTGCCACGGCTGGTTTAATGGATGAACACATTTAAAAATTTGATTGACGTGCCACGGTTGGTTACACGGATGTTCACATTTTAATCGTGTACATCCCTGTAACCAACCGTGGCACGTCAATCTAATTTTTAAATGTGTACATCCGTGTAACCAACCATTGCACGTCAATCTATTTTTTAAATTAGTACATCCATGTAACCAACCGTGGTACGTCAATCTAATTTTTAAATGTGTACATCCATGTAACCAACCATTGCACGTCAATCTAATTTTTAAATGTGTACATCCATGTAACCAACCGTGGCACGTCAATCTAATGTTTAAATGCGTACATCCATGTAACCAACCGTTGCACGTCAATCTAATTTTTAAATGTGTACATCCATGTAACCAACCGTTGCACGTCAATCTAATTTTTAAATTAGTACATCCATGTAACCAACCATTGCACGTCAATCTAATTTTTAAATGTGTACATCCATGTAACCAACCGTGGCACGTCAATCTAATTTTTAAATGTGTACATCCGTGTAACCAACTGTTGCACGTCAATCAAATTTTTAAATGTGTACATCCATGTAACCAACCGTTGCACGTCAATCTAATTTTTAAATTAGTACATCCATGTAACCAACCATTGCACGTCAATCTAATTTTTAAATGTGTACATCCGTGTAACCAACCATGGCACGTCAATCTAATTTTTAAATGTGTACATCCCTGTAACCAACCGTGGCACGTCAATCTAATTTTTAAATGTGTACATCCGTGTAACCAACTGTTGCACGTCAATCAAATTTTTAAATGTGTACATCCATGTAACCAACCGTTGCACGTCAATCTAATTTTTAAATGTGTACATCCATGTAACCAACCATTGCAAGTCAATCTAATTTTTAAATGTGTACATCCGTGTAGCCAACCGTGGCACGTCAATCTAATTTTTAAATGTGTACATCCTTGTAACCAACCGTTGCACGTCAATCAAATTTTTAAATGTGTACATCCATGCAACCAACCGTAGTACGTCAAACTAATTTTTAAATGTGTACATCCGTGTAACCAACCATGGCACGTTAATCAAATTATTAAGAGTGTACATCCCATGCAGCCAACCGTGGTACGCAATCTAATTTTTAAATGTGTACATCCATGTAACCAACCATAGCACGTCAATCAAATTTTTAAATGTGTACATCCGTATAACCAACCGTGGTGCCGCTATGAACTTTTTGTTTTTTGCTAAAATAAGTGATTTATATTTATAATTATGGGTCCAAGGGATAGAAATGCAAGCATAGCTAAAAGGAAAACATATACATATATGTATTTCCTTATATGGATATGTATATATGTACATATGATTCCCTTTATTTCTTATGGAGAAATTCGACTCGCCACTCGACGTAATCGCTACTCGACGCGTTTTCAGAACGAATTAACGTCGAGTGGCGGGGTATTACTGTAGTTAAAAATCATCGATTTAATACATAAGAACTATCCAGGCTAATAGCCAAAGTTGCTAGAGCAAAAATATAATAATAAACAATCGTTTTTTTTTATGAATTTTATATTTAAATATTTTTTTTTTTCTAAGATACGAATTGGTAATTGATTCCGAAACCAGGGGGGGGGGGGGGCAACTGACCCATCTTGCCCCCCCTCGCAGGCGCCTATGATAAAGACTAATTTTATTCTAAATTTATTTTCAGATTCAAGCAAAATGTTAATGTGTTCTCTCAGTAGGAGTTGGATTCAAAAACAAGTTGATATTTTTGTGATAGATAACATAATGCCTTCAACTTGTACTCATATTATTTATGAGTTATCAAGCCTAAATTTAGGTATGTTCTATTAATTTAGAAATTAACTATAACCTAAATTGTTTTTAACGCGACAGATGAAGATAATGAAATAATAAAATTAATGAATATGACAAAGAAGTATGAAAAACTTCATATAATGGCTTCTATAAAAGAAGAGCTTTTACCTGACTTTAGTCAGATAGAAGATAGTGAAATGATACCAGAAATTTTGAGAAATTTTAGTGGAATTATTGACACTATAAGGTGAGTGTGTATGCCATAATTGCATTAGTTGAAAGCTGGAATTTTTTACTTATTTCTTAGAAATTTTCTTTAAATGACTATTTCTATTAATTTTTATTAAAACCTTTATATTAAGATCCTAATAAGTTATCAGTTATGATATTTTCAGTTATGATAAGTCAAAACCAGAAAACTTCTTTAGAGAGGGTATCGAAAAATTAATACAACGTTGGGAAGCCTTAATAAATAATGATGGAAATTATATTTTATAATTATACATAATAAAAATTTCTGGAAAAGGAAATTATTTTGTAATTTTTTTGTAATTATTTTGAAATTTTTGTTATTTAAAATGATGGATTTTTTCCAGTCCCCCTAATATATTTTGCTCTGTAATTTGTTTATGTTATATTTTTATTTGCTATTTAATTTTTTTTTAAATAAATAAATAAATTAATTGCAGTATCGTAGAAAACATATTGTATAAAACTAATGCATTAAGTCTTTTTTCACTCATAGGATTGCTACACTCGCGTACGACTCGGGCGATCTATCTTTCCATTCGTGAATAAAAATATATACATATTTTTTTAACTTGTAACTGCCACTATACTCTGTTCAAAATCAAGAAGTAGTAATCATGCAATGTTCACGTGTTAATTTTGTCAAACTCTTGTCGTTCGTTGGCTGTTGATCACTTAAATTTATGCGACAGCCAATAGGACAGCTACTTCAAACTTTCACGTACAGAGCCGTCTTACGCCCTTGGGCACACATAGTTTGGGGCCCTTTTAGAAATTAAAAAAAAGCGAATGAAAACATCAGTATGTACTTTTATTTAGTTACTTTATTGGTTATTATGGTTAACTTTATACAAATCAAATATAAGTGAAGTGATTACTATTTTCAGAATTGTTACTAACGTTAATGATGATGGTTTCTTCCGGGATTTCTGTTGTGCAAAATATTCTATTATGTCCTCAAAGTCTAATTTTTGAAGGATATCACTTTCTATGCACATGATTGACAAATTAGTAAGTCGTTCTTGTAACATAGTCGTTCGTAATTCATTTTTTATTATAGACCGGGGAGCTCATGACATTTTTGGTCTCCGATTTCATACAGCATGCCTTTTGGAGGAGAGAATATTTACCCTGTGACAACAAAAAAGGGATGGTACTAAACCCCTGCACGCTTTCCGATCATAGGGAAAATTGCATTTCCACTTGCACAACATTTTTGTGTTTTTCTCTGATTTAATATTGCTTGCCCTTTTGTCAAAATAAAGTTATAACAAATTTAAAGTCTTTTAATTATAGGCATGCTGTATGAAAACGCGGAAAATTATTACAAGATCACATGACCGTTTGAGCCCTTTGGGACCCTCCGAATCGCATGCATATATTTAAAAGACTTTAAATTTGTTATAACTTTCTTTTGACAAAAGGGCAAGCAATATTAAATCGGAGAAAAGCACAAAAATTTTGTGTTTAAGTGGAAATGCAATATTCCCTATGACCGGAAAGCGTGCAGGGGTTTGGTACCATCCCTTTTTTGTTGTCACAGGGTAAATATTCTCTCCTCCAAAAGGCATGCTGTATGAAATCGGAGATCAAAAACTGTCATGAGCTCCCGGTCTATTATTTTTAGCCATGAAAATAAGCGCTCTCCACTACAATTGGTTTTCCTTTAAGCAAAGGAATATCCTTGTAACAACTTCCACAGTCGGAAAAAATTCTTCTAATTTATCTGTTTTTATTAGAGTATATAAGGCTTAGATACTCAAGTCCGCCAATTCATTTGCAAGGTTTTTTAATAAAAGTAGTAAAATTGTAGTAAAATTGCACTAAAAATTGAGCTCCTTTTTTTCGTATAAACGACGACCTCGGTATTTTGAGGCCCCCATCAAGCCGGGGGCCCTGGGCTCGTGCCCCATGTGCCCTTATGGAAAAGATGGAACTGTTCACGTGATTTTAGAACTATTTCTGCATTTCGAACAGGGTATAGTAAACCGAACCAGTTATTAAATTATTAGACACCCTCTTTTCTGCCGCATACATTATGTTTAAAAATAAATTATCCTACTACATATTTGCAAATTTCAGTTTTTGTTATTTATTTAAAAAATATGATGCTTATATGTAATTTTAAAATTTCATACATTTATTTTTGTTGTAAAGAGAGTACAATTTTAATGGAATAAATATAGTTGTCCAGTCTAAAATTCAAGGAAAAGATGAACTAACAATACTATTACAGGTGATATTGTTATATTATTTTATAAATATTCAATTTACTTTATTATTATTTTCAGAAATTACAACAATTAAGTAAAAATAATTTACTTCTGACCATAACAGTTTACGATAGTCTATTATCGTATCATAAAGTCTTGGAGAATATTTTGGGATATTCTAAGAATTCAGATTACCTTATATTAATGTGTAGTAATTACCATGCTATCTGGAATACTTCAGAAATCGATATTGTTAATAATAACAACAACAATAGGTTTAATTGTGTAAGTATATGTACGATGTCTGTAAATTAAGTAACCGGACTGGCAACATAGCATTTGATCTGGCAAAATTTGGGACGCGGGACTCAGAGGGGCGGCAGGTGAACATGTGATACGCCTTCAATACGAAGTACGCGCTAGAGTAATTTTGTTGTCCGTAACGATTTTTTTCGTGAAACAGTTTTTTCTAGTGCGTTCTAAAAATGAGTGACATTCATTTCGAGCAACGGTGTGCTATCAGGTTTTGCTTCAGACTAGGGACAGTACAACGAAAAACATACGTTTAAAACTTCAGCAGGCCTATGGAGACAGTGTTTTGTCAAGGACCCAGGTTTTTTGGTGGAAGCTGAATCACGCATCGGAAGGCCTTCATCTTCAAGAACCGATGAAAATGTCAACATAATCCGGGATCTTGTGCGTTCAGATCGTCGGTTGACAGTCAGAATGATCGGGAAAGAGTTGAATTTGACTCACACTACTGTTCATCAGATTTTGACCAATGAATTGGGGATGAGAAAAATCTGCGTAAAAATGGTTCCAAAACTCGCCTAACTTCAGTCCTTGCGACTTTTTCCTCTTCCCAAGATTGAAAAATTACCTCAAGGGACGTCATTTTGGGACATACGAAAACATTCAAACGCCCGTAACCGACTAGCTAAAAGCTATTCCAATATCCGAGTTCCTGCACTGCTGAACTGGAATGAGGAAGAGTCGTCTCCAGCGCTGTGTGGCTTCCCAAGGAAGTTATTTTGAGGGAGACAATATTGAATTGTAATTCTATTCGAATAAAAAAAAATTTAATCAGTCCGGTTACTTAATTTACGCACCTCGTATATACTGATTATCCCCAGTTCAAAAACCAAACTAGTGTTTTACTATCACCAAAAGTTAGTGGTAACCTGTTTAAATAATTTTCTTTTTGATTTTTTAGAAAAAAACTATGAAATATGTACTTGAACATAATATAGAATCATCAAAGTTAATAATGGGAGTACCATTTTATGGTCAAAGATACAACTTGACTAATACAAACAAATTTAATATAACAGAAGGAAGGTTGACTAAGAAGGTTATTGGCGAACCGAAAATGGTGAAATACATTGAAGTATGTATTAATAGTTGTGTTCGCGGTTGAATCCTGACAGTTTGGAGTACGACGCGTGCGCTTTAGACTTTCCGAACAACAAACAATGGGTGCGTTTTGTTGGTGGCTGGTTGGAAGTACTAGAATTGATGCGCAAGATAACGACAATTTTGATCGTGAAGTAAACATGGAACGACATTTGCTTGGAGGTTAAGTCATATGGTTATACTTAGAACAAATAACGAACATATTTCACCTAAATGGATAATCTAAATAATAAATGCAGAATAAAAAAACTTTATAATTGAAGCAAATATTCAAGAATGTTTTAGAACGAATAATTGAATTGTACATACATTTTAAGTTTAGATTTATCAATACTATATTAAAATCAAATAGGTATATATTTATTTTAGGACACAAAATGAGAAAATACCTAAAAGTAAAAATTATTTTCAAGTAGTAATACCAAGATTCAATTCTAATATGTACATTTAAAAACCAAATGAAAACAACTGCATTCAAATATTACTTTTCATCCCCACCACACTTATTCATTCCAGTCGTTCGACCTCGAGTCATCGAATGAATAGAATGAGAATATAGTCGCAACAAAACGCGTATTCTGATTAAACCGAAACCAGAATTGGCACAACAAAACGCACCCATTGCATCTCAATAAAAGAAAAATGAGCACATGCGTCGTTATCCAATCTGTCAGATATTATTCTAATAACCCAATATGTTGACTAATTTGAGGTCCGGCCTTTCCACATTCAAGTAAATCTCTAGGTAACTATCTAACAAATAAGGTTATCTGGAACTTCATCTGTTGAATAAATGTCAATACCAGTCAGTAAATCCAATACGTCAGTCTTATTATCCGTTAGATAACTATCCGATATATACACATGTATTGAAAAACAGGATGACATTTATTCAGCCTAGAAAGTATCACTTAACCGTATCTGTCAGATAGTTCTTAGAGGTTTACCTGAAGGTGGAAAGACTGGGCCTTAATGTTTTATTATTTATATAGATTTGTCCTATTTTCTTTGATCAATCTTGGACCAGATATATGCAAAATGATGGGGAAACTCCATTTCTTTTAAGTGATACCAACATTATAACTTACGAGGATGAAGATTCTTTGAATAACAAAGCAAATTTTATGATTGATCAAGATTTTGCAGGATTTATGGTTGATTTAGTGGACTCGGATGATGAATCTGGAGAATGTTCTCAGGGTTATGAAAATTATCCACTATTACGAACGATCAAAGATGTTCTTTCAATGCGAATCAATGAAGTCCATGAATTAACAACAAGGGACGCAGTTAATAAGTCTTCGAAGTTGATAAATAATATATTTATTAGCAGTATATTAATATTTTACATTTTATTATATAAAGTTTTAATACATTTATGAGAATGATATAATGATATTGAAAATAATACAGATGTAATTATTGTACATAGATTGGGTAGAGTTATTAAGCTCATATGCCTTTTTGAACATCTCTTATAAGATTTGTTCTGATTGTTTCTAATTTCTTTTCTTTTCCACCGTAATAAATACTTACTTTTTTTTTTGAACTAGAAGTTGTCAAAGTTTTAATACAATTTATTTTTCTATTTTTTGGTAGAGAATGAAATTCTTATACGTGTTTCAGTTCATTTAAAGTACCAACATAAATATATAATTCTTATCTTGTCAAGTGTTTATAACCTAGCTATTCGATTTGTAAAATTACTGGTTTACGTACAAAACACAATTTATATATTCGCCTATTCAAACCAATGATCAACAAAACACTATTAAACAACGTGGTAATACAAAATATTTACAAGCGTAATTTTAATGTTGGTACTGTTGTTAAACTTGAAAATATTTTCAAGAAAAGTTTGTCCAAATCTAGTTTTGAATAAAGTTGACCTTGACTACATAAAGTGTTCTACACTGTACAATTTCACTGATTTATTTCTAGTACAAGTTCTAGTCAAAGAAATAAGTATGAAAATTTGACGAGAATTGTATAATGTAGAACACGCTTTAAAATATCTAGCGCGCCCGCTCGAAGTTTAATCATGAAGCCTTTCTACTTTGCTGTAGTCGTATTAGTTATTTTATGTTGTTCTCCATATTTCAATCGTGTTCTGTCCTTTGTATTTCCTTACCTCCTCCTACTTTACACCTCTCTTTGTCGTAGCTTCTATTGTTTCTTGGTGCCAAGTTTTTCTCGGTTTTTCTTCTCTAATTTTCTTTACTGTTCTGGCTTTAAAAACTTTTTTTTACAAATTTGTCGTCACTCATTCTGTATATATGTCTTGGCCATCTTAACTATCCTTTTACTATTATGGTCCCTACTGTCTGTGTATCTAGTTTTTCTCTGAATACCTAATTTATTATTGTTTAATTTTGTTTTCCCTTCATTTTTTTCTTATAAATCTCATAGAGCTTCTTATTTTAGACCTATGCTTCTCTGTTGTAGTCCACGATTCAGAGGTGTACGTCAAAATCGGTACTGTCACTCTTTTGAAGATCTACCTTGATGTTGGTTGGTATTTCTTTTTTAATTTGGGATGTTTCGATCTTTCTGCTGCGCCTACTCGTTCCAAAATTTCTTCATCTTCCATAAAAAAAAAAACTACCTAGGAATAGCAAGCCTGTGGCTGCGAGCGTTAAACCGCTTTTATCTGCTGTTTGACCGTTAAGCAAGAGCATGGTCTTGTTCAACTTCTGCTTATGTCAAATAATTTGTGTAAAAATATTTATACAAATTACAGGTTCTGCTTAGCCGTTTGCAACCGGCTTTAAACTGTAGGTGCCTTTCTGTGTACGCTAAAAACTACGTATTACTGATCATATTACTCCTGAATGTACATAGATTGAAAACATGGTCATGAAACCTGAAAACAGGAGGCCTAGGCTCAACTCGGACTGTCGCGCCAATGATGATGATGACCTAGGAATAGGTTATTCCAAACGTTTAAGCGGAACAAACTGGAATTTTCATTTTCCGTGGGGACAAAGTGGGCTTTTGCTAAACAAATTAATCAAAAGCCTAATTTAATTGGTAAAAGTTACTAGAATTCAATATCTAGTTCCGCTTAAACCATAGAAACAGGCAATATTTGAATATCAATACTTGTTCTATTGTTTTGTCATCTATTTTTATGTTATGTTTTATTTTTATCCTTCTTATTACCATTGTTTTTGTCTTCTGTTTGCTAATTTTCATATTCATTTTCTTTAGTTCTTTACTATAATGGTTCAAGTTATTTTGTAGCTCGTTTTCATGTTATTTTGAAACATTGCTATTATGACAATGTCCATCCTCATAATAAAGTTCTGCTACTTTCACGTTTTCCATTTTCCAGTAGCCTACAGAGCATTTCTTTAATGTTTTGTCTTAATTCTTTTATAGCGACACCAGTGAGAACAGTATTGGACTGAATATGATTCCTAAAATTATTGCAATATTTGTATGAAATTTCTTCAATGTAGTACTAAATAACAATGTTACTTAGCATTAGGCTCAGACCTACACTGCATATGAGCTTAATACCTTTAGCCACGCTGTATATAAATGTTAATGAAAATTAAAAGATAATCTTTTACACCAATCTGTTGCTGAATTTAAATTTGAGTGGTTGTTCCGGAACGTATGTAGGTGTTATTTTATATGTAAATGGTTCATAATGATATTCCACTAGGTATTTTCGGAATATCTGAAAAATAAATCCAAATATAACTAAAAATAAAACCAAATATAACCAAAAATACTGTTTATAACTCCAAATCTTACCTTTGATAATAAAATCTGTAATTCAAGTTCAGCAAACCTCCTTCCTAAACACGATCTTCTTCCATAACCAAAAGGCAAACTTACAAAAGGATGGATTGGCTTATGTGGGCAATTCTGAGTTTCAGTCGTATTTTTTAGCCATCTTTCAGGTATAAATTTGTCTGGATTTTCAAAATATTCTTCTGAAGTACTCACCACGTGATGAGGAAAAATAATATGAGTCTAAAATATAAAAACATATTGTAAGGGGAAAGGAAAACTTAAAATCACTGGATTATACAAAGTAGCGCAAACCTTTGAAGAAGCCGACAGACCCCAGGGTTTGATTGGCAACATTGGTTCCCTATTAAGCAAACTAAAGCAGCAATTTTTACGTTCTTAAGTTTGCGTCTGCGCTGTCACATCTCTCTTTCTCTCTCTAATTTAATAACCTCCTTTGTCAGCGGTTTGAATATTTAAGGTTAAGTTTCATTTAAATTTACATATAATCCGTCTCAATTTGTAATACGGACCTAGATCTGGTTACTTTGGTGACTGTTGTGGTGTAAACAGACTTTGGCGTATCCGTGAGAACCAATACTATGATAATATTATAAATGTATTGTCAATATACAACATAAAAAATGAACTTTACCTGTTAGTTACGTATTACAAAATGAGAAGATAATATTATATCCATTTTATTTAATAAAAATAAAAAAAATAATTGAAATTGTACCACAATTTTGTTATAGTGCATCTTTGATTAAAAAAAATCGTGATTACAATGTTTAAAATAAAAATTTTGGTAGTACTAGTTTCTTATTTTACTAGTTATTTTTTTACTATTGGAATCACTGAAAATCATTTGTGTTGGCGACATTTTTAGCCCCAGTATGGCCGCCGTTGCGCTACTTTGTATAATCTAGTGACGGGAAAACTGTACAGATTCATCCACTATGAATCTATGCAACGTTAGGTTGCACAGTTTTGTTGTATGTGGCCTTGTATACATTACTATGCGCCTGTTTGCATGCGACTTGTTATTAGAAAATAAATAAAGCAGTGGCGGCTCTATAGCAATGGCGGCTTGGAAATCAAATTCAACCTTTTGTAAATCAAATTGATTGCAAATCAAATTCAACTTCTGCAAATCAAATTCAACCTTTTGCAGATCGTGACATTCATGAGAACCAGTGGGGTACGCAAAAAATATTTAATGGGGGGATTTTTCACAATATCGGAAGTTATACGTAATGAAAAGGCGAGCAAATTTTGAGATGCGATAATTATAATTTTAGTCCTTTTCAAATTTTCGGGTGGGTATGTCTCCCTAATCCACCCCTTGCGTACGCCACTGATGAGAACATAATGTTCGTCACTGTGGAATTAAGCATAATTTTCGTTAGAAATGAATTGAACCAGTTACGGGTCTCAATAAAATGTTCCTCGTTACAAACTGATTTTCAAAATTCTCGAAGAATAATTGAGGTGCGAAAATTTAGGCACTACACTTTTCTCGAAATGCTCCGGAAGCACTTTGAGATATTTTTGATGTTATCCGTAACCGGTGCAATTAATTTCTAATGGAATTTAAATTAAATTAAAATATTTTGCGAAAGGTTGAATTTTATTTACAAAAGGGCGAATTTGATTTGCAAAACGTTCAATTTCAATTGCAAAAGGGTGAATTTGGAGGGCAAAACCTGTATTCCTTAAGGTGCTTACCCCTTTAGGCACTTTATAACCTCCAATAATCGTGTCCTGTGATAAGCTTCTTCCATTCACAACAATTACTGGGTACATTCTACAAAACATAAATTATAGTGTAGCAGGCGTGCAGAAATAGGGCCGGCAATATGAGGGGAGGTGCATCTGGTGCAATACATTCAGGCCCCAGGCTGTATAGGGGCCTCCAATCTGTTTTATGGGGCCCCAGAAAAAACCGGCACCCACTTCCTATGTGTTTGGAAGTGATTTTTTTTTCGAAAAAACATATTGGGTTGTTTTATTGTTGATAAATTATCTGGGGTCCAAAAATACCACTTGCATCCTGAGCCTGTTAAGGTCGTATCACACTAGAACGCTATCCAAGTTTATTTTGCAAGTCTTCTTCCAGGATTCAAGTCTTCACGTCTTCAGCTATCACACGTGAAACAGGGAAAAGTAACTTGCGTCTGCGTACATAACGTTAACAATACACCCAACTCACTTGATCTCAACAAGACTTGTACTTCGTCTGTCTTCTAGAGACAGGGGAAATATATCTTGATGTATTTGCTCAGACTTAAAGACTTAGGTTTTTTGTCATGCTATCACACAAACAAGACTTCGATTCGAATACAAAGACTTTAATTTTCCAAGTTTAGACTTGAATAATAACTCTAGTGTGATAAGGCCTTTATGGAGAATGTCGACCTTGAGTATATACAGTTGTAATTAAATATTATCGACGCGAAATATCGGAGGAAAAGACGAATTAGAGGTCACATGGTTGCACTAACGATATCTTAAAAATATTTACAAATATCTTAATTTGATAGAAAGTTATATTGTTAAAAAAATGCGTAGAGTTAGCAAATCACAACTAATTTTCGATTTCCGTCATGTGCGTTTTGAGATGACACGTGTATGTGAAAAAAGAAAACTAGAACGGAAACTCAATTGTTTATATTTCAAAATGTTTAAGATTATAGATTTTATTTTTAAAAACATTTTTTAAATACAATACATGTTTAACTATGTTTTGTAACAATTAATGACAAAATTGCAACCTGAAAGTGGTCAATAGGAAGAAGAGATCTTTAGAATCCATTATCTCAGCGTTTCCCAAAAATTTTGTACGATGGAATACAAATCCTAAAATTTAAGCGACCCCTATTGTCTTTTTTTTAAATTATGTAGCGACACCATTTAAGACTGTTAACTTTTTGTTCATCGGTAAGTACAATATATAATTTATAATAAATCGAAACGTTAGCATAATCAAATAAATTTGTTTTATTTTTAACCAGTCCGATTATCATTAATTCATTAATTATCCTTGTTTAAATTTATTACTGACCATACATTTTTTAAATTTTACGGACCTTAAAGTTTCCTTGATGCACGCCTTAAGGTAAGTCATCTTCTCCAATTTGGCATTATCTAGTATTGTATCTTGTGTTGGCAATATTGCTTTTAGCTCGTCATGTAATTTTTGTTGCTTATCTTGATTTTGCGATAGCTGATACAATGTGGAAGCAACTGCTAAAGAAGTCTTTAAAATAAATTAATACATTTATAACAAAAAAAATTATATTTTTAATAAAATATTATTTAAGCCAGTGAACATGAAAATGAATCTACTATTAAGGCATTTAGTTAAAATTTAAAACCAGTTCTAATTGATTTTGAAATCTTCGATGGTGCGATAGTATTTTTAGATTAGAGTCTTGTTTTAAAGACGAGGCTGAATTAAGAAGGATGAGCAGATTTAATTTTGTTTTCAATTTTTGTTGAATTAATGATACTTAGGTATAAAGTTGGTAGGTATCATGGGTAGGTGGGTAGGTGGAGCGCTCATCAGACTGATAGTACATATGATATGATGAATGAAACGACAGGTAACTCAAAATCACTTCCAACTCCAACTCATAACTGTGTTACTTACAAGTTTATTTAAGTCTACACAATAATGCATGCTTCATTTTTTGTCAGTGTCATTTAGGTGTTACTTTAAAACATTATGAGAGACAACCACTATTTTAATATTCTTTTTGTTCCTATAACTGAGAAGCAAAAATATTTATATGATTTTACTTGTGCAGGATACAATAATACAAATGAACCAAGCTTGGGAACGTATTGCTAAATAAGTTTAAGAATCAAATAAGTTTTGTAGTTGTTTAATTAGTTATTTCGACAGAATGTTTTTTGTAATGTATTTATTCAGAAGTTAAAATAGGTGATTTTAAAGACTTGTTATTATACAATATATGAGTCGTGGTTATGGTATGATCTTTTTAAATTGCTTATTTTTCCCCAGTAATAACTAATAAGTTTCATTGAATATTAATTGATATACATCTAACATGTTACTAAACTTTATCAAAGTAGTAAGCGCTTTATTCAAATCAGGTTATATCTT
This sequence comes from Liopterus haemorrhoidalis, assembly GCA_963971575.1. Taxonomy (NCBI): domain Eukaryota; kingdom Metazoa; phylum Arthropoda; class Insecta; order Coleoptera; family Dytiscidae; genus Liopterus; species Liopterus haemorrhoidalis. The sequence continues at coordinate 47,394,389 of OZ020617.1, read as the reverse complement.
CGTTAAATCATTGTCAGATCATTGTTATATCACTGATCAGTGTTATTTCAATATGTGCTCGGACTAAGTGTACACTAAGTATTTACAGTCCTGTGACCATTCCAAAGTTACTTTGAAGATATTTATATACAAGGCTGATACTTTAAAGGACCAGGGAATTATGGGAGCATACAAACTCAATGGGTACCACAATATCTGGAAGAAAACAACAAGCACCAAAAATCAATAGCAAGATTCAGATGCGGAAACGAGACAGAGGCAAGTAAATACTGGGAGGAAAAAAACGGTAGATTGTGCAGAACATGCGGTGAAATGCAAGAAACAATAGACCAGTGGTACTCAGCCTGGTCCTTACCACCCACTAGTGGGCGGTAGGAATTTTTTGGTGGGCGGTAGGGGTTTTGTCCAATGCTGGCTACTTTCCGTTTTTTTTTTTACCAAATATGTGGAAAATGATACTCAATTTATTGATACCTTTCCCTATCTCATATCTTGTAGAATCAGGCTTTAGTGCTGTTAATCATATTATAATAAATAATAATAATAATATATTTATTTAGTTAAAAATGCTAGTAATTACAATTGCAAACATTATGACCAAAGAAAAAAACCGTCTGAATATTTCCGCAAGAGGAGACCTTCGTTTGTTCCTTACAAAAATTGAACCAGATATCCAATATTTAGGTTCGCAGCATCAGCCTCAAGGATCTCATTAATAATTTAATTAACTAAATGTAATTTCAATAGACTTCATACTTCTATGTATGCAAAGTATAAATAAAAAGATAAATTTAACTACATGTTTTCATTAAACCTCTACTCAAAAATTACGGGCAAGGGAAGTGTGGGTACTGTGTTACACAGGGTACTTTGTGACATCCAACGTTGCCACGTTTTGGTGCATGTATATTTGTTGTGTTTAATAATAAGAGACGATGCAGTAAGTTGTTTTATAAAGATTTTTGCAGCTAAATTTTGCGAAAGTATTTGGTAAGTTATTATTATTATACAACAGGTGGGCGGTATGAAAATTTTTCTACCAATAGAGATGCTAAAGTGGACGGTAGGTATGAAAAGGTTGAGTACCCCTGCAATAGACCATCTAAACAACTGTACAGAGATAGGAAGAGAGACAAGGACAATACAAGAATTGCTGGACGAGTCAGCTGCCGGGACGACATGGATGAAAAAGGTGTTCCAGAAAAGAAGAGAAAAGGAAATGGAAAAACATAAAACACTACTTTTTTCTGTAACTTATAGTATCTACGTTGTTCTTTTTGTTTTTAGATGTTTTTATATGAGTATATTAATTATTAGATTATAATATATATTATTATTTATATAGTTAAGTTTGGAAATTAATGTAAGTATTGTAGTCCATTCAAAGCCGAAAGTCAAGAATAAAGTATACGAGGTCTGTACAAAAAGTATCGCGAATTTTATTTTTTTTCAAAAATTATTTATTTATTCATTAATATCTATTTTGTCCCCTTCAAAGTAATCCCCACCAGATATTATACACTCGTGCCAACGTTTTTGCCAATCCTCGAAGCACTTGAAAAAATCATTTTTTGTGATCTTGTTCAGCTCCTCCTTCGATGCCGTTTTTATCTCTTTTCGGTCTTGGCTCGTGCGGCAACTCCCATTGGGACGATTGAGCTTTGGTTTCCACGTCATAACCATAAACCCATGATTCGTCACCAGTTATGACCCTCTGGAGCAAATTTGGGTCGTCGCGGGCAGAGTCCAACAGCTCTTTAGCAATGTTAATGCGATGCTGTTTTTGGTAGAACATTTTGTACCTCAGATAAACGTTGCTTCGGTCCAAGGTAGCTTCACCATATGCCACAGTCAACATTCGGAATGCGTCCGCGCACTTAATTTTGTTTTTCACACAAAATTTGATACAGATTCTTTGATCCATTTTTTGGTATAGGCAAAAATCGAAGACGAGCCAAAACACGTGCAAGCAAAGCAACTGTCAAACATTAACTGAACATTCAAAATGGCCGAACTTGTCGGCATAAGTGAGAGACATGAGTACCAATATAACGTCACAAAAAAATCGAAAATCGAATATACGTAACCCGCGGAAATTCAAAATTCGCGATACTTTTTGAACAGACCTCGTATATCTATCTATCTATCTTATATACAAGGCTGATATTCAAAATATTTAACATGAAGATGAAACTAGTAAAAATGAAGATGATGAATAATATGATAAGCAAAAAAATTTGATGAAGACTGTGCCTTTTCCATAATACAAACATATTTATTCTTCCTTTTAATTTAAGGATGTTATAAAGAAAATAGTTCATAATATCACGAAATTAGGTCTATTTCAATATTTTTACAACAGGTACGCGCGTGAAAGAATATTTTGTTTGCCTTGGTCGCTAATCGTACCATCGAAAATGTACCTATCTTTTTCAACACTTCTCACGCTCCCTTCTACGATAAATATCACTTTCATGTCCACTGCCTTGTCTCTTACAGTATCAATTCCAACAAGTAAAAGATCCAAAGCCAAAACTGCAGCAACTTTAGGATTACCAGTGGTTCTTAAAATTCTTTCCACCAAAGATACATCATGTTCTTTTCTATATTTAGAAGTATCAATTTTTTCCATGGCTTCCATTATATACTTCATGCAAAGTCTTTAAAGTAACAATGTTATTAGATATATATTGTTTAAAATATTCGGGAATTAATTATTCTAAGAATTAAATGATCTACGTGGTTAGGTAATAGTTTGCTCAGTTGGGTAATTTATCAAGTGTAGCTAGAGGGAAGAAAAGATTCGCTGTTGCGATTAGTTTCACGGATATAGCACAAAATATCTTAGCAATCAGACACGCTATAGTATTTAACTTTTTTCAAAAGAAAGTAAAAATTATCTGGGAAAATTAATGCAAGATATTACTAAAATTATATTAGGTCGTCCAGGATGAAATCTGTAGAAAAAAAGGCAAAGTTGGTTGATAACTTACAAATGTAAGGAATTATTTTATTCATCAAAGCAGTGTTTCTCAACCTTTTCTGGCATGGGACCCCCCGAAATTATATATATATATATATATAGTGTTTCAAGATAGAGGGAACACGAGTTTTCTCGAAAAGGCAACGTGTGAGCAAGTTGGGAGAAATTTTGAACTAAAATTTATACAAAACATTAAATGGTAGTATTGAAATTTTCCGGAAGTACAGGATATTAAGGACAGTTTCGAATTGTTATATGGGAATGTATGTCATATTGAGTATCTTTGGATAGAGATTTTCAAAAGAAACAACTTTTACTTAAACATTTTTTCAGTATCTTTTACGGTTGACAAAAAACTATAATATATATGACGATTATATTCCCTATAACGACTTGAAAGTAAAGTATTTTTATTTACAAGTGTTCAAAGTGCCTTATATTTTGATCTAAATGCATTCGCATCCTTACTCTTGAGTTATCTGTAGCTCGGAGAGTAATAAAAAAAATATAATAAAAAATATTGCACTTTTAAGTCGTACCTATTTCAAAGTACAACTTGAATTTTGATTGCTTTTGATCAGTTTGTTTAGCAAAAGCCCATTTTACTAATTATAAAGTTAGCTAGTTACAACTTACTAGTCCATTTAGTTCCGCTTAAACGTTTGAAATAGCCTGTAGCTTAAATTAGCAAGATAAGTAATTAGATAGAATAATAAATAAAATATTTATTTTATTTATGTTATGAAAGGTATATTTTTCTGAATATAAATATAAGAATCGTATTTATAAATATTAATAAAATTTATATCTTGCTAGAATGAGCGCATTGCTATTATATTTTCATGTTTCGATCTTGTATGACTTCGCGGCCCCCCGGTTGAGAAACGCTGCATCAAAGGATATACTCATATTGTCTATACACTTTCGCCATTTAAGCGGCATTAAAACCCTGGCGGACAAGAATCAATGAATTTTTGGAAGGCCAGTTTTACAGCATTGTCGGAATTAATCTGTTTTCCTGTTAAAAAGTTGTCCAAATTGCGGAAGAAGTGGTACTCATTGGGGGCTAGGTCTGGTGAGTATGGAGGATGATGAAGAAGTTCCAACTCCAATTTCTGTAGTTTGGCCACAGTCATTTGTGCAGTGTGTGGTCTAGCGTTATCATGCAATAAGTTAGGAGTCGATCTGTTGGCCAATCTAGGCTATTTTTCTTTAAGTTTTTGTATCATTTCGTCCAGTTGGTTGCAGTATATTTCTGCTGTTATCGATGAGCCAGGTTTTTTTTTTTTGTTTGGTTTTTAAGTACCTATACGAAATTTGTTGAACCAATTTGATATACAGACCAATTTTGTAACTCAGTTACTATGATCATAGCAACAAAATGTCACTATGAGCAAGGTCAGTTACTATCATGAATGAAAGTCATTATACTTTTTATTATATTTTGTCTTGTAGTAACGTTACTACACAGTAAATTTTTACAGAATTGATCTGATTGTCTGCTCCGTAGTAACACTAGAGCCAAATACAGTATTAATGTTTCGCGCGGTCTGCGATACTGTAGTTCCACGTAAGAAATCATACTTCATAATAGTGCGAATTTCCGACCGTTCCATTTTCAACAAAATTAATTTTTAAAAAAGTTTTTGATATTTTTTAGAGTATACAATGATTTCTTTAAACAGGAGAGATGTGTAACCAACAAAAAAAAAACAGAACGGTAAAATATTAAGCCAATGTCAAATAATAAGCTGTTAAAGTTGGCAATATTATTAACTACAAATTTCATCCTTGACGACCTGATATATTACTAAAATTACTGATGATGATAGCCAATGTCCAAAATAAATAAGGCAAAGTAATTAGTAAAATCAATTATGTACATCCTGAAATTCTCCAGTGCTCCAATATATTTGCGAAAAGCTTTATTTTTATATACTCTCCAGATTGGAAGACGTAATTCCACCTCAGCAACATTCCAAAAGAATGTATTTATTGAATTTATGATGCTCTTTGCTTCTGAATCTGGTGGCAAATCTTTGGCTAAACTCCCAAGTCGAATATCTAGAGCCACTCTTACAACAGCTAAAAAATTGGCATTAAAAAAATTGAAATAAAAAAGTTATTTCGTTGATTTGGAAGTTTATTTGATATCCATCCATATACTTACATTCCAAAGCCCATTTGTATAATTCCGATAGAAAGTTTTCAGGTAGTTCATCATTTACATCCTTCATTTCTTCAATTCTGTAAAATCACATTTAGATTAATAATGTCTTTACCATATTGGCTGTGGCATAAAATTAACGACTCAACAGCCAACTAACTACGAGAGATCGACGAAATTATAACGTGAACATTGCGTGATTACTACTTCTTGATTCCGAACAAAGTGTAATAATTTTGCAAAATCTTTGAGGGAATTCGTATGTTACCTAAATATTAAAAATCACACACATATCTGATTCAAGAAATTAAAAACAGAATTCAAGCCGCTTACTGAAGTGTTGATATTCACACATTTGAGAGTTTCGTAGACATTTAGTAAGTGAGAACAATTTTTGACATATTTTACTTAATATTTTACAAGACATTTTATTTAATATTTTAACAATAATGAATCAAACAATAGGTTTGAATCAGTTAAGTTATTTAGGCCCGGTCTTTCCACCTTCAGTTAAAGTTCCAGGTAACTATCTGACAGATAAGGTTATTTGTAACTTCATCTGCTGAATAAATGTCAATACCAGTCAGTGAATTGAATACGTCAGTCTCATTATCCGTTAGATAACTATCCGATAGATACATTTGTATAGAAAGAAGGGATGACATTTACTCAGCAGATGAAGTTACAAATAACCTTATCTGTCAGATAGTTACCTGGAACTTTATCTGAAGGTGGAAAATCCGGACCTTAATGTATCAAACAAGAATAATTCATTTTGAATAGTGAAATACTTATAAAAAATAAGTAAAAAATTAATCAATCTACTTATAAAACACATTGTTAATAACGAAAATACGTTTTTGAAATTGAAAAAAATATAGCATAAAGCGCGCACTCGTGCCATTGATGTCAAAAGCTTAAATATGAAGTTTCATAAAAATCCTTTTAGCCGAATTTCACGTGCAGAGCAAATTCGGCATACACAGACAGACGGACGGACAGACAGACCGACAGACAGACCGACAGACAGACCGACAGACAGACAGACAGACAGACCGACAGACAACATGCTTAAAATAGTCAAAACGTTATGTAGGGACCTCAATTCGTGGAGATCCATCGAAATGTCAAAGTCGGTATGATCACAATAGCTCCCTTATATATGTATGTTGGCGGTCGGTAAAAAACTAGCGTTATAAATTTCTCCCTCTATGACCACGTATGTGTGCCGCGAAATTTTTCTTCTTTGGAAAATGTGCCACGAGAGTAAAAGATTGGGAAAAACTGCTCTAATGGGTTCTCCCAATTACACTACCCTTTTTGTCTTTGGCGAGGTTGCTAACTGTAAAACGCGCTAATCATTGAAAACGCGGTAGAAATGTTTATTCACTTTTCCATGATACTTATTCCACTTAATTTGAATAAATTATCAACAAAACAATATAAAATTACCCATAACATTTTGGAAAAACATTGACACATTTGACATTTACAACATTTGTCAACACTGTTCCTATTTCCCATAAGAGCAATGCTGCATTCTAACGTTTGAACGCACTTATAGCAAATCATTTACTCAATTAAAATCTAAAGAAAATCGTACACAACCATAATTCTAATCATTGAGCTGTAAATATAAAACAAGTGACATTCTTAACACATCTGAGGTATTATATAACCAACACATAATCTGTTGCAACTTAAACCGATCGGTCATTCCCATAAACAATGTTAATTTGTTACATCTTTAATCTTTCATGGACCAAATGTAAAGACTTGCATTTTCATATTACGTCATATACATTGCAGTCTAGCAAGTAATGTTATTTAATACTGCATTTTATTTCCTGCTTTCTAAGAGTATATAGGTCTAAAAGTAATAAATATTGGGTCAGTTAGTGGCCTATTGGCTGCAGTTTACTTATGTAACAATATTTTTATTTAATTTATCAGTTATGGAAATCGCCAACATATTACATTTATGACATATACATTTATTATTTATAGGTTTCATTATTTAGCTAAACGTTGGTATTTACACATATTGCAAAATATTTATTTGTTTTAATAGTTTGTTGTGGGTTTTTTAACCGGTATGCTGCGATACATAAGTATGCCACGCCATTTTTACCGATCGCCAACTGTCTGTCCGTCCGTCCATCTGTCTGTGTACACGTGAGATATATTTCGAAAAAAATTATTTAACAAAAGTTGCTATAAAAGAAATAACTAACAACTTTTATTTGAGACATTTTTTGATAAAGCAGCATAAATTAAACAAGTACTTTGTTTGATGGCGGTCGGTCCTGTAGTGGCCACAGCTGATTTTTAATATTGAGCTTACACCCATAATGACTTAGATCAGGGGTTCTTAAACTTATGTAGTCCGAGGACCCCCTCTTGAACAACATTTCTTTTTGCGGACCCCATCCCAACCCTAGGCATTTTACGTCGTTTTTGAGACTTAATTTCTGGCTCAATAATCTCATAGGCACTACGTTATAAAACATATTAGTAAAAATGTATCGCTGGTTATTTTAATAAATGGTCTTTCGCATTTATAGAGATGAACATTTTTATTAGCATATAGAATAAAAAACAAAATTAATAAAAATAGTTATAAAATGAATAAAAAAGTTACAAAATATAATACGTTAAACTCATACAAACATTTCTTGGTTAAATATTGGTCAAAATAGATCTTATTATAATACGTTTTCTGTAAATAATTTGCAGTTAAATAAAAATAATTAAATTATTACTAATTAGTGTTTAGTTATGTCAATAACTAGTTAGATAACAACAAATACAAAAAGGTCTTGATCATGTAGGATTTTTATTAAATGAGTTACTTGTATAAAAGCGAAAAGTTGGGAGACGTAAAGTTAATGTCAAAATTGTTTCGCGGATCCCCGGTAATGGCTACGCAGACCCCCAAGGGTCCGCGGACCACAGTTTAAGAACCGCTGACTTAGACAATTAATTTCTTAAAGGGCCGAGAGTTCCAGTTCCTAATAAACTCCCTAATAGTTATTAAACACATAATATATTTATGAAGCTAATAAATTTATTGGTGATTTCCAAGTTACAAAATCCTTCTAATAGTTTATTAGCAACATATTTTTTTGTTTTTGTATTGGTATTTCTTATGAAGATAGTAACACGGTGCAAGAGGGATAGAGCTATACGTAAATTTGTAGAGTTAAAGTGAGATGAACTTTTGACATTGAATATTTTGACATTAAATATTTTGACGTTTAATAGTTTGACTTTACATTCAATGACGTTACGTATATTTTTTGTGTTACTGTTAAAATGACAATTAAACGGCGTTCAACAAATTTTACCACAGAAAACGAGGATAATATAGATAGAAGAGGAGTTAATAAAAATAACATTTTATAATACAAAAGTAATTGAAAATAAGAAGACAGCAAAATTTGGCTTTTTTTACATTCCTTAAACAATATGAATTAAACTTATCAACCATTTTCAGCCACATATCTTTATTATTCTGCCAATAATTGCGTCTGTCTTCTTATTTTCTATCAATTTTATTTAAATAGTAATGCTTAAAGTATTATTTGTAATGTATTGTTATCGTAATTGAAATAAATACATATGTAAAAATAAAAGACAATGTTATTTAAAAAAATGTATTTATATATTGTTCTTTATATACCACATTTACAATAAATGCCCAAAATATTCTAAAAACGGTTGTCTATAATTTATAAATTCATCCAAACAGATCGTCGATTTCGTCAAAATACAACTAAAATGTATATAAAACACTAAAATCACCATTATAGAAAAAATATGGATGCATAAAAACTACACATTTGTATATTCTTTTAAAATTAGACTGTTTTTCAATTAAAATTGAAATATTAACACATTTTGCGAACTTTATTTTTGGTTAAATGTCAGTTTATTAAGCATTTCATGTTGCCTATAAGTTATTAGACAAATAAGCCTATTTATTAGCAACCTAATAACTATTTCGAGGTGGAACTCTCGGAAAAAAAATTATGTTGCTAATAAATTTATAGCACAGTTTATTAGCAACTGGAACTCTCGGCCCAAAGAAAAATATATTTTCTATGCGACAGACCAAAAAATATAGTGTTCCACTTAAAAAATCTTTTTCTTTGAAACAACTCGTTTATTTAAAGTTCATAAGAAATTTTGATGTTCATAGTTATGTAATTTTGTTAATAACCAATTGAACAAAAAAATATCACGATATTTTTTTGACCTTATATGGTCTACACAGATGAGGAAACATCTTGAATGGATTAGATGTACGTGATTTTGTTCGCCAGCTTTTATGTAGTGTTAATCTATTAAGCAATCCAACTGCATTTACTTATTGCGGTTTTTCACATTTTTCATGTTTTCATAAATAGTTAAGAATTAAGACCACTTTCAGCCATTTATTGCAACTAATTCAAATTATATAACATGAAATAACATATTTCAAACGTTGCAATTTTGAGGTAGTGGCTGCATGCTGCTGCATACCTACCATTCATTTCAACATATCAACTTAAATAGTCAGTAATTACAGGTAGACAACCGCTGATTTATCTTTCTCAATTACTAAACACGCGTATTTGTTTACATTTTATATTACGATAAGTTATCTTCAGTTTTAATAAATACTAATTTAACTATATTGTTTACAAATTATAGTAATATGAATAACAGTAATAACAAATACCAGAGCCAATATAAGAGGTGAATTTTGAACTTTAGGCAAATTAACAGAATTAAAAACAAAGAGAATAAAGAACACGAATTATGTTTACCGATAAAATCACAGTCTGTAGAACGAAGAAGTGAAAATGGGCAGGCCATTTATCATGTAAAATCAATGATAGATGGTCTTAAAGATCTACCTTGAAGTGCCCATACAATTCGAAAAGGAACATGGCACTCAAAATAATTAGCTAGACAGATGATATCTAAGTAGTAACAGGTTTGGAAGGGCAGTTTTTTCGCCTAGGGCCCGCTTATACAAGGGGCCCGGTCACCGGTCTTAATTTTATTGCGTAAAGTTAATGATTTTACAGAAAAATTAAATAATAAAATTTCAACCATCTTGCACTGATTTATTTACAATCCCATTTACAACGATAATGAATAATCAAGGTTAAAAATTGGGTCTCAAAATCGCAATTGAACAATGATCTTTATTCAATCTTTAAAAGTTAGTAGATTTCACAATCTAGTACCACACAAATCTATGAAATAAATAATAACTAGTTTCGCGTGATCCTAAGAAATGAATTATAGTGAGGGTATATTATCCATTTCTTAGCTTCGTGCGGAACTAGATAGTATTTTTTTTAATGATACATCCCTACATCTAAAATATTCAGTGATTTTTTTAATGTTTATAATCTGAATGGTTCATTAATTTTTTAAATAATTTTCTTGACCGTTAGTCTTTCCGTTTTATTAGGGTTTTGTAGGTATGACCAAAAAACCCTTATACCGTCATTTTGTCGTCTGTCTGTCTGTCTGTCTGTCTGTCTGTCTGTCTGTCTGTCTGTCTGTCTGTCTGTCTGTCTGTCTGTCTGTCTGTCTGTCTGTCTGTCTGTCTGTCTGTCTGTCTGTCTGTCTGTCTGTCTGTCTGTCTGTGTCTGTCTGTCTGTCTGTCTGTTCGGTAAAAATTGTAGCCAAACGGCTAAACCTAGAGAGTTGAAAATTGGCATGCTTGTACAACTTTTTGACCCACACATAGGAAAAATACTAAAACATCTAAAAAACATATCCCCCTAAAAATATAAACAAATATGTGCTCATCGAAAAAAATTTTTTTTTTTTAAATTCTGAGTAGTATATCAATCGAAAGCCCTTAGTACGTGGATTAACGATCAAAATTTAATTTTTGCAAAATAAATTATTTTGAGGCAATTTTTGCCAAAATTGTGCAAAAAAATTTTTGTCCCACACCCTGTAGCCCAGATGGTTTAAACTAAAAATGTGAAAAAATTCTAAGTAATGTATAATGGTGTGAACCGGAATAGTACAACAGGAATTTTTGATCAGATTATGTTTTCGGAAAATAACGCATTTTTTGTGTTTTTTGGAGGACGATGCATACATGTTATACTCTTATAACACACTAAGTTGAAAAGCGTTTGGTGGTCTAATGGCTCAGTTGCTCGACAACCACACAGGATCGTTATTCACTACACAGAACCTGTGTAGTTGTACAATTGTACAAGCCAGGAACGAACCGTTCCTGGCTTGTGGAGTCAATTTTATTTTTTGTTTTTTTTTTCATATTTATTATGTTTAAATTAATTTGTTAAAATTCTAGTTATATTTTAGCACATTTTGAATTTAATTTTCAAGAGCGTAAATTTAATAACCAATTGGAATTATATTTTCATTCTGTGTCATTTATACGAAGCCAGAGGGGCGGAACGTATGATTTAAGACAACCAATGAAAGCCATAGGCCCAATTTTCAAAATCTTAATGAACCTTGTTATATAAAAAAAATACTGCACTTATTTAGAAACCTAAATAATGATATTAGGTATTCGAATTAAAATTAACAAAAAAATATTTTAACATAAAATTTGTTTTTAAAGCTCTGAGATTAACAGACGATAAATTATTTTAAAAAGATCGTTCATTTTGCCGTGGTTACTACAAAGCAAAATTTGTCCTACACACTCAGCATGCCGCCTTCACTTATTATATACCTGCGAAACCCCGCAATGTGTGAAAATTCACACTTCACATTAATTTTTTATAGGTAATATAAAGTAAACCTTAAAACTACAATTACAAACACAAACATCCATGCCATCACCGGGATTCGAACCCGAGTCCCCTTGATATGCATCACCTACACTTACCATTACACCGGTCAACATGGGGTAACGGCAGATTCTGTTTCAAATGTCAAATTTTTATTTGAATTGTCATGTCATATTGTTATTTTATACAGTTGTCAAGGTAATATTTCATTTACTACTTAAAAATCAAATTCTAGTGCCCAGTTGTACCATATTTCCTTAATTTTTCGCCTACTAGTAACACAATGCGTTGCTAAGTATTTCTGCAATTTAAGGAATGCTTGAAATTTAAGGAATGCTGATACAACTGAGTATAATAAAACTGACATTTTTAATCTAAATTGTTGTATGAAGCCCGATTTAATTTATTAAAACAATTGGTCTCAAAGTCCCATTCAATCATTAAAACTCACTAGATTTCAAAATCTAGTTTTTTACAAAACGCTAAAAAATGAATAATAACTGCAAATACCAATTTGGTCTTGAATTTTATTTCTAAAAAGTTGTGTTGGCAATATCTGTGCTGTTTATTATTTTTGATGGCTATTTCATGTCTGACAGATTGAGTTTATAACTTACGCAAAATCTTTGAACGGGATCACAAAATATTCATTACTGAAAGTTTCATCATTTTATTTCATCGTTCGTTGCTACAGATCATAATATGTATTTTTAAATTATATTACAAATATATTGTCTTCCAAATTTTTTTATAATTGAATCATTTATTTAAGAAATCACTTACCAACCAAAATCGGCAAAATATAGTTTATTTATAGTTTTCTTTTATTGTAGAAGTTGAACTTGTTTCTTTGGAGCACTCCTCGCTGCGCCTGTCGTACTCCAAACAACTCGTGTAACAATACATCGTCTTATAAAACTCGTATAATAATATACTATCAGGTCGTCAAGGATGAAATTTGAAGTTCATAATATTGCCAACTTTAGCAGCTTATTATTTGACATTGGCTTAATATTTTATTATTTTTTGTTGAAAAGTTACACATCTCGCCTGTTTAAAGAAATCATTGTATGCTCCAAAAAATATCAAAAACTTTTTTTTTAAATTAATTTTCTTGAAAATGAAGCGGTCGTAAATTCGCACTATTATGAAGTATGAGTTCTTACGTGGAACTACGGCATCGCAGACCGCGCGAAACATTAATAGTGTATTTGGCTCTTGTGTTACTACGCAGCAGACAATATCAAATTGGTTCGCCAAATTTCGTACAAGTAACAAAAAAAAAAAAACTGGCTCATCGATCACAGCAGAAATATACTGCAATCAACTGGACGAAATAATGCAAAAACTTAATGAAAAACAGTTTAGATTGGTCAACAGATCGACTCCTATCTTATCGCATGATAACGCTAGACCACACACTACACAAATGACTGTGGCAAAACTACAGGAATTGGGGTTGGAACTTCTTCATCATCCCCCATACTCACCAGGCCTAGCCCCCACTGACTACCACTTCTTCCGCATTTTGCACAACTATTTAATAGGAAAACAGTTTAATTCCGACAATGCTGTAAAACTGGCAGTAATTCATTGACTCTCGTCCGCCAAGGTTTTATACCACCAGCCTGAACAACCTGCTGCTTAAATGGCAAAAGTGTATAGACAATATGGGTGCATACTTTGATGAATAAAATAATTCCTTATATTTGTAAGTTATCAACCAACTTCGCCTTTTTTTCTACAAATTTCATTCTTGACGACCTAATATATTTAAACAGTTTGCAAGAATCACCTACGTATATGCGTTGTTCAAAATGTGACTTTTTAAATTAATTATATATTTTTATAATCTAAAAATTGTCTTCGCGAAGAAGGATAGTTTTTTTTTTAAATTTTATCAAAAAACGATAAACTGGAGTTAGTTGGTTTCTGAAATAAAGGATTCAATCTTTGGACATTCGAAGGAACCTTTTAAACTTTTTAAATAATTCTTATTTATATTAATTACCCACCTTTGAATAAAATCAGATGCTATATCATCCAGTGGTTCCACATATTTTTTAGCAGTGGCTGGTTGAAGCATAATTTGCTGCACTTGTTTCCGAAAATCATGCCACGGTTCACCATGACTAAAACCAAAAAAACTTAAAAACATTTCTTTAAAAATTTATATAGATATTTACACTCCAATAATACCAGCATTGCCAGAAAAGAAATCTTTTCTCAAATGTTGTTTATAATAATGCAAAGAAGGCATAGATGGTCTTTTAGGCATAGGTTCTTCCATACGAAATACTTTTTGAATTTCATTTCCATCAAATACAAATAAGAGATCTGGATGCCCGATCAAGCCACCTATTTTTACAATCCGACCGTAGTCTCGATGTAGTTGCATCATCACTTGGTCTAAATGTTGGATTTTGAAATGTCCTGAAAAAAAAAGAACAATTAAAAAATATGTCAAAACCAAAATTTCATTATATTATAATTATAGGTTCCCATCGTTTAGGTGACACATGGGACTGAGAAGGTAAGTTCTCCGTTTCTAGAATTCCTAATGAAAGTAATAATCATAGCTTTAACCTCTAGAAGGAACATATTGTAATATTAATTTAAAAAATTTAAGTGAAGTGTGAATTTTCACACATTTCAGGGTTTTGCAGGTATTTAATAAGTGTAAGAAGTCAACATAATACTGGATGTCTAGGTATATTTATCACATCAAAATCAACACTTTTTTTGATAATCACTTTTATTCGTTATTTGAGAATTAAGAACTTCCATTTAATTTTTTTAAACAAAATTTAAATAAACTGCCAAATATCCCAGCGTTTTTTTCTGCATTTGCTTCGTATTCAAGTCTTCATTAAATTAATAACAAATATTTTACAGTGTAGAGTGTAGTGTGATGTGTGTAACTCAGTTCGCAACTATTAAAAAAAAATATTATTTTTTTAATAATTTTAATTCCAAAAAATACACGCACTATCTTAGCTATAAATACAAAAAATCCATAACATTACTAGCCATAATTTAACCATGAATTAAAAAAAAAAGTTTTTTTCCATAACACAAAAACTGCCATATTTTTCAAAAACACAATCTGATTAAAAATTCCTCACGTACGTTTCCGGCTCAGATCAATATACATTACATATTAAGAGGTTTCATTCGGTATGCCACTCAAAATTTTAAAAATATATATATTTTTTTTATTAAATACATATTGGTTTATATTTATCCCGCGCTGTATTTTTTTGAACTGTTTATAGTTTTCCTATATGTGAGTCAAAAAGTTGTACAAGTATGCTAAATTTCAACTTTCTATGTTCAGCCGTTTGGCAACAATTTCAACAATTTCCGTACAGACAGACAGACATATCAGTGACGTTATAAGGGTTTTTTGGTGATCATACCTACAAAACCACCAAAAACACACACGCAAGATGAAATTCTAGAAAATTAAATATTTATTTCTCTATATATTTCGATTGTTTCGGGCTTTTGGCCATTTTGTTTAAGCTTTGTAAATCATACTCACATTGGACATTTTTAGGTTAGGGTGAATTGTCATTATAAAATTTCATTTTCATTACATTATAATATTTTGTGTCATTCTTAATATAAATGTCTCATTTTTTAAATTTTTGTCATCCATAAATTTGAAAATGTATTATATATTTTATTTATTATTATAAATGTCACTTAATAAGAAATACCAACATGAAACATGAAATAACCTCGCCAAGCTCCGTTTTCGTGACAACTTAAAAAGAAGAAAGAATATTTTTAGAAAAAGCCCACTTCAATAGTTAAAAAGTGAGTTAGTGACAATTTATAAAAATAAAAATTCCTGTTAGTTCCGCTTAAACGTTTGGAATAGCCTATGTGAAAAAAAAATATGAAAAAATATTGTAAATTTTTAAATATATTTTATTTAATATATTTTCCTATATATTATAACTGTACAGAAAGAAATATAATTGGAAGAATGGAATATATAAAATATCCTGGCTTTTTAGATAAGGAAATATCGTGAATAGACTTTATTTTTTCTATTTGATCAAGTGAATAACATGGGTAAAAACAGTATATAAATTATATAAAACAAAAAATTCATAAGTGTAAAAGTTCAGCCTCAGTTTGGTTAAAATTTGAGTGTTAAAATTTTCGTTTAAAAAAAGCAAAAAGTAAGTTTGTATGTATACATACGCTAAGTGGTAATTGTTGTACAAGGTGTCTCAAAAGAAATTTTATATTTAGTGGATCGATTAAAAAAAAAGTAAGCCGTGTATAGAAAAAATGTTTATTAATTATTAAAATACACTTTTTGGGGATTTATTTCTTAAAAATAATATCGTCTAAATGTAGACCCTCGCGTTCTCGGCACTCATTTAATCGAACAGTAAAATTACTTATGACGTCTCGGCAGATGGACTCAGGGATGGCTGCCATTTCGTGACGGATATTTTCTTTCAAATGCGCCAGTGAAGTCGGTTTATTGGCGTAAACTTTAGATTTAAGATAACCCCATAGGAAAAAGTCCATAGGGGTTAAATCTGGACTGCGTGTAGGCCAATTTATGTCACCTCTCCGGGTTTACGAAATTAAGCCTCTGACTGGCATCTTGGGGCTTTAATTCTTGCACCAATTGAATTTTGTAGGGGTGCAGCTTTAGGTCTTTGTGCATAATGCGATGTAATGATGATCTATGCACATTTAAAGCACTTGCGCGCTTCCGAATTGAAAGGTTCGGGTCGTCACGAACAGACTGATTAACATTCTCCATGTTTTCTACCGTTCTTGATGACCTAGGTCGCCCGGATTTTGATTTATCCAGCGTTGTACCAGTCTCTTCAAACTTTTGACCCAATGTCGAATGAGAGGAATGCTTGGCGCATCATTTAAGTGGCGAAAACCTCAAATATTGCAGAATTTTCTACGCGCTACAGTCGCCGAATCACCGTTTTTGTAAAACTCTCGCACGCATAACGCGCGGTCTGCTCCCGAGAAACGCTCCATAGCGATTGAATTCCCAAGAGCCAGGCTACCGATTGACATAACCCCCGCGCCCCTCGGATACGTTGCGTTCACACAGTAAGCTAAATAAATATAAAATTTCTTTTGAGACACCTTGTATAAACTAACAACGCAAAGTATATGTAATTATGAATTTACTATTTATTTGTATGTGTAATTAATAATTGTTTTTTCTTAATTTGTTCATTTAATTATTTTATTATTTTTTTCTCAACTTTTACTGTATCACACTTGATCTTTGTATTACTAGTAAAATCTTGTGACAATTCCATAATGTATTAGGTACCATTGACGGAAATAAAGATAATATTATTATTATTATTATTATTATTATTATAAACATTACACTAAATTTAACCAAAAAAGAAGTGTAAATAATTAACACGAAAAGCGGGGGACTTCATTGTATACTAAAAGTTCATTTTTTAGTGTACCATGAAGTCCCTTTAACACTACTTTTTTAGAGTATTATTATACACGTGAAATTATTATACACGTAAAATTTTACAAAATAGTTATACAGATTTTACTCATGTTATTCAATTTTCAAAATCTAACAAAAATATATGTAAAGACCATCTTCTTTCGCCCATAAGAAGAAAGACTATAGATTATTCGTTAATTGAATATGTCAAATATAATGATTTTAATGCGTAAATAGTATATTAATTCTTTTTAAAAAATGGATGCAAATAATTTACCAATAAAAGGTGCAAATCTCCAAGAATTTCCAATAATAGGCAACTGTTTAGGCCCCGGTATTTCATTGTAGGGCTTAACATAACTTTCCTCCCTTTCAACAATGTCATCACTAACTGATATGTTAACTAAAGTAGACCTATAACGCACAATACTACGCGAAAAAACTGTTAAACCCTTCATTTTAAAACATAAAATCAAATCATACTAAATAGCAACAATTCTTATCTTTTGCTTATAACGCATTCCCAATAGGTGGGGAGAAAGTAAACAAAATACTGCTTAGTACCCTTTCCATAACCTAAAATATATTATGTAACTGAAACAATAACATTTTCACTGGATCGTTTGCCGAAATTTTGAAATTTCGTAACTAATTGATCATGATTTATGTTAAGTAACAATGGAACATTGTATTGTTGTGAAGCAGTTCTAAAAAAAACATTTTTATAATTTACTTTATCAATTATTGTGTTACTACTTTGCTTTCTAGTATAGTGTTACATATTATTACATAATGTGTAACTTTAAGAACTAGGGTAACAATAAGAAATAAATAGTATTTTTTAATTACTTTAATTTGTTCAGTGACGTTGGATTCTTGTACTTAATATGTACCTGGCATATCAAGTACGTTTTTATATTTTTTAGGGTTTTGTAGGCATGACCACCAAAAAACCCTTATAACGTCACTCATGTGTCTGTCTGTCTGTCTGTCTGTACGGTAGAAATTGTAGCCAAACGGCTTAACATAAAAAGTTGAAATTTGGCATACTTACACAACTCTTCCTCACTTAACGCCGGTTGCTAAAGTAAGAATTATCCCTAACTCATGTTAAAATCATTTATTTTTGTAGCATACAAAAACAAATGATTTTAACTTGAATTAGAGAAAACTCTTACGGTAGAAACCCGCCATAAGTGACATATAGGAAAAATACTGAGAATTAAAAAAATTTATGTGAAGTGTGAATTTTCACACATTGCAGGGTTTCGCATGTATATTATAAGTGAAGGCGGCATGCTAAGTGTGTAGGACAAATTTTGCTTTGTAGTAATCTCGGCAAAATGAACGATATTTTTAAAATAATTTATCATCTGTTAATCTAAGCGCTTTAAAAACAAATTTTATGTTAAAATATTTTTTTGTTAATTTTAATTCGAATACCTAATACCATTATTTAGTTTTCTAAATATGTGCAGTATTTTTTTTTTATATAGCAAGGTTTATTAAGTTTTTGAAAATTGGGCCTATGGCTTCCATTGGTTGTTTTAAGTCATATGCTCCGCCCTTCTGGTTTCGTATACATGACACATAGAATAAAAATATAATTCCAACAATTCCAACTGGTTATTTAATTTACGCTCTTAAAAATTAAATGCAACATTTGCCAAAATATAACTTGACAAAAAATAGAATAAATTAAATTGTTTAGCGAGCAAAGTAACCATTAGACCAGAATACGCCTTCTAGTATAGTATGTTACATAACTATAACTTTTGTACATCGTCAACCAAAAAACACAAAAATGCGTTATTTTCCGAAAACATAATCTAAGTAATGTACATTGGTGTGAACCGGAATAGTACAAGAGGAATTTTGGATCAGATTATGTTTTCAGAAAAAAAACGCATTTTTTGTTATTTGGTTGACGATGCACAAAAGTTATACTTATGTAACACACTATTTTAGGAGGCGTATCCTGGTCCAATTGCTTGCTCGCTTGCTACCCAGCATACTAGGGTTCACTCCCGGGCAGAGGAGAAAATTTAATTTTTTGTTTTTTTTTCCCATTTTTATTTTGTTTAAATTATTTTGTCCTAATTCTTGTTATATTTTGGCAAATGTTGTATTAATTTTTAAGAGTGTAAATTTGGAAAAATTCTAAGTAATGTACATTGGTGTGAACCGGAATAGTACAAGAGAAATTTTTGATCAGATTTGTTGTCGGAAAATAATGCATTTTTTTAGGTGTTTTTTTGTTGACGATGTAAAATATTTAATACGTTATGTAACACAATAAACCAGTAAGCTTTTATAATCTAGTAGTTAGCGTTCTCGCTTCCTAAATCGCAAACTCGGGTTCGCTTCCGGTCTGGAGACAATTTTATTTTTTGTTTTCTTTTCCATTTTAATTTTGTTTAAATTATCTTGCCGTAATTCTAGTTATATTTTGGCAAATGTTACATTTAATTTTTAAGGGCGTAAATTTAATAACCAATTGGAATTGTTGGTATTATATTTTCATTCTATGTGTCATGTATACGAAACCAGAGAAGCGGAGCATATGACTTAAAACAACCAATGGAAGCCATAGGCGCAATTTGCAAAATCTTAATGAACCTTGCTATATATATATATAAAAAAAATACTGCACATATTTAGAAACCATAATAATGGTATTAGGTATTCGAATTAAAATTAACAAAAACATATTTTAACATAAAATTTGTTTTTAAAGCTCTTAGATTAACAGACGATAAATTATTTTAAAAATATCGTTCATTTTGCCATTATTAGTACTAAGCAAAATTTGTCCTACACACTCAGCATGCCGCCTTCACTTATTATATACCTGCGAAACCCTGCAATGTGTGGAAATTCACACCTCACATCAATTTTTTTTAACGAAATACGTTTTCCTATTGTTCAAAATAAAAAGTTTCGCAAGTTGGACTTGACTTCTATTTCCAGTACCCTTCAATATACGTCAACTCATTCAAGAATTTTTAAAATAATAATCCTTCATTAAAATTATCATAAACAATTGACATAAATTTTAAATATTAATAGTTTATAACCATTGACACATTTTATGCTTCTCGAACTTAAAATAAACAAGCAAATTACGTAATTTCCTATTTTGGGGAAAAATTTTGTAACAATTTAAATATTACATAAAACAATTTAATATTTAAACCATGCTCAGTCGTGCGTGTCTTGAACATCAGCTATTATAACAATTTTTATTTAATTACTATTTTGTTTATGGAGAAAACTGCACACCTTTTTTTAAATTATGCTTATTAGATAATATGTTGCATATGTATGTATTCTAGTTTACATACATGTGTAAGTTGATTTCACTGGTATTTTAACAAAATTAGCGTTTCTCTAACTCGGTTTTAATAAACCAGTAACAAAATATATGTAATATTTAAGTTAGATCATGTGTGAAAATTTGTTATGTTTAAATTTAATAACTACCTACCGAACAAATCTGTTACTAGGGCTACGTTTTAAGTTTTTACAAAAACTAAGAAAGAAAATTTTTCATTTTGGAACAAACTGTTTTATTGCTTTTCAAAATATTCGTATATTATAATTATTTTGTAATTATATTAATTATGTAAAACAGATATTCCGGGGTGCTAATAACCAAGCAGTTGAAGCACCCCTAAATAAATATATTTAAAAAAAATATTCGCCTTTAAGATTTATATACTTTTGCATGCGTTCAAACCAATTCTCGAAACATTTTTTCCACTCTGAAGTTGGTATCTCAAAAACATGGTTTTCGATGACTTCAACAACTTCTTGAGGTGATGAATTTTTGATCTGATAATTATTTCGAAAGTTATCGATTTATTTTATATTATATTTTATGCGTCTCGCATGATATTTTACTTGCCAAAATGGAGTACTACGGTATAAAAGGTTTGCCATTAGAACTGTTCAAATCTTAGTTATGTGAGAGACGCCAATTGGTTGAAGTAAATAATATAAGATCTTCGTTGCAACCAATCAAGTTCGGTGTCCCCCAAGGTAGCGTTTTGGGTCCAGTCTTATTTTTAATATTTATTAATGATCTCCCAGCAAACATAGATGCTTCGGAAATTATTTTATTTGCCGATGACACCACCATTTTAAATGCATCAAACTCAGTTAATGATGCTTTAAAATTAGCGAATGACGCACTTGTTCGTGCCGAAACATGGTTCACAAGCAATAGACTTAAACTGAATCGCGACAAAACGCAACAGATGGTACTGCATAATCGTCATGATTATAATACCAACACCGATAAGGTTAAGTTTCTCGGGATGATAATCGACAGTAAATTGAAATGGAAGCAGCACTGGCAAGACACCGTTAGTAAAATTCATAGATCAATATTTGCTATACAAAAATTGGTCGATGTGGTGCCGTTTGAGGTTGCCCGAATTGCTTACTTTTCTTTAATAAACTGTCACCTCTCCTACGGTATTTTATTATGGGGCGCCAGCCCAAGTGCTATTGGGGTTTTGCAAGCACAAAAAAGAGCCTTGCGTGTTTTATGTAAGGTCCCTTCGCGTGAATCTTGTAGACTTCTCTTTAAACAGAACAAAATTTTAACTGTACCTTGTTTGTACATATTTCATTGTTTACTTTATGTCAAGCAAAACATTACTAAATTTTGTACTGTATCAGATGGAAAATATCGAGCAACTAGATATGGTACCCATCTTAAAACTCCAAAATTGAGACTGGAAGTGGGAAAGAATTCACCTCTTTACTGGGGACCTAAATTTTATAATAAGCTCCCAAAGCAAACAATAAATCTTAATTTTCGTAATTTTAAGAAGAGTATCAAATCGATGTTGCTTGAAAATACATATTATTTTTTTAATGAATTTCTGGATAGTACATATCTAAATGGCTAATGTTATTTACATGTAATCTTTTTGTCATGTATATGTAAATTTTTTTATATGTAATTTTCATTAATTATTTATTGTAACACCTAGACATATTCCATAAATGTAATTTTCATTTCACGGTAATAAATACACTATTATTATTATTATTATTATTATTATTATTATAGGTTATAGTATTTATCCGAATGACTAGAGAAGTCTCTAGATGGAATACGTGGATTTTTCATTCAAAATTTATTGGTATTTATAATTTTTGATATATACCCACAATTTATTATCACTTACTAAATACCTACTTACTTCTAAACATCCTTATTCCAAAATCATAAAGAAAATAGCAACCAACTGGCGAACATAGGGATTTTCCAGCCCGATCCGCTCACGAGTTTTGAAAACAAACTATTTGAAAGGCCATCAAAGTAAGTAACATGAAGTACAATGAAATATTTATACTCAATTAACGAATTATGACTTTCAATCATATTATAAAGACGGGGGAGTCTTCCCGAGATTGCCAAATTTCCACTCAGCACCGCATTTGTTATTACTCCGGACTTTGATGTTTATTTGGAGTCCTATCCCCTCGGCTTCACTATTTAATTCTATTATCATTTGGTCCATTTCTCTTATTCGTACGAGTACCTTTCAAATATTTACAAAAAGTAAGACAGATTTTTTTTGCTACTGCTTTATTGCTTTTCGAAAAATATTCGCCTTTAAGATTTATACACTTTTGCATGTGTTCAAACCAATACTCTAAAAATTTTTTCCACTCTGAAGTTGGTATCTCAAAAACATGGTTTTCGAAGGCTTCAACAGTTTCTTGAGATGATGAAAATCGTTGTCCACGCATATTTTGTTTGACGTTGGGGAACAAAAAAAAAATTGTTAGGGGATAAATCAGGTGAATACGGGCAATGAGACAGTAATTCGATGTTTTTCTCCTTCAAATAATCAATTGTTTGACGTGTGGGAGCTTGCATTGTCATGATGAAGAATGATACGACGTTTTTGGTTGTTTTTCCTGATTTTGTCTATGACTTCTGGCAAACAAATTGTTGTATACCATTCAGCATTAACTGTTCTCCGATCCTCTAAAGGAATGGTTCCAGTACAACCGAAAAAACAAGTGATCATTTTCTTGGAAGTACTTCGTGAACGAACAACTTTTGTGGGTTTCGGTTTATCTTGGGAGACCCAAACAGTGGATTGTTGCTTAGTTTCCGGTTCATATGAATAAATCCAAGTTTCATAACCTGTAACTTTGTATACAGATTTTGCAGTGCCTAGGTTGTATATTTTTAGCATTCCCTTACCCCAATCAACATGAGCCTTTTTTTTGAGCTTCGGTCAAATTATGCGGAATCCATCGGGAACAGATCTTTTTCACAGCTAAATGTTCATGCAAAATCGAATGTATTGCAGTCTGCGATATGCCAAAGAATGCCTCTATCTCATGGTAAGTTACATGCCGATCTTCTTCAATCATTATGCGTACAGCATCGATGTTGTTTTGAATCACAACCGATTTTGGTGGACCTTCACGAGATTCATCACTGACGGCCGCACGACCACGACGAAATTCTGCAAACCAATTGTAAACAGTCTTTTCTGATGGTGCTTCAAAAGTTGAACGAAGCGAATCTATGCATTGTTGTTGAGTTAGGCCTATACTAAAATCGTAAAAAATCCAAGGAAAAACCTCCATGAGTAATATCCATTTTTTCACAAACTTGTTTTTTAAACGCTCACTGTCAACAAAGTACTCGGTCAATTTATAAGCTGCCACTGATTTTACAAAAACAAATGTCAAATATTTACGAATATAGTAATAATAATAATAATAATAATTTTTATTTATATAGCTTGTAGCTAATAATAGACACATTTTAATATTGCCATCTAGTGGCCGTTTGTAAAAACATAAAAGGTAACCCTCGACTTTTTTAATGTTGCTGTTTTGTTAATCTTTCACAAGATTAATATTTTTATTTCTAATTTACGACTACCATAAGATTTTATATCACTCTTTCTACAAACCGTGTTAAATTGCAATAACTAAAGTCCCTGTATTTTACAACTAAAACGAATTATTATATGTTTACTATTACACACAACTTAATAAGGCCAGTGTTTCTCAAAATTTCAACATTCAAGGTCAATTTTACGGATCAGTTAATGATCATCGTGAATGGATGATCTGAAGATCACAGTTTGACAAATACTAATATGTACTCATCTTATTTTTATATTTACAGTTACGCAAATTCTAATTTTAAAATAATGCATTGTATTGTATTTACGTAATAAGTTATTTATATCATAAATAATTCATAATGAAAATTACGGAAAACACGAAAGTAGTAATTATTCTTAATGTATGCATAACTTTTATAGTGATTTATTTTATGAATGAATAAATAAAAAATGTTATTGATATTAGTATAAACTAAATGATTGTTTAAACAATTTAAAAAATACAATTAGTAATTTCTCTTTTCCAAATCTTAAATAAATGTAACATGAAAAGGAAGTAAACAATTATATGTTTGTTCAGTAAATAATTTGTTAGCAAATTGATTTAGCAAGTGAAATCTTTACCAATAAGTCACAAAAAATGATAATGACCTTATGAAATTGGGCTATTGTAAATTTGTCATAGTTTGTAATATGTATCTTTAATTTGGAAATAAATAATATGATCAGTGGACTGGAATAAGTGCAATAAGAAAGCATTTATAGAAATGTAGAATATGTGTGAAGCCAAATATGAATTAATTTGATTTCTGTGTTCTTGAGCACTATTCTGGCCTCACGCAAGTACATATTGTTTTGTCTTTTCAGGTATTTTGCATATTAGTGCTGGCTGGATTAATTTTTTTTAACGAAAGCAATATAGCCCCCCCGAGGAGGGTGATACGGAAATAATGAAAATGTAAGAATTTTAACTATGTGTAGCAAGGATCGGTAACCTTTTCGCAAAAAAATCACCTTTAATGGCTAGCTATAGTCCGTTCAAAGGTGAGTATGCAGTACAGGACACATGGAGTAGTTCTTTTTCATACTCTCTAATGGGTTTATACAATCACGCTATCCTTTTCTTGCTTGTCGACGTTGCCAGCTCTAAAACGCGCTTATCTGTGAAGACGCAGTAATCTACAAATGGTCATTTGTTTTTGTTGAGTATTATTTTGGGTTTTATAAGAGTTGATTTTTGTAAATCATACGAGTTTTTCATATTATTATAATTGACACATTAGACACTTTTACAATATTTGGCAACACCGCTCCCATTTGCCATAAGAGCAATACTGCATTCTCACCTTTGAACGCACTATTCGCGATTCAAACTAACGTTGGCGGCGCTGCGTACGACAGTTGATGGCTGACAAGAAGCGTATATGTCAGAAGTTTTTTCTTAATATTTACCAGTTCAAACAATATTTCTATATTCCTATAATGACAATGGGCACAAAAAAAAATCACTATAATGTGATATTTGGCATTATATCTCATCAGATAATTTCTTGTAATCCGGCGTTGAAATATCAGTTTTCAGGCAATGTTCCTGTATCACTAAGTCGGGGACGATACTTTGATTTCAAATTCTTAATATTTGGAAAAAAGAGATTCACACGAATATGTAGTTACATCCTTTTAATAAAGGGTACCTATTTTTACCAACCAAATTCCAAAATAGTTCATCATTCTGATGTGCAGGGTCGGAGCGAGGGTCTTTGGCGCCCTTATGCAAGATTTAATGAAGCGCCCCCAGAGAGGGCAAAATTTTAAGTGAAGACCTAAAAACAAAAAAGGTCTTGACTTCTAAATTTCAAGTGAAGACCTAAAAAAAGGTCCTTTAATGCCCTCTGGCATCAAGCGCCCTAATGCCTTGTTTACTTGCGTTTCCCCAACCCTGCTGATGTGATTTGAAAATTTATTTTGTCTTTTATTAAATTTATTATATCCAATTTTCTGTATCACTATAGTGCGTTCAAAGGTGAGTTTGCAGTACAGGGCATATGGAGTAGTTCTATTTCATACTCTCTAATGGGTTTACACAATGACGCTATCCTTTTCTTGCTTGTCGACGTTGCTAGCTCTAAAACGCGCTGATCTGTGAAGACGCAGTATTCTGCCATTTGTTTTTGTTGAGTTATATTTTGAGTTTTTAAGAGTTGATTTTTGTAAATCATACGAGTGTTTCATATTATTATAATTGACACATTTGACACTTTTACAACATTTGGCAACACCGCTCCCATTTGCCATAAGAGCTATACTGCAAACTCACCTTTGAACGCACTATAATTTTAAAATAAATTGCAATCTTACCAGAAGCATCCTCGTCCATAGTGGTAAATGGATTAACAAAAAATATTATGAATGAATCCATTTCAGAAAATTGCTGAATAGAGCTAAAAAATATAGCTGTTATATTTTGTTTCCCTTTAACATCTACATGTTTTGTTTCTTCAGCAGTATGAAATGGTTCCACGACAACTCGTCTACAGACTTTACGTCTACGACATTTCGTATAGTGACATTAGGCATACCGACTTTTCGTCTACCACGACAATTCGTATACAGATTTTTCGTCTACCACGACATTTAGTATAGGGAAATAAATTCAAGATCCCAGCGCTACGGTGGTCAATTTTTAACTTGGCTAGAGCAACGGTTCTTAAACTGTGGTCCGCGAAACAATTTTGACATTAACTTTACATCCCCCAACTTTTCGCTTTTATTCAAATAACTCATTTAATAAAAATCCTACATGGTCAGGACTTTTTGTATTTGTTGTTACTTAACTAGTTATTGACATAACTAAACAATAATTAGGAATAAAATTATTATTTTTATTCAACTGCAAATTATTTACAGAAAACATAATATAATAAGATTTATTTTGACCAATATTTGACCAAGAAATGTTTGTATGAGATTAACTTTTCTAATTCTTTTTACTACTATTTTTATTCATTTTATGTTTTTTATTTGTAATGCTAATAAAAATGTTCCTCTCTATAAATGCGCAAGACCATTTATTAAAATGACCAGCGATAAATTTTTACCAATATTTATTATAACGTAGTGTCTATGAGATTACTGAGCCAGAAATTAAGTCTCAAGAACGACGTTAAATGCCTAGGGAAAAAAATGTTGTTCAATAGGGGGTCCTCGGACTATATAAGTTTAAGAACCCCTAGGCTAGAGGACATTCAAAATTTGGTTGTGTTGTGTTTACACAGCTGTCAAGCTAAAATTGTAGAAATAAATATTTTTTACAATATTTTATGAATCTGTTTTGCCGTTTTATCAACAAATAGGTGTAATAGAAATATTTAAATACCATATTTAATTCCAAAAAAATATCCTCTAGCCTATTCGCGACTCCAAATAACAGTGATACATCTAGTGGCGGCTTGGTAAATTAAACAGAAGCGAAATAATATTTGTAGTGTGTCGTGCTGCAGTTTATGTGAATTAAGACGTATTTTTAAATATAGTGACTTAATTACAGTGCTTTTTTGCCGAAATATTGTTATAAAACTCAAAATAACACTCAACAAAAACAAATGGCCAAATTTGTAGAATACTGCGTCTTCACAGATCAGCGCGTTTTAGAGCTGGCAACGTCGACAAGCAAGAAAAGGATAGCGTCATTGTGTAGACCCATTAGAGAGTATGAAAAAGAACTACTCCATATGCCCTGTACTGCAAACTCACCTTTGAACGCAATATAGTTAAAAATTGACCACCGTCGCGCTGGGATCTTAAATTTATTTCCCTATACCGACTTTACGTCAACTGACATTACATTTACCAGGTTAATTCGTTTACTAAAATAAAATTTTATTTTATTTTATTCTAAGCAATTTATAAAAAATAAATTTTAGGGGTATTAATCATTCCATCTTTCGAGAGGCCTTAAGTCGATGTCTTCCTTCTCAGCTACCATTTATACAACATATAAAAACTTGTTATTATTACTTACCAATTTTAAAATTTCACGTAAACTACATAATAACAATTGTTAAAAATATTATGATGTAACCCATTATACCATTTTGTAATATGAAGTCTTTGTATTAGTTTACAAATTACAATATAAGTTGTTATTATGTAAAAAATACAATAGTATTGTTACAATGTAACAACTGACCAACTTGTATATAAATGTTAGTAAAATTTCTTTCGTCACTATTTTGTCAATTTGTATTTAAAAAAAAGAGAATAAAGTGATTAAGAAGATCTATGAATTATCCGTTGATCAGAACTCGCAAAAGATGCAATCTAATAAGTGGTATTCAAGATATTTGAAAAGATCTGCCCCTGAACCGAGCATACTATACCCTGACAGTCTATACCTGCATCTATCAAAAATTGTCTACTTTAAGTTGTCACTTTTTTAATTCACAATTAACTCGTATTAAAGTTGCAGTTCCTAAATTTTTTGTAGGATTTATAGGAAAAAATCCTTGTGAAAAACTAAACAATACAGACAGCTAGATCAGCGGTTCTTAAAATGTGGTCTGCGGACCCCTAGGGGTCCGCGAAACAATTTTTACATTAACTTTACATCCCCTAACTTTTCGCTTTTATTGAAATAACTCATTTAATAAAAATCCTACATGGTCAGAACTTTTTGTATTTGTTGTTACCTAACTAGTTATTGATATAAGTAAATAATTAGGAAAAATGTAATTATTTTTATTCAATTGCTAATTATTTACAGAAAACATATTATAATAAGATATATTTTGACTGATATTTGACCAAGAAATGTTTGTATGAGCTTAACGTATTATAATTTGTAACTTTTCTAATTCTTTTTATTACTATTTTTACTCATTTTATGTTTTTTATTCGTAAAGCTAATAAAAATGTTCATCTCTAAAAATGCGCAAGACCATTTATTAAAATAACCAGCGATACATTTTTACCAATATTTATTATAACGTAGTGCCTATGAGATTACTGAGCCAGAAAGTAAGTCTCAAGAACAACGTAAAATGTCTATGGTAGGGATGGGGTCCGCAAAAAAAATTTTGTTCAAGAGGGGGTCCTCGGACTACATAAGTTTAAGAACCCCTGAGCTAGATGAACAAATAGTTGACAAACGGAAAGACATAGACTACGTCATTTAAATACACAGTTTCATGCTATTTTGCAAGGTATTTTATTTAAATCCACAAAAAATGATAATTACAAATGACCTTGATTAGGGTTCTATATATTTTTTATCAATAGAAAAACTTGGAACATCCGGTCCCCATTTATTCAATCTAAACTCTTCCTTCGAGCATATCCAACCATATTCACCATTCACAGTTGGTGGAACTGGTTTAATAGTTCGAGGATCAGCTGTTTTAAACAATTTTTTCTCCAACTCAGTCATTGGTTTTGTTTCAGTAATTTTTGCTAAATCCTTCTGAAGAGTACTAAAAAATACGTAAATTTGACATTTAATAATAAAATAGTTCGTTAAAATTATTAACTTTCGTACATATATTCTACACTTTAGTGTACAGAAAAAAAAATTCCTTACATATATTCGTTAACCAGCCATCGCCAATTTTTTTTCCAAGCATATTTACATGTTACTTCTTTTTTTATTGCATCTTTATGAATTCGGTCATTCCTTACAGTAGCTATTGTTTTATCTGGCATTTTGAAAATTAAATCCAAACTTTACCACCCAAAGTTAATAATATTACAACATAAACTTACGAAAAAAAAAATATATGCCAAAAAGGTTTTCAAAATGTCATTTGTGACAATGTAACGATATTTTAAAATCTAGCAGCCATATTTACATAGTTGTATAACAGGTTGCATACTTGCTGACGTAAAGAGAATCTCATAGTAACTGACAGCATAAAAACGATTTTTATAATACTACTGCCGAAGACATTGAATAAAAAGATTAAAGAACGTTAAAAAGATTATTACATACTATGTAATACTCCGTTGATTCCGTATGATTTTCTCAATTAATAACTGTTTTATCCTTATTCCACAAAGACATATTTAACTTGAATAAAAAAAAAAAATTATTGAAATAATCAAATGTGAGATATCTTTTAAAACATAACCTAACTTTTCACCAGGTTGTCAGCTCATACAAGTCAAATATATGTAGAAGTCTGCTCATACAGACAGTATGAGCAAATGTCAATGGATTTGACAAATTATACAAATTGTATGAGCTCATGTATGAGGTGATGTATCGCGACAAGTCAATTTGACTTGCATCTCATACAAGTCCTCATACTTGTATCTAAATGTAAATGAACCTTTAGCATGCAATAAATCGTTTCTTACATGAAGTAGACTAAGTGCAATTCTGTGGCAAATCTGTAAGCTTACAGACAAAATCTATAAGAAACTGTCCATAACAACACATAAAACAACTACTTACAGTCCATCTATTTAAGCCTGGCAGATGACCTTGGGTGCGCAGTAGCAATCACTAGAAATTGGAGTGGGGACGTCAGTTGACTTCAGACTGTCTTGCTGCAAGCATCAGTGAAAGTACATTCGGATGAAAAAGTATAATGGAATTTAAGACGAAATTATGCGGGCGCGTAAACCATAGTCAGTGTAAGGAGATTATTAGTAATGTGATTGACTTTATGACTAAGTAAGCTGCAGCAGGGAACGTGATTATACCTTTGAAGAATATTTTGGATCGAGTTTCAGCGTGCACAGGCGTTTCTGCAAGAAGTTTAAGTAGATTTAACAAGAAAAAAAAAAGTGTCTGCAGGTTAGACAAGTTAAAAGTTGTAATACAATATAACTTTAATACAAAGATGAGACGGACGGAACAACTATTTTGAACAAAAGAATCCGAAATTTCACGTTCTAAATTAACAATCTGAATAAATATCTTTGTTATAAGACGCAACAAAGCTGTTCAACAAAAACATTTATTTTGTTTGGTAAACTTAGTTCAGTTCTTAACAGGCTTTTCAGTTTTATTTCATTGTTATATTATTTATACATTATTATTTTCTAAATTCAGGTGAATGTTCCACATTTTCGTCACCTAGAAAACAGAAAGAAAGAAGTGAACAGAAAATATAAAAAGTAATCCATTAAATTGTGGAAAAAATTAATATTTTGATGAAAACTTGTGTCTCGTACTGTACAGTCCAAGCGCTCGATCCTCTCTTTCTTTCCGAATGCGTTCTTCCTCTGCGCGAAACTGATTTCCCACACGCCAGTACTAAATAGATTTGCTGTAGATACGATCGTCTGTAGCTTATAGATTTGTCACAGAATTGCCGCTTTTGCTAAACAAATTGATCTAAAGCTTCACTTTTGTGATAAAAGTTATTAGAATTCAAAATCTAGTTCCACTTAAACCAAAGAAACATGCTATAACCAGATTTATGAAATGCTAAACCGAAAGAAATAATGTTGTTGCAGCAATAATTAATAAAAAAAAAATTAATATTTGTATAAATATTTATTGAATATAATAAAAAATAATAAAATATAAAAAATAAATAAAATGATAAATAGGTAATTGTATAAATAAAAAATAATGTATAAAATATAAAAATTGTAAAATTAAACATCACTATAATCCTCTTGAAACTCAGGATATTTATATACATCCGGTCCATGTTCGAGCCTAAATTCAGGTCTAGTACAGATCCATCCATATTCATGGTTAGTAGAATTCGGAACAGGTTTTATAGTCCTGTCCTGGATAATTGAAGGTTTTCTGTTATAGTTTGGTGCGTTCTCTGATATTTCTTTCAATGCTTTCTGCAGCTTCCTAAAATATATGTTTTATTAAGTACATATACAGGCTATTCCCAGGGCCGGCGCTAGGATTTGCGAGGTCATGTGCCAGGGCAGGCGCGAGGCCATGTACGAGATTGACACGAAACATTTATATTGACACGGTGGTCAAAAAGGGCTGGTTCAATAATGATGGACCACGCAAAATGACGGAATGAACGAGATACATCAGCCAAAATGTAATTTTCCTTACCTGGCCTATTTTCCAATACTGTCCGCTTCCACGCTATGTTTACATATTAGATACAGAGCCGCAGTAAGGGAGGGGGCTACGGCCCCTAGCGCACTAAGGAAAAGGGCGTCGATGAGCTTGACTAAGGGGCGCCACATTGCGAAAGTGAGGACCTTTTTTTTTGCTCTTCACTTGGATTTTGGGAGGTGAGGACCTTTTTAGGGTTTTGTAGGTATGACAAAAAAACCCTTATACCGTCATTTTGTCGTCTGTCTGTCTGTCTGTTCGGTAAAAATTGTAGCCAAACGGCTAAACCTAGAGAGTTGAAATTTGGCATGCTTATACAACTCTTTGACCCGCACATAGGAAAAATACTAAAACATCTAAAAAACATATCCCCCTAAAAATATAAACAAATATGTGCTCATTGATTCTGAGTAGGGTATCAAATGAAAGCCCTTAGTACGTGGATTAACGATCAAAATTTTATTGTTGCAAAATAAATTATTTTGAGGCGATTTTTGCCAAAATTGTGCAAAAAAAAATTTGTCCCACACCTGTAGCCCAGATGGTTTAAACTAAAAATCTGAAAAAATTCTAAGTAATGTACATTGGTGTGAACCAGAATAGTACAACAGGAATTTTTGATCATATTATGTTTTCGGAAAATAACGCATTTTTTGTGTTTTTAAGTAAAATATGTAATATATTTAATCCGCTATTTAACATACTAAACGAGTGATCCTGTATAGCACAGTGGTAGCATTGTCGCTTAGTGAGTTAAAACTACTGTAAGAAACTGTGTTCGAATCCCGTTAATTTTTATTTTTTCAGTTTTTTTTTGCATTTTTATTTTGTTTAAATTATTTTGTCAAAATTCTAGTTATATTTTGGTAAATGTTGCATTTAATTTTTAAAAGCGTAAATTTAATAACCAGTGGGAAGTTATGAAATTATAATTTAATTCTATATTTGAAGCCATAGGCGCAATTTTCAAAATCTTAATGAACCTTGCTATATAAAAAAAATACTGCACATATTTAGAAACTTAAATAATGGTATTAGGCATTCGAATTAAAATTCATAAAAAAATATTTTGACATAAAATTTGTTTTGGCATCCCAAATAATCATCACATAGTTAATAAATACCTGCGAAACCCTGAAATGTGTGAAAATTCACACTTCACATCAATTTTTTTTTGCTCGTCATCTAGATTTTGGTAGGTGAGAATCTTGTTTTTGCTTATCACTTACATTTATTTGCCAAGGGCGCCAAAACACAGTTTTGCCCCTAGCGCAAGTTTTCCTTACTGCGGCTCTGATTAGATACTCCTATAATGTTTCAAATGTATATATTTTAATGAAGGATACATTTAGTGAATGTTAAACTTTTTTTTTTTTTTCTGTGGCATCTGTCAATAACTTTCGGCTGTGTGTTTTTCTCTCGTATTCGGGGAATCACAGCGCTTCACAGTTGATGCAAAGCACCTTACCCGTTTTCTTCTTTCTAATTTCAGCGCGCTCGAAAACTACATATACAATTTAGATGGGAGTTTGGTGTAAGCAAGTACGCGCGATTCTGAAAGTTCGCATCATGCGCGAGGCCTGTAGGGCCGCTAGGCCATGTGCCACTGCACATGCCTAGCGCCGGCCCTGGCTATTCCATCCTTTAAGCTGAACCAAATGGAATTTTAATTTTCTTAAGTTGTCACGAGCTAATTTTTTAATGTTTAAAGTTAACTTTTCCTAAAAAAAAGTTATCCAAAGCTTCAATCAAACATTTACTAGCATTCAAAATCTAGTTCCGCTTAAACCAAAGAAACAGTCTTGCCATAAATACATAACGGAGAAGCAACATTTAAATTGTTTACGACGGACAAGAGAGCATCAAATTTAACCTTATGATAGATTAAATATAATATTACTGACACATATTCTTCAGGTAACCATGCCCAATCAAGTTCCCACTGTAAATTTATTTTGTCCGTTCTTCTGGCTACTTCCTTTACCACGTTTGGTGGCAGTATAAATTCTTTCTTCTTCTTCGAATCTGTCATGTTTAAAGTTCTTGAAGTGTAAAAAACAAACTAATAACATTTGACAAATTATTTCTTAGCTACCTATGCAGCGTTAAATTAAATCTGAAATCGGGAACCGGCGGCTTTTAGCTGAAAAAAGTATGGCTATTTATTTTCAGTAGAAAAATATACTACAATTGTATTACAATTTGTATTAATACAATTAATACAAACATGTTTATTGAGTTTTTGTTGGATTGGCTCGTTGTTTCAGAAAGGTTTGCGACTAGGGTTGCCAACATTGCATCGATGCTGATCCGAAGAAAAATAATTATGATTTAGGGGGGGGGGATATTACAAAATTAAATATTTATTGTTCAAGGCAAATAATAATATTATTAATATTTCTGAATAGTTTAACAATCATAAAATAAAATTATAAATTTTATAAAACATTTATTTTATACATTCACAACATAAAAAACAAATCTGTCATAATTTACAGGAGGTACATAGACTATGAATAAACGGAACTAAATTTTTATGAAAAAAATAAGAATGTTATTTTCTAAAATTATATTTCTTGTCACTTTGTGATGTCAATGACAAATCGACTTAAGCGAATGACATACCACTGCGCAGCTAAAAGCGGTTAACCCGAAGAATTTTATTGCGAAACCGGAGCCTCCGGGTCAAAATGACTATGTTGGCAACACTATTTGCGACCTCTGTATCACTAACGACTGGTGGGTAAAATATTTGGGGGACACGTTTTGATCAATGTCAATATATTTCAGTGTCCAGCCTACGGTTCGCGGCCTGAAACTGGCCCAACAATAGGTTTCAAACGGCTCGCATGAAATTTTTACCCCTTGTTTTTTTAGAATCACCTTCCCAGTTCCTCAAAAGATTTTTGGAATGTCTCCCCCCCCCCGTTCGTAATTGATTTTCAGAATTTCTTCCCCACGTTCTAAAATGATTTCCAGATTTTGGCCCACCCGTTCTCTGTGATTTTTAAATATCTGGCCCCCAATCCAACTCAATCTGTCCTGTGAAACATATTTAGAATTCATATACACAATGTATTAAGGTAGAGGGAACACGATTTTTCTCAAAAACGCGATCTGTAAGTTGGTAAAAAAATTTAAAGACCCGAGTCAACTCGACATAATGACATAAAAAATATTTCGCTTTCAATTTATACTTCCAAGCACGACTTGAAAGTGAATAATTTTTTATTATATATTTTTTTTATTAAGCTCCGAGCTACAGATAGCTCAATCCTCGGTCGTTAAGAAATTGTAGCTTCTGGTGCCCCATTCTAAATTATTACCATTGTATTTTACTGAACTCTCTATCAATGTTCTATTTCCATTTTTGTTTGATTATAAAATATTCAATTTTGGCCAATGAGGACCAATATTTTTTATTAATAATATAGTTTCATAGTTAAGCACGTTAGTTTTAATATAATGCACTGAATCCAGTTTCACGTCTGAGTAAAATCAAATCAAAAGAACGTTAAGCTAAGGCCGCCGGCCTAAATTCACCAATACATTCACACTAACAACCCGCCGCTGTTGCCCTTTCTAGTTAATATTTATTACTTGCGTAGATAAATACATTAGAAATCGCATGTGGCCACACTGTACCGGGACACTAACTAGGACACTTTCTAGATCTAAATTTTTAAAATCTAACACTTAT
Source organism: Liopterus haemorrhoidalis (assembly GCA_963971575.1). Classification (NCBI taxonomy): domain Eukaryota; kingdom Metazoa; phylum Arthropoda; class Insecta; order Coleoptera; family Dytiscidae; genus Liopterus; species Liopterus haemorrhoidalis. The sequence goes on along the minus strand of OZ020617.1, from coordinate 47,358,362 downwards.
ATAAAAAATCTTTGAATTTGAAATCATAAAAATAAATATACGCAGATATAGTTAGCTGGTTTAATGCAATTTTAAGGTATAAATATGATTTAAATTCAGTTTTCCTAATAATTTTTTTGAGGAGGACACTGTCCCAGTGCCCCCCTGTCTCACAAACTTCTATATACAGTAATACCCCGCCACTCGACATTAATTAGTTCTGAAAAAGCGTCGAGTAGCGATTACGTCGAGTGGCGAGTCGAATTTCTCCATAAGAAATAAAGGGAATCATATGTACATATATACATATACATATACATATAAGGAAATACATATATGTATATGTTTTCCTATTAGCTTTGGACCCATAATTATAAATATAAATCACTTATTTTAGCAAAAAACAAAAAGTTCATAGCTGCACTAAATCTGAGTTGTTGTCGTCAAGATATCTAGGCGCGAACTGGCCATACGTTCATTTTGCTTTGTTTACCAAAATATGTATCACGTGATCGGTACTCGATCACGCGTCGTATAGCGATGCTCCGTCGACTCTCACTCTCGACATTTACGTCGAGTGGCGAAAACGTCGAGCTAAGAGGCAGTCGAGTAACGGGGTATTACTGTACCAAATTTATTTCAAAAGCATTCACAGGACAATTCTTAAATTATATATTTGTTTATTTTTTAATTTACAATAAATATAATACAATTTATGAAGTACATTTGTCTTTAACGCAATCCAATTTTGCTTTATCTTTCTCTTGGACTTCTTTTACTGTTTGAAGTCCATCAGAATCGACACATCTGCAAAGACCTCTTCTACACTGGATTGAAACATAGTTGCCATTATCACAACATGTTGGTTTTTCTTTACCACTCATAATACTCGCCGCCCGTGCGCATTCTGAAATAATATAAATATAAAATATTGTTTATAATGAATCTTTGTAAGCACATAGCATAGTTATTATAAAACGCAAAAACGCAAGCAAAATTTTGTCCATGGGAGGGGAATCTTTTGGGGGGCTTAATCAGAGGCGTAACTTCAAGTCCCCTCTCCCCGCTAATATTATACTTCACAAGACAAATATACATAAGGTGACCAGACGTCCCGATTTTGGCAGGACAGTCCCGATTTCTAACAATTTGTCCTGCGTCCCGCGGCGTTTTGCGTGCCAACAAATCGTTTGGGGCGCGTAGGCGCAGCTGCAGCAACGAAGCAGCGCGTGTTTACAGACTGTCCAAAGAGCGACCATTTTGCTTGTTACATTACTTTCGGACTTTAAACATAATTTAATGTGTGAAATATAATTTAAAAAAATGTCCGTTGAATTGAAACATATTCAATGTTGTATTTTAACTAATGATTTTATTTTTTTTAACTATTTATCTATTTATTTTTTAACTATTTATCTATTTATTTTTTTAACATTTTATTAACCATTTTTAGGGTTTTGTAGGTATGACCAAAAAACCCTTATACCGTCATTTTGTCGTCTGTCTGTCTGTCTGTCTGTTCGGTAAAAATTCTAGCCAAACGGCTAAACCTAGAGAGTTGAAATTTGGCATGCTTGTACAACTTTTTGACCCGCACATAGGAAAAATACTAAAACATCTAAAAAACATATCCCCCTAAAAATATAAACAAATATGTGCTCATCGAAAACAAAAATATTTTTTTTTAATTCTGAGTAGGGTATCAAATGAAAGCCCTTAGTACGTGGATTAACGATCAAATTTTTATTTTTGCAAAATAAATTATTTTGATGCGATTTTTGCCAAAATTGTGCAAAAAAATTTTTGTCCCACACCCTGTAGCCCAGATGGTTTAAACTAAAAATCTAAAAAAATTCCAAGTAATGTATATTGGTGTGAACCGAAATAGTACAACAGGAATTTTTGATCAGATAATGTTTTCGGAAAATAACGCATTTTTTGTGGTTTTTGGTTCACAAAGTACAAAAGTTATACCAATGTAAGACACTCATATACAAAGCGTCCGATGGCGCAACGGGTTAGAGCGTTGGTGTCGGAAGCTAAAATTCTCTGGAATACGAAGGGTTTCGAGTTCGAGTACGGACGGAGTGAGTTTTATTTTTTCTGTTTTTTTTTTTTTGCATTTTTATTATGTTGAAATTATTTTGTCAAAATTCTAGTTATATTTTGACAAATGTTGTATTTAATTTTTAAGAGCGTAAATTTAATAACCAGTCTTATTATATGATTAACAGACGATAAATTATTTTAAAAATATCGTTCATTTTGCCGTTATTACTATAAAGTAAAATTTGTCCTACACACTCAGCATACCGCCTTCACTTATTATATACCTGCGAAACCCTGAAATGTGTGAATATTCACACTTCACATCAATTTTTTATATACTTTTTATATTTGCAAGTAAATTTATTTTATATAAATTTTTTATTAAACATTGTTTCTGTATTTATAAAAAAAATCGATGTAATAATTTTGTAATTGAATTTCTTTTAGGCTTTGAAAATGATTCAGAGAAGAATCGAAACTAGTAAGCAAATAAATATGTTTTAACTATTTGACAAGAAAACGTAGTTTTATTAGACCGATACCCCAAAAAATTAATACTTATCCAAACCATTTAATACTGTCAAAGAATCTATTTATACAATAATTTAACAAGTTCTTGCAATATATTTCATGACATTTTAAACAACGACAAAAATCTACTTAAAAAAAATCACTTAAATGAGAAATATGCGAAAGAAAAAGGATTTTTAAAGTTTATAATACTATATATATATTCCACCCCTCCCCCTGTCAATGGTGTCCAATGTTAAAATCTGGTCACCTTAAATCCTATACATAAATAGTTATAATAAACTTGGGACCCAAAACTGTCCCCCACGATACTCAATTCCCAAACTCCCATGCTATGAGCTTAAGCTATATCTTGCTTCATTATAAATAAGACTTCATATGAGGGTTCTAAATGCAAAACTTGCAACGTCCACTCTTTTGCAGGAGAGACGAAAAACTGTTATTGAATATTGCAGACATTTTTTTACAAACAATTCTTTTTAATTGTCTTAGTATTATGGTTATCTACCAATAGGCGGTATAAGGTCAAATATTGGTGGCAGGAATAAATAATAAAAAAGTCTTTAAGTTTGGACTTTTGTTGTTGTACTATTCTTTTACGCCTGCAGTCTAGAGTCGTCTTTTTAATTGATACACCAATATCATTCATTGTTACTCTTAATCAGTGTTGTAATATATACATTTAAAAAAATATCTAGATACAGATACAGATACCTAAGAAAAATTGTATCTAGATGCAGATACAGATACAGAATTATAAAAAATAACTAGATACAGATCACTAAAAGTGAAAATACCATATTTTTTACCAAATAAACAGTGCATGTTAATTAGTATTATACAGACTGTTCAAATATGACCGTGACGTTACAAAAAGCCCACTAAATTCAAGGTAATACACTATACTACGGAATAAATTTGTACTAAATGCCGTATGTATTATAGATACGCAACTATGTTCTTGTTAAGAAGGTGTTCCTTACAATCAAATTTTAACCTTAATTGAAGTGGAATTCGTGTAATGTCACCAACCTTTTTATATCACTAATAAAAAATTACTGAAATATGTGATTATTTTAATTTAATTTATAAATAAAATTTTAGTTAACATTATCACGCTTACAAATTAAATTTATATGAACGTTTAATAATTTATTCAATTTTACGTTCTTTAGGAAACACACCTTACTTATCTTACTGATTTCAATTAGGAAATGAACTTAATATCCACACTAGCATGACCGGCCTTTGGGTGAGGCGGACTAGAGCCAGGCCTCAAGTGAAGAAATGCCTCAAAAAAATTATCAAAGTGTATTTTCAATCACTGAATACTTTTGAAGGGTCTTAATTTGTCTTACCCAAGGCTTCACAAAACCACGGTCCATTCCCAAACCACTTGTGTGGATTTAATTTTTCATGTTTTTAGTAAATTGCTCACCAAAATAGCAACAATAGTTATTCAAAAACTTAGTTTTCATTAATAATGACCCATTTTCCTTAATTGTTGTACTTACTATTGTGGTACCTAAATACCTACTATTTTTACGGCCGTTCAAAAGCTATGAAAAACGAGTGAGCTTTTTTTGACATTCCATATAAATTTAATTTGTAAACTTCAGAATTTCAATTGTTTTCTGAATTTTGTTTATAGTTAAAATAAAATATTTAGGCCCGGTCTTTCCACCTTCAGATAAGGTTCCAGGTAACTATCTGACAGATAAGGTTATTTGTAATTTCATCTGCTGAATAAATGTCAATACCAGTCATTGAATTCAGTACGTCAATCTCATTATCCGTTAGATGACTATCCGATAGATACACTTGTATAAAAAACCGGGCCTTAATAAAATTTAATTCAAGGCCTACTAGACGCTGTTTTTCGTATATCATATTGTATTTTAAATGTAGGTAATTTAAAAACCTACTAATTATCTTAAAAATATACTAATAAATTCAGGTTAATTTAATATTATTTATGTTATTTATTTTATTAAAATTTGCAGTTTACAGTATTAAGAAAATATATGTTTACTTGCAATTCTTATGGGGAAAACATTGATGTAAGCAATCCGCACAACTCCTAGGGGCAACTCCCCGCCTATGGGGACTACAACACTACTCTTAGGCCCGGTCTTTCCACCTTCAGTTAAAGTCCCAGGTAACTATCTGACAGATAAGGTTATTTGTAACTTCATCTGCTGAATAAATGTCAATACCAGTCAGTGAATCCAATATGTCAGACATCTCAAGTTACAAATAACCTTATCTGTCAGATAGTTACCTGGAACTTTATCTGAAGGTGGAAAAACCGGCCCTTAAAGTGACAATTTATAAGTAAACTATTATATCAGCCTATCGGCTGATTTCACTGTATAAAAATAAAGTAACGATCAAAGCATCTGAAATACAGATACAAGATACTTAAATTTAAATATCTAGATACATATACAGATACATATTTCAAAAAGTATCTGAATTGCATCTAAATACTTGAAAAAGTAATTAGATACATTACAACACTACTCTTAGGCCCGGTCTTTCCACCTTCAGTTAAAGTCCCAGGAACTATCTGACAGATAAGGTTATTTGTAACTTCATCTGCTGAATAAATGTCAATACCAGTCAGTGAATCCAATACGTCAGTCTCATTATCCGTTAGATAACTATCCGATAGATACATTTGTATAGAAAGAAGGGATGACATTTACTCAGCAGATGAAGTTACAAATAACCTTATCTGTCAGATAGTTACCTGGGACTTTATCTGAAGGTGGAAAGACCGGGCCTTAATAATACAACAATAATGAAACCATGTTTTGGATAGCTATTTTATACTGTACTAAGTGAATTTTGCACTCACACTTTTTGCTGCCTTATTACAGAATAAGGCAGCAAACAGTCCACCATAGAGAGCAGAATGCCGTGCATAACTCTTTTTTTTTAAGTGGACATGGCGGATTTTGCATTTAGACCCCTCATTATTTTCATTATTTTATTGTTTAACTTACTGCAATTCATTGTTTTCGCAAGTTGGCCTGATTTAGGCACCTTATATGGTGTTCCATCTGGTTTATTTAACATTGTGCTGTTTGGATATGCGCAATAAACACTAAAATATTATTAATTTACGATTTAAAATAACATTATTAATTAGGTATTAGTAATTTGTCAATTATCAAGTTCTTTAAAACTTACTAATCATCTTGTTCTTGTACTGGAGCATATCTTCCATCAAATTGACATTTTGGATATTTAACTCCCAACATTTCCATACCCTGCTCTTTATACATTTTAACTTCTTCCATAACATCTAAATATTTGGCTTCGCATTCGCGTAAATATTGTTTCTCTTCGTGATATTTTTCATTAACTGTAATTAGATGTATCAAAAAGTTGTGAAAACAAAGTTTACCAAAACAATATTTTAGCGCGAAAATTATCTTCCCACCAACGCTACGACCTCACGAGTTCGTATCAAAAGTGGGAAGGAGGTGGAAAATATTTGCAATAAAACGGCGAATTGTGTTGCCACTGGTGGCAGTGGAAGGAATTTGTTAGCAATAAAACATACTTTTAATTATAGGCTCGTGCGCTAAAATCATCGCACTAGAGTAAAATACTACTTTACTCCTTTGTTACATAAATAATTATTACTTACAACACGGCAAGTTATCTTTATTTATCATCGGTACAGCAACTTTTGTGTCTGGATCTGGAAATCCATCATGAGAATCCACACACATACAAGTTTGGTTTAAACATTGAATTTCATCATATCTTCCATCTGGTAAACAATGTGGTCTTAATAAGGAATAGTATTTTTCGCTTACAAGGTTATTTGCAAGATCAACATTACGGGAACATGCTAAAAAATTAATAATTTCTACATTTGATCTTTAAACATATTAGGTAACCAAAAATGTTTGTGCGGGTTTTATTTTCAAAATCAAACATCGGTTGTAATTTTAATCCCTAGCTGTTATGTACAGCTAGGATAGCTGTACATAACGCATCTGATCATAAACAAATATACGGATATAATTTGATATTGACAGTTGTTTGACATTGACAATTTCTAGTTTATTATATAGGAAATTCCAAACGTTTAAGTGGAGCTTACTAAAATGTTTATTTTTCTAACTTGTCATGATCTCTCCTTTTAAGGTTTGAAGAGGGCTTTTGCTAAACAAAATGCCTAATCAAAAGCTTCACTTAAACGGCACAAGTTACTAGAATTCAAAATCTAGTTCCGCTTATACCAAAGAAATAGACTATAGATCTTATGTTGTATATTTACAATACATTTATAATATTACCATAGTATTCGTTAACATAGTCCGCTTACACCACAAAAGTCAGCAAAATCATCAAATCTAGTTAAAATGAAACATCTTACAATACGTTCCTATAGGCTATTCCAAACGTTTCAGCGGAACTACCTGGAATTTTCATTTTTGTAAGTTGTCATAAGCTCTCATTTTAAAACGGTGATATCCGGTTGGAGAAATGTCACGAGAATATGGTGGGGGGGAGGTAAAATTTCCCATCCTAATGCCGAGTTTACATTGGTAGAGTAAAAAAGGTAGTAACTAGCGCAAGTATTATGCGCTTTAGTCTACTATCTTATTTTCAGGATAGTAGATGTTCGTACACAATTGGCATACTATCTTATTTTCTGGATAGTAAGTGTCAAAACAGATTTGGTATCTTCACTGTGATTTTGTTGTGCAATTATCTTTTTGCAAAAAGTAGTTTATGAATATGAATATAAATCGTCGCCGGCGTGATGCCACTAAAAAAACGGTATTTTGTATTACATCATTATCATTTCTTGTGGAGGAAATAACTGATTGTCTTATTGAAGAAATTGGTACAGAATATAAGCCTAAACGTCCATTAATACAACGAACTGATACACTAATGAGGGATGCGATTCCAGCAAGAATAAAATTGTAATTAACGTTTTATTTCCTAGTCACAGGAAATAGTTATCGTAGTGTACAACATCTTTTTCGTGTGTCAAAGGCAGCTATTTCACAGATGATTTCAGAAATCATCAATTAATAAATCAAGTTACGCAATTAATGTAAATAAATTATAATTTACCTGATATGGGTTTTTTTCTATTTGTTATGACAGGTTACCGCTTGCCGCCAATTTGAAATGAATCAGTTTTGCGTAGTGGGGGAAAAGATAGTAGCTAGTAAATACGTCGACGAGCTAGCTGCTATCCTAGCCCAACTACTAGAAGCTAGTACTCTACTAGTCACATTGTCAACTGTTTACACAGGGATAGTAACTAGGGTGAAGTAAGAGCTCTTGCATTATTCTACAAAGATAACAATTTTTCGCTTCTAATGACTCAACCTTGTATAAAAATGAAACTTACTGAGTTTTACAAGCTTGTATTTCACTGGAAAAGAGTCATAAACTGTGAAGGTGATTATTTTAATGAATAATACTTTTAAATTTCCGCCCTTGTTTCATTTTTAATACAAAAAACCGCACAAACTTTTTGACCATCTGATATTTTTTTATTACCGCAATTCATTAATAATTCATCAATATCTGACTCGAATGTCATTTCTCCAAATATTCTTTGGCCGAATCTTGAAACGCAGAAACATCTACAAAGTACCAAATTGCAATAACAAATATTACACAAGGTACAGAAAAAACACAAATCACACTTGGTTAAAGCTCCACAAACTTAATTTATTAAATACTTAATATATATATATTACGGCTTGTTAAACCATCATCAGAAGAATGATTAGGCCTCATTCTTCTGATGATTTTTACATTCTCGTTCCATTTTAATAGGTTAACATTTAGTTAGCAACTGAAATTGCCAGAAGGCGCAAATATCCTTTGTTGATGTGCGCCAAACATTTTAACTAACTGAACTTGTCAGAATTACTTGCCTGAATGTAAAGAGTACTTGTTTGATTACTTGCTTACGAAAAACGCAAGCACGTAACTTGCCCACCTGTCTTTCCTTTCTACTTGCTTAATGTAAACGAGCTTTAAAGGAGAAAAAGAACGCCAAGTAAGCAATAAATAAACACAACTACCATATTCATACAAGTATAATAAAAGACAGTGTTGATATGATTTTAATCAATTTTGATTAGATTAAGTACGTTTCTTGCCGGTCACCATGGTGTAACGGTTAGTGTAGATGGGGCGCTGACTGCTAGACCAGGGTAGCCCGGGTTCGAATCCCGATGATGGCATGGATGTTTGTGTTTGTAATTGTAGTTTCTAAGGTTAAATTGTATCAAATAATAAATAAAATTGTCGAAGCTGGTTAATATGGTCGAAAGACTAACGGCCAAACAAATTATAAAAAAAGTACGTTTCTTAATTATGTGACGTCCAATCAATTTGAAACAATCGGTAAATTTTTGTTTACATTCTATCATTAAGTTACGATTTGCAAAACTGCCCATTAGATTATATATAATTCTTAATGATTAATTTATTTATAATCAGTAACTTACGTTTCTCCAGGTATACATTTTAGGGGTTTGAATTCTCCATTTCTATCACATTCTGGTCGTAATTCCATATGTCCTACATTACCTTCCTCCTTCCGCTTGTCAAATTTTTTCTGTTGTCTCGTACATTCAGTATCAACTATTAAACAAATTAGGTTGTTGAAACAAGTTTTTAAGTGTATTATCCAGAATGTACCAGAAATATTATGTACTAGCTGAAAACCCGTGCTTCGCTACGGTATATTAATGGTTGCATTTACGTAAAATCCTCCGTTTGTTTTTAAACTTGTGGTATGGGTAACCTTTGTAAGTAAAAACCAAATCGATATCTCATTGAGCCTAAGGTCATAGATATTGAGGCATCCCTAAATCATAATTCACCCCATTTCACCCCTTAAGGGTCGACTTTAGAAAAATCTCTTCTTAGTGGTTGCTTACGTTATGGAGAGAATGTAAGCCCCGAATTTCATGTCTTAATGTCGATTAGATGTTCTACCGAATAAAAAATATCCATTTATCCCTTTAAGGGTCAATTTTAAAAAACTGTCAAAACCATTTCGAGATATTTTAAAAAGACAGCTACTTGCCAAAAAGGAATATTATGACAAAACAAACACAGGAAATACAGTGGGATGTATAATTCACCCCGAATGTAGATTCACCCCGTTTAGGGGTCCCAATCAACCCCTAAAGGGGTGAGTTTCTAGGCCCAGGGTTTCGGGCTGGGCGGTGATGAGTCAGTCGGTCAGGATATTGCCTTTTGTATATATAGGTTAGTGTTAATAAGTGCATTTTAGCAACTCACTTTTTGAATGTAGCGGCATACGTAAGTTTGCACTAGACAATATTTCTGGTACACTCTGTGTTAACCATAGAGATAATAAAGAGAATCATAATAGCATTGACCTTGTCTCCAAAACGTAGCTGTTTCACTGGGCGTTATCTTGTTCTTGGTCAAAACATTACGGGCCGGTTTCTGAAAGCCTAGTTAACTATAACCAAATAGTTAAAAAATGATTGCTATTGGTACTTATGGGATAGTTACACGATTGTTATAGGATTGTTGAAAACTCGGCTAAGCTTTCATAAACCGGCCCTGAGTGTTTTCTATATGATTCTTATGACTAAACATTGATTGCTCTTCACAAAATTATTTTTACGTTCATTATTCACATCCAATATTCATTTAATTGATGAATATAATAAAAAATAATACGACCGAAGTAACCAAGTTATTGTTTTCCATTTTAGATTAGACGAAAACACTTATATACATATTTTTATTATGAAAGGGATAAAATATGTAATTCCTAATGTTGTAAAAGGCAGTTAAACCGGTATTAAGCGTTTACAAGCCTTTTAACTTCGGGTATTAAATCACTAATACACTTTCCACAAGTGAATAGCTAAACCTGAAGTTATTTTGATTTTCAATTAAATCAAGAGTTTTGACCGTTTTATATGCATGTTTAAAGTAATGCGTTTTTCTAACTCCGAGAGTAACAGAGGTATAATTTTATTAACTTACTGTCATCACAAATGCCTGAATCACGACAAGACAATCCATCTCCACATACAGTTTTTGGAATTTGGCTCCCTGGTACATTTCCAGTAATACATTTGTCACCTTTTCCTAAAATTTTTACGAAAATATATTACATTGGAAAATATTTACTTGTAATTCTTACATACCTAGTGTCTCTATGCAATATTGGCAGCAATTGCAAGGTCCATAATAAGGCATAGTAATGCCATTGTGTGTAGCATTTTGTATCTTACATCCTTCAGGAAATTCTGGACAGGAATTCAGTAATTTATATTCCTGAAAATGTTCACCATAGATCAAATACGAGTAGGAATGACGAGAACTTGAAATTTATGGAACCCGCAACAAATACCCGGATATTACCCACTACACGTTAATTACCCTCTACCAGACAATTACCCGCTATCCGATAATTACCCACTACCCGTTAATATATAAAAATTGATGTGAAGTGTGAATATTCACACATTTCAGGGTTTCGCAGGTATATAATAAGTGAAGGCGGTATGCGGAGTGTGTAGGACAAATTTTACTTTGTAGTAATCACGGCAAAATGAACGATATTTTTAAAATAATTTATCGTCTGTTAATCATATAATAAGACTGGTTATTAAATTAACGCTCTTAAAAATTAAATACAACATTTGTCAAAATATAACTAGAATTTTGACAAAATAATTTCAACATAATAAAAATGCAAAAAAAAAAAAACAGAAAAAATAAAATTCACTCCGTACTCGAACTCAAAACCCTTCGTTTTCCAGCGCATTTTAGCTTACGCCACCAGTGCTCTAACCCATTACGCTATCGCACGCCTTGCATGTGAGTGTCTTACATTGGTATAACTTTTGTACTTTGTGAACCAAAAACCACAAAAAATGCGTTATTTTCCGAAAACATAATCTGATCAAAAATTCCTATTGTACTATTTCGGTTCACACCAATATACATTACTTAGAATTTTTTTAGATTTTTAGTTTAAACCATCTGGGCTACAGGGTGTGGGACAAAAATTTTTTTGCACAATTTTGGCAAAAATCGCATCAAAATAATTTATTTTGCAAAAATAAAAATTTGATCGTTAATCCACGTACTAAGGGCTTTCATTTGATACCCTACTCAGAATTAAAAAAAAATATTTTTGTTTTCCATGAGCACATATTTGTTTATATTTTTAGGGGGGTATGTTTTTTAGATGTTTTAGTATTTTTCCTATGTGCGGGTCAAAGAGTTGTATAAGCATGCCAAATTTCAACTCTCTAGGTTTAGCCGTTTGGCTACAATTTTTACCGAACAGACAGACAGACAGAGACAGACAGACAGACGACAAAATGACGGTATAAGGGTTTTTTGGTCATACCTACAAAACCCTAAAAATGAAAAGTAGGTATAGCAAAATTGATGTGAAGTGTGAATTTTCACACATTTCAGGGTTTTGTAGGTATTTAATAAGAGTAAGAAGCCAACAGAATGCTGGATGTCTAAAAATAAGTTTTTGATAAACATTTTTATTCGTTATTTGAAAAATAAGAGCTTAATTTTAAATAATAAGACAATTCTAATTAATTAAAATGGTAAACGTACAGTCTGTATAATAAGACGTCCTTGTTGATTTTTGCGAACTATAAGAGAGAAAAGGAAAAACTAAAAATAATTTAAAAATTTACTGTAAATATTATTACGCTGCTACCTAATAATTGGTCCAATCTCCATTATTATCAATTATTGCTTGGCATCTTTTCGGTACACTTTCTACCAACTTTTCGGCATACTTTGGCAGTGATCTCCATATCTGCCGTATTTGACGAGTTGGCTGATCCAAATTTTGAACGTTTTTTGTTGGAAGATTATATTTCATGTACCCCCTATGTAAAAACTAGTTTCATCAGAAAAAAACACATCGCTCCAATCGCGGTCTAAATTTTCCTTGGCCTAAGCGAGTCGTTTTTCGACATATTTCACCGATAACAATGGTTTTTGTTTGGTGCTCCAGAATTTAATACCATTTTCAATTAAACGACTTCTCAGGGTCATTAGACATAACTTCTTGTTAACTAATGTTCTTTTTTAACAAATTAGCCTGATATTTACGTAAAGATAACGTAGGATTATTTTTTAAAACGTTAAAAATCACTTTATCTTGTTTTTTAGTGACCACTTTTTTTAATTCGTAAATCATTTTTATTAATTTTATAACGTTTCACCTAATACTTTTCACAAAGTCTACTGTCTTGTACATATATTTTGCTGCGTTTGAAGGACATTTTTTGCCCTTTTGGGTGGGTACATACTTAGGGTGACCATTTTCTTAAGAAGGCAATGCGGGACGGAGCAAAAAAAGGTCGTCACTTCCCAAATATAAGAGAAGAGCAAAAAAAAGGTCCTCACCTCCCAAATCCAAGTAAAGAGCAAAAAAGGTCCTCACCTCCCAAATCCAAGTGAAGATCAAAAAAAAGGTCCTCAAATACAAGTTACAATGCGGGACACCCAATCAAAATGTGGGACAGTCCCGCAAAAAGCGGGACGAATGGTCACCCTATACATACTGCTTCAAAACGTTTTGCATAAATAGCACTCATTATTACACAACCGCACTACTGACAGACAAAACACTAACTAAACAATTTTTATTATCGGGAGTATTAGGTTGATGTTCTTATCATGTTTGAACCTGTTTATTATTTGTGCATATGCCTGATCCTGAGTCATAAGCATGTGTCTTATTGTACAGACTGTATATCATATTTTCTGACGGAGGGAGTATTCAGCAGTTATTAATTGATTGTTTATAGTATAAAACTAGTTCTAAATATTTCTGAACCATTATTGAATCTGTACTTACCTTACAGAAAGTTTTTGTGCAAAATATAGGCGAGTTATCAATCTGTACACTAAAATGTACTGAAATAAACAATAGCAGTATTGTTAAAGTAAACATTTTGAACTGAAACTATAGTTGAAAATAATGAAGAACAAATTAATCGAACGAAACAAGATAAAAGGTGAGAGATAAAATGAAGATAGATAAGATACGATAAATATTTCAGATAGTGTATTAGATTAGATACAACAGTACCATGGAGTAAATAACATTTAGTACAATATTGCTAAATATATGTATATTTTATATACATATACATACAGATATTTCAACAAACAGAGCTGATGAGGATCAACAAGAATACGCACGTTATTTTATTTTTTAAAAAATGTAACGCACGTCAATAGGGGAATACAGATAAAGACCAATAATAGAATAAACTCCATACCAAAAGTAAACTGTTCTTTTCGTTAGGCCAGCATCACTTTTGCCTATACATATTGTCAATAAAAGTGCGAGAAGAAACACACATGCAAAATTTCGCACTTACACATACATTCCTTAAATTTAAACACCATAGATAAAAATAAACACCAGAGAAATGTCACATAATTGTATTGCTTTTGAGTTTCAATCGTCTTATCGTAATCTTATTGTTTTAGCTCAAGTATTTGTCTTTTATTCGTTTATCGTATCGGGATATTACATGAACTTTCTCTGGTAATTGTTGGGGTTACACAACATCCATAATACTTGACCAAAGCTCGATTAAATATAGAAAATATGCTAGGTTCACAATAATATTCGTAACATTAAACAACAGAGTAGTCCAAAAACGAAATACATTTATAACAGTAGAGTGTGCAAGACTCAAAATCACAATAATTAATTAATATATTATATTTATCTACATGAAGGTATCAACAACTCATAATTTAATGACTGCGGACCGCGAAGCAGCGGTACCAAAGCATAACTGATAAATAAATATTCCATACAATAGGCGAATGTGAATAAAGCATTCTTAATAAAAAATATACTTTGTTTGAGATTTGCTGGGCATCACTAGAATAATCAATAAATAAATTTAAAATGTATATACACATATCTGTTTCTACAAATAATTAAAAAATAAACTATACAAACATTACTCTAATAATTATGGCATTTGTAGCCTTTATTACACAGATGAAGGCTAAATACCCATAGTCTGTTATTTATGTTATTGCACTCAACCATACAAATTTTCAGCACTCTGCACATCACAAATGCATTCTCCCTATCGTTATATTAATGTTAGTAAAATAACAGTTTAAAAAAATTATCACCTCATGAGCCAATCACAATAGCCGAGCAACGCGCGTACGAGCAGGTTTCATTCGGCAAACGGTTGTGGCTTTTTAGTCCCCCTTGAATAAAACACACTGTCTACAATGAGCGCACGAGCGGTTATTTAACCGTCTTTAAAAAATCAATATACTCGATTTACAAAGAGACGCGATTGTGGCCTTTTAAAATTAAAGAAATGTGAATAAATGTAAACACACGCACGTACTAAATAATAGCATTCTTCTGTATTCTGTATATCTCACTATAGTCCGGAAAATGTGTGTTCAAAACAGTGGTTTTTGAGAGTTTTGGAAATTAGGGGCATGTATAGGCAGTGATGGCATCCTACCGGTTCGTACCGGTTCGCGCGAACCGTTTCTTAAAATTATTGAAACCTTAGAGAACCGGTTGTTAGAATTATTAAAAATAAATGATTTACAGTAAAACCTCGATATAACGGACCTCTATTTAACGGACTTCGGATATAACGGACAAAAAATCCGGTCAAATGTAAAAAAATTAAAAACGTCCTGTTAATATTACACATAATTAATATAGTTAACAATATATGAACAGTTAATTCAAATTAATACAAATCACTAGTCAGAAGTGATTGCAAGTAACATTTTTGACCAATAAAGGTAATTATGTTGATAAAAACTCACAGATTGTGACCGTTTTCTATAGAACAAGATCGCATCTCGACGATCTAATAACATTTATTGATTATTCGTCAGATAACGAAGTTCAACTATACTATACGCATTTTCGTAATTTTAGAGAGTGGATTATAAAAAAACAGCAAACTTCAAAAGTGCAAACAAAACTTGATTCCTTTTTCAAAGCAGGATTACCGAAAGCAAGCGCGTCGATATCAAACAGGAACGTCACTTCACGACGAATGTCCGAAGACAATTAAATAGAATTTTGTTTGTGTTTTGTATTTTTTATTAATATCAAAATACAGTGTACATATTTTCAAAAAAAAGTTTTTTGATTTATTTTAAACCTATTTTTATATAACGGACTTTCGGCTTTAACGGACACCCCGTCCCCCCAATTAGTCCGTTATATCGAGGTTTTACTGTACTTTGACTTCAGTTTTGAAGCGTGCGTCGTGCCCTGCAGTGTTGCAAATGTTGCAAGTGTTGCTATTAATCGGGACGAGCCCTATTGTTTTTTATGAAGATCCGAAACCGGAAACAGAAGTTATTAAGCATCAAATTTTTTTTTAAAACTAGTAAATCAAGTCTTGAACACAAATTTGTGTACAATTTGATGTATTTTTGAAGATTTACCTTTTTTTTTTTACTGTCGTGCAATTTTAGTGGAGGTCTCCCTTCGCCACTGGTTTACGAATGCGAAACAAAATAGCACAATTGTCGCAAAAAAAACTGTTTATTTACTTGAGCGTATCTAGTTGTTGCTATTTACATGATTAACGGTTATTTTCCCGCTCATACGGCTACTCTATTATCACCAACTTGTATTCCGTGACTGTTTAGCCGTTACTGACAAATTACCGCAGTCAAAAAACCGCTCGTGCGCGCTCTTGCTTACTGTTAAAATGAAATATACACTAAAAAAATCAACAGATGAACAGTGTGTCAACATGTATGGTTGTCTACAAAGTACGGTTTCATAAGACCAATAAACCACACACTGTGGTTAGTGCACAATATATAATGTATATATATTTAATATTTTCTTTTTCATTATATATATATAATTTATTGATAATCCCAAATTTTGGGAACAAAAATCTTTTTCATTACTAAACATTTGTGACTAATAAAATTTATAACAATAATATTTGCAAGCTAACTTTTCCTTCTTAAAAATAATACTTAACATTTAGAACTAATCGATGTAAGGCTTATGGCCGACACTTGTCTCTTCAACAATCTTTCATCTGATTAGTTTAAATATATAGATGAATCACACAGGCACACACTGTTGGGCCAATTAAGGCTCTTAGTCTGAATAAAAGAACAATGGAATGATCGACGACCAAATTACCAATTAAGACGATTTAAAATATCTTTGGTAAATTTTTTTAACAAAAAGAAAGAAGACTGTGAAAGACGAGGTGCTAGGAAGGCCACCAACTCTACATGCTTTAAACAATTCAATATTCAACAACATTAAACATTGAACCGCGTTTCTGAACCGTCGGCCAACATTAGGGTAACTGTACGACTGTTTATCCAGTGTAATCGAGCTAGTCGCATCGGGTTCAGCCGGGCGACATCTGCGATCGGTGCTGTGCTGTATGATTTGACGCATTTCGTTTGGGAAGCACCAAGACCAAACATTCCTATAAAAAAACAATATCTATTAAAACTAGTGATGAAACGGGTACTAAAAAAACTTGGGCAGAACTTTCAAATATACCATGTGTGCAACGAAACGCGGAACATACCAGTTTATCATGGAATTTTTAATTAGTGCGGAAATTGGCTCTTCTGTACATTTTAGAGCAATAATACAAGAATAAAAGGTTGTTTAAAATTAGTTTTTATATTTAAAAAGTCTAAATTTTATGCCATAGAATGTCTGTAATACTAGATATTAGGAAAAAATAATATGACGTTTTCGTCAAAATACAGATAGCCGTGGAAATAAAACATAAAACAAAATTTTAATGTAGTTCAGTAAAACAGTTTATATATGCAGACCACGCCTGTGTCATCGGTATACAAAAATTTCGAACCCCGCCAAAACCATGTGGAGGTTATCTGATGAGTGTAGCACACATTTTCCACCAGGAGGCAGTTGTGTTGGACACCTCCTCGCCACCCACCACCCCTGAATACTCCACAAACTGGAACTTTAAATATGGCAGTTATTGTGAATGTGACTTGCACGTGGCGTGTTTAATGTTCTCTGGTGCAAAGAATTTTAAGTGATCAAAAATATATTAATTAGGAAATATTGGCCCATCAGCTGAAATCAAACTTATATGTATTGTATATTTTACTTTTTTTTGATATGTTCGATATTTGAAATATTTGATATCAATATCATATTAATTAGGAAAAATTGGCTCATCAGCTGAAATCAGACTTATATGTATCGTATATTTTACTTTTTTTTTTGTCATGTTCGATATTTGATATTCAATATTTGAAATGTTCGATATCAATAATATATTTATTATATTTGTTGCAAATATTGGCCCATCAGCTGAAATCAGACTTATATGTATAGTATATTTTACTTTTGTTGGTGATGTTTGATATTTGAAATGTTCGATTTATTGCAAATATTGGCAAATACTTTTTTCTTTATAAAGGTTGCCGACATCTGAACTATGCTATTTATGTACCTATTATATGATTATGTATGTGAGATTATTATTATTATATATGTACGAGTGACAATAAAAAGCTCAATTTTATATTATGTGTTTCTCTATAACCCCATTTTAATATTAAACATGGATACATTTTCGTTTTATATAAAATTTTATTACAATTTCGAATTGTATTAAAATTTGTAATCAATTGTATTTTTTTTGGAATAATAAATATGAGTACATTCAAATTTCGCGGTTTCATTCAACTTAGTACGTGGTGGATCTCTAGTTAGCGTTAGTTACGCTGAACAAAATTTTGACACAGAGATGGCACTTCTGTTAATGTGTTCTGTGATGCAGACTATACAGCTATTACAGCCCAACGAAACACTTTTCAAGAGGTTGAAAATTTCCTTCAAAACGTCCTGAATGATGTGGTAGTGTATTACGAAAACAACTCACTGAAGCCAAATCCCACTAAAATGCAAGTATATGTGCCTTTCACATACGAAACCGTGAAGCATGAAGAAAATTAGAAATTACTTGGAGAGGCCATCTGCTGGAGCATACAGATACTCCAAAATACCTAGGAGTCAAACTAGATCGCACGTTATCTTTTAAACGGCATTGTTGTGACACCAAGCTTAAAGTCTGCGCTAGAAATAACATACTTCGGAAATTAACAGGGTCCACATGGGGTGCACAACCGGAGGTTTTACGAACATCGGCTCTAGCTCTGAGTTTTTCTGCTGCCGAATATGCGGCACCAGTTTAGAATAACTCGGTGCATGCTAAACGAGTAGATACGGCGATAAACGACACTGTCCGAATAGTAAGAGGATGTTAAAACCAACACCTGTTAATAAACTATATCCCATCATTGGGATAGCACCTCCAGATATCAGAAGACAGGTCGCCACAGAAGCAGAAAATTTTAAGGCGGATACAGACCACAGACACCCACTGTTTGATCACGAAGCTGAAACAAGTAGGCTTAAATCCCGAAGAAGTTTTTTCTACAACTGCCACACCGCTCACTCCCATGAACCGGAGGATAGAACTCTGGAGGGAGCAGGCGTTGGCCACCTTTATTGCACCTAAAGACCAACTGAGCTTTGGTCATCAGTTACAATATACAACGTGGAGAGCGCTGAACAGACTCCGTACTGGTGTTACTAGGCGTAAAGACAACTTAAAGAATTGGGGATACATTGCTGGAAGTACAGAATGCGACTGTGGAAAATACCAGGATTACCAACATCTACTGGTTTGTACAAACATAGGAGGTAGCTGCACACCTGACGACCTCAATGATGCCAATGACGAAGCGCTCTTGGTAACAAGATTTTGAAAAAGTACAATTACATTTGAAAAAATGTACTTAAGGACAAGTACATTAACAATTTATTTAAGTACATGAACATAAAAAAAAATGCTTTACTTAAAAGATCCAAAAAAATCCTCGACCTTCTATTATATTTACCTGTACTTGTTTGCCAGAAACTTAACCGATTTTCCCCACACGAATAACTGGCTAGGAACTTTCCATCAGGACTGAATGCGGCTGCTGTTATGGGATTTGAATGAGCTGGTAATGTTTGACACTTGTTTTGTCGAAGTTCATATATTGTTAGTGTTCCAGACACCGATCCAACTGAAACAAATTTTAAATTGATAACTTCTTTCTCTTTGTAGATCTGAAATATGCATTGTCAATACTGTTAATTACTTACCAACTATTCTTCTTGTAGCAGGACAATGTGAAACTTGGTTAAACCTGCAAACAGCTGGAAAAACTTCTGGTAACCCTTTTACCTTCAAATGACCCGGATCCACACAATGTAAGATTATATCCATAAGCTATCAAAAACAGAATATATTACACATGAACAAGATCAATTCACTAATTGTATTACCTCAACTAATAAGTCCGCCATTTCATTTTGCATTTTATCAATTAACAATTCAACCCCCCTCAAAATTTCCGGTTTAGCTTTATATAATACAGAATTAGTGATATTAACATTTAATGTTTGAGCATTTTGTTGCAGGGCATTAAATCTAGCAACCTCCCTCGCCATTGTAGTGATGAAAGCAGCAGGTCTTGCTGTAGCAATCAATGTCAATGCATGTCTAGCCGTTCTACATGAATCACCCTTTGGTGTTAACGGTAAACCATATGTCATACTAGGTACTAATTTATCAGCATCAGAACACATTTCGAGTAAACCTAATAGTACTTTACTAACATCTAAATAGGGTTCCCAAACAGTAAAACCTCTTCCAATCAAATCAATAGCTGCTCTACGTAATGGAGTGTGAGCTGGAAGTTTTTTAGTTGGTGGTGATAATAATAAGTGTGTTAAGGCCATCGCTGTTAAACGAGCTAAATTATTATTTCCAATACCAAAACCTTCAACAACACTCCTTCTTCTAGCATCATCACTTTGCCTACGATTTCTATTTGAATCCATAATATCCTGACCAAATTCCGCACCTATAACACCTAACAAAACAACTGCAGTTGTTTGTTTTCTTTTTAACTCTGCTAAACTGGAAGGTTTTCTAACTTGTTCTTCTTCCTCCTCCTCATATTCCTCCTCCATAGGTTCTCCTTGGGTTGGTGGTTGCGAATTCGAGTTAGAATTGACATAGTTATTACTTGGTGAAGATAGATTCATAGCTTGTTGGTTAATAGTTTCAGTCTGAGTGTATAGCGGTAGATATTGTGACCAATCATCTACTAATGCCTTACGTCCTTTTGGTCCTAATCTACCTAATTCAGCTAACAGCAATGCTTGTGCTGCTTCCCTTACTTCAAGGCATTGATGCTGCCATCTCCTGGCCATCATTTCAACTTGAGGCCGTTTGAAATTCTTTGCTCCTGCTGCTACAACTTTATCAGGTAATAATACACAATGTAATGTTGCTAATAAGGACCATCCTTGCTTTATTTGTGCTTGTTGTTGTGTGAACATTTCTTCATGTTCTTCATCGTTTTTACACCAATTAACTCTTGTTGACTGTCGGTGTAATTTTCTGTTTCTTTCTTGTTCTGGGACGAATGTTGCATTACTCATTGACATTAAGGTATTACTGAGTGCTATGATTGCCATTAAATGATTACTGGTTAAGGTGGTACTTAATTCCCAGTGAAGTTTTGAGGTGAATGCTTGAGTCAGTCTTTCTTGTCTCACCAATTCTGGTGGGAGACTATGTGCAATACTGTCTGAATTTGTATTATCTCCTAAATCATCCAATTTGATACTTGCGTACCAAGTTGGTAATAATAAAGACATGTAACCAGCTTTTGAAAGAACACCGAATGAAATAGGTACCTAGAACAAAATACAGTTTCTATAAGCAAGTTATTATATGAAAAACTGTTGAAATTATTTACGAAAAATTATAAAAACATTAGTTTAGGAAGGGAACTAAGTAAAAATGACTAAGTCACAATTAGTCTCTTACCATGGGTCTCAACAAACCAAGCTTGGATTTGCACACCATATCCAAATCTTTATCCATTCCCCATGCGTGTAATAAGGATAGCAACAACTGTGCTATTTCCATACCATGACTGGTTTCCAGATGTCCTAAAGTTGGACGAGAATTGCCACGAGACGATTCACTACCCTCTGAAAATAATAAATAAATAAATAATAATAATAATGATAATAATGTTTTTTGTGAAGTATGAATTTTTACATTTCAGGGTTTTGTTGGTTTGTTTTATACAGATCAATTTATTGATCAATAAATTAATAATTTTTTTGGGTCAATTAATTGATCAATTTATTGATAACCTTGAAAATAAAAGTATCACTTTATACATCAATTTATTTATCAATTTTTTTGCCAACTTTTACATTACCAACTGTAAAACATGCAACTTTATCAAAAAGTAATATTGAAAAAATCTTCACAAAATTACGAGCTGTAAACAAAATCAAAAGAAATAACTTTTATTTTATTTTTTTATTTATTGACATTTGATGCTTCGACAATTAGCCAAGACAATTTTTATTTTTGAAAAATTCCATGCCTTAATGGGATTTGAACCCAATACCAGCAACGCAGAGCACATGTGTTACCACTACGCTACGCCGGCCAGCAAGAAATAACTTAGATGATAGAACGTTTGCGGTTCTGTCACATTTGAAAAGGAAACACATAACTCATACATTTCTTGGTTATGCTACAACTAAACTGTTTGCAATAAATAAACAGATAAAAATATAACTAGAATTTTCTAAAAAATTGATGAAAAATAGAACTTGTTCTATTTTGAAAATAATTCAAATAATAATCATTTTTTTCGTTAATAAATTGTTCAATTTATTGATGAAATTTGAACACTTTACACACATCAATAAATTGAAGGTCAACTTTTTCAATTTATTGACAAATAAATTGAACCGTGTAAAACCCAATTAAGAAGCCAGCAGAATAATGGATTGACAGGGTAATATTTCTTGTATAATCACATTAAAATCAACAGTTTTTTGATAATCATTCTTATTCGTTATTTTAAATAATTTTCGAAAATTTCGTCACAGTCAAATTTAAATCCCCAGCGATTTTTTCTACATTTGCTTCTAAGTCTTCATTAAATTAATAAGAAATATATTGATAAATGGCCTAATTTTTTCATTTCAGAAAGGTATTTTTCACTATTAACAATGTGTTATATCAGCGTTTCCCAAAGTGTGGGTCGCGACCGGGCACCGGGTCGCAGAAAAATTTTGCCGGGTCGCGAAAAAAATTGTAAAAACACAAAAAAGATTTTTTTTGTACACATTATTGTTTTTTACGTCAGTTAATCACTAGAATAGTGTGTATTTGTGCTCTTTACTACTATACTATATTCTTTACTACTATACTATATACTCTTTTTACTATACTATACTCTTTATTACTATTTATTACTCTTTATTGCTAAAAAGCTACTGCTTTAAAATAAAATTTGTTTTGTAAATAAATGTTTTTTTTCATAAGGTGGGTCGCGAAAAATTTTAAAACCTTGTACCGGGTCGCGGTCAAAAAAGTTTGGGAACCGCTGTGTTATATGATTTATAAGTATTTCACTACTATAAATAATTTATTTCTCTTTGATACCTTAAACACAAAAAACTAAAATAATTCAAACAATATGTTGAATCATGACGTATATTAATAGGTTGCGCTTACACAACTCGATTTCAGCGATCTCAGTGGTTAAAATATTTTTAATTTCAAAAGAAGACATACACTACCTTAGCCATAAATACAAAAAATCCATAACATGATTCTCCATAATTTAGCCATGAATTAAAAAGAAAATTAATTCTATCTAAAACACAAAAACTGCAATATTTTCCATAAACACAATCTGACCAAAAATTCCTTTAGTGCGTTTCCAGTTCAGATCAATGTACATTACTTAGAATTTTTTGAGATATTTTTTTAACCCTTTGGGGTTACAAGATGCGGGACAGTAATTTTTTAAGTGCATAGTACACAATTTAAAAAAAGAAAATATGATTATGAACGACACAAAAAAATTGATATTTTTGGAAAAATTAATCTGATCAAAAATTCCTGTTGAACTATTCCGGTTCCAATCAATTGAAATTTTTTAAAATTTTTCAGATCAACCTCACTGGGAAGTAGGGCGGAGGACAAAAAAATTTTGACATATTTTTGGCGAAAAATTCATAAAAAAAAAAATGATTTACAATTTTTTTTTTTTAAATTAGGAGGTTTCATTTGATATTCCCTTCAAAATTCAAAAATATATATATTAAGTTTTTTCATTAAATACATATAGGCTACTCCAAACATTTAGGCGGAACTAGATTTTGCAATCTAGTGACTTTCATCGTTTGAATCGTGCTTTTTGACCGTTTTGTTTAATCTTTGTAAATCATACATATAATAAACATTTTTTGTTTAAGGTTAATATCATTTTATAATGTCATTTTCTTTATATTTTGATTTATTGTGTCATTCTTAATACAAAGTTCCCATTTACTTTTTTATTTGTCATTAAAATATGTAAAAAATGATTTTATTATTGACATATGTCAGTCGTTTCCATGGTTTCACTATTGGTTTTTTAAATTTTCATATGCCAACGTGAAAAATGAAGTAACTCAAGTAAGGTCCCTTCTCCTGACAACCTAAAAGAACGAAATACCCATTTAGTTCCGCCTAAACGTTTAGAATAGCCTGTATTAATTTATATTTATCTAGCGATGTCTTTTTATGAATTCTCTATAATTTTCCTATATGTGGATCAAAGAGTTGTACAAGCATGCCAAATTTCAACTTTCTGTTATCAGTCATTTGACTAATTTTTTTGACTAAAAACAGACAGACACATAAGTGACATTATAAGGGTTTTTTTATGGTTAATTCTGAATCACCCTGTATAGCCAATGACGCATTGGCAATACAGGGTGAGTCAGATTGGAATAAAATGTAAATTTTGGTTTTCTATCGTGTTGTTTTAATATTTTTGTCCCAAAACTTACGAACTACACTGTTTATATATACATATTTTAACCAAGTCGTTAAAACAAGTAAAAAAACAAAGTCAAAATCCTTTAAAAAATTCAAAAAATCATATTCTTATCACCCTATACTCCAATTAATTAATAAAAAATCTAGTTAGCCTTGTATAAATGTCAATGCCAGAAATAATAAAGTTCATTGCACCTAAAAATCATTAATCTACATCAATCACCTAAATTTATCAACTTAAATTTGATCTAGTTAGGGATCTATGTACGTTAAACCATCTCACGGACCAGTTTTTCAATAGCGCGACATTTAAAGGAATTTAACACGGAAACAAGATATTAATTAATGATCTAGAATACTTGTGATGTTTTAGCCCTACCCAGCCTTCAGGCAAGGACATCTTGTCTGAATTTCAAGTTTATGACCTTCAATTGTTTCAATTTTTTGTTTTAACGGATTGTCTTCGGCAGACTTTGCTAATACGTCAACTTTAATTAAATATACAACAATATTATCTTTAATAGATGCTATAAATTAATAACAGATATTTTGTTTTATTAATAGATTATAAACAAATGTAGTTTTGACTTTTTTATTTGGTAATGGAAATAAATTATATGTTTTGAAACATATTAATATGTTAAATAGGGCACTCCTTGGTCAACATATGATAAAAAAAAGCACCTGTGTCAAATAAGACGTAAATACATTAATACGAGAATCGTTCAGGAAGTAAAAACGTTTGGTTTTTAGTAACATTTCAATCACAACGATGTATTACCAAAAATACATATAGGCTATTCCAATCCTTTAAGCGCAACTAAATTTTTTTTTAAGTTGTCACTATAGTGCGTTCAAAGGTGAGTTTGCAGTACAGGGCATATGGAGTAGTTCTTTTTCATACTCTCTAATGGGTTTACACAATAACACTATCCTTTTCTTGCTTGTCGACGTTGCCAGCTCTTAAACGCGCTGATCTGTGAAGACGCAGTATTCTACAAATGGCCATTTGTTTTTGTTGAATGTTATTTTGAGTTTTAGAGTTGATTTTTGTAAATCATACGATTTTTTCATATTATTATAATTGACACATTTGACACTTTTACAACATTTGGCAACACCGCTTCCATTTGCCATAAGAACTATACTGCAAACTCACCTTTGAACGCACGATAGGTAATTTTTTATATATTTTTATATATTATTCGGCCGGTGTCCTTAGCTTAGTGCGTTTGTTTTGTTTCTGGTAATAAATTTTGTTAATTATGTAGGTACAGGCTATTCCAAGGGTTTAGGCGGAACTAACTGGAATTTTCATTTTTGTTTTTACTTGCCCGATCTTAATATATAAGGGGCAAGTATTGTAATCGCGAAAATTTTCGATGTCGAGATTTTGACGGATGACCACGTTTCATGGTCCAGGGAATCCAAAAAACCTATTTTCGAAGTGCCGTCCGTCCGTCCGTCCGTCCGTCCGTCCGTCCGTCCGTCCGTGTGCGTGCGTGCGTGCGTGCGTGCGTGCGTGTGTGTGTGTGTGTGTGTGTGTGTGTGTATACACGATAACTCAAAAACGGTTTAACTTAAAGAGTTCGTTCTGGTACTAAAAAATTCTCCTATTAAATGGGAAGAACCCTATTGTTTTTTATGAAAATCGGTTGACTAGAAATGGGAGTTTACTCGTGTCGATTTTAAGATTTTTGCGAATATTTAGCAACAGAAAAATATTTCGAAAAAATTTATTGAACAAAAGTTACTATAAATGCAATAACTAATAACTTTTATTTGAGACGTTTTTTGATAAAATGAAAAATTTCGAATTTTTTTGTAAAATTATTTAAAAAAGTCTCAATTTTTTCATACTTATATGTAACGTTTCCAAGGTCATGATAATTAATTCGTAACTGGTAAAGCAAGCCTTGGACAAAAATTTGTATAGAACATAATTTGATGTATTTTTGAAGATTTATCTAAATATTATTTTTTTTTTTTTTAAATTTACATTTTTTTTTTTAAATATTTTTTTATGGGAGGGCAAGTCTAGCGGAGGTTTCCCTTCGCCACTGGTTTCAAGTTGTCATGAGCTCTTATTTTATGGTTTGAAGTTGGCTTTTCCTAAACAAAATGATCAAAAGGTTCAATCAATCGGTAACAGTTACTAGATTTGAAAATCTAGTTCCACGGAAAAAAAAGTGCCTAAATATATAACATTTCACATAAACATGACAAAAAAATTCTTTCCAAAAGACAGTAGACATAGCCATGATTTTCAATTAAACTGCTTACGAAAACAGTCTGAATAGTGATCTTGCTGGTTCGATTCCCTGTTGGTGATATTATTCGGGCAAGAATAATATGTTAACATTACTCCCATTTTCACAATCATTCGCCCCTCATCCAGGTGTAGGAGTTCGCCCCCTGGTATCGGCGATTAGCCTCGTTGCAGAAACAGGCCGATGTAAAATAAATAAAATAATAATAAATGAAATTGCTCATGATAAAATTAAAATAAAAACGCACTAAATGTAGCGTCCGCTCTAGACCGCTGACTAGATACAAAATGGCGAAGAAAATTTTTCTTCGCAAGCGCTACAACGTTTTTTACTTTTCGAATAAACAAATCTATAAACATCTGGGCAGCGCATATTTTTATTTTTAAGGAAAACGTCCACTGAACTACACTACGCGCTTTGAAGATACCGCAGTCAACGCATAAAATTATTCTTTACTATGTTTTAAATGATAGTGCGTCTACCAGCCTGCACTACAAGCATTGCATTCCCGCAACTGTGGCCTGTATTATGACGAAGAATATTTTTGGGTGTACTGCGTTGAAGCTATGACGTCTCACTCGCATTTATGCGTAAGTGCGCGCGTAATAGCATTGTCCAATCTGATAAGAATGTAAACAAATCACAATTCATTTGTCTGACGATTTATCTCTTGCGATCTTTTCTATTTGGTCATCTTACTTATATGTTCATTCCATTCAGTTTTTCTTTGCACCCATTCAATAATATTTTCAACATTATTTTTTTCTTTTTTCTTGATGTAGTTTTTCTAGTAATCTCTAGTAAAGCAGCCAGGGCGCCTTTACCCCTATTTTGAACAAACTATGTTGGCTGTATATACCCTATATTATAACAAGCACATCTGGTCAGATTTGTAATATTAGAATTGTGTTAAAAATAAACATTTTTGGCAACTTTTGAATTCTACTCTATCGTTTCAACGTACCTAGATACTAGCGTCGGCGAATCAACGCAGTTACGTCACACGACATAACAAACAATTGCATTGTTCCAAGCAATACAGTCGTTTGTTACGTATTGTGACGTAACTGAGTTGATTCGCCGACGCTAGTATACTACTTTAATGGCGGATTAATCGCAGATACCTCTTGAAATTTCGTTAAAAAATATTTTATTTTACTGCAAGTTGTATTTATAATTTTGGGGTGAGTAATCTGTAAAATTATTCACCCTCGACTAATTTTAAGTTATGTCAAATTCTTTTTCGAGTACTTACAAACTCTTTTCTTAGAAAATATATGAGCCGTAAGTTAATAACTTATTTTAGATATACGGCTTAAAATACGAATATGTTGACGTCGCAGGAAAAATTTAGTCGAAAACAGATTTTTTAAATTTTTTATGTCCATTATCAAAGATATTGTTTGATGATTCATATTAAATGAAAATTGATCTGACAAATTCAAATCTCAGTGCTATAACTTTTATTCTTTTCGAGATATACTTTGTTCAAAATTAAGAAGTAGTAATCATGCAATGTTCACGTCATAATTTTGTCGAACTCCCGTCGTTCGTTGGATGTTGAATCATAAATTTTATGCGAGAGCCAATAGGATAGCGACTTCAATCTTTCACGCGATTTTATTACTATTTCTGCATATCGAACAGGGTATAGAGTATTATGAAAATTTGAAAAATTTTCCGAAAATTCTAAATAAATCGAAATTTGCTTCAAAATGCGACATGATCATATATGTGACCTCACCATTCCAAAAATTCCAAACACAGGTCTCATATTTTACAGTTTTCGAGATAGGATATTTTGAAAATTCCAAATAAATCGAGATTTGATTTAAATGCGACTTATGATCATTCATGACCATATATTCAAAAATTTTTAACCGGAGGTCTCATATTTTGCGGTTTTCTATAAAGGTTACATTGAAATAAAAAAAATTAAAAAATCTCAAGTTTACAAAAATTTGGAATTCAAAATGGGATCTATGACAGTTTAGGACATCACTATTCCAAAAAATTTAATCGCAATTATGAATTCATTCGTTCATTTTTAGGATATAGTCAATTTTAAAAATAGCTTTAATCGTAAAGGGCACAAGAAGACGCCAATTAGAGAACTAAGAGACACCAATTAAATAATTAAGACACCCCAAAATGACATAAAGCTACTTTATCATAATCTACCCGCCTATTGCTTAACATAGGCTTTTCCATAATGTCTATTTTGGTCCAATAATAGTCAATTTCCGGCAATCCTCCTAGAATCACCCGTTGATCTGGTACGTGGTCTACCTCTATTCTTAGTAAAAGTTTCGGGGTACCCATTCTAGAATTTTTTTGGATCACATTATTTCGAAAATTCCAGCTGCAAGTCTTTATCTCTTTCATGCCCAGTTGCAAAAAGGTTTTAAAACTAGATATAAGCTAAAACTAATTAAAAACTCATTAAGACGCATTGCGTTTCTAGGCAATTTTGTGTTTTTGATCGAGTTTTAGCTTACATCTAGTTTTAAGACTTTTATGCAACCGTGCATTAGTTTTTAAGGTAGGGGTCATACGAATATGTATTTTTTGTTCAAGGTAAAAAACAATGGTAATATTTGAATATATACAATAGATGTTTGTTAATGTAACTAAATAATTATTTTCATTCATTAGAATACCAAAAAATCATTCAATAAATATGTAAATTTCAAATTAGGACCCATAAACTTAAAATTTAAATTAATAGGATATTGTTAACAGATTGGGCGTTAAATTAAAACAAGAATTCAGAAGTGTCCAAAGTAGTTGCCCTCGTCTGGTCCATACACGCGTACAACGAATTATCATTTCAGGAACTGGATTAAAAGGTACAGAACAAGTTAATCTAGATGAAAAATAAAACATTGTCGTCATGGGTGTATCAACACCTCTGCAGTATAAATACATCGCAGATATCATGGACCATCAGTTGACTTTTGAGTTTCGTCTGAAGTAAACAATTCAAAATGAAATTCTTGGTACGTATTAATACAAAATTAAAAACTTAAATACATAATTAAGACTTAGAATAAGAATATTGATTCTTAGATCTAAAATATGTTCAGGAACATATAGTTATTATTATTATTATTTATTAAGATTTGCATTATCTGTTATTGTCGCCTCAGTATAGTTCAGTCGGTTCAGTTGGTCAATTTGCGTCATAACTTCAATGATAAATTTAGCGCCGAAAAAATAACTAAATCGATTTTTTTGCATGTGAATTATAGACCAAAATTGCTCCTCACTCTTTTACTTTACTAAAACATACCTTTTGAAGTCATATTTAGTTTGTGTTTGATAGTCATTTTGAAGATTTACTAATTTTAAAAGTGTTATTTAATATAAGGACATTTATATTGATATCGCTAAATAAAACCATGTTTACATTTGACATTTTATAATACGCTCTGATGTGTTTTGATACTTGTGTTTACATATCTAACTTATAGTAATTTCTAAAAACCTTTTTTATTTAGTTTGTTGTTTATTTAGCAGTTTTGTGTTTAGTTATAAAGTTTTACATAGATATCTTATAGATTTCCATTTGATATTGCGTGTAGTGTATAGCTTTTAGGCTAAATTCAACGTATTTCTATTTTCTTTTCTTTGATCATATTTTTGGATCACATCACCCCTTTTTAGAACTACTTAGCCTATTAGAATAGTTTATTTATTTCTGTTCTGTTATTCTTATATTTTCATTTCATTACAATACAAGTGGCAGCGTACGAATATTACATTCGTTAAATGGATGCTATGTAAACGTACTAAACTTCACAAATACATGTGAGGTTTCCAGTGACGCAACTGCACTGATTTGCCGACTGCCCTATACCTCAGTTTGATTCTTACGGAACTTTCTGGGAAACACAGTTTGAATTCCGCTGTTTTACAGTATTGAAAGTGTAATTCAGTTTATAAATTCAGGTCTGTTAGTTAGTTAATCAGTTAAAAAAAATTGGCGCACAGCAACGATGGGTATTTGCGCGTAACGCAGCCCATCTAAATGACGACACTACATATTAAAAAACAATAAATAAATAAGTAAAATCAATAAATATCTATATCAGGTCTTATTTTATATTTATTTAACCCTTTAATGCTGAGCACGACGTTTTCATAACTTTTGGTTATACCGTATCTAATATAGAAAAGAGGAAAGTTATTTAGCCGTCGTCGATAACACCGTCATGTTTTACTGCTACAAAAGCCGACCGATATCGAACATTTTAGCGTCAATGTACTAATAGCACGTGTAGTACAGATTATGCTTTTTAGATTAACATTGGGAGAGTAGTCGTTTTTTTTTTTTTTACGATGAATATTAATTTAACGAAATTGTAGTTGTAGAATTGTAATATATTTTTGTATATAAAAAAATCAATGTAATAAGACAAAAAATAATATAAAAATGAATGTGCTTTTAATTTTTTTATATGGGTGTTATAAATCCAAAGACTAATAGGACATTTTAAAAAATATAAAAACATTTTAATTAGTTAAGATTTTTGGCGCACAGCAACGATGGCTATTTGTACCTAATACAGCCCATTTTTATGACTAGTATATTATTAACTTAAAGAATAAATAAAACAATAAATAAATATACTTGTAGATATGTACACAATAAAAGAAATCTTGCACAGACAAACAAATAAATCAATAAAAGTCTGTTCGAAAAAAGAACAGATGGTGGACGATGGTAACAGGCTGTAAAGGGGCCATTTATCATAATAATAATAAAACACATAATTGTAAATTTGATTTTTGAGTTTCAGTTCCCATATTTTAATAATAATAATAATTTTTAAATGTATTTTTACGTATTTTAAGTTTTTATATGTAAATAATTATGGAAATATAAAACAAAGAAATTATAAAAATTGTTTACCTTATGATAAAATTGCAAGCGTTATAAAGTTGATATAGTTTTGAATTTTTTAAATTTGAAAGGATCGATTCTACATCGTAATTTTTTTCAGAAAGATCTCTGCAGCAATTCTAAACAAGATATGTTAAGTTTACGGCGATGTTTATTGCCTTAGATCCTATCTTATAACACGCACATCTAGCCAGTTTTTTTGTTACATCGGTGTAAGAATGTACAGAATAAGGGTATTAGAAGACTTTTTGAGATCTACTATTTGTGTTTATTAGGAACCATTTCGTTACCCCGAAGTGTCATATTAGTTAACACTTTAGCTCTTACTCAGCATATATGGCTATTATCGTCTATAGTAGCGTAACTTGTATTAAGAACGGTTAAGCAATACCTAAGGACCCAAAGCGAATTTAAAGGATCGTTTAGTGAATTTGAATTCCTTTTTTTTGCTCGTCACTTAATTTAAATTACTTTTTTCTCTCATATCTAACTTTATTTGGATTTCCATGTTTTTGCTCATTACTTGATTTGGATTTTCCTTTTTTATAATTCAGTTTCTTTTTGGTCGTGATTTTTGTCTTAATATCAGATGTCTAAATCGTCGGATTTTGGTTAAAGAACAAAAATTCCTAGTTACTGCAAGGATCGTCTACTACCGTCCATTTACATATTTATGCAAACTTGAATAGCAAGAAGCTGAGAACTCAATTTTCTATCTGTCTTTAAAGCGTTATTGTTATCCTTTGGTGTAATTTTAATTTTTGTTGTTTTTTTCAGATTGTTGTATCTTGCCTTTTGGCCGTGGCTTGTGCCAAACCCGGAGTACTAGCTCCATTTGTAGCTCCAGTAGCCTATTCCGCTGTAGCTCCAGCTAGCAGCTTCGGCTATTCCACCGTCTCCCACCATGGAGTACCCGCCTACTACACCGCCCCAGTTGCTCACACCGCCTACGCTGCCCACTACCCAGTAGCTTACACTGCACCACTTGCCTACTCTACCCCAGTTGTAGCTCCATTAGTTGCCCCAGTCGCTGTTGAAAAGACCCAATATCACGCTCAAGATATCTTCGGACAAGCCACTTACGGACATGCTGAAGCTTACCAAAGCCACAACGCTGTACAAGATGCTGCTGGTAACAAAGTTGGAGCTTACTCCTATGTTGCCCCATCTGGAGAAGTTATTTCTACTAGATACGTAGCTGATGCTTTGGGATACCGTGTAGAAAGCAATGCTGCTCCAACTGCACCAGCTGAAACCCCAGAAGTAGTTGCTGCCCGTACCGCTCACCTTAAGGCTGTTGAAGAAGTTAAGAGCCGTTCCCGTCGTGCTGCCGCATTTGTTGCCCCAACTGTTTACTCCTACCCATATGCCTACAGTCACCCATACGCTTATTCTGCTCCAGTTGCCTACACTCAATATACCCCAGTAACAGTTGCTCGCACTTCTGCTTACAACACCGTTATCAACACCCCATTCGCCCACACCAGCTCTTTCAACGTCAAGACCTATTAAATTAAGCCACGGACGAAGCATTTGAGATTCGGCAATTGTTGATTTTTTCCTATTGGATAGTTTCAAAGATTTGCTAATCTAAGATGATACAACTATAGTCAACTGTTTTAAGTTATGACAATGTACAGTACATGATTATTTGTGTTCTTTAGTTTTAATTAAACAGCAATTTTTCAAAAAAATTATATTTACTTACCCTTTGAATTTTCTCCTGTTTTCAGAACACTTTCAGCCTTTGCTTGTATTTTAGTTTGTACCGTTTCAGCTCCTTCCTTCATCTTTTGAATAATACCTTTAAAACACAAACATAATTAACAATTTAAAAAATCAATAAACAAATCATTAGTGCAAATATAAGCCACAGAATCCAACACTATTACCATGACGATCTTTTTCCTTAAGAATCCTCTCCACATTCTCTGCCTTATCTTTGACTTTACCAAAAAAGTCTTAGCAGCAGAAAAAGAACACAGGAATTAACAATACACCTCAACAAATAAAAAAACAAACAAAAAACGTACCTGATATCTTTTTGTGGGCATCTGGACTTACGGACTGTGTTAGTGCTGCTATCTTATTATATTCAGTCTGTGATATTAAACCAGCGGCTTCTAAACTGTTAGGTGACATCATTGCATACTCCTCACTTAATAATTCTACTATTAGTGCTTCAATATCGAATACTAAAATATGGCTTTCAGGATCTGTAATATATTAAATATGTTGAATATACGTAACAAAATTTCACGGTGAAGCATGGTTTAATATGCATAAATACGCTGTAATTTCATTAATTTTATTCCATCTCACTAGATGCTAGTATTTAAACAGTTATGTCATTGTCAAGAATTTATCACAAACTAAATTTGAAATTTAACAAAGAAATCATAAAATTTACAGAGCATTTCTTATATGTCTTTATTGTAAGAAATAATGTATCATATCGTTTGTTAAAAAAATAAGTTTTTACCTTTTGGATTTGTTCTTAAACCTTGAATAACAAGTGGAAAAGCTCTATGTTTCTGTTGCGCAGAATCATCATTATTGGAATGCACTCCCAACTGTTGCAGCTGGTGTAAACCTCTCTGTGTTGCATGTCTTATAGCGGACAGGTTTCGATGCCTTATACCACGGAAGAAATGAACGGCTGGATTAGCAAGACCTAACTCAGATGTTGCGCTGTAAACTCTAGTATTTTCATCGCAAGCATACAACACTTCTTCAGCAGCTATTCCTTAAAAAAATGACATTATATAGCAAACTAGCTGAGGTTATCGTACTTACTACATTTTTTGTTACGCACAAAATAAAATGTACAAGGTTAATGTATTAGGTGTACCGGAAAGTTTTTTCGTTTATTTGGTATTATTAAAATAGAAACAAATTGAAAGAAAAAAATGTACTTTATTGAGTAAAATAGTTACCATTGTGATCTATAACACTCTGGCATTTATCAGGAAGAAACAATATTCCCGATTTATAAAATTCCTGATTTTTTTAAGGAAAAAATTGTTCAAGGCTCATTTTAACATGGTTCATATCTCTAAGTGTCTTGTTTCTTAAAAAGTTTTCCAGTGACCGAAATAAGTGATAGTCGGAGGGTGAAATGTCTGATGAGTAGGGTGAGTGTGTTAGAACCTCCCAATCAAGCTCGGAAAATTTTTCACGTGTCTTTTTTTTGATGAATGAGGTCAGGCATTGTCGCCTTAAGAGAGGAGTTGTTCTTCCTCTCTTATTCACAATTTCAGGCCGATTTCTGGCCAAGTTCTGCTTCAGTCGATCCAATTGTTCACAGTAGAGATCAGAATTAACTCTTTTCCCCGGTTTTAACATCTCATAATACATTACTTCTTTATAAGGCCTTCCAGATCGAAGTTCATCATCCAAGCATAGATTTCCTAATTTAAATTTTTTAAACCACTGTTGACATGTGCGAATACTTAGTTTATCACCATAAACAGTGCAAATGTTTTATGTAGCAACTGTAGCAGATCTTTTTTATGGTACTCAGACAACATTAAACAGCATAAAAAATGTTTTAATGAAAATTCTTCCGCCAATTTAAAATGCAAGGGTTTAAAATGAAACGAAAACAATAATTAGGTACTCAAGATTACAGAGTTTAATCAAAACGCAAAAGACGTCTGTTTAATTTAGCGAATAAGTCGTGACTAGTTCGCATTCTTACAATAATAAAAACGAAAAAACTCTCCGGTACACCTAATATATAGATAAATGAAATAAAATAGTTTCTTTTTACCATGTAAGACTCGATCTAAATGTCCAGTTTCCATTTGCCAAACATAAACAGTTCCATCCGAGCATCCAATAATCATAAAATCATCCAACGGTCTCCATTTGATTGTCACAACAGGAAATAGATGTCTACTAGCTAAACACACACATTTACGTTCAGACAAACTTAACAATGTAACCGAATGATCCGATGCAACACTACAAATACATTTCTGAATCCGTACCTAAAAAATATAAAATTAATATTAAGTTAACGAGAAAATTCTTCGTTATGATAAAGTATGGTATAATATATAATTTTACTTACGCTGCAAGCATCAGGTGGTACTAACAACTGTGTTATTTCACCAGCGTGAACACAAAACCTATGTAACAAAGTGCCAGCGAATAAATCCCAGAGACAAACTGCAAAATCTACACCACCGGATACTAAATGATTGCGATCGTAACGTGAATGAACATGATGAGGATAAAGAAGACAATTAACACGCCCTCCATGACCAACTAACAACTGATGGGGCGGCCAATCTAAAAAATACACAAATTAAACATCAAAATATTGTTAAATAAAATTTTGGTTCATAATATTCAAGATTCTCATTGTTTTATTATATATTTTTATAAATTTCTAGACTACTTGATGCATTTACTTATTTATCTACGGCCATCAAATAATAAATCGGTTTTGTTCAACGGTAAGATTAGCACTACAGATTTTTTGCGAAATATTAACGTAAAAAGTACCATGAGTGCAAAAAAAAATTACATAAAGGTTGGCTATGGAAAAATAAAATAATGTCTACTGCAAGCTTTACA
Source organism: Liopterus haemorrhoidalis (assembly GCA_963971575.1). NCBI lineage: Eukaryota > Metazoa > Arthropoda > Insecta > Coleoptera > Dytiscidae > Liopterus > Liopterus haemorrhoidalis. The sequence goes on along the minus strand of OZ020617.1, from coordinate 47,322,045 downwards.
ATTAATTAACTGTCATCACTGTTGTTGTTGTCATAAGTTATTTATTGTTATATAAAGCTTGGAATAGACATTATTTTATTTTTCCATAGCCAACCCTTATGTAATTTATTTTTGAACTCACGGTATAATGTGAAATACTTCCTTCAAACTTTCAATGCTATCCGACTTCCAACTCAACTTCTAAAACTAATTCCAGTAAGATTTTGTTTGAGGTTTCAATACATTTTCAGGCGTTCCAACTTAACATTCATTTCTATACTGTAAAGTTTCACTTTTTCTGACATTTTTAATAATCCTGATTGAGATTTAGTCTTGTAAAATAAAAACACTACTGGATAATGGTTACTATAATTAAATATAAACTAGCATATTTCAACGATATTTATAAATTGGTTATTATAACCAAACTTTTATCTGTCACTTCAAATTGTTACAATTGTTAATTATGGATTTCATTACCAAGTCTCGCCGATCTGAAATTGTCTCTAATTCATCAACCATCGTACCAGAACCGCATTAAGTACTAACGAGTGATGAAAGACATCATATCAGTCAGGAAGAAAAGATTAATAGTCTATGAAAGTGACGACAGTAATTAATTTTTTGTTAAATTTTTAAGGGTCTTATATTGAAATAAATGACGGTTTTACGTATCAAAATCCACGATTTAGATTTACACGGTTTTCTGAGGAACCTATCTTCGTGTAAATCGGGGGTTAGGTGTATACTGAGAAGTATAAAGCAAAACAGCCTAAATTTCAACCACCTGTATATGTATATTGTGCATTGCAAATTAGCGTATAACTTAACAATATCGCGTATAATACCAATCTATGACGATACGAATCGTGAACAGAAAATCAAAGCGTTATAAAAATGTTACATACTATCATATTGTTGATGATTTCCATGAAGCAACTGAAGCATAACGGTCTGTGTAGCTGGGATAATAATAATGGTTCCATCTTCTCTTCCAACAACTAAACGACTTTGTTGTGGCAAATAAATACTAGCAGTCAATTTTACTTAAAAAAAAAAACAAAAATCAAATTAATATTTCTGTTAACATTTTAATATTTTTTAATTAAATATTTACTTGGTGGATCCATTTGTTTATCCAATTGATCCAATATTCCAACAGGATTAGGTATAACACTTTCCCATGCCTGGGCTAGACTAGTTGTTAAAGTAGCAGTCATTTGAACAGGTTTAACTACCACTTCTTGTTGTATTTGAAGTAACTGAGCATTCGAGACTTCAGGTATTGTCCAAATTATAACCATACCTTCAGAGTCACCTCGAAGTAAATAACGACATATTTTTCCTTGTTTTTGGGTTGTTACGTATCTCATTGCAGGCGGACATGACAATGGCTGAAATAAAATAAAACCTACAGAACTGTTAAAAGTAGCGTTTCTCAACCGCGTTAAATTTTTATTGAAGTTTTTCCCCAACCGGGGAAACATGGAATTCCGCGAGTAAACGCAAGGGGTTTTCGAAAACTGATTGTTTTTTTTAAGGTGTATCTATGTACGAGGGTTATCCGTAAAATAAGGTCTCCAAGGCGTTGGAGTCGCGAGGAACACTTTAACGCAAGATCTGGCAACACTGGCGTGTAGCTTGGTTTCCCGCCTACAAATCCCAACCACTCCGAGCTGTCTGCGACGCTTAATCTTGGTTTGATAGCCGTCCGCGATGGCGCCTCCACTCGATGCTACCGCCAGGTGTGATTACGTTCTGTGATTCGTTATTTGTGTGCTAAGGACACTACGTCTATAGAAATTTATCGACAGTTATGCGAAGTGTATGGAAAACAGAGTATGGACATCAAAAACGAGCGAAAATGCCGGCAAAGTGATGACGAGTGTGTTTTGGGACAAGAAGGGGATATTGTTGTGCGAGTTCATACCTACCGGGACAACAATAAACGCTAATCGCTACTGTCAAACTTTGAAGAACCTTCGCCGTACAATTCAAAAAGAAAAGAAGGGACATGCTGACGAAGGGAGTGCATTTTCATTAGGACAACCCTCGTATTATATACTAAAAGAAAATTAAAATATCTTTAAGCATCTTCTGGAATTTCACTGAAAGCTTTGTAACAGTATTTATTGCAAAACTAGGTAATCATTTTTACGTAGGGGTTCCCTGAGACATGAATATTATTTCACTGTTCCGAAAAGACAAAAGGTTGAGAAACGCTTGTTTAAATAGTAAATTTAGTTCATTACCTTTCCACCAGGTTGTACTAGTACACAATATAGAAACGGATTATCGCTGTCTATTGTCTGTGTGTGGAAATTTTTATTATCAGGAATGCTACTGTGAAATAAAATATAATTAATAAATGTTAATTATTTCAGTTAATAAACGTTAAACAAATACAGAAGACAAACATTTTATTTTATTTTTTAATAAACTAAATTTTTAAGTTTTTTTTTTTGAAGATAGTACAAAACTGTAGAAGGAGAAAAGATAAAATGGCTAGCGAAATATATTACAGTGCGCTTATTATCAATAACTAACATGTAAAAAGTTTTACAACGAAAGAAATTAGTCACTTAAAATAAAATAATTTAAACAATATAAGATAATGTAGTTCAATTTCAGTTTCAAAGCTATCTTTTTTAAGGAACTTGAAACGTATCTTACACATATATGCGCAACCTTCACCAACAGTTGTTATTAGGCTTCTCATTTTAGGATTTCGTAGGTACAACAAGACACACTATACCATCACTAATATGTCTGTACGGTAGAAATTGTGACCAAACGGTTAGACCTAGAGAGTTGATATTTAGCATCCGCATAAAGTTCTTTGACCCGCATAGAGGAAAAATAATGACACTTTACTTTAAACCATTCGGTCAATAAAATAATTTAAAATATGCTTTATTATTAAATTTTCAATAATGTTGTTAAAATATGTAGCGATGCACATTTACTGCATAAATATTTAAAAACAATATTATACATCATGTAACCTGGATAACAAAATAATTATAATTTTAATTATTTATCCAAGTAGGCCATGTAACAAATGCTGGTTGCTATAAATAAAACAGCAGAGTATCATCGTTTCATTACCTTCGAACAGACGTGTTTAATATATCAGAGAGACATTTTAATAAATAATATTATAATCAAAGATATATTTATTAATTTCAACATTCACTCAGTGCTACGACAAACCTGGTACCAGATGTGGTATTATCTGGTAGATATTAAATCTGGTGACCCCGACGTGATTTTAAAACTTTAATGTCGGGTTGCTAAAGTAAGAGTTTTCTCTAACTCATGTTAAAATCATTTGTTTTTATATGTTACAACATACAAAAACAAATGATTTTAACTTGAGTTAGAGAAAACTCTTACTTTAGCAACCGGCCATTAGTGTAACAATTTGCAAAACAAAAAAATGCATTTCATTGCTACGTATTTTTGTGTTTTACATCTAGTTTTAGCTTATAACTAGTTTTGAGACTTTTATGCAGCCGGGCATTAGTGCAAAAGTGGCAAGTTTTAGTAAATATATTACATCCCCAAGCAACTACACGAACATTAATTATAAACCAGGTCATATTGTAATGGACACATTTCAGTAAACAAGAGCCGGTAACAATTTCTCTACGTGAGTACTAATCGGCATCAATAAGCGCTGAGAACAAACGCTTATAGGCGCCGTAAAGAATCGTTCTACGTGTTCGTAGCCTTAGTCGTTGTCTCTAATTAGATACCTACGAAACCCTGTGTGAAAATTTACAGTTCACATAAACTTTTTAAATACTAATAAAGCGGTCTTTCGACAGATACACAAATTTGTAACATACGTTTCAATTTCCATCAAATTTAAGATCATCAAACAGTACGTCTGTTTCGAATTGGGAAAAATATAACGACGCGTCAAAATATGTATAGTCTGTTTCTTTGATTTAAGCGGAACTAGATTTTAAAAACTAGTATCTTTTAACATTTAAATTAGGCTTTTGATCATTTGGTTAACAAAAGTCCTCTTCAATTATTAAAACGTCAGCTCGCAATTTATAAAATAAAAATTCCATTTAGTTCTGATTAAATGTTTGGGATAACCTGTACTCAGCACAACAAATGTTGCTCTGCAAAATATGTACTCAACACAACAAATTACGTCATTATAGCGACAAATGACTAAAAACGATAAATTAGGTTTTTTTGCACGGCAGAATATGAAGTTTGAACTACAAATGTACTTGTTAGTACATACCAAGTGGGAAACTGCAATTAGCATTAAATTGAATCCGAGCATTGGTATAAAAAAATTAAATAATTATTATCTTTTCAATTAAAGCTTTCTTAGTCTCATAAATGCTTGACAGGAATAAACAACCTCGTTATTTTGCGTTTCAATCATCCAACTGCCTAATACCCTTTTCACACTAGAACTTTAAGACGAGTGAACTTAAAGTTCACCGATGTTTAACATCGGTATGCTTTCACACTTGATGTTTAAATCTCCGGTGCTGTCATCAGCTACAGTAATTATGTCCTTAAGTTACCGTCATGAAATTACCCAAAACTGGTAACTGTCTGCGCAGACGCACATTTTGAATTATTATAAACAAATTTGGATATTTCATTTCATTCTACAATAATGACACTATAATAAAGAATATATTACACCTGTATTAACATGTAAGTCGATACATTTTATCTCAATTATTGTAGCTCTGTATTTTATTAAACACATTATTAAAATAAATAATTTTATTATAAAAATAAGTATAAACTTCTTATAACGTCGATATAATACAGTATTCTTGTTTATGATAATATAAAATGTTGACAGCACAAATTCAAAGAGTATTTTTTTATATTAGAAATTAAGTTGGCAATGCGGACGATGTTTAAGACGCAGATCTCTGTCTTATACATCGCTTGTATTTAGACGAGGCCATACGGTTTCACATTAGCGTTTAAAGATACATTCACTTTAACATCCGATCTTAAAGTTCTAGTGTGAAAAGGGTATAAAATATATTTCTGAATTCTTCAAATGCGAACATAACCTTTCTTTCAATATGACATTAGTCTCTCAAGGGTTCATAGATGGCGCAGATTTAGTCGTTCATCTGTATGTTCAGTATAATCTGTCTCAATTTGTAATACGAAACTAGATCTGGTTACTTTGGTGACTGTTGTGGTGTAAATAGACTTATATAAAACCATACGAACTTGTAAATCTGGCTTTTAAATTTTTGATTAAGTTTCATTACACTGAGGTTATATTCACTCAAAAACTACATTTCAGATAACAAATTGACATGTCAAAATTGCGATTGACATGTCAAAATTGTGACTGACATGTCAAATATTTTGAAAGGTGCCACTTCAGAATTACCACCCTAAGATGATAATTTAAATATACAACATAAAAAATGAAGTTTCCCTCTTAGTTTCGTATTACAAAATGAGACAGATAATAGTTCAATTACAAATTTTGCCGTGATTTAAATATTCTGTCGTTACTGGAATAATCTGTCGTTCATCAAACCTAATCTGTCGATAGTACAGTCTGTTCCAAACGGTTAAGTGGAACTAAATGGGAATTTCGTTCTTTTAGGTTGTCACGAGAAGGGACCTTGCTTGGGTTATTTCATTTTTCACGTTGAAATGTCAAAATTTAAAATTCCAACAATGAAACCATGGAAACGAATGACATATGTCATTTTTTTACGTATTTTAATGACAAAAAAATAAATAAATGGGAAATTTGTATTAAGAATGACACAAAAAATCAAAATATAAAGAAAATGACATTTTAAAATGATATTAACCTTAACCAAAAAATGTTAATTGTAAGAATGATTTACAAAGCTTAAACAAAACGGCCGAAAAGCACGATTTAAACGATGAAAGTAACTAGATTGCAAAATCTAGTTCCGCTTAACCGTTTGGAACAGACTGTAGCGCTGCGAACCGAGTACGATTTAAACTGATCAAATACAGTATAGCGGGAAATTTAAAATAAGTTACAACTAGGGCATGGGCGTAGCAACTGGGTTAGCAAGTGATTTTATTTTTAATATAAAAAAGGTTAATAAGATATTGAAATAAACAAGGCAGATAATACAGTTACGTTATTTATGCGACATAAATTCAGTTTAATGGGAAATTTGAAAAAGTTAAAAAAATATTAATTTTAAAAATGATGTACTATATATAAAAAGAGAGATTTGGCTAAAAAAGTTTAAACAAAGCAATAAAACAAACAATATATCTTCAGAGCTAAAGTTTCTTATTTAAATAATTATTGTAAATAAAAATTAAAAATATATGTATATATGAAGGTCTAAAAATTATATCAATAACTTCTTCTTTGGGCACAATCAGCTGGGCTGTCTTTTGGCCTGACATTAGTCCTCTCTCTTGATCTGTTAAATGTCAAGTGTAAAAAAATATTTATATGTCAGATAACCTAAAAAATATATAACTGCGTAAAAACAAATTACATGGAGAATTTTCTCCATAAAATCTACGCCAAGAATATAAATAAAAGTCTAAATATGTAAATAATAACAAAATATATGAGAAAAATTAAATAATATAAATAATATATATTTCCATTGTACGACACTGAACATCTGTCAACTTGGACTAAAAACAATATTTTTACAGTGTAATAGGGATGACGATTTAAACCAATCCGAAGCAAGGACAAGCAGCTCCTATCTTCTTACACACATTTTTCTACTTTGAAATAGACCATAGTGTGTTCTTAGAAAAGTGAACAGCTTAAATCAACCTGCATTTGTATAATTTAGAATTTGGAGATTCTAAAAGGTCTTCAGATAATGAAATAAAATCCCAAACAATTTTTTTGTGTAGGTACCGTGGTAAATTTGAAAGTATGAACGATATCAGTGTCATTTGACGTATAACGATGATTTTGGCCACTAACTAGATACTTCTGTTCATTTTCTTTTTACATGTAGTTATTAATAAAACTAAATATAAATATTAAGCAGATAGCAACATAATAAATATACAAGAAAACATGAAATAAGTACACTAATGATTTGCTAACCTACTAACGATTCTTCCTCGTAGTTTGCTATTGAATCCAAGATGTTGTTAAAATAAAAACAAATCAGTGTTAATATCAGTGCAGTTAAAAACAAATTATAAGAACAAAAAATGCATAATATATGTTATAAAATTATAAGGATATTCACTATAAAAATTTTTTTGTAGACATTCTTAATGTAGTGTTTCTGAAATAGTTAAAAATACATTTGATTAACATATGAAGCAGGCGCCAAATGTTTTCGATCAAAATATGTTCCAATGGTGACAGAAATAAAACGACGAGTGTCAGGTAGAGATATCTATGAGTGGTCAAATATAATACAATCGTCGACAAAAAGACAGTGTTACGATTGTACTTAAAGGTTGATACAAAATTATTTAATAGTTTTAATAGGAAACTATAAGTATCGGGATGTAATACAATGTTTCTATAGCAAGTCTGCATAAATAATCATTTTTTGTTGTTAACTAAACAGGCTGCAATAGTAAATATTGCCTGCTTCAACGAAGACTGTAGGTATATCTTTTTAAGATTGCAGCGCCAAGGTGGCAAAATCGACACTAAATAATGGACAACTTTTTGATATGTTTTTATGTATTGATTTGTGTTTTCTTATACTTTATTTGCACTAATAGTAAAAAAAGCTTTTCAATGTCTTGAAAGATGTCGATTTAATGTCTATTAGATTAGTTCAACACAGTACCACCAGATAGAGTCTCTCTTATGGCTATTTACCTATAATCCGTCCAAACGTTAGAATGCAGTACAAGGCAAAGGAAGTAAGTAGTTCTTTTTCATACTCTAGTTAGTTAGTTAATATTTTTGGCGCACAGTAACAAAGGGTAATTGCACCTAACGGGCTGCGTTAGGCGCAACTAGCATCTAAATGACTACACTACATATTAAAAACAATAAATAAATAAAATCAAAAAAATACGCATACTCAATAAAAGAAATCTTGCATGGACAAATACAAATAAATAAGATAAAAAGTCTATTCGAAAAATTGAGCAGACGCTGGTAATCTGTAAGAAACTGTAAAGGTAGGGTGACCATTCGTCCCGCATTTTAACATTTTGGATTTGGGAGGTGAGGACCTTTTTTTGCTCTTTACTTGGATTTTGGGAGGTGAGGACCTTTTTTTTTTGCTCCTCGCTTGGATTTGGGGGTGAGGACCTTTTTTTTGCTCCGTTCCGCATTGCCTTCTTAAGAAAATGGTCACCCTATGTAAAGGGGCCAATTACCATAGAATATCACAGTCCAGAAATACTCTCTAATTGTTTATACTCTCTAATGGTTTCTCCCAATAACGCTATTCTATGTTTCTTGGCAACGTTGCCGTCTGTAAAACACACTGATTTGTGAAGACACGGTATTCTACAAATAATTATACATTTTTGTATATACATTTTATTTTTTTTGTACATCAACTCTCATAAATTTCCGCATATTTTGGTTTCATTGACCGGTGCAATTTCCCATAAGAGCAATACTGCATTCTAACATTTGAACGAACTACATATGATATCGTATATTAAGTAAAGGTATTTCAACACAAATAACTCAGTTAAAATTAAAATTAGGCATAAGTTACCCATCTGAGATATTTCAAAACTCTTGCGTGTTTTTTTATGCAATACAATTAAAATACGATCCGAAGACGTTGTATGAGCTGCATCAGTAAATGAAGATGGCCGCAGTATTCGAATATCATTGGCGTTTTGAATGTAGAATAAAACACTATTAATGTCGCTATAAAGCGTCTCAGCGAAGTGAATTGGTTCAAATCATCTAGTAACTTGCCGACTTTGCTCGCAAATCATTCAAGATTGCAGTTCGCTTTGGAGCCTTCGGACTAACTGGATGCAGACTAGAGCCGGATATTGTGCATAAATGAGACGAGTTTAAAATCTCCAGATGGGCGAGACTGAGTGTTTTGAAGGCATCCAAGCAACATGTATTGAAATGTTAATTCAGAGAGGTAAATAATGAGTAAAAAAGTACAAGGAGACTACATAATAAAATGACCGTTGTTTTATTTCTATCTGGAAAGTTTTGGCGCCTATCTCGTTTTTATGGATTCCGAGAACGACGTGAGAATCTTTCAAAAACAGTCGTTCCCGTTTCCCGCATAGTTGTTGGCTCATTAAATTGTTTAACTTGTTTCCTACATATAATGTGTTCATATTTGCTTAGGAATTCCCATAAATTCTACTGTATGGTAAAAAAATAATGGATTTTCAAACAAATTAGTATTTTAATTTACGTGTTTATGTAAAAACTTTCCGACTAATTTATCTCCCTAATTTAATCTATTTTTGTTACATGAATATTTAACTATTCAAAGTCAAGTAAATTAAATAAAACGTCATATTAACTGTAAAAAGTAAACAGATTTCTAGTGAATCTCCTTATCATAATTTTTATCAAGGTATTAAGTTTTATACATCTAAAATGATATGAAATTTATTGTTTATTAAATCTAGCGTTAATTTTAGTTGGTTAAAAAAAAGACTCACTTTGATGGTAACTTATATAGATATCCCTTGCCTTCATCTGACCAAACAAGTATTCGATCTGGTGCTAAAAAGTCACCGGACATCCATCGTTCACCACGTGGAGAAATTACAGAACATAGAACACTGAAATCACCTAAATTAAAAAGAAAAATTAATATTTGTTTATCATTTTGAAATACAATCCCTGGCTATATTATTAGACGCATATTAATTTCTAAACAATTGAAGCATGGAGTAGAAAAAAAGCGTTGTAGGCCGTACCCTAGAGTCTCAAGACACAAGTACGGTATTGGACTCAACAATGGCCGATGGCGGCGCTGTGATCGCTGTGAAACAGCTGATCGAAACGAGTAATGTGAAAGTTGTCCTCATTTACATGATAAATCTTCGATTTACAATGAATAATTAACAGCTATCCTTACTAAATCATTTTAATTTTTTAAGTGCAACACCTTCTAAGAGTGTAGTTGAAAGAGAGGAGTTTTTAAACGCCGGTCATGTTATATTATACGGAATTTCGGAAAAAAATGATGAGCATGTCGATATATGGACCGTTTATTTTGAAAGTGGTGTAAGTCCATTTTTGAAAAAAATGAGATATCACGTAATTCATGCTTAATTTAATGTAATTTTTTTACATATAACTAGTCCGTGTTGAATTTCTTAAAAAATTCCCATGTTTTGTACAGCTTAAAATCGGTCGGTAAATGAAATTGCATTATCATCGATTATGAAAGTGGTGTAAGTCCAATTGACAGAGGTAGGTGGCTTCGCAGAATTTTCTGTATACACCACAAGATTATTATGATGTAATAACACAATGTAAAAAACATGACAAATTCATTTTACATGAAATGAAACGAGAGAATTTAGAAGTGCACCATACACTATTTTATATAAAACATCGATGAAGGACAAAGAATTTAAAACTGTAAATTTATTACCTACACGTCCTGGAAGACCGCTAAAATTTGAGAAAATCGCCCTGACGCCTTTGTACTAAAATGCCAGGCCTATTACTTATGAAAAATATAAAGACATCAAGCAGTTATTACGTTATATACCTCCGGTGCATCATGCATATTTCGAAACACTGCCACATGCAGAGCATAAGTAAATACTATCAAGATTTTGTAATTTTGACGATGTAATTATCGTCTAAAATTAAAAATACTACTATTTTATTTCATATCATGCGTATTTATAAACAAAATTGGTATTAAAATGAAGTATATTTTAAGTGATATTTCATTTTTCCAAATTGAAATTAAACGATTTTTACAATTGTCTAATTTTGAAAGTGGTGTAAGTCCATTTACAGCCTATAAATACATATTATTATAGTCTAATTCGCATAAAACAAATTTATATAATCAAATTCAATATTGATAAAACAGTAGAAACATTGCCAGACTTCATATAATTTGCCTAAATTTTTTAATTAACAGATATGCTAACCTTTAATTTTCTCGTATCAAGAGAAAATGGACTTACACCACTTTTAAAATAAACGATCCATATGTGGGTTATGTTTACAAACAAGCAGTCTAAAATCACCACCTCACAAAGTCACTGGAAATTTAAAACTGCAAGATAACCTGCACCTGTAAACCGTAACCTTTGTTAGAAACTCACTGAAGGCAAACACTTCAGTGAAGCTGTATCAGAATATCTACATACAATATTTGATACCACATGCCCTAATCCTATATTAAAGTTACACGCGTAGATATTTATATATGCTCGAGAAGGATTTTTATAATTGAGTATTTCTTATTTGTTAAATATTTTTAATAAATACTAGTTTGTTAAATATTAATAAGTTAACAATATTGATGTAATCTGTAGCTTTTAAATGCTTTTAGCTCACTCTCACTCTTTTTCCCGTATTTATAGCATTTTCCCATGTTTTTTTACATATTTATCTCTTCCACAACACCAAATATATTTATTATTTTCACAAATTGTTTTACATTTGGAAAAAATGATATTGAATTTTTCTCTCACTTCTTTTGCTAGAGTGACAACCAAATACACAGCAGTTTGTGTTATAACCAGTGGCGGACTAAGCCTTCGCCGGGCCCAAGACATTTTTGATTTACGGGCCCTCAACCTATGTTTTTTTTTTAAAAGGTCTTCACCTCCCAAATCCAAGTGAAGAGCAAAAAAAAAAAAAGGTCTTCACCTCCCAAATCCAAGTGAAGAGAAAAAAAAAAAAAAAAAAAAGGACTTCACCTCCCAAATCCAAGTGGAGAGCAAAAAAAAAGACATCACCTACCAAATCCAGGCCCTTGAAAATTACGGGCCCTAGGACAAATGTCTTTTTTGTCTAAGGGGATAATCCGGCCCTGGTTATAACAACTCATTATAACACAAAATAATATAAAAAAGAATAATAGTTGCTACCAAAAGACGCGGTATTCTACAAATGGTTATTTATTTTTGTTCTACGTTACCTATTTTTGTTAATAATTAATGTTACAAACAAACTGCAACATTAAAGTTTAAACGCGATACAAACAACACGAGGTAGCCACTAGTAAACAATAAACAGTTACTCGTTCCACTAGTTCAAATTCTGTCCGCTTGGTGTCACTGTTGAGCACAATATATATAAATATACAGTGCTGTAAAGTATGTTCAAGATAAATATGAAATGACGTCACAGTTGAGAAATATACAGTGTTTCCAGTTGTTATTTGTTAACAAGTTTAAAACAAGTTAGGTTATATTCAACCACTTCTACAAAGATATTGAAAACCTATATTTCCTAGCGAATGAAGGGGCTAACGCAAATTATGTTGATTGTTAAAATTATTTATATCTGGAATTATCCTCCGCATGCATTGACTGAATGCCATAAAGAAACAAAACAGCCAAGGGACTGAACAAAAAAGAAATGTATTGTTTGTATTGCTTAAATAATTGAGAAAAATAAATAAATACTTAATTATTACTACCAAATCTGTGTGTTTAATTCACCGATGTTTAAAAATAAGTGATCGATTTTAGGCATGTAAAAATAAAATTAGTATTGTGCCAGTTACGAGCCTTAGTGACTGGTGATAACGCATACAGTATACATGTATATGTTTCTAAGATATAAATTTATTAAAACCATTTTGTAGTGTTCAAATCTTATTATATATATGTACAAATACATTTATTAGATAAATTGGTGCCCCAAGTTGGGCACCAATTTTATTTTCTAATTGTACGTCTTATTATGTACGTCTAATAATAAGGCCAGGAACTACATGTACATATTTACCTGCATCGTAAATTTGCCAATATTTTGAACAGACGATTAGAACAGTCCGTGGATTAAATGAACAACAATGCATACTAACAGCGTTCAGGCATCTAATTTGTTTACTCTCATTTTCATACAGCGGTTCAGAGTGTTTATTCTCATGGCCTAAAAGTGTCCAAACTTTAACGGAACCTGTTGTAGTTAAGGCTAAAACTACATCATCTTTTCGTTGCTGAGGCCTTAGCACCTAGAAAATAAATAAAATTAATTTAAAATGTGAATTGTTACAAATTTCAGGGTTTCGTAGGTATGTAGTAGATGAACGGGTCTATTCTCTAAGCATGATGTTAAAATCTTAGCGTCAGAAACTGACGTTAATTTTTTTAACACCATTTTTAACCTAAATGCTATTCGCTAAACATATATGTGTTAAAATTATAGCGCGGCGGCGCTAAATTAGCCAGTTAACGTTCTACAATAAGCGCCTACCGAAACGGTGGCTTTAAAAGTTAACGCTAGTGTTTAGTTTGCAAAAATGGCTGATCCTATTTAAGTAAATGTCATGTTATTTAAAAAAAAAATTTATAAAACACAAGACGGTAGGAATATTAATCAACTTTCTATTACTTTTTAAAGTGAATTCTTTACAGTAGAGATAAGAATGACGCTTCATAATTTTTGTTATACAAGTAACCCAGACGAAAGTTCAAGTAATTGTATAGAAAGGAAGTAAATGGAGTATTGGAGAGCAGTTTTGGTTTTTGTTGAGACACAGAACTTAAAATTATAATCCTCTGAAAGCTACAAAACTTCACTTATGCCTCCGCCGCGTTTCAAAATATCGCAGTACATTTTAATGGTGTATTATTTGAAGAAACAATTGATGAGATTGATAATGACGATCACAACAGTGTTATTCCCGGGGAGAAGTAGCGTAATAAATCAATTAATTATTTAATAATTAATATCACCGAACACCTTTTTAAAAATAGAATGAAAATATAAATAATATTTTATTCAAAAATTAGATAAACTGTTATAATACAATGTAGTATATAAATTGACTAAACAAAAGTTGAATAAAGTTATATTTTTATTTAATACACTGTGGAAACCAGTTATAATGAGAATCACAGGACCAAACATTTCTGTTCCATTTTTAAAATAAATTTCGCCACTGAATATTTAATTCAACACCGAAATATTAGGTTAAGATTCTCTTGGCATTTGACTAAATAAATACTCCTGTTAAAATTCAACGTAACAGCGCATGCGCGTGCAGTTAATATTAGCCTCTCTACAGGGTGAGTTAGCGCCTCGCGTTAACAAATATTGTATTAACGCTTACCTTAACAAATGCTCTTACAGAATAGCATTTTTGGATAATGACGTTAGACATGGAGTTAAAATAAAAATATTAACCTGACGCTAATTTTAAGGCATTTCTTACAGAATACACCCGACTAGCATCTGCATTTTAGACGTGGTTAATTTATTGGCAAATCATGTATTTAAACATGATAATAAATAAATAAACCAAATTTTGGAAAAAAAAAAAAATCGTGTTTTTTTCGGGTCTAGTTAAAAATTATTCCGGCTCGGGCCGGGTACGGGTAGTTATTTTTGAAGAAATTTCAGGTTCGGGTTGGGCCGGGCTTCAAACGCAACGGGCCGGGCCGGGTAATATATAAAAATATAGACCTGTGCAGGGCTCTACTGTACGCATTTAACCTGGGCACTTTTAACACATATTTTTTTATCAAATACAATATATCTTCCGAAAAAAAAATTGAATGTAATATTCAATTTGTATATACAATTTTGAGTCACATCAATGTGCATTGCTCTTATTTTTTTCAGGAAGTTAGGACACGACACAATATTTCTTTAAAATACTGGATATAGGTTGTTAAGTTTAGTCATACTTTAGGCAAAAATCACTTAAAAAGGCTTTTTTTAAATCACTCTTTGATCCTTAATCTATAGATGAACAGCTTTAATTCAATTAAAAAAACAATTTTTTTGATAAATACATTCATTTATATTTAAGCATGATGTATCTTTTAAAGATTCAATTTTTTCCTATGTGTAGATCAAAGTACTGCATATTCATGTTAAATTTCTACATTCTATATCCAACCGTTTGACAATCTCTATCATACAGACAAACGGACAAGGACATGAAGAAATACCTACAAACCCTAAAAATGGGCATCATTGTAAAACAAAATACTTCAATAGTGAATTGTCAGTGTCCAGAGCACAACAGCCATGTCAAATTAAAATAAGGTCAATGTTGAAAAATGATTTTTTTAAATCTTAAGACACTTACGTGTAAAGCACTTATCCAATCAGGATTGACCTTCGACGATAGTGCAAATAATATTTCCAAGCTAAAAGGATCCATTACCAATACCTCCGGATAATATCCATTGCAGAATAACCTAACATCTTCGCATGTACACATATGATAAGCCTACAACAAAAAATATTCGTCAATAATAAATCGTAAAACTAAAATAATTTTAACGTACTTGAATACTTGTATGAACGTGTTGTAATTTGACTACTTCTCTACATTTTCCATCTACCAAATCCCATGTGCACATTTCACCAGATTCCGAACTAGATACAATAAAATTGTTTTCTTGTAATATTGACGCTTTGGATATACATAGTATAGGAGCAGTATGACCCACAAGAAGACATCTCGGTGTCATCTTGAGGGTCTCGGGATCCACCTGCCTGTAAAAACACAACACGAGAACTGTAGAATAATTAAAGTAATTATATTGTGTAGTACGTACCACAAGCATATCTGACCATCATAACATCCAGTTACTAATGTTTTCTGATCTGTTGATAGATAAATGCATGAGATGCAATGAGTAGGTGCATTTTTGCCCCATAACACAACTGGTACTACCAAATTTGTACCCGGCATAGTAGCGCACTGAAACAAGCCCAATAATATAGAATGAAACAATTGCAAATAAGATAATTGAAAAATCAAATATGAAAACAAATGATGTCATATAAATTGAATAAATACTTTGACTTATCATGCAGGATGTGTATACATTTCAAGACAATTACGTTAACAATATAGCATTTAATTGTAACTCTAAAACGAAAGGAATACAACAAAATGATAAACTAATCATGTAAATGTCAAATCAATTGATATAGGGTGTACAGTGATGTTCAATTGGTTAACAACACTTTATCATGTGGCAATCAAAACACACTTGAACATAATGTCGTGAATCATATGTAGGATATTGTCGCACCTGTACTTTATTAACTAGTTGGATTTATCTCGGACGGAGTTTTAAATCAAAACGCGACCCATATACTTTTGCAATTTAAAGAACGCCATTTTAGCTAGCAATCAGCTGTTTTAAAACAATTTACGTTCGATTTCCCCCTACCACTAGATCTCCGTATGATCTTGGCACTTCCTTCTCCTTAGCACGTCGTGTGTGAATTTCCCCTTCAAATTACGCCAGATGGCACTGATGCCATAAATGTCAAGAAAAGTCACATTTACACATAAACAAAAAATCTGTTCGTACAGTCATTTTCAACGATCTGCCGCAAGCGCAGAATAATTTTAACGTATTCATACAAACTATACGTGCGCGTCTGATAATAACAAATCGTTTGTAGTCATTTCCAAAGATTTATTATCGTCAGCCATAATTCCAGAGTTTATATGAGTGCGTTAAAATGACTCTAGATCTGTTCATAGTCACTTCAAACGGTTTATTATCGTCAAACGCAAGCGCAAAGTTCGCGCTTGCGTCTGATGATATTAAACCGTTAGAATTGGATTCTATGAACAGCTTCGACAAACGGACCTACAGTAAAGACTAATTTACACTAATAAAAATCCATGTTTAATCGTCACGACAAGTTATATGAAATAATTTAAATTAATGGCTTTTAAAACAGCAAGTAAAGCATTTATGCTTTTGGGGCAATGCGTTCCATGTGTAAAACACAATGCCTCAAAGATACAAGTAAAAAGATTAGAACTAGACGAAAATTTATTAATGGTAATTATAAATTTATAGGTTAAGTATGTTTACTACTCATGTGTTTAGTATTTTAGAAAAGATGAATTCATTTATGCACATGATCCTGAGAAAAAATGTAAAACTGGAGATATTGTATTGATACAACAATTACCAGAAAAAATGACAAGGCTTATAACTCATAAAGTCATGGATATTGTATATCCGATGGGTGACATTACAGATCCTATAACTGGAAAGAAATGCGTTGTTGGTAAATTTCGTGATGATATTGAGGAAGTTAATAAAATATATGGTAAATTACCAAGTGGTTTTGACTATGAAAAAGCACCAGAAAGAGGATGGCAAGAAGATAAAAAAGATTTTACGCATAGAGATACTTACTTTAAATATCATGAAAATGAGAATGATGACCAACCGTATGGTGTATAAATGTATATAATTTAGTGTAGTTAATAAAGTAATTTGTTTAAAATATTTGTTTTATTTATTCTTTTCAATGCTTAAGTTACTAAGGTATTTAAAACTGCATGTGCACTAGAGCGACCACTGAAAACATTCACACGGAAGGACATACACCTGGCCACTTCAATAACTATTGGTGTTATTCTAAACAATTAGTCGTACTGGCTGGAAATTAAACGTAGATGTAAATAACTCTACACTGTTAATGCCAACGGGTGTTTGGGTAATAAGGATACTGTTAACCTATAGCCAGCGCTGACATTCAAAATATTTAACAACCGGTATACTAAAAAAATTAAAATGCTGAAAAATACGATAAGCAAAAATCCTAACCAAATGGTAAAAGCTATTCTCAACGGTTAGGCGGAATAAGATTTTCAATTTTAGTAACTTTTACCGATTAAGTAAGGCTTTTGATAATTTTGTTTAGCAAAAGTCTACTTCAAACCATAAAAGAAGCTCATGACAACTTACAAAAGTCTAAATTCCAGTTAGTACTACCTAAACGTTTGGAATAGCCTATAGTTGTAGCACAATTTATTCTAATGATTTCCATATCATTTGTTGATTTTTAGTAATTGATGTGACCTTTTGCTTAAACTAAAAACTAATTGAACTAAACTACACTTATCAAAATAGTTCAAGGATATTCAATGAAATCAAGAAATTAATGTTAATTTGTTACCCCATAAAAAAACCCACCAATAGCATGTAAATAGGGCCGCCTCACGTAAGTCAACCGCCCGTGTGCACACATACAAGATCGTCCTCCACTAGAATGAAAACCAAAGCACTCAAGTGTGCAGCCTTTCATCAATACCTACGGCATTTGGGCTCGAGTCTAGTCCCACGAATACCCGCACACGGGCAACAAACACACACGCAGCAGTCCTGCCTACACATCATTAACAAAATCTTCATAAAATAACAAACGGACTATTTTGATAGTGTATTTTTTTTACAGTTTGTCTTATTATTCATTTAAACAATCGGTACGGAAGTATTTCAACAATTTAACAACCAGTAAACACGTACTTGCTGAACATCAGCCCTGTCTACAGTGCGATCATAAAATCCTGAACGCTACATAATGGTAAACAATGGGTTTTAAAATATCAAAACTGTATTCTAATTCACAGCTGAAAATCCAAATTTAACAAAGAATCAATTAGATTACGTCGTTGTTCCCAACTCACCCGAGTATCTAACTCGAGATTGTTAAAGTAAAGGTTGTCTCGTAACTTCTGACCAATCAGAGCGTGAGAGGGAATACGTCACATGTATGCGTAGTTCAAACTGGCATACAAAATTAATATAGATGTTGCATGTTTTTAAATATTTTTATTGACTATATTCGTAATCAGGGTGATTTCAATTGAGGTAAACCCTAAGATTGAAAAAAAAAAATGGAAATACAGTTTTTACAAATTTTATTCGGTGTTGCTCACCTCCAAAAAATGATCCTCCAAGTGATGAGCAAAACAAAAGATCTGCACCTCAAAATATAAATGTTGAGCAAAAAAAGGTCCTCACCTCTAAAATCCAAATGATGAGCAAACAAAAAAAATCCTCATGTCCAAAATAATACAAATGATGAACAACCTTCAAAATGTAAGTGATGTGTAAAAAAAATGTCCTCACCTCCAAACTACAAACCCGGGGATTTTATAAACTTTAGTAATCTTGTATCTAACTAAGTTGTCTCGTAACTTGTAGTGATGGGGGTAAATAGAGAGGCTACGCGTCAGCCGTATGCTAACGGGACGTCAGTCTTGTTTATCTTAAATGTTATATACACGTGAAGTTTGATTTTTGGCTATAAATGTAAAAATATCGTTTAATTTTTTGATTTTATACTTGTTTTAATTTCTTTTTTCTTCGTTCTAAATAAATTTTCTTACATTCATTTTTGATGTGAAGAGAATAAATAAGTGAAATATTACAATATTTTAGTTTTAGGGTGTTCCCCTGTAACTACCCTAATATTCATCAAATTGAAAAAATGCATAGAACAAATAAGATTTGTGTTCTTATAAACAATTTTTATTATACAGTTTTTTTTCTGTTAAGAGTGTAGTTATGTTTATAAAGGAAATATTTTAAGTTTTTTAGTACCAGTTTTAAACTAGAAACACGCCCTAATAAAGAAATTTTTGAGATACCATGCCTATATTTGAATCCTGGTTCTACTCTATTGTACCAAATTTCGTTAAAATACGTCTAGCCGATTTTATAAACAGATATAACCTCTAATTTTATTAATTACTATATAATTATAGCAATTTGTTTTTTATTTTTATTTAAATATACCTAAAATTATATTTGTATTCGATTTTATTGTTATTTATTATAAGCAGTTCACTTTTGTAAGAACAAACTATGAAAAAATAGATCTGGTTATTTTTATAGTGTATTACTGACTTTTAGAAACTTGGTTATATTGTAAAAAAGGCTTTACAGTTTTGGGTTATGTTCGTATTATTTTAGGTTAGTATTATATTTACAAAATATTTAAGATGTCACTATTCAAAATGAAATATGACAAATGATATTTTTTAAATAACATATTTATAATCTGATTTTCCAAATTATTTTTCTGTAATATTAACACGACATACAGTTTCAAAGGTGCGAACTGTTGAAAACAAAATTTCCTCTTAGTTTGTTCTCACAAAAGTGAACTGCTTATAACTATAATACAAATACACATAACCTTAAATTTGATGTAAATCAGTATAAAATTTCCTTAGGTTTTTCTTTATAATTATTCAGTACAACTGTCTTGAAATAAATATCTATTATGAAAAATATTTAAACACATGCAACATCTATATTAATTCTGTATGCCAGTTTGAACTACGCATACGTGTGACGTATTCCCTTTCACGCTCTGATTGATTAGAAGTTACTAGACAACCTTTACTTTAATAATCTTGGAAAGTCGTAACTTTACAAAGAATCAATCAAATTACTTCGTTAACCCGAACTCACCCGAGGAGCAACGATAAACCGTTGTGAACTTCATATTTGTTGTTAACTTATTGGATTTTAAAGTAACACTGTTCATTTAATAATTAATTGGTATAAGGTAATAAAAATCGAATCTACGCCTATGTGTATATGTTCTTGGAAATAAGTTTAATTACTAAATGTTTGTGTTAAGTATTACATAACGTTCAGGAATTAAGGATCTCACCGTATGTAAGCGCGTACTGGCTGAACATCAGTCCTGCATAAAAGTCATAAATTTAGTTTATTAAACTGACATTAAATTAGTCTCTAGCTAGTTAAAGGATGCACTCAAAATTTGTCATTTGAAAACAAAAGCACAAATGAGTATCATCTCTACAAAATTCTTTGTCAACTATTCATTGACTTATTTCTATCTAATTGTTGCTATTTTAAACGATTTGCAATTATTTTTCAGCTCGTTCGCTCACTCAGTTATCTCTAGTGGTTGTTTAACTCTTGCATCCAAATAACCGCAAATTCGCGATAGCTCTAACTCACTAGTCGTACTGTAACTTCTAATAAATGGAAAACATTAAAGAATTATTTACTAATACTTAATAGAATTTATTAAATTCTCACTGGCTTGTTTTATAAAAACAATATTTAACTCTGAACAAATCTTCATTTAAAATTATTTATACAATAGTAAAACTTCAATAACAATAAGAAAAATCATCACATATTTATAATTAAGTGTAAAATTAACTGTAACTTAATAGTAAATATATTAATCTTATTTAATTATTAGATAAAAACTCTCGTTCCAATGCAGCGCCCATCATATTCCAGTCTCCATCATCAATTTCATCAGGTGCATCAACACTACCCTCACTATTCGAGTCTTGACCAAATTCTAAATCACTTGATAACTCTTCTCCTCGTCTAAATTTCGTGCTTGGGAATTCATCAGCTGTACTTTCATCCTCAGCTTCTGCTTCTTGATCATCTCTTGTTCTTTTTCGACTATTTTTAGGATTCCAACCATGTGGATGTTCTCCTGTTAAAGATTCATCCGAACTACTACTTTCATCTTCAGTATCCTTTGATGGTTTAAATTTTTTAATAACTTCCTCGTTTTCTATTTCGTTCGTTTGTTTTTTAGTTTCGCTTTCACTCTCACTTTCATTGAATATATCTTCTACTTCTCTATCCATATCTGCGATATCAGCACTTGAAAATGACATTAATGGATTAATTGTGTCCATAAAACGTCCACTGGGTGTTCGTTTTCTAATGATTCCTGGTTCTGTGATTTCGAAATTTGGAATGTGTTCTGGACTGCTGCAATGTGGCGGTGGATGCCGGTTTTTTGAACCTTTATTGCTAAGTGGATACAATTTTTCTTCTACTCTTTCCCATCTTTCAGCACAAGCCCAAAGCCAGTCTGGTGTAACGATTTTTAAACTCTTTTTTCTTCTTCCAACATTTACTTTTGCTGTTCCTGGTCTTACAGCTACTAAATGTGTTGTATCTGTTTCCAAATCTTGTGTTACCATAGCTCCTAAACTTCGGGCTACTTGATATGCTTTTGATTGTTCTAATTTTATGTGTGTAGGTACAAGACCACTAAATACTAGTTTTGCATCTTTTAGTACATTCCCTCTTACGTCTGGTATTACTTTTTTAAGATCTGGTACTTCGCCAGTTTCCAATTTGTCGTATTTTTCATAAAATGCTTTATGGATTATCTTTAAAATTTCTTCTAAATACATTAAATAGTCGTCAGGATCTTCGATTTCAATTAGTTCGTCTTCTCTCCTTTCTTCTGGTTTAGGTTCTTCTCTTCTCTCTTCTGGTTTAGGTTCTTCTCTTCTCTCTTCTGGTTTAGGAACTTCTCTACTTTCTTCTTGTTCTAATTTAGTAGTTTCACTTTTTGTTTCCTCAGTTTTTTCCATTTCTGATTTATCGACGTTTTCTTCACTATTATTATTGCTTGTATGATTGTCTTTATTCGTTTCTTCAGTTTCCATCATATTATCAATATTCTTTTCCTCATCACTTAAATTTTCTTCAATAGGTTTGGAGCCATTTTCTTCCACGATAGGTTTACAGACTACTTCAGTAATAGTTTTGGAATCTTCTGTTTCCTTCGTAAGTTTGGAGGTATCTTCATCCTTGGATGGTGTGCAGTTATTTTCTTCCTTGGCTGGTTTGGTACTATCTTCTTCCCTGGTAGGTTTGGAGCCATTTGCTTCATTTGTAGATTTGGTGTCGTCTTCTTTCTCGCTAGGTTTGATAACATCGTCATTCTTAACAGGTTTGGAGCCATTTTCTTCATTTGTAGATTTGGTGTCGTCTTCTTTTTCGATAGGTTTGATAATATCGTCTTCCTTAATAGGTTTGGAGCCATTTTCTTCGTTGGTAGATTTGGAGTTCTCTTTTTCCTCGCTAGGTTTGATGTCATCATTTTCCTTGGTAAGTTTGGGGCCATTTTCTTTGCTGATAGTTTTGATGCCATCTTTTTTCTTGTTAACTTTGGGTCCAGTTTTTTCTATGCTGTCAGTTTCATCGTTAGTAACAGGCTTTACCGCATTTTCTTCAGTTACTTTTTCTATATCTTTATTTTTTTCTTCATTATCCTGTTTCCTCTTTTCATTACCAGCTTCTTCAGTATTTTTTTCTAATTTATCGTCTTGTACTTCATCTTGGTTATTTTCTTCTTCTAAATGATCTTTGCCGTCTTCTTCTAATTCTTTAATTGAAGAACCGTTAACTTTAATTGGCTTTGCTTTAGCTTTAGTCAAATCTACTCCTTCTTTATCGTCATCTTCGTGCTTGTCAAGTCCTGGAGGTGCATTTATATCTCCGGTATGTTGGAAGAAATGGTACGGTTTAACGTGAATTAGATTTGATGCGTAAGACCAGACATCTTCTCTGTCGTCAATAATGCAAACCATGTTGTCTCCACATGGAAATAAAGCCCTAAAATTAAAGAAAAATTGATGTGAAGTGTGTAATTTCACACATTTCAGGATTTCGTGGTATAATTGAGGGAGACTCATACGTAATAGACAATTATTCGTGACGTCATGTAGTTCATAAAAATATTCAACTATACTTTTATAGATCTTAAATAAAGACTTACTTTAAATTTGCTGTTTTACTATTGGGATTAAAACATTCATCTCTTGATAAAATACGATGGGAAAATAATTGACCATCTTGATCTAAAAACATTGCAATCATATGCGCGTAATTTCTTGCTCCAAACGTGCATATATGTAATTCGTAAAATGATGACATGTTGGTTAAAAAACGGTGAGTTCCCGGCCGTAATCTTGTGTGGTACCAAGGTGAATTAGGGCCATACAGTTGAAAGTGATAAACATCTTTTATGTTTGCAGGAATGTTATCGTTTGTCGTATGAATTAAAGTCTGATCTAAATCTACTAGTAGCACTAATTTTCTATCTTTAAGAAGTCTATCACTATCGGCTTTTCCTAACTTCTGAGCAAGCTGTAAATAAAAGTAATAATCAAAAATTGGTTTAATATTTTGAAAGCGACGCAAATATTAGGTTAAGTCATAAATTCTTCTTTTGGGAACAAACCTGACAAGTGGTTACATGTTTGGAGTATGCAAGTGTCCCTCCATTTTATCAGGAATAAGAACGGAACGAAAACGAAATAAACAATTCTTAAAAAACGGGAACGAAAACATGGATTTACGTAACTTTTTTTTTTTTTTAAGAACGAAAACAAAAAATCTGCTGTGGCCAACACAGGACCGACCGCCATCACAAAGTACTTGTATAAAATACATTATAGCAGCAGAGTAGAAATAACTTGGCCTAATATTTTCTAACAGATATTATTTATCATAACCATGGAAACGTTACATATAAATATGAAACGTTTTATCAAAAAATATCTCAAATAAAAGTTGTTAGTTATTGGTTTTGTAGCAACTTTTGTTAAATACATTTATTCGAAATATTTTTCTGTAGTTAAATATTCGCAAAAATCTTAAAATCGACACCAGTAAACTCCCATTTCTAGTTAACCGATTTTTACCAAAAGTTGATCTACTCGTGCCATTGATGTCAAAAGCTTAAATATGAAGTTTCATAAAAATCCTTTTAGCCGAATTTGCTCAGCACGTGTACACAGACAGATGGACAGACAGAGAGACAGACAGAGAGACAGACAGAGAGACAGACAGAGAGACAGACAGAGAGACAGACAGACAGAACGACAGACATCATGCTAAAAATAGTCAAAACGTTATGTAGTGACCTCAATTCGTGGAGATCCATCGAAATCTCGAAATGTCAAAATCGGTATGATCACAATACCTCCCTTATATATATTGGGGGTCCCATGATACCCATTATTTTTCCATTTTCATTAATTATTAAAACAGGTAATTTGTAGTTATAATATTGCCAACTTTAACAGCTTATTATTTGACATTGGCTTAATATTTTACCGTTCTGTGTTTTTTTGTTGGAAAGTTACACATTTCGCCTGTTTAAAGAAATCATTGTATGCTCTAAAAAATATCAAAAACTTTTAAAAAAATAATTTTGTTGAAAATGGAATGGTCGGAAATTTGCACTATTATGAAGTATGAGTTCTTACGTGGAACTACGGCATCGCAGACCACGCGAAATATTAACATACATATAGGTACATTACATATACGCGTAAACATTAGTGTATTTGGTTCTAGTGGTACTACGCAGCAGACAATATCAAATTGGTTCGCCAAATTTCGTACAGATAACTAAAAAAAAAAACTGGCTCATCAATCACAGCAGAAATATACTGCAACCAACTGGACGAAATGATACAAAAACTTAAAGAAAAACAGCCTAGATTGGTCAACAGATCAACTCCTATCTTATTGCATGATAACGCTAGATCACACACTGCACAAATGACTGTGGCAAAACTACAGTAATTGGAGTTGGAACTTCTTCATCATCCTCCATACTCACCAGACCTAGTCCCCACTGACTACCCTTCTTCCGCAATTTGGACAACTTTTTAATAGGAAAACAGTTTAATTCCGACAAGACTGTAAAACTGGCTTTCCAGGAATTCATTGACTCTCGTCCGCCAGGGTTTTATACCACCGGCCTGAACAACCTGCCGCTTAAATGGCAAAAGTGTATAGACAATATGGGTGCATACTTTGATGAATAAAATAATTCCTTATATTTGTAAGTTATCAACCAACTTTGCCTTTTTTTCTACAATTTTCATCCTTGACGACCTAATATAAAATGATATAAACAACAAACTTTTTGTTTGACAATATTAGCAACAAATAACATGAATGCATGAACGTTCATGCACTCGGGAGTGTGATAATAAACGTACGTCGAATACTAATAAACAGAACATTCGCTAGCGGCAGCTAAGTCACAATGACGTAAATTTTAAAATGTAAAAACATTTATAATCTTTTGGTAAAATCATAACGATATTTACAAAATTAAGTATGTCAAAGTTTATAACAACTGCTTGATATTAATAAAAAAATAAAATAAAAGAAAAAACAATCTTCAGGTCTATTATACTCAGGAGCCTGTTTTATAAAAGTTACTCGCAAAACAAAAAAATTATGTTCGTTTCCATGACACCGCAAGTCCTCATATAGCACGAGTAACTCAGAAAAAAGTTTTGAAGCTGACTTATCTGTTCTACCCCATCCAATATAACTGCAAAATTCTTTAACAGGTTGGTTAAGAATTTATACAAAAAATTTAATAGCATAATCTTCAAAGTATAATCATTTTGAAATCATATAATCAATTTGAAATCAGGAATTTCAAATTGCTTTAAAGTCCATTTTTTAGAATGAAATTTGTACAGCGCTAAGAACCTAAACTTGAATCTGAGGTTCAAATTTGTACCTTGATGATCTGAAACCCAAATCTAACCAATGTCCATTTTTGTACCTCATAACACTAGTGGCTAAACAAGCGTGGATCAGATATATACATCATAGCACTCAACCTTTTAATGTGAAACAAATTACTCTAATGAACACCAGGTTCAAGAGTTAGTTGAGAACTTTTGCACACCTGATTGAATTACGTAAAAGGAATCGAATAGTTCTCTGCTAAATGGCAAACGATGGTGTATATACTTATATATAATAGAATAAAGTACCACTGTCAGTTTTTTATTGAAAAATAAAATTAGTATATGAAAAAGGTTTTTATTTATGACTAGACCTAATAATAGTGTTTCAATAATTACCTCTACGCTAACTTTAAGTTCAGGTACTGAATGTATCATTGGAACAGATGCGGTAGTGACTAAATCATCTTTTCTTAAATCTGCACCGCACTCCGCACACATATCTTTCATAACCGTTGGATGAATACATGCTTGTAATTCCAAAAGCGGTTCTCTAAAATACAAAATCTTTAATTACTAATGAATATAGATAAAAACAAACGATATCTACTGTGCCTTTATTTTGGCGCTTAAATTTAAAAGATAAACGCACTTACCCAAATTTTACGACATCTCCTTCCTGTGCAACAATCTTATGCACTGTTCCCGCTTTTGTAGACTTTAATTTAAGAGTTTCCTTATTATCATCCCCGTCAACTTTGTACAGAAGAATAACACAACCGATAGATATAGAATTGCCTTCGTTCACTTTCCATTTAACAATTTTTAAAGGTTTTAATGAGTGCTGTGGGATCACCACTGTTTTGTCAGCCATCTTAAACGGAAACGATCATAAATGATTTGATGCAACCGTTATTTAAGAAATGCTGATTGGTAGAATCTGCGCAATACTATTCTGTTGACCAATAAGAATTTTGACTGCAATTCAAACACAATTGTTTTTTTATGGGTGGCAAGTTATATTTTTAACATGTTATTTTGACTGAAAATCCTTACAAATATAAGTTTTAAACAGATTTTTAATATAATTGATATGTGAAGTTTTAAGTATAGTTTTATAAATTGACTAAACTTCGGTTTTATTAAATTTAAAACCAATGGTAAATATAACCTCAACGTCATGTTTGTTTGGAATTATACATAATATTAAGAATAATGCAAAAACGGAAGAAAGTACATGATGAAAACCCTGTTCCTAAGAAGAAAATGCAACAATCGAAAGAACAGCTATTTTTATTTGGAGATAAAAATATTGAAGTCAGTAAAGTTGATGACATTAAATGTAAAGTTACCCTCCAAAATAAACATCAAGATTTAGACCCTGACTTCGTGTATTGTAAGTATTTATAATTATATGTACTAGTAATTAAACTCAAACGTTTATAAATTTTTAGTACTTAAAAGACATACATGGCATATATACAGGTTAGCACCAAGCAATAATTTAAATTATAGAGAAGTGACATTAAAACGTTACGCATCACGTTTTAAACAAGCATTAGCTAAATTATATAATGAGAAACTTAACGATGTAACTTTCAATGCAACCGTTACTACATTATCAGACCGAGAAACAAATGAAAACGAAACAGATGCTAAACATTTACAGGTAATCTCTTTTCATTATTTTTAAATCCATTTTTCAAGGCTATATACCCTGTTCGAAATGCAGAAATAGTAATAAAATCACGTGAAAGATTGAAGTCGTTATCCTATTGGCTGTCGCATAAAATTAATAGCTCAACAGCAGTTCGACAAAATTATCACATGACAATTGTATGATTACAACTTCTTGATTTTGAATACAGTATAGGCTATTCCAAACCTTTAGGCGGAACTAGATTTTGAAATGTAGTAATTTCTATTTATTAAATCGAACTTTTGGTCATTTTGTTTAATCTTTGTAATCATACTCACATTGCAAATTCTAGATTAAATTGACTGTCAATATAAAATGTCCTTTTCATTACATATTGATGTTTTTTGTCATTCTTAATAAAAATTTCCCATTTACTTATTTTTTTTTTTTTTATTTATCTTCAGAATGTTTAAAAATGTATTATATTTTATAACAAATATTCGTTTCTAGGTTTTATTGTTCAAATTTTAAATTTTCACATACATGAAAAATGAAATAACCCAAGCAAGGTCCCTTATCGTGACAACCTAAAAGAACGAAAGTCCCATTTAGTTCCTTCTTAAGCAATGAAATGACCTATATTGTATGTTTTGACAAATGTATTTTATTTTAGATTGAAGTAACGCAGAAAAGAGGTGATAGCGCACCTCAAGTAAAATATAAAGGACTTCTTCTATACTGGAACGATGCACTATATGACAATAACAGAATATTTAATTTACCTCTATTGTTATGTACTGGAACTATTACTATTACGAGAATAATTCATAACACTATACAAGAAATATTTGATACCATCGTCAGGCCTATCAGAATATCAATAGTAAGTTTACAATTAGTCAATCAAATATTAATTGATTAAATAGATAAACTTTTTTGTCATTATCTGTTGGTTATCTGTGAAAATGATTATGCCTAAAAACATTAGATAAAAGCTGTTTTTGCTGATAAATATTTCAACAATTTCTTGTTCCAATAAATTGAATGTGGAATAAATTTAGGGTATCAGCTATCGACGCGTCGCTGGCCGTATGACGCTGATTTTGACCTTAATACATTTTGGCGGGAAAGTAAAATAATCGTTTCCAGTCCTTGCGGGGTTCTCGAGAATAGGGGACTATTCTACTTTAGCAAACCCACCAGGCAGTGTTGCCAACTATAGTAAAATTAAAACAAGTAAATTTCAACTAAAATCACAATAGAATTAAAATTATTAAATTTCGCTTTGTAGTAATCACGGCAAAATGAACGATATTTTAAAAATAATTTATCGTCTGTTAATATAAATGCTCTAAAAACAAATTTTATGTTAAAATATTTTTTTGTTAATTTTAATTTGAATATACAAAAAAAAAAAAAAACAGTCTGTTCCAAACGGTTAAGCGGAACTAAATTTTGCAATCTAGTTACTTTCATCGTTTAAATCGTGCTTTTCGACCGTTTTGTTTAAGCTTTGTAAATCATACTTACAATACACATTTTTTGGTTAAGGTTAATATCATTTTAAATTGTCATTTTCTTTATATTTTGATTTTTTGTGTCATTCTTAATACAAATTTCCCATTTATTAATTTTTTTGTCATTAAAATATATAAAAAAATAATTTAATTTTGACATAGGTAATTCGTTTCCATGGTTTCATTGTTGTAATTTTAAATTTTGACAGTCCAACTTGAAAAATGAAATAACCCAAGCAAGGTCCCTTGTCGTGACAACCTAAAAGAACGAAATTCCCATTTAGTTCCGCCTAAGCGTTTGAAACAGACTGTACTTGTCAATTAGTGTTTTATACAATTTGTGTTAGTAAGTTGACATACAATTTAATGTCAATTATGAATTGTCAAATATTTTGAAAGGTGTTACTTCAGAATTACCACCCTAAGATGATATTTTAAATACACAACATAAAAAATGAAGTTTTCCTGTTAGTTTCGTATTACAAATTGAGACAGATAATACCTAATACCATTATTTAGGTTTCTAAATATGTGCAGTATTTTTTCTTTATATATAGCAAGGTTCATTAAGATTTTGAAAATTGCGCCTATGGCTTCCATTGGTTGTTTTAAGTAATATGCTCCGCCCCTCTGGTTTCGTATACATGACACATAGAATGAAAATATAATTCCAACAATTCCAACTGGTTATTAAATTTATGCTTTTAAAAATTAAATGCAACATTTGCCAAAATATAACTAGAATTTTGACAAAATAATTTAAACAAAATAAAAATAGAGAAAAAAAAGAAACAAAAAATAAAATTGTTTCCTCTGCCCGGGAGCGATCCCTAGTTTGCTGCGTAGCAAGCGAGCAAGCTAACTATTAGACCAGGGTACGCCTTCTAAAATAGTGTATTACATAACTAAAACTTTTGTGCATCGTCAACCAAAAAAACACAAAAAATGCGTTATTTTCCGAAAACATAATCTGATCAAAAATTCCTGTTGTACTATTCCGGTTCACACAAATGTACATTACTTTTGTACGATTTTTAGTTTAAACCATCTGGGCTACAGGTGTGGCACAATTTTTTTTTTTGCACAATTTTGGCACAAATCGCATCAAAATAATTTATTTTACAAAAATAAAATTTTGATCGTTGATCCACATACCAAGAATTTTCATTTGATACCTACTCAGAATTTAAAAAAAATATATATTTTTTTTTTTTCGATGAGCACATATTTGTTTATATTTTTAGAGGGATATGTTTTTTAGATGTTTTAGTATTTCCTATGTGCGGGTCAAAGAGTTGTATAAGCATGCCAAATTTCAACTTTCTAGGTTTAGCCGTTTGGCTACAATTTTTCCGAACAGACAGACAAAATGACGGTATAATGGTTTTTTTGTCAACCTCCAAAACCCTAAAAAGAAAATTATTTTACTTTCTAAAAAAATAAAATATAATATTTGGGGGGTGGTATAAATATTTATATTTTTTTGTCTGCAAATCGCCCCCCCCCATTGAAAAAAATGCTGGATTCACCCATGCTAGTAAGCAGTTTTTAAATAAAAATAGTGAAAATTTAAAATGTTCGTCATTTGAACCATTAAATATATAATATTTTAACAATGTTAATTTGTTGATATTAAATTATAATATACAATTTTGTTTCAGGATGATATTAAGTGGCTAATACTATTAAACGATTTGTCACTTAATACTAAAAATAAAAAATTGGTATATTTTTATTACACAGTCCGACTGCAAAAATTAGGAGAAGTAATAAAAGTTACACTTCCAGCTAGTTTTTTAGATACTCTTTGGAAAAGGTAAGTAATAAAAATAGTAAATTGTAATTCAGAATACGTCAGTTGTAATTCAGAAAGTGTCAGTTGTAATTCAGAAGTAAAACAGAAGTGGATGAACTGTCACAATTACATGAAAAAATTGAAGTAAAAAATTCTTCTTTTCCAGAATTCACCCAGGAGCTGCAAATGAAATTTCATATCCTGAAGTAGAAAAGTTTTTTCATACCATAGAGGAAACTTTAACAAGTTACTACCAAATAAATTTTTCACAATTACATCTACAAAGAATAACTGCACCTACAATAACATTAATGAGATCGGGAAGAGTAAAATTCTTTTCTGAAGAAATTATTGTACCAATTTTAAATTTTTTAATAGACTCAGCAATAATTTTACAAGAACCAACTACAAGTATGGATGAACGTAATAGGTGATTTTAGAAATTGGAATGTGTTGATTTTAAATGATGATGTAGTAAAGGGCTTTGCATGTCTGTACTCATTTTACAATTGCCGGGTAAAAGGAGAGTACGTTCAACTTAACTTCATTACAGGCGGATATTACCAGTTCCCTTGCGCAGAAACCAAATTTCGTCCATTACAGTACCAACAGTTAGCTTAACTCATTTCAGTGGCGTCACTTACTTTGGTTTGTGTTTGACTACGCGTATTGTGCGATGTTGTTTGTTTGTTTCAGTTATTTTTTTTATTTCTCGTACGCTTCAAGGTATAACCGTGTACTAAAATGAGTAAAAATGTATTTGAAATACATGATTTTGTGTGTTTGGTTTCCACAACAATTGTTTAAAACCCTAATGTACGTCAATGTGATCAGCTGTTTTCTCGCGCAGAATTTATGTAATTTGTGATACCCTGTGATGAAGTTAAGATGAACGAGCTCTAGTACGAGGCCTGTAGCATATGTTGGAAAGGGGCCCTAAATTAAAAATTATATAAAAATTTAAAAAAATCTTTCATATTACATAATACGTTATATTTAAATAATCCAGATAATTCAAAATTTCAAAACAAAAGTGCAATTTAAAAGTTATTTTGCCTATATTTAGCATAATTTAATTGGTTCTACAATAGCTGTTTACCAGGCGCGTGATTTGCGTACTCAACCAAGCATTTGAATACTTAAGAGCGTTAAGCACACTTTTCAGGTACATCGGTCGAACTGAATTTAAAGGAACATACATAAAAATCTAATTATTTTCCCTGTAGTGTACATATTGTTGATGTCTCTCAGGTAATCTTCTAGTACGATGTTTTTTGGAATAATGTTCAATCGGGTTGAGATCAGGGGAGCACGCTGGCCAACCCATTTTTGTTATACCCACTTGATTTAAAAAGTCTGTTACACAGTGGGCGACGTGTGGGCGCGCATTATCCTGCATTAGGGTGGAGTTTTCTTCGATATATGGGGCAAAATGTACAACATGGTCTTGAAGAATATCTCTGCAGTTAACGCTCCGCCATCAATCATCACTAACTCTGTGCGAGCTCCCAAACATATTCCACCCCACACCATAATTGAACCTCCACCAAAAGATACAGTAGTAGCAAAATTAAATGGTGCCTTTTGTTCTCCTTGGCGTCGATATAATCTTTCCCTACGGTTTAGTAGAGCATCAAAGCTATCTAGATATAGGCTACAAAATAATAAAATTTAAAAAAAAACATAATTTTCAATCCGTTCCTTTAAATTTGCCCGTGTATGTATAATAGAGATGTGTCGTTCGCGACCGATTCGTTCCAAAAGAATGAATCGTTGCAGTGAATTGATACGACCGAATCTTTTAATAAGCAGTGAATGAATCTTCAGTACGCGAATTCACGAATGAATGCTAGCGAGTGTGACTCGATATGGAACGGAACGAGGATCGAGCACAAAGCTCAGGTTGGTGGCTGTGTAGTTTGGTATGCAGGCTGAGTCTGGATGGGCGAACTTAGAACATGACACGAGCGAAAGCTGAACGGCAGACTCGAGACACTGCGCAGTAAAATGTGGGTACGAGTTAGTGATACGTGTACGTACAGACACGTTCGCCTTTCGCGAACTACTGTTGTCTTGGTATGTTATACAGAGGGCATTGAAGTATAATGTGTTGTAATGTTCCATTGGTTTGATTGTCATAACCAATGGAAGCTCTTTGACAGCTGTCAATGTCAATGTTTTTGAGAAAGCTTAGTTAACTATAACCAAATAGTTTGAAAATGGTTGCTATGGTTACTTACATATGAGATTGTTATATTGTAACCGAGTTTAACCAAAAGATTAAACTCGGCTAAGCTTTCAGAAACCGGCCCGAAGTGTTTTAAACTTTGAGTTATTTATATACAAAAACTTATCATTTTAACTTGGGTTAGGGGTTAATTACAGTTAAAACATTTAACTTCTTCTTTAGCAGCCGGTCATAAGACTTTCTTCCGGATACAATTTGATAAGTTGATGATTTCTTTAGAATCTCGTGCAAATAATTGTAGCTGTGAAGACATCAAAAAACGCCATTTACCTTTTGACAAGATTTCTTTGTCAGTTATTTGTGCTAACCTCGCAAAGACCTGGAACGATTTTGCGAGCATACAAGTACATAAGGAAAAATGAACGGAATGAATTTTACTTTGTCAGTTAGATAACTTTGTAATTGTAATTACAACATTGGAATTAATATCTTAGTTTATGCGTGTCCCGTACCATATGCTACTAGGCTCATCCGGCACTGAATTTTACTCATGTACTTTTTAATTTTAGACAGCTTAATCAAGAGTTATAATGGTTAAGCAGCCGTTATAACTTATGGGGACAATATAACGGCACGACAAAATATGTACGAAAAACAAATGTTACGCGATGA
Source organism: Liopterus haemorrhoidalis (assembly GCA_963971575.1). Lineage (NCBI taxonomy): Eukaryota > Metazoa > Arthropoda > Insecta > Coleoptera > Dytiscidae > Liopterus > Liopterus haemorrhoidalis. The sequence goes on along the minus strand of OZ020617.1, from coordinate 47,288,072 downwards.
AATATGTACTCAGAACGACAAATAACATAATTATAACGACAAATTAGGTTCTTTGTATGACATATGACCACATTTGAACAAGGGATGTTGCAGTTAAATCTGAATGGTGGGATAAATGTACCAAAAGAGCGGAAAAAATATCGTACTGAAAACATAAACCTTATAAGAAACATGTATTTTTTAAATCTGGGCAATTAAAACTTTTTTATCCTCAGAAATGTTGGACATGAGCAAACAAACTCATCATTTTGCTTTTCTGCCATTTTTAGGGTTTTGTAGATTTGACAAAAAAAACCCTTATACCGTCATTTTGTCGTCTGTCTGTCTGTTTGGTACAAATTGTAGCCAAACGGCTAAACTTAGAAAGTTGATATTTGGCATGCTTATACAACTCTTTAACCCGCACATAGGAAAAATACTAAAACATCTAAAAAAACATATCCGCATAAAATATAAACAAATATGTGCTAATCGAAAAAAAATAAATAAATTCTGAGTAGGGTATCAAATTAAAGCCCTTGAAAATTTTGCGGCACACTAATGTGCCGTGGCATACCCTTTGGGAAACACTGCATTAACTTAATAATTACAAATAAAAATGTGAAATTAATAAGTATATTAATTTGCAGAAATTTTGTATACAGATATTTATTTGTTTAATTACTGCTGCATATTTATGTGAAATACTCGCAAAATTTTATTTATCTTGCTGAAGACACTTTTGACGCTGATGACATTTTATATGTTGACGGGTTATATTTGTAAGAATGATGACTTTGTCTATGACACTATATTGTCTTAAAACAGATAAAAAATGTGTATTTCACTAACTTTTATAGGATTATATTGTTAATCTTTACAATGTTTGTTAGAAAATGGCGCATATCCCATCGACTAATCAGAAATAGTTACCCAGATGTCTCCACTGTGATAAATAAGGCCACTGTCATTCACCTGCATATTCTGTTGTTCAACTACATATTTTGTCGTGATTTAAATATTTTGTCGTTACTGAAATAATCTATCTTGCATTTTTTTTCTATCATTCTTAAAGTTTTTAATAAACCATATTTTGTCGTGCCAAAAATAGAAGACGTAACAAATGAATCATGTTTAAATATCTTTCACTGCCATTTTATTTTTGAAAATAATATTGTTGTACTAATCTTAGGTTATTTCTGTCCAGTACAATACCATCTTAGTGGCAATGTCTAATAATAAGGTTGTATTATTGAATTTTTAAAAGATGTCTGTTCAAGGACATGTCCGAATTAAAATATATCTGCTATGAATTTTGAGTCGGATATATGTCCTTGAAACAGACATGTTTAAAAAATTCAAGTATAGTTATTTATTTTAAATTAATATTTTTGTTTTTTTTTAAAATGTAGTACAAAATATTTTATCAGACTTGACTTAAAAGAAGGTTGACTCACTTCGGGTGACGTAACAGCTTATGCTGTTCATTTTTGTAAGGACAAACTAGATTTGGTTACTCTTATAGTGTATTACTGACTTTAAATGCCAATTAAAAATATTCCTTACGCTGTAAAACCGACTTTAGGTTTCTACGTTATGATCATTATAATTAAGATATCATTTTTCTTCATGACATATGTCAAATGGATCGAAATTTTTAAAAAGTGACATTTTTTAATACCAACATGACGAAAAATTTCAAAGGTGCAAACTATTGAAATCAAAATTTCATCTTAGTTTGTTCTTACAAAAGTAAACAGCATATGTTATTAAAATTTTTAATAAATGTCATTCGTTTCTATGGTTTCACTGTTGGAATTTAAAATTTTCCCATACCAACGTCAAACATGAAATAACCCAAGCTAGGCCCCTTCTCGTGACAACCTTAAAGAACGAAATTTCCATTTAGTTCCGCCTAAACGTTTGGAATAACCTGAAAATAATGAACTTTCTCTATTAGTTACGTATTACAAAGTTAAATATATCTTAATTATTATAATCATAACAAAAAAATTGATGAGTGTAACGTATTTTTTAAATGACGTAATAAAATTAAAAAAGTAACCAGATCTGGTCTGCCATTACAACAGTGAATGTAGTCTCATAATATTACCATGTAACGATTTGTATTTTATTTTTGTGTTGTGATGTTTTCTCTCAATGGATTACTCGTGTCTACAAAATATAAAATCTTGAATATTTCCACAGCGTGTTCTTTTTGACCAGTATACAACCCGAATAGTACAAATGCTGATTCAGACTAACACACGGTCGCAAAGGGTTGAAATTTAAATTTGTAAATTAATGAAAGAATTTTAAATTGTTAAGACGAAATATTGATTTATGTAAATATTTAGTTTTTAATTGAATTTTTATGTAATAAATTATTTTATATCAATAATGTATTGTTTTATTCTTCTTCATACTTCTTTTATAGCACTGAACGGGAACTTTAAAAACAAGAACCGAAAAAAAAGCACAAAAATGCTCGGAAAATAGGAAAAGTACAACTCGTGTTCACTTTCATCATATAAACAAATACACGATTAACAGTTTAATGTCGAGTGTTCCAGCTTTGCCGCATATGGCGCTGCGATCTTACAAAGTTTCTCTTATAGGGGAAACTTTTTGTGCTTTTTTTTTATTTAAAGGTAATTTACGAGATAGGTAATAATATACTATTCTAAAGAAATTTTTAGTTTTTCATTGTATTTTTAATTCTTTTTTGACTGTCAATATAATAACACAAATATGGTAATTATATTAGTAAAAATAAATATCTCTGCTTGAAAAAGTAGAAGGGCCTTTAATATACCAACTGATGATTTAGGCAAATTTTGGCTGGGATTAATGCTTTTTTTTCAGTCTTTTCTTGGACGTAAAAAATCACTTTCCATAAAATGCTTCGAGCAAACATGCATGCATGGGCTTGGATTTTTGCCCATGTTTAGTTTGTGGGTCCATAAAAATCTACGATCCACTTTCTCTCTGTCTCCAAACGTCGTTTCAATTGATATTTTTTTCGATTTAGGTAAATTATGGAATGTTTTAGAGGGATTCTTCCTTATTCACGATTTACATTGCGGCACACAACAAAATTGATTGTTTTTTCCATGATTCACAAAAATAAAACACAAACAACAAAAAAACACGTATTTCTCCATCGAACAAAACGCAACAATGTCACTTTCGTATATTTCGCAAATTGCCACCAGATGTCAGGGCGCTTAGGAAGTTTTCCCTATTGGATACAACAATGCCCGATGGCGGCGCTACAAGCGCTATGAACAGCTGATTGAAACGAGTAATGTGAAAGTTGTCCATATTTGTTTACATGTTAAATCATCGATTTGCAATGGATAATAAACAGCTATCTTTATTAAATTATTTTAATTTTTTAAGTGCAACACCTTCTTCTAGGTGTGTAGTTGAAGGAGAAGAGTTGTTAAACGCCGGAAATCTTATGTTGTGCGGAATTTTGGACAAAAATGATGAGCATGTCGACATATGTGGGTTATGTTTACAAACAAGCAGTTTGAGAACACCACCTCACGAAGTCACTGGGAAATTAAAATTTAGTAATGATGTTGAAGTTTTAAATATGTCCTGCACATGTAAAGCAGGAACTACATGCAAACACATTTCAGCTATCCTATTATTTTGTGCCAGGTGGTTAACAAACCAAAATGAAAGAAGCCAAGATCAGGGCATTGATTGATTGTGAAATATTTGATTTATCTTTTTTTTGTGTGGTTTCTGTTGGTTTTACTTTTTGTTCCAGAAACAATATATTGAGTATGGAAATATTAACCAGCACAGATTTAAAATGCCTGTGGTCTACTTTTAAGAAACCTGTCTTACAACAGTATGAACCGAAACCTCTGTTAGAAACTCCTTGCCTAAATAAATTGATTAAAAACAAAAGCAGGCACTGAAAGTTCAGTGAAAATGTATTAGAAAAGCTGCGTACAGAATTTGAGACCGCTTGCCCTAATTCTGCATTAAAATTACCCGGGTAGATATTTAATTATGTTCGAGAAGGATTTTTATAATTTAGTGTTTGTTTTTTATTTAATTTGTTTAATAAATACTAGTTTGTTATTATCACTTCCACAGCACCAAATTTATTAACAGTTCACAAATTGTTTCTCATTTGGAAAATAGTGGAAGTAAATATTTTTGTTACTTCCTTTTCTAGAGTGACAGCCAAACACACACCAATTTGTGTTATAATAACTCATTATAACAAAGTAATATAAAAAAGAATAATAATTGCTATCAAAAGTTAATATAACAAACAAACTGCAACACTAACTTTTAAAAGCAATACAAACTACACGAGAAAACACATGTAAACCAGATGTAAACAATAAACTATTACTCGTTTCGCTTAGTTCAGTTATAGTCCGCTTGACGTCACTTCATAGCGCTGTTGAGCCCAATACTTTCTGTGCTGAATAAATGTCATCCCGTCTTTCAATACAAATTTATCTAACGGAAAATGGAGATTGACGTATTGAATTCACTGATTGGTATTGACATTTATTCAGCAGATGAAGATCCAGATAACCTTATCTGTCAGATATTTACCTGAAGGTGTACACTTCGCCAGTCTATTTAAATACACATTTAAGTAAAAATTTTCATATTCTGACATGAATACGTTCTTGGTTGGTAAAAATGGGAGTCTCGGATTTAAAGGACATTCATATTTAATGGACCCTCCCCCCATATTATTCCGTTAATCGGGGGTTTACTGAGCACAAAACTGAATCGACTCCGCTCAATGAGTTATTTATTTTAAATTCCCAGTAAATGAGAAACAACAATTGTACAAGTACACAATTTTTTTAATATATGAAATAAATATTACATGAAATTACAGTATTAACTAAAATTTATAAATATATTACTATTGTAAAATTATACGTTTGACCCACAAAGAACAATTATGAAGGTATCAAGACTAGTACACGTTCACAAGAAAATTTGCTTGTCACAATTTTAACCTGAAATGATCGGATAAAAAAAAATTCGTACTAAAAAAAAAGTGCATTTTGGTAATTTCTATTTAAGGTAATTTAAAAATTTACATTAAAAAAACAAATACATCTACAAGCAAAATATACATATACTCCACAACAAATTCCTTAATAAGAAACAAATAAACTAATTTAAAAATAAAAAAAAAAAAGATCAAAAACTATAAATACAGTAATAACACGAACAGAGCGAGTAATTCGTTTCAAAAATGTCAAGCACTGTTAAAAATCGCACTATTTGGAGTATGAGATGAATGGATTTTATTTACGCTCTCGCGAAAACCGATTTAACACTTAACAACGTTACATGTCCCCGATCGAACAATTTGATGAAAAAACTGATCAATTTATTTTGAAAATTGAACAATTTCTATAAATTTTTTAGGGCAATTTTAGGTATATTTTTATCTGTTTAGTTATTGCCAACTGTTTAGTTGTAGCATAAACAAGAAATGTATAAGTTATGTGTATCATTTTCATATGTGACAGTTCCGCTTAGAACCGCAAACGTCTAACTCACCACCTTCTGGTTTTTTTATTTTATTTTTATTAATAGCTCGTAATTTAGCACGTTTTTGTGAAGATGTTTTTATTTTGAAAAACAGTTGGTAATGTAAAGTTTTCAAAAAAATTGATAAATAAATTGATTTTGTAAAGTGGTCATTTTATTTCCAAGGTTTTCAATAAATTGGTCAATTAATTGATAAAAAAAATTATTAATTTATCGATCAATAAATTGAGCTCTTCAAAATTGACTTTACAGTGGCGTAACTTCATATGTTGTCCCCCGCATTTTTTTTTTTTTTTTTTGTCCCCTAGTATGTTTGTCAATTTTGTCTAGACACCATTCGACTCATTTATGCCACCTGCATAAGAGTCTTAAAACTTGATGTAAGCTAAAACTTGCCGTAAAACACATAATTGCCTATGAACACATTGCGTTTCTAGAAAATATTCATACATACGATTATAATCAATAACAACCTTGGGTTTTTGCAATGCATTCCCAGTCGGTCGGTCAGTTTTTACAGTGTCTGTCACTTGAATGTCTGAATGAATAGTTGATAGCAGATGAATAAGCTTTTTGTATATTCATCGTATTGCAGCTATATCATGGCTGAACAAAATATTGATGTCACCACGTTTCAATGATTTCTGTTTTTAATTTTTAATAATTATTAATTTGAAATTAATAATCTAAATATATTTGTTAATGTTATTTTCATGAATAAAGTTATGGACAATCAATCTTCATGTAAAAAAATATCACTCAAAGACAGTGGCTCAATGCTAAAATGAGAGTGTCCGGCGGTTTGCCGGCTTTGTGTTGCAATGGGTTAAAATCAAGTGCTAGTTCGCATCCAGTTTTTAGACTTTTATGCAACTGACCAGCGGCGGCCGGTGAAGCATGTTTGGGAGGGCAATCAGCATGATCGGACACGTTCGTGCTTTGTCGTTGCTATACTACTGTTGAGCGATATAGTACGAGCTTGTCCGATCATACCAATTGCCCTCCCAAACATGATTCACCGGCCGCCGCTGCAACTGGCCATAAGAGATTCAATGGGCCCCTAAATGCTTTGCCGCTTCTGCGATTGCGCGCGCATCGGGCCCATAGTTATTGTACGTACTCAGCTCTCCGTTTGACGGATATGTTTATCCGGCACCGGACAATTCATCCGATCTACCGTTCTCAGCACTACGCTCAGACGAAAGGTTTTTTTCGAAGCGCAACTAACTTCATTTAAATGCTTTGAAATTCATTACTATCTTCGTTATTAACATTCAAAATATTTCAAACACCCTGAATTCAAATTATTAATATTTAAAATGAACGCAAGGCATAAATTTAATTATGAATATAACTTATATTTAAATAATCGAAATAGAGCTATTGCAGCATACTGTTTAAGTAACAAATATAAAAGAAACATTAAAATAAGGCAAAATAAAAGATTTTTAATTAAACCAATTTATAAAAAAATATTGGAACAAAGAGCATAACATAATTTGGTAGCAGATATACGTTTAATGGATACGTAATTATTTTATAATTATTTACGCATGAATAAGGACTAGTTTGATTATCGCATCGATAAGGATAGTGGAGCCAAAAATGAGGTTAACTTCTCATATGTGACGTTTCACTTCGACAAGGATCGCGATATACTAAAAAGAGAAAACCGTCCGTTTTGCCGGATGAAGTTGAACACGATCCGACTCTTCATGGGAGCTGGACGAATTGAAATATTTGCAGGCGTCTGATTGGTTAGTCGGACGAACGGAGAGCTGAGTATGTATCACACCACAGACGTGTTAATATAATAAAGTCCGAAATATGGACTGTACGTGGATAAAAAAAACTGAAACCGCTTCCAGATAAAAATCAGTCGTGAGCACCAGCTCTTACACTACCGTAGTTTAGTCCATCGTACATTATGCTACGTTAAAATGTTTAATTTATGGTCTTACTGTAGTGAAATTCGCACCGTACGAATTATTACTGTACTTTATTTTATAAATATCCAGTTCTTTATTTGAAAATAAATGAGTTTTACGCTATTTTACACTCTATTTATTGGATAAATATGACTTAAAACTGTTTTATATACTATACTTAGATAACAACTATTTTAGTTCCAAAATTTATAAATAATAATGATGTTAATCGTGCAAATTTTCTTAAACGTGCAAAAATTTTATGAAAAAATCTATCTCTTCAAATGAATGAACAGGATATTTATAAAAGAAACTTTTATATGAATTTAAAATAAAATTTATTTGAATGTTTCAAGAATTCACGTAGCATAGTACTCAATGTGTTTATATTGAAGCATAAGTTAGCTATGAAGATAGATTACATATATAAGATGAAATAATTAAAAATCCATATTCATACTAAAACCATCAGATCATCAGCCACGTGCAACCCTGAGACATAAAAATAATCATACCCATCAGTTCACAACAAGAAATTAAAAACAAAAAATTATCTTTTTAAAAAAAAAAAAAAATGTTTAACAAAATTAATGGTTAAGCAAAAATAATGCTTATGTCATTTAAGCCGGTATTCTCTTTAAGGTAGGTACATAAAACATATATTTTTTTGCAGCATCAATGAGGGATGACGCATTAAGTTGTGAACCGACCTATTCTCCTCAATCTATGGTCAGAGGAGGATAGCTTTCTCATAGACAGGAGAGGCACGGGCTTCCTCCCTAACAACAACCACCACCTTGGGCTCCACCTTGCCCCCCAGAACCCGGCAACGACGGGTTGGTTGGGGAATGTTGGGGACCGATTTTGATACCATTTGCCTGAAATAAAATAAATATATTATCTCTACAATAATAAGGTAAACGTCAATTTTTAGAAGGTGTCCAATTAAGGTCATTTGTGAATTGTATTGAGAAGTGTATATTGTATAAATATTGCAGTACAATTTGAACTTATGTATATTTTACTGTTGAAATTACCATAGCAATTATGGTACTGGTATAATGCTTCATTCAGAACCTCCAAATTATAAATTATAATTAATGTGAAATTAGTACTTAACATAAAATTTGTACGTAGAAATTAAGTAGTGTTCACAATATAAATTAAGAAATTAAGCCACTGACAGAAATATTTATCGATTTCTACTTTATCAATCGATATTTGACAGCTGTTTACATTTGCAAATGAGTTTTTGAGTGTTTCATAGTTCTGAAAAGAATTAAAATAGAGGAAAAAATTATATTTATCCTCAAAGAAAACATATAGATGTGGAATGTTGTCACTCACAGTTAATTGTTTTATAAATTTTTGTAGTTGTTTGTTATTGAGGAGGGATAGTTACTAGCATAAAAAAAAAGGAATACATAGGAATACAGACGTGTTTTACCTCCACGGTTCGAAATCACGTGACGAGTGACGTCAGCTTAGACTGATCTATATCCGTTCAAACTTTAGAATGCAGTATTGCTCTTATGGGAAATGGGAGCGGTGTTACCAAATGTTGTAAAAGTGTCGAATATGTCAAGGAACCCAAAATATTATGCAGAATTTTGTTTTGTTGTTAATTGAAACTAAATGGAAAAATCGGAGACCTGTATGATTTACAAAGATCAGGTAACCTGGAATAAAATTAATAACCATTTCCGATAATACCGTTTCTTCACAGATCAGCGCGTTTTACAGCCGGCATCATCGCCAAGAAAGAAAATGATAGTATTATTGGGAAACCTCTTTACAACCCATGAAAGAAAACTACTCCCTTGGCTCTGTGCTGCATTCTAACATTTGAACGGCCTATACTTCCCATAAACTATCTTTAAACACATCTGAAGATAATTAAAATAAATTTTAATTGCATCTTGATAAAGGAATGCAAATAAAAATGTTTCTATATTACATATAATGATGTAATGTGCATTTTTAATGGCATATTTTGAATTTCTGTATTGCAAATATTTGCTTACCTCGTTATTAATATCAAACACGCCTTCCTGGATCTTTTCATAAATTTCTTTAGCTGTATTTATGAAAGCTTCTTCAACATTAGCTGCTGTCTTAGCAGAAGTTTCCATAAATACCAGTCCATGTTCTCTTGCAAATGCCTCGCCCTCTTCTTTTTTAACCTCTCGTCGACTTTCCAAATCACTATCAAAACAAAATATGTCACACAGCTGTTCATCAAAACCCCAGCCAAAAAATCTACCTTTTGTTGCCAATCAACATAATAACCATGTTTGAATTCGAGTGTTGTCTAGCATCATCGAGCCAAGTAGTCAAATGACTGAAAGTTTCCCTGCGTGTTATATCATACACTAACAAAGCTCCAGCAGCACCACGATAATAAGATCTAGTTATTGAACGGAAGGCTTCCTGACCAGCAGTATCCCATATTTGCAACTTGATTTGCTTGCCATCAATCGTAATCATTCGTGCACCAAATTCAACACCAATTGTTAAATCGTGAACAGGCTGGAAACGCTTGTCCGTGAATTGAAGGAGTAAACATGATTTTCCCACACCTATAAATGGATTAATCAAACAAAAACTGAAGTAGTTGGCATTTTTTATCATTCACAAGATAATGGATCAATTTTTTGATATTTAATATGCACAAAACATATGTTTCACAATTCTAAGAGAATAGGAGTGGACAAAATAAGAAACAAGAATATAGGGCGTAGTTAAATATTATGATTTTTTAAAAGAAAAATAATGAACAAATTAATGCAATCGTAAAAACAATACAAACACTTAATTGACAAAGAGATTTTTAAATGGAAACGTACCAGTATCCCCGATAATAATATACTTGAATAAATATGCGTACGACATAATGGAATATAAAATTTAACTTTGCAACTACAATATTAAAGTAAATCCACTATAATTACACTAGCACTTGGCACAAAATATCAGCTATCTTTTCACAACTGACAATGCGTTACATGCGTCATTACAGCTGCCCTCACTGTTCATTTGTGATAAAGGAGAAACATGATTGGTCAGAACTGGCATAAAATAATACACGTCAAAATACAAAATACAGCGGGTAGTTTAAAACAACAACAATAACACTGACTTGAATTTAAAAAAAAAGTTAACCCATAATTGAATCGAGTTCTAGGTGAATTGGATAGAGTTTAGATGATAATTCTTAAAATGACCTCGAATCAGCTGTTTCACATTAGAATTTTTTACAATTCAAATAATAAAATGTGTTGATATTAAGAATTTTATAACTGAAATGATAAACTACATTAATAAATAAAAATCAGATTTACATCTTCATCACAAACACTATCAGGGTCACCAGATGCGGTTGTTTGGCATTTGCCTTGCACACGGGCGGCCCATCATAGGGCCCCTTTGAGGTTGATTCTAGAATATTTTTAGAGTCTAGATATATTCTTAGCATAGGATGCTTCTGAATGGAATAAACTTTTTAAAAACCCCTAAAATACTGGTTAATGATTTATAAAATTTATTTTTTTCAAAAATAAGCATAAATATGCAGATTTTACTTTATAAAAATTATACTGTTCAGATTTCTTCCATCGCGTTAGTAGCATTCTTCCAACTGGATCCTTAGATTTTCTACTACAGAAATATTATTAATTAGTTGGTGTGTCCGTTTTCTCTTCCATCCTTCATCTCTCTGCCTCCCGTGCCTATCAACTACAGAGTGCTAGAGTGTTTTTTACTTTGTTTATAAAATTATGAAGTTTAAAGGCATAATAAAGATGCTCAACCTGCGGAAAGATTTCCTAAATACGTTTATGCAAACCAGACTTTCGTACAATTATTAAGTTTTTTTATACATTTACATATGGTTTTTGGGAATTTATTTCAGTATATAATTTAAGGTTTTGGTTTGATTTTAATTGTTAAAAAAAAATCAGAGACCTAGATGAGTCATAAAAACAAACCTATTTTACCATAAACAATATTATGAACACGCTAGTGTATTTCTGTTTTATTTTCGTAGATGCAGCCGATTTTTATTTTTGAAGTAACATAAAAAAAAAATCAGCTATGGCCACCACTGTGTGGTGGTCGGTCCGACCGTCATTACAAAGTACTTGCATAAAATACATTCTAGCAGCAGAGTAGAAATAACTTGGCCCAATATTTTCTAACAAAGATATTATTTATCATGACCATGGAAACGTTACATAAAAGTATGAAAAAATAGAAACTTGTAAAAAAAATCGAAAATTTTTTGAAAATTTTTTCATTTTATCAAAAAATGTCTCAAATAAAAGTTGTTAGTTATTGCTTTTATAGCAACTTCTGTTAAATAATTTTTTTGTAAATATTTTTCTGTTATGAAATATTCGCAAAAATCTTAAAATCGACATGAGTAAACTCCCATTTCTAGTCAACCGATTTTTACCAAAAGTTGATCAACTCATGCCAGTGATGTCAAAAGCTTAAATAAAAATCCTTATAGCCGAATTTGCTCTGCCCGAGTACACAGACAGACAGACAGACGGACGGACGGACGGACGGACAGACAGACATACAGACAGACATCATGCTAAAAATAGTCAAAACGTTATGAAGGGACCTCAATTTGTGGAGATCCATCGAAATCTTGAAATGTCAAAATCGGTATGAGCACAATATCTCCCTTATATATGCTGGCGGTCGGTAAAAAAAAAACATGCAAACACACAAACGAATTCATTTCGAATTCGAACACAATCCGAACATCTTCGAACCTTCTGCTGACGGTTCGACTTGCGAGTCAATATTTAGCATTTTTATTTATTATATAAGAGGGATATTACTATTCACTGGAAGTTAAATTTCTGTTGAAAACCTGTCTTTAATTTGGAATACTCGTGATTTCTTGTTCGACTTTTTGTTTAAGTTTAAAAACCGGAGCTGACACCCAGGGTGATACTAAACATTATAATTTTTTCCAGTTGATTTTCATTTGTAGAAAGTGTCAGCCTCTTGGCATTTCTCGATTTTCTGTTGTTGCTGATAGACACCCTATTCAGTATTCAGCAGTAATCGGCGGTGAGTTCATCGGTGGAACACAAAAGGCAGTTGGTTTTGGACGCCATAACAGTCGGACGAACCTCTCAAGCGTTTTGGTTGAGAAACCCAGTATCGTTGTAGTGGATAGACTAGAACTAGTCTGGAATTTATTTCTGAACATTTTATAATTAGCGCCCCCAGAAAAAAATTTAAGTGAAAACCTAAAAAAAAGGTCCTTCCTTCAAAATTTCAAAGGAAGAATTAAAAAAAAAGTCTTCATTTCTAAATTCCAAGTGAAAACCTAAAAAAAAAGGTTCTTTAACCTTGGCGCGCCCTCTGGCATCAAGTGCCCTAATGCCTTGCTTAATTAACGTTCATAAAATTATCATAAATCCGTTTACGTCCAATTATCAATTTCGTACGTCCAAAAGGTTTTGAATAAAATTCCTAGCACTGGCGCTAAGATACACCTGTATAGGGTGACCATTCGTCCCGCATTTCGATTTGGTGTCCCCAGGGCCGAATTTTGCTCTGTACTTATATTTGGGAGATGGAGACCTTTTTTTTGCTCTTTACTTATATTTGGGAGGTGAGGACCTTTTTTTTGTTTGCTCTTCACTTATATTTCGGAAATGACGACCTTTTTTTTACTCCGTCCCGCATTGCCTTCTCCAAGAAAATGGTCACCATACACCTGTATAATCTAATTATAAAGGAATGTTTCCGTGTTACAAAAATTCGAAGTAGACAGTTTTTGTGCCCCCACAGTGCTGCCTATATAGACCGAGAGCTCATGACAGTTTTTGGTCTCCGATTTCATACAGCATGCCTTTTGGAGGGGAGAATATTTACCCTGTGACAACCAAAAAGGGATGGTACTAAACCCCTGCACGCTTTCCGGTCATAGGGAAAATTGCATTTCCACTTAAACACAACATTTTTGTGCTTTTCTCTGATTTAATATTGCTTGCCCTTTTGTCAAAAGAAAGTTATAACAAATTTAAAGTCTTTTAAATATATGCATGCGATTCGGAGGGTCCCAAAGGGCTCAAACGGTCATGTGATCTTGTAATAAAAAATATGATTTTCCGCGTTTTCATACAGCATGCCTATAATTAAAAGACTCTAAATTTGTTATAACTTTCTTTTGACAAAAGGGCAAGCAATATTAAATCAGAGAAAAACACAAAAATTTTGTGCAAGCGGAAATGCAATTTTCCCTATGACCGGAAAGCGTGCAGGAGTTTAGTACCATCCCTTTTTTGTTGTCACAGGGTAAATATTCTCTCCTCCAAAAGGCATGCTGTATGAAATCGGAGACCAAAAATGTCATGAGCTCCCGATCTAATAAGGATTGTAAAAGCCAATTATGATAAGTGTAATCATAAACGTATCTAAGCAACAAAATTTTACTTAACGTCAAGCTTTTGACGGACAAGTTAAATTCTTGTTTTACACTTGTCAAAATGGAAAATATTTACACGATAAACAAAATATTATAAGATGCCCGACAATTCTCAAAACTCAAAAAAGGAGGAAGATAGAAAATCAGAACATACACATTCACAATCAACAGAAGTTGCATCAAAGAAAAAAACAGTTCTTGAAGGCCATGGATATTTTGTTGGCAATTCAATTGGATCTGGCACATATGCTACAGTCAAAGTAAATAACCAATAATTAAGTAACTATATGATTCTGTTAATAATTTATTAGATATTATTTGAATTTGTTACAAACAAGGTAGCATGGAGTACAACACATAGCTGCAATGTAGCCGTAAAAATAGTCAGCAAATTTACTGCTCCAGCGGACTATTTAAAAAAATTCCTGCCTCGAGAAATTGAAGTTGTTAAAGGGTTGAAACATCCGAACCTAATAAGATTCTTACAAGCAATTGAAACAACACACAGGTAAAAATATTTCATTTATTTTTTAATCTATTAAGAGGTTGCACTGAAATTCGTTTTCTTGTGTTTTTTAATATTTATTTCAATAACAAAATACATTAATCAAAGTATTTGCACTCGGAAGCTATGACTTTTCCTCACTTTTCTAGCAGAAGTTGAATTCCGTGACAAAAGAATGGTCTGTCTTTTGAGCCAATTCATCCAACAAACCAATTTTCCGTAGTTATCTTTCAAAGCGTGTTGCATCGATCGGAACAGATTGTAGTGAGCCCGATACGTTACTTTACAACGTACCATTTATTGTCCACTAGGTAGCGAGCCTGTGATTTAATATGAAGTCTGATCTCAAACTGAATTGAGATTCCTGACTAAAGGAGTTCGGGTGCTAGGCGTAAGTGTTATTCAGGGGTCATCATTACGATATCTGCATTAAATGATATGTATATGTAATTACTAGAGTCCGGCAAAAATATGCAACGGTACTTTTGCCATAGGGGTGCTATTTTAAACTTTATTTTGAACGAATAATTCTGTAATAATTTTTAACTTCTTTTTACTTATAAAGCGCCCTCTCCGATATTAGCATACTATATATAGACTGTATTGGGTATATAAGCTGTTCACTTTTGTAAGAACAAACTAGATCTGGTTATTTTGGTTACTTTTATAGTGTATTACTGACTTTAAATGTCAATTAAAAATATTCCTTACACTGTAAAACCGACTTTAGGTTTCTAGGTTATGGTCATTATAGTTAAGATATCATTTTTCATTATGACATATGTCAAATGGATCGACATTTTTAAATTTTAAAATTAGAAAAACAAAACCGGCCGTTGTCAGAATCTTTAAATATTATTTCTCCACGACCACTATAGAATTTAACAATTCTAAAACTAATTTTGACTACAGAAAGGTTAATATTCTAACACAAGAGTTGGAATGTTATTCTAAAGCACTTATCTTCTTATGCATTTGGCGTGTATTTCATTCCATCACTTGTTATGGAATAACTATTCCATGCTTGTTGTCTTTTGTTTTTGTAGGGTTACATTAAGATATATGCAACGTTTACATTAAATAAATGCAACATAACTTCCTAACCTAAAATAGTGGCCGATGTGCGGCAAATTAAATTAAAATTAAACAAATAATAAATAGTTTAATCAATTGATTAATTTGTTATGTAATTTGTTAAGATAAAATGTTTGTTAAAATAATTATTTGTTAATTTATTTTTCTTTTTGGTGGTCGTGGAGAAAGTAGGGTCTGTGACTCGGTTCGAATGAGAAAATTCGTTGCTCGTGGTTCCTCACGCTAGCGCTCGGAATGTTCCACTCGCATCGAATTTTCTCATTCCAACCTTGTTACAGAATATATTATTATTGAACAGTAAACAAACTGAAATCTCTTCCCGGCGAGTTTGGTTTACACAGTCTGCAAAAATTGATAGTATATTTAATAAAAATCCTGACCTACAAGTATTCCTACAATTTTCTATCAATTTATTAACAAATCAGGATATATTTAATAAATATAAAGAAATATATACTTTTTATAATTATGCACCAATAACAAGTTTTGATGTAGAGAGGTCTTTTTCTTTTTTCAAGGAAGTATATACATCGAAAAGAATAAATTTTTCTGATGAAAATATAGAAAAATACTTAATGATTTCTTTAAATAATTAAAAACTTATTACTTTCATAAATATTATTATTAATAAACTCACTACAACACACACCAAGTCGAGAAATTTCTTACTATTATTATTATTGATATTAAAATTGCATTTATTTTGCTAGTGTATACTATTTATTAATAATAAATAATATCGTTTATAAACTTTTTCATTTTTCAATTTTTTACTATTTGGAAATAAAGACCAACAAAAAACAAAATAATAAAACACTTGTACCGCAATGAATTCTTATCTTAATAACGACACTTCATTATTTTGGGATTATATCCGAGATAATTCCGGTCACTCCTTTGCCATTGGTCAGTTTTTGATAAGATATTAAATTTTTATACGCTACACATAATTAACATTCTACAGATAACACATGTGCTGCTTTTTATCGAAAAACACCTAACTAAAGTACCGTTTCATATTTTTGCCGGACTCTAGTACTTACCAACCGACTGATCAGGCATCTTGTTAATAGTCTGGATCTTAAGTTCTTAAAGATAAAGGTTTACACCAGAGATGGGCGTCTACGCGTAAACTTGAATTTTTTACGTCTACGTGTAAATTTACCGTAGACAGCGTAGAGAAGTGTAGACTGTGTAGACACGTAGAATCTGGCGTAGAATAATGAAAAATGAGGTTATGTAACGTTTAAAAAATAAAATACCGCCAGTTTTAAGTAGAAGAAGAAGTAAAGAACTCAAATTTAATATTTTTGACAGCTTCCTGATCCTTCCTGATTAAAACAACTGCTAACTTTTAATTTTACTTTTGTAGTTCATACGGACAGAAACCAAGTAATTTATGTTGTCCATAACAACATACGATTTGTGAGATAACATTTTTGGAAACAATATATGTAATTAGTACTACATAAAATTGAAATAAACATAAACATTAAAGTAAATTTAAACTATTACCGTTCTATTATTTCAAATATTACATTTAAACGTACTGCGCATGTATAGTTTACATTCTACATTCGACACGTAAACAAAGGCATATTCTACTTGACATGTTTACGCGTAAAATCTACATTAGTCTACATCATGTATTCTACGCGCCCATCACTGGTTTACACACGTTAAGTAAGACGGTTTAAAATTAATGAATTTGATTTATTAAAAGTAATGTTTACAAAAAGATTAAAATATAGATATTAAAATAATGAAAAGATTAAAACAAATAGAATCGGATAGACCACCAGAACGTCGACACAGTGCCTCTAAGAATTCAACAAAATAGATGTTAATGCTAACCGGACCGAATACTGGGTGCGTTTTGTTGGTGGCTGGTTAGAAGTACTAGAATTGATGCGCAAGAAAACGACAATTTTGATCGTGAAGTAAACATGGAATGACATTTGCATGAAGGTTAAGTCATATGGTTGTAGAACAAATAACGAACATATTTCACCTAAATGGATAATCTAAATAATAAATTCAGAATAAGAAAACTTTATATTTGAAGCAAATATTCTAGAACGTAATGATTTAGAACGAATAATTGAATTGTAAATACATTTTAAGTTTAGATTTAACAATACTATATTAAAATCATATAGGTATATATTTATTTTAGGACACAAAATGAGAAAATAGCTAAAAGTAAAAATAATTTTGAAGCAGTAATACCAAGATTTAATTCTAAAACATTTAAAAACCAAATGAAAACAACTGCATTCAAATTACTCAGATGCATATTACTTTTCATCCCCACCACACTTATTCATTCCATGAGAGGATAAATCTGACGCTTGATTGAGACATGTGCGCATGCTTCAAAATGATCTTGAGCGGAATTAAAAATATAATATTCTGATTTATTGTGGATATATTTAATATTATCATTAATACATCAATAATAAGACAATAATAATCATCAATTTATTATTTATTTATTTATTTATTTAGTAGAACAGCACGTAGCTAATATGAACAATAATACAAAAAAAAAGAAAAAACAAAAAAAAAAACAAAAAGGAACAAATATCACAGTTATGTTTCGTCATAAAATTATTGTTAAGCAACAAATAATTCATTCTTAAGTTATAATTTGCTTAAATAAATACAAAGGAGATAAAATAAATGACATTACATGTGTGTGCGTGTAACTACTCAGACAGTTAAAACAAAGTTACTTCTGTATTTTTTCAATAATATTTTCTTCCAGTTGCGTTGTCGGTTTTTTAAAATATGCGTCTTCTTAATTATTTTCCTGGTACTAAATAGAGAAATTTGTTAATTAATTTTTTTAATACTTGGTTCAAATTTTGTCGTATATAGTTGGTGTTTCATTTTTTGTTTCTTTGTTAATTTCTAAACATTTTCTATAAGTATAAGCCCAAAGATTGGGCTTCTCATAATAATTTGTGAAAAAATATTCACCAAATTTCTTCATGTCATTGTCCGAAAGTAAAAAACTATTGCTTTTGGTAACATTTCTATTATAAATTTTGATTCTTCAAGGGTTATTTGTAAAGTTTTTAAAGTTTGGTGCCCATAACTGCACACCAGGCATTGTAAAACACTTCATTTATATCGGACATAAAAACATTGCAATTTAATAAACCGATTTTTTTGAAAATTTTACGAAAAAAAAAGTAGTGTCCTGCCTGTTTGTAAACATACATGATGCAGGAAAGCCCCTCGCCATATTCGTCGATTACCATTAAAGTTTATCTTATGAATACTTTATAAATGGACATTTAAATTATATTGTTTTGAGAATATTTTATTGCAAATTAATCACATCACAGACATTTTCAATTTATTTAAAAATGTGTGCGCTGCATATAAGTACATGTAAACACAACAGTGGTTTCCTGGTTTCATCCTCGTTTCCCGCTACACTGGAACGCATGCGTATATGTGTCAATCGAGCGTCAGATTTATCCTCTCATATTCATTCCAGTCGTTCGACCTCGAGTCATCGAATGAGTAGAATGAATAGAACGAGAATATTGTCGCAAGAAAACGCGTATTCTGATTAAACCGAAACCAGAATTGGCACAACAAAACGCACCCATTGTCTGATCTAGGGTTGCCAAGTTTCAAAATGTTAAAGTAGGACAATAACGTTAAAATCTAGGACGCGCCACTAATATTTCTCTTGGTAAAATTATATATAGAAAAAAGACCCGACATGTATAATACCAATAAATGCATCCGTGAGTGTTTTAATCTCTCTATTATCCACTCTTTTTACCCAAAAATCCCCTTCTTCATCCACACACCCAAGAATCCAAACTGTATCTTTAACATCATCATCTGTTGCCAACGGACATTTTATGATTCCGTCGCATATTACTACGCAAAATTTGTCACGAGACAGTGGGCCGAGACATCTGTCACGGCCCACAACATAGCTATCTACACGTGAACAGTGACTTTTAATGCAACCTCTTATTATTTTCTTGATGTTTATCAATATCAAATTATTTTAAGGGTATATATAATTATGGAATATGCAGAAAATGGTAGCTTACTTGATATTATTAGACATGATGCTTATATTGATGAGGTTCGAGCAAAAAAATGGTTTATTCAGTTAGTAAATGCAATTCATTATTGTCACGAAAGAAACGTTGTCCATAGGTTTGCTTTTGTTATTTATAATTGTTACTCTTCCTTTATTTTCCTAAATTTACAGAGATATAAAATGTGAAAACATGTTAATGGACAAAAATTTCAATTTAAAATTATCTGATTTTGGGTTTGCCCGTGGTCAGTTAAGAACTGCTAGTGGGCAATTAATATTTAGCGAAACCTTTTGTGGTAGCTATGCATACGCCTCGCCTGAAATCCTAAAAGGTATACCTTACCAACCTAACCAGTCTGACGTTTGGTCCATTGGTGTGGTGCTATACGCTATGGTATTTGGACGACTGCCATTTGATGACACCAATTTCTCAACTTTACTAAAGGTAACTAATTAACACCTAATGTCACAGATATAAGCAAATGATCATAAGAGAGACTCTATCTGGCGGAAGTATGTTGAACTAATCAAATAGACAAGTTTGTTATTGTTCTGACACACGTGTAAAGGCGGAATTCCACTGAGGCAACACTGAACGACATGAGGCATGATACTTGTTTCCTAGTGTCGCCTGATTATAGGTGTGCGACTATGTGCCACAAAATTCAATAATGTCGCATGCGGAAATTGTCTCCCCACGTCGCATGCGATTTTTCGTCTATGCTTGTAGCATGCGTCTAAAACGATTCCATTCAGGCAACTTCAGTTTGGTGTATCATGTCTTTACAAACAGTCGCGGCAGCTGCTTATTTAAGTGGGAAACAGAATGCACCGAGTTCTACGACGCGTTGACGCCGTACGTACGGCGCTATCTGTCAGGAGAAAGTTAAGTGGGAAACAGAATGCACCGAGTTCTACGACGCGTTAACGGCGTACGTACGGCACCATCTGTCAGAAGAAAGTTAAAACCAAGCTGTCGTACGCAAGTGCACAGAATGGACAACGTTCTACGCCGTTGATACTGAATGTTCGTCAACTTCCAACTTTTGACGCTGTTGAACGTTGACGCAGAACACCTAACCTCAGTTTTTACTGAATAATAAAGTGTTTGTATGTATAAATAACTTGCATACAACATAAATAACATCATTCACAAGTCTTCATCATCCATTATACTTTTAATAAAAGAAAGCGCACGTATAAATACAGATATAGGTTGTCAAGTGACACTTGACGGCGTTAAAAATTATTGCATTGTGTTCAGGCGAAATTTCTCAATGGCGCTACGCAACGCTGTCGCAAATGACGCCGCGCTGACGCTGTAGCGCGCTGTGCATTCTGTTCCAGGCTTTAAACCCAAGCTGTCGTACGCAAGTGCACGGAATGAACAACGTCCTCCGGCGTTCGACCGCCGGTGATACTGAATGTTCGTCAACTTCCAACTTTTGACGCCGTTGAACGTTGACGCAGAACACCTAACCTCAGCTTTTACTGAATGGTAAAATGTTTGTATGTATAAATAACTTGCATACAACATAAATAACATCACACACAAGTCTTCATCATCCATTATACTTTTAATAAAAGAAAGCGCACGTATAAACACAGATATAGGTTGTCAAGTGACACTTGACGGCGTTAAAAATTATTGCATTGTGTGCAGGCGAAAATTCTCAACGGCGCTACGCAACGCTGTCGCAAATGACGCCGCGCTGACGCTGTAGCGCGCTGTGCATTCTGTTCCAGGCTTTAGTAATAGCTCTGAATCGAAAAAAAAAAAAAGGGCAAAGCCACGGTGGTGGAGAAGAGAACTATATGTTGGTGTTCAAGAAACTCATTATAATTTATACAACAACGTGGTTGCTGACGATGAAGCTTTATTTAAAAATTTTACACGAATGAGTAAAGAAGATTTTGAGTACTTGCTTGAGAAAGTCTCAATTACTATAAAAAAATATGATACCAACTTTCGTGAAGCACTCTTTTTTGATTGCAGTTTTTTTCGCTCACGATGGAATGCTGACGTAAATTCTTGATTTTATTTTTTACCTCAGCCACCGTACAATTGTATTTATTCGCCAATTGCTTTAACTTATCATTTTTAATTCTAATGTTTTATAATTACTAATTTTATTGTTCCATAATTCGGGTGAATTATGGTAATCTTCAATAAATAATGTAGTTTTTTCATTATTCCACTCCATGTCGCACGATACAAGCCGCACGGATTCGTTGGCTGTTGGATAACGACGACACTGTTCGACACGTTGAATTATGTCGAGAGGTGACGCATGCGATCCGGCAACAACAATCAACTTGTAGCATGCGGCAAGGAGACTTGTTTCTTGTCGCTTCGTGTTCCTTCAATGGAAAGACTGTGTGTAGCATGCGTCAATGGCGCATGCTACATGTTGCCTAAAAGTTGCCTCAGTGGAATTGCGCCTTTACTTTTGTTTGGATTTTTAGATTTTGTATCTGTTTGGGTTAAGTGTAATATTTATTAAGAAAACACAAATCAAGACAAAAATATTAATAAATTCTTTCTTACGTCAGCGCCCCCTCGCAGTGGCGCCCGCATGCCTGTCAGCGCCGGCTCTGGGTATCCCTTTCCGACGTTGTCACATATTAAATAGCATTTTGTCGTATTTGTTTGACATTAGAACGAGTGAGGAAATAATAATGAAATATTATTATAATAAAAATGCTGAAAGCTTTTAGTAACAGCGCCCAAAGAAACCTAATTTTTTTGACAACTAGCGAAGTGGCAACACATCAAGTTTTTCAACTGTGACGTCATCTCATTTTTATCGTGAATGGACTTTACTGTGTTGCTTTCTGAATATAAACAAGCCTACTAACGTATTATATTATGGAAAACACTTAAGAGAAAACTCGGCGTTTTCTGTATATTATAACGAATATATTGCGTAGATTATTATTAAGAAAATTAAATATTTCTTTGTTTTTTTTTTTTTGGGTTTGTGCAAATCTGTAACCAAAGCAAAAGCCGCCACTGTACTAAAAAACTTATGAACCGATTAGCGGTCATTGTCATCTTCGAATTAGTCTCCTTGCACATTCATGCACCGGTCCAAGCGCTTTCCCCATTGCTGGAATGCTTTCTGGAAGTCTGGAAGTATCACTTCCGAGCTTGTCAAGCATGCGCTGTGATTAACATGTATTTTTATAAAAAAATATTTTGATTTTCAGCAAGTTTCAAACAAAGTGACCTTCCCCAAAGAACCAAAAGTATCACTTGAGTGTAAACAACTTATAATGAAAATACTGGCACCAATCAAAATTCGAATTAGTATCAGCGAAATTCTGAACGAACCCTGGTGTATAGCCGATGACACTGCTGAAGAAGTAACAGTAAGAATCAAAACTATCATTCTAAATACAAACTACACTGCTCGACAAAAAAGGACACTTACAAACGGAATTCTTGGTGATATTACACAGTCAGCATATAGTTCCCTAGGTCTTTGCCAAATCATGGCAATCTGGTAATCGTAAGCACAACCGGGATTCATCTATAAACAAAATTGGACGCCAATCATTGGCAGGGCAACTGATGTGATTTTGAACTAGACGAAATCGTGTTACTCGATGAATGGCACAACCGGGATTGGTCCTATAGATGTGGATCCGGCAGATGGTCCTATAGATGTGGATCGCAATTCGGCTTCGATAACCTCTGGGATACTGTAAACTGATACTCGAACTAAAGATAATTGACAACAACGGAAATGTTTCGGGTCGATATGGGAATACCGTGGATGCAATAAATCGATCGTCCCGCTTAATCAGGCTAGTTAAAAGTCACTGAAGTTAAAAGTATTCGTTAAAATATAAACAGGATTAAAATTTCCATAGTTGTTAAGGTCGTTGAACCCAGAGAGAAGAATCAAACAGTTTGATTCTTATCTATCTTCTATGGAATCTCTTTTATTTAAATTATTTTTTGCTGCTGTGGCAATTAACCAGAAAAATTATTATTTTTGAAAAATCCCATGCTTGAACGGGATTCGAACCCGAGACCTTAGTAACGCAGAGCACATGTGTTACCACTACGCTACACCGATCGGCGAAATCCCATTTTAAACTGCCATGTTCCGTGTTTCATTTCATTAACAATAAGAAACTATTCAAGATTTTAGCTATATAAATATTTAATTATAATATATTGATATTCAAAACAGTATATTATGCAACGAGCATGAAATGACTATTCCATGCAAGTCTCATACTATACTTTTTCCGCGACTGTAACTTTATTAAATACTTCTAATTTTTATTCAGTTTCCGTTTAAAAATTAACAATAATTTGATAGTTGCTTTCAACTAATTTATTACGTTGCTTAGCAAGGGTCATGTATGTGTCATACGGAATGTAATTTAGTTAAAATAACAATACTTGCGTCAGCTAATCAACTGATTGACCAAGTCCAACTCAACTATATCAAAAAATATATTGGCAAAATTAGACAACTGTAACTATGTTATTTAATTTTAATCCGGTTTCTTTTGCAAACTATCAATAATTTGACATATGATTTCAACCTATTTATTATGTTGCCTAGCAACGGTCGGCCATTGTTGCTTAAACCTGTTATGTAATGAGCTCAACATGTTACATAATGAACTCAGGTCAGCGGTGTGTAATGAAAAGGAGTGTGGAACGTGCCACATTTACATTACAGATTACTAATGAACGTATATCTATATAGCCGTGGAGAAATATATTAAGGTTATAAACGATAATTTTGAAAAAATGTAAGTGTACTTTTGTAGAGCAGTGTTGTTAAAATTAAATGTGTAATTATTCTAAAATGCTATCTCAACTTGATTCACAGCTAACAATTTATCAGAATAAACCCAGTCATTCAACTGCTACGCCAGACAACGCAGATCAGAAAAATAAAACAGTACCAAAAAGAATAAATGTCAAACATTTAATAATTAAATAAAGTCAAATGTATTCTGATATTTTTAATACCAAAAAAACATTTAAAAACGTCGTTTCAATTTATTTCCCATTCTAAAAATTCTCTTATGATTTACAAAACTGCTAATGCGTAATTAAAATGCGCTCTACCTACCGTGAAAATTCGAAATTACAACAATACATACAAGGCCGTATTTATGCACAGGTGATAGCTGCGGACCCCGCAATTATAGGGGTCCCAGTGTTAGCTATCGATGAGGACATTGCATTAGGAGAGGCCCCACATCGGTCCAGTGCCTCAGGTTCCAAAAAGTGTAAGTACGGCCCTGAATATAGATTATACAGATTGAACAAGTGCGTATGCTAAGTATGTGTTTATGTTAGAGCGCTGATAGACGATAATAGCGGCCATACTCAAAATTATTAAAGTAAAGGTTGTCTCGTAACTTCTGACCAATCATTGCGTGAGAGGGAATACGTCACACGTATGCGTAGTTTAAACTAGCACACAGAATTAATATAGATGTTGCACGTTTAAAATTTTTTTTATTGACTATTTTCATAATAGATATTTATTTCAAGATAGTTCTACTGCATAAATTATAAATAATAACCTCAGGAAATTTTACTGATTTATATAAAATTTAAGGTGATGGCTATTTGTATTATAGTTAATAAATAACAATAAAATCGAATATAAATATAATTTTAGGTATATTTAAATAAAAATAGAAAAACAAAATGCTATAATAATATAGTAATTAATAAAACTGGAGGTTATATCTGTTTTTAAAAACGGCTGGACGTATTTTAACAAAATTGGGTACAATAGAGTAGAACCAGGAACAAATATAGGAATGGTATCTCAAAATTTTCTATTTTAGGGGATGTTTCTGGGTTAAAACTGGTACTAAAAAACTTAAAATATTTCCTTTATAAACAGAACTATCTTAACAGAAAAAACTATACAATAAAAATTGTTTATAAGAAAATAAATCTTATTTCTATGCATTTTATCAATTTGATAAATATTTGGGTAGTTACGGGGGGGGGACCCTATAACTAAAATATTGAAATATTTCACTTATTATTTTCTTCGTGTCAAAAATAAATTTAAGAAAATTTATTCAGAACGAAGAAACGTTCATAGAAGAAAAAATAAA
Source organism: Liopterus haemorrhoidalis (assembly GCA_963971575.1). Classification (NCBI taxonomy): domain Eukaryota; kingdom Metazoa; phylum Arthropoda; class Insecta; order Coleoptera; family Dytiscidae; genus Liopterus; species Liopterus haemorrhoidalis. The sequence goes on along the minus strand of OZ020617.1, from coordinate 47,262,375 downwards.
TTAAAACAAGTAGAAAATCAAAAAATTAAACGATATACTTATGGCTCAGTTACACGATGCAAGTAACTTGCACCAGTAAGTACTTGCACCAGCCACTGGCATCGTGTAAACGTACATGCAGTACTGGTGCCAGTACTGGCACAAGTATCTCATGCAAGTCAAGTGAATAGAAGCCGTTCCTATTTACTGGCACAAGTAGCCGTGCCAGTGACTTAAAAATGGCCGCCGTGAACAGCTGATGTATTTACGCGGTTACAAAAACAAACTTTTTCACACCTTTTTTTAATAAATGTAGTTTTTGGCACCAATTCATTTTTGTTTGAGAAGATGTACGCATAAAATACATAAAATTAAGTTAAACATCGAAAATTGGCGCGTTAAAAAGACGGTTTTACGCATAAAAAATAATTGGAAGCATCTACATTTTGCAGTGTGTTGCGGGTTCTTTGCAAGGTTACTTAAATAAGATACTGGAATACGTGTAAACGACAAAACGACTTGTGCAAGTACTGGCACAAGTACTTGTGCCAGTACTTGCACAAGTTACTGGCATCGTGTAACCGGGCCATTATATTTATAATCAAAAATCAAACTTCACTTGCATATGACATATACGATATACAAAGACTGACGTCCCGTCAGCATACAGATGACGTGTAGCCTCTTTATTTACCCCTACTACTACAAGTTACGAGGCAACCTTATATTTTAATAATCTTGGGCCATACTAACGAAGCAGTGACATACAATCAATGAGGTTATATAACATAGAGAATGAACGCGGGCAACTTGTTATGAAGCCAACACCTCCGTAGGTGGGATGACCGGAGGTTGCTCTTTTGAATAATACGGGTTGCTTACTTCAATATTTTACAGACCAGAATTGCTAGTAAAAATATATATTTTTTAGAACCGTAAACTGCAAATTTTAATAGGAATAAAATAAATTTCATAAACAATATTAAATCAACCTTATGCTTTCAAAAAATTATGTTTTCTTTTCAAGCTATCGATAAGATCTTTTTTAGTTAAGAAAATAATCATGGTTTGAATAAAACAAAATGCGTAAATGGCATCAAAAATACAAGTTATATTAATTAAAATATAATGCTGTTAACTAATTTTGCAGCTGGATTTAGCTGCTTTTGGAACTGTCCACCATTTTTACTTTCTGTACATCGAATTTAACTGATTTTTTTAAATGATTTTCAAGCATTTTTATTGAAAAAAGGGAAAAAATACAATAATAGTTTGTTAGCAAAAAATACATAAAATTAATAACAGTTCACAAATTGTCAGACAGAAAAGGATGTAGTTATTTTTGCAACTTGATGTGCCATTTTGGTTAATATGATTTAACTTATTCACCAATTATAAATATAACTGAATAACTGCAGCTGCAGCTACACATAGGAGTGATTTCACTGTTTTTGCAATTGATGCCACGTTTCTACCTAATTTTTATATTGTTTGTAAAAAGTTTTACACATATTTTAAATGTTCAATTTGAAGCCAACGAATCCAAGGGTACCAATATGTATATGTATATTTTTTAATTACGGATATATAGTCTACTTCAAACATTTAAGCGGAACTAGATTTTGAAATTAATAACTTTTTTCCATTGGGTTATTGGGTTTTGCTATCACTGCATGAATATATGAATGCTATATGAATTGGAGTTGGAACTTCTTCATCATCCTCCATACTCACCAGACCTAGCTCCCATTGACTACCACTTCTTCCGCAATTTGGACAACTTTTTAATAGGAAAACAGTTTAATTCCAACAATGCTGTAAAACTGGCCTTCCAGGAATTCATTGACTCTTGTCCGCCTGGGTTTTATACCACCGGCCAGAACAACCTGCCGCTTAAATGGCAAAAGTGTATAGACAATATGGGTGCATACTCTGATGAATAAAATAATTCCTTATATTTGTAAGTTATCAACCAACTTTGCATTTTTAGGGTTTTGTAGGTATGATCAAAAAACCCTTATACCGTCATTTTGTCGTCTGTCTGTCTGTTCGGTAAAAATTGTAGCCAAACGGCTAAACCTAGAGAGTTGAAATTTGGCATGCTTATACAACTCTTTGACCCGCACATAGGAAAAATACTAAAACATCTAAAAAACATATACCCCTAAAAATATAAACAAATATGTGCTCATCGAAAAAAAAAAATATATATTTTTTTAAAATTCTGAGTAAGGTATCAAATGAAAGCCCTTAGTACGTGGATTAACGATCAAAATTTTATTTTTGCAAAATAAATTATTTAGATGCCTTTCTTGCCAAAATTGTGCAAGAAAAATTTGTCCCACACCCTGTAGACCAGATGGTTTAAACAAAAAATCTCAAAAAATTCTGAGTAATGTACATTGGTGTGAACCGGAATAATACAACAGGAATTTTTGATCAGATTATGTTTTCGGAAAATAACGCATTTTTTGTGTTTTTAACTAAAATATGTTAAATATTTAATTCGCTATGTAACATACCAGATCAGTAGCTCTAGTAGCGTAGTTTGTTTCGTCGTGCGCTTAATAATGTAACTTAATTTGCAAACCAGAGTTCGAATCCTGTTCATTTTATTTTTTCTGTTTTTTTTTTGCATTTTTATTTTGTTTAAATTATTTTGTCAAAATTCTAGTTATATTTTGGTAAACGTTGCATTAAATTTTTAAAAGCGTAAATTTAATAACCAGTGAGAAGTGTTGAAATTATAATTTAATTCTATGTTTGACGAAATCAGAGGGCGGGGCTTATGATTTAAGCAACCAATGGAAGCCATAGGCGCAATTTTCAAAATCCTAATGAACTTTGCTATATAAAAAAAATACTGCACATATTTAGAAACTTAAATAATGGTATTAGGCATTCGAATTAAAATTCATAAAAATATTTTGACATAAAATTTGTTTTGGCATCCCAAATAATCATCATTCAGTTACTAAATACCTGCAAAACCCAGAAATGTGTGAAAATTCACACTTCACATCAATTTTTTTCTACAAATTTCATCCTTGACGACCTAATATATAGAGATTGTCACTTATCATTTTTACATGAAACAACCTAGACAAGTTAAGTTCTCGTGAAAACTTAAGAAAACGAAACTCACATTTAGTTCCGCTTAAACGTTTGACATGGACTATAGTTTATAAACAAATAAAAGAATAAGAAACATCAATTGTTGAAAAATACTAACATCTGCTTCACAATATAAGATAAAATTGAACGAGTTAAGTTTCCTTATTCAAGAGTTTTTCATGTTAATAGCCACAGTAAATTAACAGAACTGGTACATCTCTCGGCAATACTGAATTTCTATTTTAATGTTTTCTCTATCTTAGTGGCGCAGCCAGGATTTTGTCTTGGGGAGGGCCGAATCAAATTTCGAGGGCACGCGGCCCTGAACCTTATTTTTTATGGCCCCTGCAGCGGCAATCAAAATCACTTGAGCTTATTTAGGGGAAAAATATATTTAAAAATGTAAAATATACTCTCTTCCCCTTTTCTGCTTATAAAAAAATGTCAAGAAATGTGACGGAATAAGGATTTCTTGATTATACCTACGAAAACCTAAAAATAACATGTAAATGTGCGTTTTCTGTTAATTTACACTAATCATAATAAAATATAGCTTATTATTATTGTAAATTACATAAGTTATTTTGCTGTACGATTATGATAAAATTGTCATTGGACCTTCAGAGGGGGCTTGTGCCCCCCCCTCCATCTGAATACGCCATTGTTGTTCAGTACAACTTATATCAGTCCTTTTTGTGTGTAAAAAATTATAATTTCAAAAATACCTAAGATGATATTGATATTCACATTTATCTACAAAATAAAACCAAATACCGATTTTAAGAGCGCTATTTTCTCCAAAACTACTCTCTTTATTATATTTCTACTATTTTTATTCTATTTCACGTTTGAGGTGTCATTTTAAAATTACATTCTGAAGGTTATACCGAAGTCAGATTTCCACTTTATCTTATCTGAATCGAGTAATTAGTTGTTTAAAACAGTTTTATCATTTGACTGGGCGAATATTTCAGTGTGTCAGGGGGGAAAAGGTACAACGCTCCCCTTCATATAATTAGTTGGAGCATATTTGGAAAGTGATGTATTTTCACTTGAACAATAATTATGTCACTTTATCAAGAGTAGGCAATCTTAAAAAAATGTTTATTTATACGAAAAAAAATAAAATAAAATGCCAATATAGTTTACAATGAAGTAATTGAAAAATTAACTACTGTTGTGGTTAAATTTTATCTTCAACTCCCCGGATAGCGCCGTGTAATCTACTGGTCCTGGGAGGGGCCCAGGACCGTCGCCCCCCCCTTGGCTGCGCCACTGGTTGTGTTTAACAAATTATATCTTCAACTATCCGGAGAGCGCCGAGTAACTGTTGGTCCTGGGAGGGGCCGAGACCCATCGCCCCCCCCCCCCCTTGCTGGCCACTGCTCTATCTCAATTCGCATATGTATTGTGATTTTAGCCATAGCAATTGTTCAATCTGTATGTTACTTTTGATTTTTTGATTAAATCAAAAGCTAATCATTGTTCAATATCTTTACATTTGATGATCACTAATATTTCTTTTAATTTTTTTGAACACCGTTTAGGAACCTTCTATGAATCGTTCCTCCAAAGCACACAGCAATGTCCTAAAATTGGTACCCGAGAAAGAGGCTGGATTTCACGGAAAAAGCGAAACAAAACGAGGCGAAAAAGAATAAATAAAATTAATGTACATGTTAATATTTATGTTATATATATGAACAAAACTCATTAAATATTTTTGTTCTATTAAAATATGTTATAAATGTTTAAAGAATAACCCAGTGGTTCTCAAATAGTACAAAGCGGTACACTGGGAAACAACCCGCAAAGTATATTTTAAAAAGTGAGTTATAACATCCATTATCAATTAAAAAATATTGAGAACTACTGGATTAATCAGATTAATTTAAAATAACATGTGCTACTTTACATATGAATTTATTATCCAATAATGAAACTTATTTTTACATTATTGATATGTTTTACTGTTATATAAATATGAAAACATTACATTTTTAAACAGTTAACACAACAATTGTTCAATTTCACACGTTATCTTATATTACTATCTTTGGTACGATATATTTTCGCAACAGATGGCACTAATAGCGAATCTTACCTTGTTAATATCACATTAAAATATTATTAATAAAATTAAGTATTTTATTCACATAAACTTAAAATAAAATATTTACAAGTTATTCACACAAAATCAGTAAATTTACATTTAAAAACATTTTTTTTTTACAAATCACAAATAAGATTAAAGAAAATATTTCTCATACATTTCCAGACTGCTAAATTTAATGTCCAATTAAAAAAATTGCCCATATATTTAATTAAAAAACAAACAATTTAATACAGAAGCCAACAATAATATAGGTTTTCGTTTTACCGCTTCACATCAGTTATTTAGGGTACATTCGAGTTGTACAGGGTAGAGCGAGCGCTGAGCGAACAGTTGATGGTGATGTCATGAATAGAACATTGATGAAGCACAGCAACTTATTTCAAATTTAAAATATTTTAATTAAATAATTTGGCTGAAATATTATTTAAAATGTGATTTTAGTTTTGTTAAGGCCCGGTTTTTCCACCTTCAGATAAAGTTCCAGGTAACTATCTGACAGATAAGGTTATTTGTAACTTCATCTGCTGAGTAAATGTCATCCCTTCTTTCTATACAAATGTATCTATCGGATAGTTATCTAACGGATAATGAGACTGACGTATTGAATTCACTGACTGGTATTGACATTTATTCAGCAGATGAAGTTACAAATAACCTTATCTGTCAGATAGTTACCTGGAACTTTAACTGAAGGTGGAAAGACCGGGGGCCTAAGTGACATAACTAACATTAACATATCAAAAAAAAAAATGTAGTTTTAAGAAAATATAAATTTTATGCGTATCCCCTATTGTCAAAGTCCAAGAACAATTGAGCGTTTGAACACTGACGAAGTCTAAATTCGAGAGAAAGTGTCTGTAAAATGTTTCTCTCATTAGTTTTAGAAAAAACGCTATTAACTTCCTGGTTTATCTCATAATGTACAAGATTATGATTTATAAAAACTGGTAAATAAATCGTACAACCTTGACATAAAAATTTAGTTTTAAACAAATATCCGATCGCCAGCGATCTTTTTAATCAAGTAAATAATATATGGGCAATTTTTTTCTGATTAAAATCAATTGAAAAGTGTATTTAAAAAGTGTGGCTAAAATTGAGGCACTATTATATAGTTATGGCATAAAGGTAATACTATTAAAATAACAGTAACCATTGTGAATCATGGCAGTGTGCCTAATATCGGCAGTTCCGGACATGTTTTAAGCAATTCGAAAGCAGGATTACTTACATTTATAGCTAATGTTATACCTGCTTCATATGAGGCAGGTATACAAACATGTGTTCGACTTAATGTACTACATTTTAAACGATGTTCTCTAACTACGTTCGCTGTTTGACCTAAAAAGAAAAAATACATTAAAAAATTGATTATGAATTATCATAAATTTTAAGATTTTGCAGGTATCTACAAAGTGTACTAGAAAAACTGTATGAACGAGGTCAAACACGCCGATTTTAAATAGTGCGTTTACAGATTATATTAGTTGCGTTAGGTAACTCGCTCTGTTTACGCGGTGTATACCTTTTGAGTTTGTTTACTAAAAATTTGAAGGGAACGGAGTGAACGATTGAGTGTTTTTTACCGACCGCCAACATATATAAGGGAGGTATTGTGATCATACAGATTTTGACATTTCGAGATTTCGATGGATCTCCACGAATTGAGGTCCCTACATAACGTTTTGACTATTTTTAGCATGTCTGTCTGTCTATCTATCTGTCTGTCTGTCTATCTGTCTGTCTGTCTGTCTGTCCGTCCGTCCGTCCGTCCGTCCGTTTGTCCGTCCGTCCGTCCGTATGTCTGTGTACACGTGCAGAGCAAATTCGGCTAAAAGGATTTTTATGAAACTTCATATTTAAGCTTTTGACATCATTGGCACAAGTTGATCAACTTTTGGTAAAAATCGGTTGACTAGAAATAGGAGTTAACTCGTGTCGATTTTAAGATTTTTGCGATTATTTAGCAACAAAAAAATATTTAGAAAAAATTTATTAAACATAAGTGGTGTAAAAGCAATAACAAACAACTTTTATTTGAGACATTTTTTCCGAGTATCTATTTTTTCATACTTATATATAACGTTTCCATGGTCATGATAAATAATATCTCTGTTAGAAAATATTAGGCCAAGTTATTTCTACTCTGCTGCTAGAATGTATTTTATACAAGTACTTGGTGATGGCGGTCGGTCCTGTGGTGGCCACAGCTGATTTTTTATAATTGTAATGGAGATTATTTTTGAGATCTATAACTCAAAATACATAAGTATACACACTCGCGCTAATATAATAATGCGGCCTGTTTAGAACCATCGTATGTAAAACAAAACATGTGCGATGTAACGCGGTGTGACGCATGCGCAGTTGTGTAGCAACTATTCCCTGGTTATACCAAAAATTATAACGATATGTATTTTCAAGTACATTTCAGAATCAAAAATTTCATTTCATTGGGTGTACAATACCAAATTATTGTTAGGAATTGCCATATATACAAATTTAAGATAAACAGGGCGTGACAGCAGAAAACTGTTACGTCAAATGTCAAATTGTGATGTTAACCTCTCTTTTAGTGCTGTAATAAGAAACAGCCTGCTAGAATTTAACGCTGAATTAAGAAACGGTTTGCTAGATTTGTGCTTTATGCGCTAGATCTAGCGCTAAATTAAGAAACATGCCCATAGGCACCTAGAAAACAAGTTGCGTGTTGCTACATCAGCTGTTTCCCCGAACATTGACAAACTTGTGAGTAATATTAAGTCCCAATTGCATTATAAAAGATTTTTTATTTTTTTCTTGCGTTTTTTTTTTTTATGAATGTTATGAACTTCTATATTTTTTATATACTTTAGAAAATTTAGAATGTTTTATTTTTTTATAATAAAGATAATTTCAGTGAAATAATTAAAAAAAAAAAACTGATTCTAAAAAAAAGATTCTTAAAAAGTTCTGACCCTCGGTCTTTTGTTGCACATGACTGATATAAAGTATAATTTAATAACAACAATAAACATATATTTAATGAAAGCTCGAAATGTCAGAACAACTAAGTACAGGATTGCCAGCTGTTAATCTGTAAAAGACGTTACGTTCAGATTATTTTTACAATGATATGCCAAGGGAGCTGATACTGTTCGGTTGCTTAGATTTTATTATCAATTATTGTGTAACTATAATTTTAACGTAAATAGACTTAAATAACTTGTTTGATAATAAATTATACTCACCAACTACGTTATGTCTCCTCCATCTGACATCCTTAATACACATTAAATCCTTTAAATTTTTTCTAAAATCAAACCTAGAAATAACATCTTCTCTTCTAACTAACAATACTGATTCCGAAGTAAGTTGATGCCACAAAAAACCTTCTTCAACTCTTTCTAACGGATTAGTCATATAAACTCCATGAGGTCCAACTCCAAATAACATCTGATGGTGCCAGGCATCAGGTATAAATCCTCCACAAGAAACTCCTTTCTGTAAATTTAATGTTGCGATAGGTACCGCCCCTTTTTTTATCCAATGACTTAACCAGAGAGATAGGTTTATGTAACGTTCAGGATACATATGAAAAAATCTTGCATATACTTTTCCATTCGTCAGTTTATGGAGACCTATAATTAGGTCTTTATGGGTTGAACCAGCTTTGCTTCGTGATTTCAAATATTTTAGTAATGGGCTTGAATTGGAACGTAATCTTGTTGTAACTGATTCCATAACTTTTTCATTTGAAGGTATTTCATGGCCCAATGCTTGAAGAACGTTTATAACGGCTGTTGCGCCACATGCCGAAGTACCTACATTAAAAAATGTAAATATTGATGTGTGAATTTTCATAAATTTCATAGGTATAGTGGGACAAGAGAAAGAAGTCGTTTCAAGGTCATTTATAAATATTATCAAAGACTAGTGAGTGTACCCGTGCTTCGCTACGACATTTCACTAGTTTAAAACGATAAAGTAGAACATAACGCTCACAACGTTAAAGTTAAATATATAAAACGATAATATAATTTGTAATTAACTATTGAGAAAGTGAAAAATTTCATTAATGCATATTTAAAGGCAATAGTTTATATTAATAATATATTGGGTATCTGTATTTTAACATATAAAATACATTGTTAAAATTTTCATTTAGCAATTGAAAAGTGCCATTACCGGTGGCGGCGCTATGCTCCAAGGCAATATGGCTGTTGTCTCTAGTACTCAGCTGTCAATATGCTAATAGCGGACAGGTTAACCCTTTACCGCATAGTGTGCCATATATGGCACATTCCGATTTTTATTTTTTACTTTACTTTTAAAACAGAATCAGAACGTTACTTCATGAATGTTCATATATGCCACATACACAGCAATGGATCCTGCAGTATCTCAAGTAATTGGCTGCAATAGTTTTGAGGATATCAAGCGGATTTGCACTTCAACGATAACTCTGAATTTATTGAGAAAGGACAAATAGAAGATACGACCTTTTCTTTTAAAAATTCGAGGGCGACTGCTTTTAATCCCTAATCAAAATCCTAGCAATTGGCGAGCAAACAATATGGAATCATTTTCTTTTGTAACATAATGTAGAATCATAGTGTTCCATGTATGGCACAAACCCTAAATTATTATTTTAATTATTATTTTTTCATAAAAATAATAATTAATATTTTAAATATTTTTTTAAATTAATTTTTCTATCAATAAGAACCAATTCCTAATGCTCATGAATTATTTCAGCCAAAAATAAAAATTCATGCAGTAAAGGGTTAATTTAAGCAGAGTACATTTTTATTTTATGAAAATGCGATTAAATATTTGCGAATTTTTTGAATTTTGATTGCTGCACATGTATCGAGGTGTATAACAGAAGGTGGGCATCAAATTACAGTATTTAAAGTTTAATTTCAGTAGATTTATTGAAGTGTAATTTGTAGTTGAGCAGGTGTTAAATGCCAGGCACGTAATTTTATGTGGTACATCTGAGTGTCAGTAATCTGATTTTACAATATATGGATTCTGTTGCAAACAAGTGCATTATGTTCATTGTCTTATGAAATAAAATAAGTTTTAGTTGGACAGGAGCAGCTAAAAGATATATGAAACTTGCAGGTGCAAGCATGTTAGTGCAGTTTTGTTTTTCTGCGACAAATGTAATGAACAAATTCGCATAGTATCAGTTACTTTTTAACTCAAAATATATTCCCATGCCTTCCTCCTGTCCATAACCAAATCTTTTCCCAATCTGGACTTAATATTAACTTTTCCTCCATTTATCTAAAGAAAAGAAAATACTAAGATGCCTATCTTTGTCCTGTCTTGAATGACAGCCAAAAACACTACAATTTGATCTACTTTTATAGTTTTTCACAACTTCTATCAACATTTTAAAATTCAACACTACAACATATGTAATAAGTTCAAACAGTACTAGAGCGCCTAGTACAATATTTGACCACCAGACTGCGTATTTGAGCTTGTCAGTTCTCAATTAGACGGTGGGAAATACAGAAATCTCCAGCACTGCCATCTATTGGTAAGTCTCGCACCAAATAGCGACATACCTGTACATCTTTAAACATTTCTGTGCATGCGTACACTGTACACTGTGATAACTCCGTTATTATCAATCTTTGTATAGTGTTAAATACATTAAGATTCTACGTGAAATGCTCTAATTTGTTATTCTAAAATAACTGATACATCATTATAAAATTTCGATGTTATGAACCCACAAATTTTATAATACAAAAACTATTACGTTTAAAAACAGAAAATTGCCCAATACAGGATATCGGTGCATGATAGGTATACGCTTTCGCGGATTTTTTTTTAGATCTAGTTACGATCTACGTATTTTGTCAACATTATATCGAATCACCTTAAGAAAAAAGTGCATAATCATCTTGATAACTTTCTTACCTATCTGAGTAACTTGTTTTAAAGCTGCTTCTTGTTCAGTCCAAATCATAGTCTTCTCAATAAATGATGTATTTTCCACGTTGGATGGTTGTTTGTCAAGAACTAACTTCTTTTCCATCGTTGAATGATAAAGAGATGACGGAGTATTTATCCTGCATTCTGTTGAACTTGTTGTAGGTGGTAGACTCTCGCTTGCCCAAGGAATTAAATCACCACTTGAACTATGATGTCCTTTAGAATCTTGCGTTATTGTACATGCTGTTGTTCTTTGTAAAGCACATTTAGGTATCCACGGATAGTCTACAATATTCTCTACTATTGCTTTATTGTTTACTATTGTAACTGTTGGTTTAGTGTTATGGATTTTAGTTTTTGGTTGTGACTGATTTGAGCTTAAATTATTTTGAATTTCAGGAGAATTTTCTTCTTTATTACTAAAATTTTCTTGTAATGATTTAGAACAACATGGTTGTACGTCAAACTGATCATTTGGAATAGATTTTGAACAAGATGGCTCCGGTTCACGGTTAAAATCATTTTCCTTAGAACAACAAGGTTGTGGTTCTTCTTCTACAGTGTTACTTTGATCCATATTGTCAGATTCTCTTAGTTCTATGTTCGCACTTGATTCATCTGATTCTGCGTCACATGATGGTCCAGGATCAAAGTCCATTTCTAAGAAATCCATTTCCGGACTTGACCCTCTGGAACCAGCACGTGAACCATCCTGTCCATCGATATTATCTTGATGTTCAAGGTTCATAAATGAACGTGGTAAATCTGCTATATCACCCTTATAAGTATATATACAACAATCGTCACAGCAAGACAGTTCATCGTTTCCAGTGTCGCTTGAGCAGTCACTTTCTATGTCATGAATTGAGTGATTTGATAACACAGATGGTAGTTTATTTCTTTCAGTACAACTAGAACTAGGTCCTGGTTCTGCGTGAGAACTACACGGACTGTTTTTAGTATCATCTGTTTCATACTGAAGTCCATTTGTATAATGTCCCATATCGGGAGATTTATCTAAACTTTGTCTACTACAACTACTTACATTATTTACAGAATATTTAAAACCATTAGTAGCTATTTCAAAGTTACTAACGGGGCATGGTTTTTCGAATGTTTGACTGTCAACATTATTTTGAAGGAAGGTGTCTTTGAAAAGGTTAGAAGTTCCATTTTTGACAGGACTGTCAGGCAAATTATTATTCACTTTTAATTTGATTTTTAACTCTGCAACACCATTCACTGTATTTTGTAATGTAATTTTATCTTCCGTAACTGTTTTTGTCTGTTTTAAATTGTTAGTGTCACTTCGATTAGCATTGTTATCTGATGATATATTTGGCAAAAATACACTCTCCTCAGGTGTGTTAGTTTTCTCAGTATTTTGGTCTGATGTTTCATTCATATTTTTACGAATTAAAACCCCATTAGTGTATATGAACACAAATTAACATCTACAAAAAAAAACTTTTGTAAAAACCAATTTAATTTCCCATACAGTGGTCATACCTGTTAAATATATAAACATATAATAATAAACTACATTTATAATGCGTAAATGTAAAGAGTTGTAAATAATTAAAGTAAAAAAGAACAATTTTACGGTTTTGTGTACAACTTTGTACTGTCACATGTAAGTTGGCAATAATTATAGAAACATGTAAAATTTTTGGTTGGCTGTACTGTGTATAAAATCTTTCGTAAATGTGTTGTCATATTTGAAAGCCGGAATCATTAATTCATCGATTTTTTTAAGGTAATTAACTAATTTACTATTATTTTACACTAATATTATATAATTTTGTCACATACACTATCTGCTTGTATTTAAACAGTTAAATGTCAAATTGGCTAAAAATTTGGGTTAATTTAAGAGGAGGTATACAAAAAATAATGTTATGCTAATTAGTTACGGTTCAAAAATAACAGAATATGTCCCTATCGCGTTTTTTGCATATAAATAGATCAAAATTTATAATCTTGTGATAAAAGTATCTAATTGTTTATATAATGCATATTTTCGCCGGCGTTGCCCAAGGTTTTGTAATCAATCACAAAGTGCAGTGTTGACGCGGTTATTACGGATATTTATGCGATTAATATTTATGTTTTTACGATAAAAATATAACAGATGTTATTTCAATCCCACCTGTGGGATATAAAAGTAGAAAAAATGCAATTTTAGCGCATATTACACCTTAATATTAAGTTCTTATTGTCGGGGAATACCCTTGTTTATTGTAATCTGAACTGCGAACTAAGCATTACATCATAAAAGCAATTTGGTGAGAGAGGAAATACGCTTTTAATTTGTTTATGGTTAGATAAGTTTGAATAATAACGTTTATTGCCAAGCCTTTACCAGGTAGAAAATTGAGTTTAGTATTTATATTACATCAGAAAAAACCGGCCGTAAATCAGAAACGAATCAAATACATAACAAAAGTAAGAAATATTTTTTCATTGTTTAATTTTTATCTTATAATTTTTGCTAAAATTGAAATTTGAATACAATTGCTTATGAATTACTCATTCTTTTATGTTATGGTCAGTGGTGTAACTAGGTGGGGCGATAAGAATTAGGGGGCGTCTGGTAAAAATATTTCCTTGAAATACTCGCAGTAAATACAACAACTCGGTATACGCAGCAGTTTCGTTCTTGGGAAAACCGGAGTAAATCGAACTGGCGTTAGGTTCCAAGTAAATAAAGAACAGACATAAAGTGTATCTATACCAGCGTTGCCAGATTATTATTTTACCAAATCGGGATTTTTACCAAATAAATATAAAAAATTCGGGATTAAGGCGCAAATAGCGGGACACCTAATAAAATGTACAGTTCAAAATATTTCAAAATGTTTATAAAAAGACTCTCACAAAATAGTAGTGACGAGAGAAAAAAAAAAAAAAGGTCCTCACTCCCAAAATAGAAGTGATGAGCAAAAAAAGGTCATTACTCCCAAAATAGAACTCATGAGCAAAAAAAAGGTCTTCGCTCTCAAAATAGAAGTGACAAAGCAAAACATTTTTTTTTATTAATTCGTGATTTTAGCTGTCCCGCGTGGGACAATCTATTTTTGTTCAAAAAGCGGGACGTCCCGCGAAATTCGGGACGTCTGGCAACCCTGATCTATACCTTGTTCGAAATGCAGAAATAGTAATAAAATCACGTGAAAAATGAAGTCGTTACCCTATAGGGGAAGTATTTTAAGATCGCAGCGCTATTTCGGCATACTTGGAACCTTCAAAATAGACATTCGTTACATATAAACAACGTGAATTTTAATGTTTACTGGTGGTTTTTGTAATTTTGCTACAATATTAATACTTGTTTTTATGCAATTATATTTTTATGCAAACATTTTTTATAAAAAAAAGCGCGATAGAATGTTTATTTCTGTAGTTGCTAAAATCCCACCAGATGTCATATCGCTTAGCAAGTTTTCCCTATTGAGAAGTGACATTACCGTTGGCGGCGCTGTTTTTCAAGGCAAGATGGCTGAATTGTCTAGTAATCAGCTGTCAATATGCTAACAGTGAACAGGTTAATTTAAGCACAGTACATTTTTATTTTATGAAAATGTATCTATCAACATTCTAACAAAAAATCAACACTAGAAAATATGTAATAATTTCAAACAGTACTACAGTCGCGTAGTACAATATTTGACCACCAGACTGCGTATCCGAGCGTGTCAGTTCTCAATTGGCTGTCGCACAAATTTAAGTGCTCAACAGCCAACGAACGATGAGAGTTCGACACAATTATCACGTGAACATTGTAAGATTACTACTTCTTGGTTTTGAACAGAGTATATTACGCTATTTTATTTGACTTAGTACTCGTTGACTCTTACTTAGCGTTAACTTCTGTAGTTTGCTGAGCAGATTGTTTGATTTTATCTGTATTTTTCTTAATAGTAGTAACAGTTGAAAGCGGTAAATTCATTATCCTGCAGGCATCGAGACGTTTTCCCCCACTTTCCATTCGTCTAATAATTTCCATCTTCTTCTCAAGGGATAGATATTTTAGCCATTTTAGGTCCATCTTGAGTTAACATTTCCTTTCGCCGCTTCTCAGACATGGTCAGGCCAGCGCCTAACAGTTTCGGCGCCCTTGTGCAATGTTTTATGTGGCGCCCCCAATTTTCTATAACAATTTGTATGGCTGACATTCAGACCAATTGTGTAACTCAGTTACTATGATCATAGTAACTAAATTTGTCACTATGAGCAAGGTCAGTTACTATCATAGTAACTTTGGGGTATTTCGTATTCCGTAAGAAAAAAGTTACTACAATATTTAGTAACATGTTACTATAAAAGTTCCTACCATAGTAACTACCAAATGCTGTTGTTTATAAGTAATAACTTAGTTCTTATGAAGATAAAAATGGCGGACATTTGATTTTAAGTGTAATTTTTAGATATAATAGAAAATGAAGAAGATTAGTAAAGAAAATTATATAATGCCCAGGGTGCCATAAATATACGACGCTACTGATAGTGACATGTCGATACTGGAGTGGCAGTCATACGACATTGTCGCGTGACCATGTTGAACAAGCACTTGTCTAAATAAAAAATTCGATAAAACTATCTCAAAAACGGTACTCGATAAAGACCTGCAATATAAATTTTTAAAATTATCGTACTTTGTTTACTCTATAACAGCAGAACAATTCATTTTTACATAATATCTACTCTCAGTAAAATCCATCCACGATCTACTCTTTCAATAATTGCTGTGTAAGAGATTTTTTTTGTGAAAAGATAGTAAGTAAATATAAAATAATACCGACACAATATTTAAGACCGTAATGTAGTCAACCCAACCCATTAGCTCGCCTGTGTAATAATAATAATAATAGTTTTTCATATGTATACTTGTTTCATTGTGGGGAGGCAGAATTGGTATAAATATTAATTATTTTTTACAAACAAGGGCTAATTTTAAAGCTAAAAGTACAATCTAGCCCAGCGGTGGGCAAACCGCGGGCCGCATGTGGCCCTTGTAAGCATTTTTTGCGGCCCGCCAATATCCGCAAACAATTGCTTTTTAAATTAAAAAAACTTGAAAATGGAGGAGAAATCGTGTTTTTTTTTCTCTGCACTTTAAAAATAGACGTGAGACCGTTGATTTTGCTCTTAACTTTCATAGGGAGAGGGCACTAAAATATTATGTCCGGCCCGCGCCATCCTGTTATAAGGTCAATGCGGCCCACGGTCCAAAAAGTTTGCCCACCGCTGATCTTGCCTGTGATAATTTTGGAATTTGCAATTTTTATTTATTTTACTTCACATCACCGTCATTCAGTAAATGACGGTGATGTGAAGTTAGATAAAGTTAAGGAAATTGTAAAATTGAAAATTATAAATAAAACAAAATTCCAACATTATAGCAAACGAAGGTTAATCTTTATCTTCAAATTAAAAAAAAAAAAAAGATCAGACAATATTTGGTTTCGATTCTTTAGCCTAAACAAATGAATGTTTACGTTGCCGAAAACCTAGGAACATTACCCACTTAAACTTCCAAATTTCACAAGTTTTTATAAATGTCCAAACATTACTTATTACTTATATTGAAATGTGTCATGAATTGCAAGTTTAAATAAAAGAAAAAATCCATCATTGTAATATTATTTAATAGAATGATAATTAAATAATCAGTTGTGGCCACAACGAAATATGTTTTAATATATTTTAAAATTTTGAAAGTAAATCAAGAATTTCAGTTGACGTTTCCACTCGTCGAGCGCTCATCTATATGGTGAATTTAGTTAATAAAATATTTCGCTAAACCAAAAAAATTTTAAAGAATCACCTAGGCCTAGTTTTTCCACCTTCATGTAAACCTCTAGGTAACTATCTGACAGATAAGGTTATATGATACTTTCTTTGCTGAATAAATGTCATCCTGTTTTTCAATACCAATTTATCGGAGAGTTCACTGATTGGTATTGACATTTTTCCAGCAGATGAAGTTCCAGATATACTTGTCTGTCAGATAGTTACCTAAAGGTTTACCTGAAGGTGGCGAGACCGGGCCTAAATCAAATAAAAGTTGTTACCCTCCTGTTGTACAGCAACTTTCTTCAAATATTTATTCCCAATTTTAAAAACTTAAAAATTACTCGAGTATAATTCCATTTTCGGTTGACCGATTTTTATCAAAAGTTGTA